>JAZKJV010000948.1:0-600000 GCA_037367405.1 Ottelia alismoides | reverse complement strand
AAATGTAGAAGAGTCTTCCCACCGGATTCTGGTTCTCCTCTTCGTAGCTCAAAACCAATGGGTTCCCACAACAGCATCGTTCATTTGATTGCATTTCTACTTCTCTACGCAAACAACAACATGATTACATACACAGAGAATAACGTATGCAAGAAATTATTAACTTGATGCGAAAAAAATTTATGCAAATAGATAACATTTTCAATTTTCAAGTCTTCTAGTACGCTACGATTGTCTCATTCGTCTGTTATTCCACATTGCTTGAGCGATTCTGTCTCGCAAAACCTCCCTCGACAGATATCATCACGAAGGATGCCGACACTCCGATTTTGGTCTTCGTCAACCTCCTCCGGCAAGATGTCCTCTTCGTCGTTGTCACATATTGAATCTCCGCTGTTGAACTGTATGAAGTTGTGAATGATGCATGTGGCCCTTACAACATCTCTTTGTATGTCGTACGATGGCATATCTTGCAGGCAGTGGAACCTATTCTTCCACACACCGAAGGTCTGCTCCACAACATTGCGTAGGATAGCATGCGGTGATTAAATAGGTCCTTATGATTTTCATAGTGACACCCTCGTGCCTGCCAAGCAGGGAGATGGTAAAGGGCACCTCTATATGGGGCTATGGAAGTGTCTGTATTGGAGTAACCACAATCTACTAAATATTTGCAGCCCTCTGGGACAAGGAAAGAGCCACTCTCGATAGAATCTTGAAGCACGGTCATATTCGTACAGGAACCTTCCCATCCCGTAATGACGTACGTAAAACATTAGTTAAGGTCAACAGCAACCATAACATTTTGTGCTGGAAAAAGTTTCCTGCACCGATAAGCTCCTTCTTCATCGGGATGAACGTGAGCGAGAATGTATATGCCATCAATCGCTCCTATGACTCCCTGTCCAAAAGTGGGTAATTGAGAAAAAAACATAAGCGAAAGCAATGTGTCCTACTAAGGAATGTATTTACTTTGAAGTACGGGTAGTAACGGGGGTCTGAAGTGATTATCTCCGAGGTGACGGGCGGAGCAAGTCGAATGTACTCCTGCACCAATGTCAGTATTTTCGCGAGAACCCTTTTAATGTGGCGTGATATGGTCTCCGCACTATGTTGGAATGCTTCTTGGATGATTCTGTTAGAATGACCAGTGGTGAACGCGTATAGAAATATACATACTTGCTCCATCACGTCCATGTTCCTCGTATGCGTTAACCTATGATCCGATAGCACACGAACGAACCTTCTAAGCATGAACGGTCTCATTCGAAAGTTCTGGAATGCCCTGTCATCATGGCCCGCAAGCATCTCTTCAACCCATTCTCGTCCGCTGAGAGGCCTTGTATGTAGGGGTTGGGGAACTCGTCTGGCGGACGACTCACTCTCCAACTCCTCTATCACAAGAACACCCACTACGCCAATGCAGGCTATTACTGCTTGATCCATGAAATCGTCGAATGGATTGTACCTACGCAAGGCCGTCAAACACTTTCCCCCAATCAGAAACCATCTTAATGAATGCAACGTAAATCTGCTGATTTACTCGAGTGTAATTTATACTCGAGACAAAAACCTATTAAGGCATAATCAGAAACTATCGTAAACAGACATAAACTATCGTAACAACGTATGAAGGCCTAAGCACCTGTAAATCAGAGTCTGTTACCACATCAAACAACTAGACAAAAAAAATCCTAAAATTGTACGATAGTTGTCGATGCAGATATATGCAAGAGCACATCTTGTTAGACAACATGATAAAATTATCAAGTTCCTATTTAGGAACGCATCCTCAAATGGAATCCTGTTGGCGCATAAATAACATAAATGTACGTTACCTGCTTAGGATTATATCCACTGCTCCGTGCATATAAATTAGCATATTAAAATAAATTGTTACTAGGCAGAAGTCGTCGACTATAAAAGAACCTGCAAGAATTAAATAGGCATAAACTTCTCCTCGGCATGTACCTATTCCTGCTGGTTATGCCCATATGAATGGGCTGCAATGTACTTGCTACTAAAGTTAAGAGAGGACATAAATGGCACAAGTTCGATAAAGTCTTAACAGTAGATAATGAGTTCGGCAAAGTCGGTAAGTTGAGACGATGGTTGTATCCTTCAACGACGAATGGTCCTCTCACTCCATTCATTCAGCTTATCGAGGTCGCCTTTGGCATGGTAGAAAACATTTCTACCACTAGTTGTTGCTAGCTTCTATGCTATCCTTTCGAACTGGTCAATGTCAAGGTCCGGTATGAACGCGCTTACTTCCATACACGCTTCGTTTGCCAGTTCATCAGGATCATGTCTGCCCTCAACAAACTTTCTTCGGCAGAGTGCTCAAAACTTCTCTAGCACCGCTCCTTGATTTCTTACTACTTCCTGGTCGATTCCCAGGTGTTCTCTTCCTTGAGGAGGGTGTATGAGTCATTTCCTCACTGTCATCCATATCTTTCGGTGGATACGGCATACAATCATCTAGATTTTCATCGAAGTTCAATTCTCTCTGTCTTGCTGCTAGTCGTGAACATGAGGCCCCCATCGCTTGCTTGTCCCTCGCGGGTCGCGTTGAGTTTGCATGCACCCCAGTGGTGATGTCCTTTGAGAGAAACCTCTGAATATCCCCAAAGTACAGAAACAGATTGTTGCGATACTTTCGATATCGATCTGCAAGCTATTTTTCAAAGTTCAATTATCCATTACATCATGCAAAGTGTAAGGAGAAGTGATAAGTATCGAGCACCTCAAACCAAGCATCATCTGATGGTGGAATAGGCCTGTTGTAGATGGTATCCCAACCCCAACCGGACTTGTTACGGAGGTACAGATACGAAGCGTAGTCCTTCTTCATGTTTTTCCAGCGATGTTGGAGATGCACCTTCGTGTAGCTAAGGCAGCTCAGTTCGTTGAACCTCCGGACAATGGAGTGCCACCCAGGAACTATAAACGCGCTCCCTGCCCATGATGTCTCGTGCTCTAGCATCACATCGACGAAGATCCTGTTCACAGTAGAATTCCACTGTGCAATGTGTGCTGATCCCACCATAGGGATCTCTGGTTGTCCGTCCATCACTCTCTTTCTATGTACCCTCGACGCATACATAAATTCATCTTAAAAATCATAGTGCTAAACAACTAGGACGCATGAGTATTTAGACAGAGGGCATCCGGAAGCAAATACCATTTCACGTAGAACTAAATTATGGCATTACACAAATCATCACGCACACAACACAACTAGATAAAAAGAATTAACAGTGCATCCTCGATTAATAATCAGAAAGGCACACCGAGTTGCCCAGTGTGAAATCAGATCTGACAGTGCATAAATTAATTCTAAATCCCATTGTTAAATTAAGTCATAAGCATGAGTAGTATCTACATACAGACAAATGGACTTATATCCCCATATGTATGTTGTCAAAATCTGGTGAGCATGTGAAGCCCTTTATCCCACTGCTTCCATGTCTGACCATGTGAACTCATTAGTTTACCACAGTGTTTAGCCTTCCTATGGACATACATCTCTCTGATACTATTGCCCTAATGCATCAAGGTAAGCAGGTCTTAGATCCATGTATTTAAAATATTAGTACCCGTTTCATTGTAAAAAGCACTCAATCTAATAACTACAAGTTTGGTTTCTGAATTAAATGCAGTGGTATTAACTCAAGGCATGAGGGCATTTGAACAACAAGATTAGATGCCTCCCAATGGGACATCATGCAATTGCCGGCTACCATAGTTTTACACACTAATTAAAAAAACCAACCTTCTAAATTGAGAACCCACTCTGTGGATTGACGTACAAAGATGAAACTCCCCCCAAAGTGGAACATTGTATATACGAGAGTTAACTGTCATCCTCGCAGCAACCTCTCCCTACCTCCCCTCTCTCCCATCCGCCTCCTTCCCACAACAGCTATGATGAATGATTGAACATACGACTCTTCTACATTATACTAAAATATTATCTTGAGTTCTGAAAAAAAAGGTACACTAGTAAAAGTAATCTCATCAAAAAAAAGTATTAGATGTTTTAAATAACAGTGACGACCCAGTTAACATCCTCCCACCACCCCCATGGAAGCCAAATTCGACTACACAGAGAAGCATATACCGCTTGTGATGTTAAACACATTTCAGAAACTTTGTCCAAGATGCAAGAATTAAATATCGCTTGGTAAAGTCATCACACATTAGAATTTTCATAGAAGCAAAAACCGCTTGGTAAACTCATCACAATCCAAAACTTTCAATACTAAGCACAGAAAGTACAAGGAAGACATCTTCCAGATGGAGGTAATGGGAAACAATGACGGTTTGCAGGTTCTACATGTGACCAAACCAAAGGCGGAGGACATGGAGAATACCTTCCAAGAAGAACCTTGAAGCTCCGCCGCAGGTCGTGAAGTTCCTCCTCTCCGACAACAACCTTCGATTCAACTAGGGCGTGCAAAGAGAACAAAACCGTCGCGACCAATTTATAAGGATAGATGTCGTCCTGGACCTTCCTTACTCGCCTTCCACCCCTCAAGGGCATACGGGAGCGGGCAGGAGTGGTCGACTCACACGACGACGCCTGCCCGTCCATCCCGTCGATACACTGTGGAGCCTTGCGAACACTGGCGATGAAATGCAGCACCTCGCCCAGAAACATTCTTTATGACGACTTGTCCGGATCACCCGCTGTGATGGATGGAGATTGTTGCACATGGAAGTCGCTGTAGCTTGACGATGGACCGGAAGAACAGCTCCTTGTCGGTGGAGTTGGGCAACACTGCCGATGGGCAGAGGGATGAAGACAAGCGACACGGCCTCCCATGTGAACAGGAACCGCGCCCGGTCCCCCCCCTTTTCCCCTTTTTCCGCCTGGAAAAGGCAAAGATGATGGCTACAATGGTCATTAATGCAGGTATACAGGGTGTCTCTCGATAGCATTCCAACCCACGTCCGGCCAAATCCAACCCGAACACCCCTAAATCCAAACGCACGATGGTTACCGGGTTACGCGACTAACCCGAGTTCGCACCTCAATCCAAACGAGCCCTTTGAGATATGATTCCTTCAGATAGGTTAATGCCATGTTCTCAGAGAAGAAATCCTTTCATGAAATTTTTCATACAGAATCCCTTTTTGACAACCTTGATGTCTGATAAAGAATGGTCTTATAGATATTGAATATGAAAGAGCATGTCTTTGGAGCACAATTGCACAAAAAACCTTTATTTTCTTGCAAGGTTCAGAGTTAAATACGTGATATTCTTTCTTTTTTTCGCTCCAAAAATGGGAATGGATGACTAGTGAGTGTATTGGAGAACCAACACATGGGGTCTTTTTTATAGACATGAAACTCCAACCCCGAGCATGAAAAAGTTATATCTTCTCCTTAGGACATTTAACAATGGGTAAAAACGAGTATTCGATTGAAAACAACATCAATCAATCGAATGAAAGATATAGTTGACAGTAAGAAGGAGTCTAGAGGATGCTTTTAGTCGAATAAACAAATATTAGAGTTGAATTAAATCAGAAGTAGTTAGTTGATCAGAAAGATCAATCGGCTAGGCAGTTACTTAACATAGTCGTTGGTCAAGTGACCGTCGAGTCGAACATTAACCAAGACTTTAGTCGATCAATCAAAGTCTTTAGTCAACTAAAGAGAAATATCAATCAACTGGAAATCCAGTCAGTCGGTTGATTAGTTCTTAAGAATTGAAGTTGAACTGGTACAATATCATACAATGCAACTCTCTCATGTACAACATTCAAGACTCTTCATCGTCATCTCCTCTTGCTTTTCATCACAACTTTGTCTTCATAAAATAGCTTCTTGATGTTCTTCATCGTGAACTTCGTGGGTTGAACTCACAGCTAACGTACCCCATCAATCTACATGAATCGTAAACTTCTTCATTGCATCTTTTCGCATCTTTCCTCATTATAGCGTGCTTTACATCTGTAACATGAGCTAAAGCAACAAAGCTTTTGTTATCATTAAAATATGCATGCAATGAGCGCCTGACCCAACATTTATAACAAATAATTTATAGGGTTCTAGAGTAGAAAGTTCAAAGTTCATGCGGTGGTGAGATTATGGTTCTTAGGGTATGATTTCTTCTTGGTATTGTGGTATTCACTTAATCACCACATTATCTTTATTCTTACATTAAGTCAACATGGTGTATCTCATAGAGGTGTGTGTGCCCATTAGGGTTCACTTGCAATTGATTGCACATGTATTAAGACTAATTTTGGCTTAATTTTGGTGTGTTATCATAGTGAATCGATTGGACATGAAATCATGAGCTTGCAAAGAAGTAAAAATATTGTGCATTCAGATCAAAATGAATGAATTTATTGAAAGTGATGCAAGATGGTGTATCATTATATTAGAAGAAGTAAAATAATGGGAATCCTTTAGTTCGATCATAGTACTGGAAATCAATATTTCATCTCCAACCCTCTTTTTAATAAGATTTAATAAGATAAATGACATTGATAGGGGAATAATCATAAAATGGTCCATGAAATCATTATTTCTCTCTCCAGCTTTTTTCCCTCATTTTTGTTTGATTGACTTGAGATATAAAGAAAGGATACAGACTGTATACATAGGTAATTGATGACGTGACCATTCAATTGAGATAAAGTTCATTTGTTTAAAGATTAGGGAGCGATATCCAGCATCTAAACAAGATGATCCGAGCTCTTTTTATGCTAAAGATGACTCGAACCCAACAAAATGTCAGTGCTAGGTTTCCCCGATAATGATACGAGGACCTAGGTCCATGACACTATAAATGATATCAGAGTCGATTTCCCCTCGGAAAGAGCTACATGAGAGGTGGAGCTGCCCATATAAAAATATAGGAAGAAAATGTTACTCGGAACGCTCACTATTACCGAGAATAAGTGGCGGGTTATATCACAACGAGGAAATTGCAAATATAAGTGGGAAAGTTTGTAACATCTCAAAACAGTCCCACATCAGATACTCACTGCGTGTGAGAGTATGTTATAATTGGTGGGAATTACTATTTGATAATCTGAATTCACGCAATTTGAATGGTTGCCAACAATCCAGTTCGACTGGAACCTAACAAGTTGTCAAGTTCAGTCTTCCTTGACAACGCACGGAGGACCTAAGCGTGAGACGTTACAGAAGACAACCAGAAAAGATGCTAGTGATGTTCGCAAATGGTTTACGATCAACATGTTAACGTTAATTTTCTTAGGGGGCTTTTGGTTCAGGAATAAGCATGAATAAGGATGGAGAATAAGGAGAACAAGGGTCTATTCTCTGTTCGGCTGGAAAGATATGAATAAGGAGAATAAGTGGAATAAGGGTATGTAAGGTGGAATAAGAGTAGGAATAAAAGTGTAATAAGATGAAATAATGAGATGTAGATGAGAATAAACCATACTCTTGGAAACCGCGTCAAGCAGGGAATCGACATCTTATTCCAGTACTTATTCTCCAAACGAACATGGCCTAGTTATTCTACAATTTAGATCATACCATGCTTTTGTCATTTAGACCAATTCATCATTCCATTAGTACACTACAAAACATTGGATTAATCATTCAACACCTTGAATACACGTATTTTTCTCACTAGGAATTTAGATCAAATTTTATCTTTGGTCAAGAATATTGAAAGGTGACATCAATGTTGTGATGAATACACCCTCTCCTATTGTTCAAATGGAATGGATACCCACCAAATTTCTTGGAAATTGACCACAACTGTCCAAATTAAAAACGCGTTGGCGCAAAGAGTGGTTCAATTATTAAATGATATCTTTTGCAAATTAACATGGGCTTTTTACACTTGTGCCTGCCTGTATTATGCAATTAACAGTTATACTTCTATCTTTTTTGCATCAATGCTTAGGCTGCCCTTGTATAAGGGTAAAAAAATCAATTAACTATTTTTTATTACGAAATAATTGTAATTGTAGAATCTCAGAAGGCATAAGTGTAAGAATTTAATTAACTATGATTCGTTTGCACGAATGCCTCATGTTAGTTAGTAACTTAATTAGTGTGATAGTCTAATTAAATGTGCACTACTGATATTATTCTAATTAAATACCCCATGCAGCATTCTCACACTACAATGGTACAACCAAAATAATCAAGGCTCTATTTTAGAGAATAAGTATTGGAATAAGGGGTCGATTTCCCGTCTAACACAATTCCCAAGAGTATGGGTATTCTCATTCACATCCTATTATTCCACGTATTCCACTCTTATTCATATCTTTATTCCACCTTACCTATCCTTATTTCACCTTATTCTCCTTATTCATATCTTTACAGTCGAACAGAGAATAGACCCTTATTCTCCATTTTTATTCCTGCTTATTCCCGAACCGAATGGCCACTAACGAATAATTTGATATATGGTGCCATATCTTCCATAGCTAAATCTATTATAACGAATATAATTTATTGTCTGATTCTTTAATTTTACAACTGATATATTATTCGATGCTACAACTTCAGCAAATAATCATATGATAATGACTATTTGTTGCCTTTTCCCTTCTAATCGTTGATCCGATTCAACAATTATCAATATAATTTCAATGAATAAATTGCCATTACGTGAACCTTTAATTACAAACATGACATTTGTTGTTAATTACAAGAATAAAAGCTAATTGTGCGACGAATAATAATCGTTGACATCTATTAAACATCGAAATATATATCAATGAATATTTCAATTCTTCATGGTCATAGGCCCAATTTGGTTGTACCGTCGACGTCGTTAAGCAGTATGCATTAATTGATCGACTACATGAAGAGATTTTGATGAACCGGACCCATGGATTATTTGTGTATTCATTGTTAATTAACTTCGAGCTGAAACTTGTAAAAAATGCAAGGAAAATGATAGTATTTGAATGATGTCAAATATTCATGATTTTTTTATACATCTGCCCTTTTGAGATTCTATAATTACAATTGCGTCCTTACCTTTTTCGTAATAGTACTTGTAGCCTAGTATTCTTGCAAAATTCATAGAATTGCCATTCCATTGTCTTAATATGGGGCATAAGAGTAATAATAAAAGGGCATTACTGTGAGTTTTGTAAGAATACAAGAGCATGAATGTATTATTGCAAAAAAAGTAGGGACATAATCGTAATTGCATAATCTCAATGGGGTTACAAGTGTAAAAAACCCACATACACACACATACACACACACATATCCAATGGGCCCTGTGTCCATTCAAGATGAGATGAGCTCACTCATATTTTACCAATATTTTCTATCATTTTGAGTTCAATGCTTATTTATTTACAGTTATTATATCATAATCTTACTATTAGTAACTATTTTCATATAAAGAAAACCTTAGATTCACACGAAATGGTCATTAGTAAGAATAAAAAGGACACTAGTAATACGAAAAATAATACAATCATTTTATCTGAATTTAAGTTTTTTTCTTCTGAAAATAGTTACTAGTAGTAAGAATATGATATTACACTTGTAAACAAATAACTATTGAGCTCAAAATGATAGGAAATAATGGTAGAAAATGAGTGGGCTCATCTCATCTCAAATGAGCATAGGGCTCATTTGATAATTTCCCTATATATATATATATATTGTCACTTCCCTAGGTCACTTGGCACTAGGAAATTGAGGTGCATGTACGATTGGCCAAGTTCCTATTGACCATGAGATATGGAAGTTTAATATGGAAATCAAGTAGAAGATGATGTGGGAGAAGTACACAACCTTGTTTCCATAATCTTCTATAAGAATTCAAATGTTAGGTGGATAATAGTCTTTGTCCCCCTCAAGTGGGGTATAATTGTAAATATCTTGGCACACTTTCAAGAGAGGTCTTTAAAAAAGATCCCAACTATATGTCGATTTTCAATCAGAAGTTTTATTTTTCAAATGTAATAAAGAAGGGTTTGAGCTTATATTTTTATCTCAACTACAATTCTCTATAAGTATGTGTGATCTTTATAATAAAGAAGGGTTTTCATCTCTTATATCACAACGATCTAGCGAAGAAACTGCAAAATCCGATCCCATTACAGTATGCCGTTTGTCAGCATGTATGAAGCACGGAAAAAAGAGATTGGCGACGCAGCTTGTTACCCGTCTCCCATCAATTTCTATGTAATGACTAATAGTATAACACGGAAAATCTGTGGGAAAAAATCAGCAGAAATTAAAATTGGCTCTTACCAAATCATCTGTCGAGTCATGAAAAAGCTCCAATATCAGAATTTTAGAGATTTTAAAGTAACTATCTATTTATTTAATTAGAATCAATTGTTTTTTTTTTCATTTGGAAAAAAAGGAAAGTCCATATTAAGATGATGAACAGGTAACACAATGACCAAAGTCCACTTGAATCAACCCAAAGACCAGTCCCGGTGAAGCACAGTACCATGAAGGGCTTCTTCCTTCCGCGCTCTCTCTTCTCCGCTCCCCCCCTCTCACACGCCTCCTCCAAATCTTTTCCCCCGTCTCCACGCGTCCATGCTACAAAGTCTGCATCAATTGTCTCAGGGGCAGAGGTTGAATCCGAAATGTGTACCACACCATTGATGGGCAACACCCAGCGCTAATTTCTGCCCGATTTTCCTCCTATCAGCTCACAGGACTTGGACTAATCTGTACAAAAAAGAGGAGCCCACAAAAGGTGAGCGCTTTCTTTGGTTTTGCACCATTTTTCCCTCCGAGAGAAAGATGCTTGGAGCTGCAGGTCAGCAGCAGCAGCTACAATAAAGGTGGGTTTTTTATGGGTTCTTCTGTGGATTGAAGAGTTGGGTCCTCCCACTTTTCTTTGTTGTTTGTCTGCTCTCTGCATCTTTAGGGATTTGGAGTTGATCTTGTTAGGGTTCTTATTCTCTTCGTGTGATGTTACTGTATAACTTCTGGGTGGAGTGTTTTTTTTTGGGGTTCAAATGTGATTTGTTATTTTTGTTTTGAGTTTAATACCGAAGGATGTGCCGGCAACTGGCTATGAAATGTAAATCTAGAAAAGCTATTGTTAGTTTTAAAATACACTTTAAAATCCTTGAAATTAATATTTTTGTTCCAGTCTTTTCCTGATCTCTTTATTGTGCTTCCCAGAAAGAATTTCCGAATCTTGGAATGTTATCTTAACCCAATTCTAGTAGCTTTACTTACCTGTATGGCAAGCACAATCACTGTTTTCTAATCAACATTTTTTTTTATGGAGTTTCTCATGTTATATTATCTGGAAAATTGATCAGTAGATACAGGTGCAAATACAATGAAGGCAATCAAGTGGTTGTGCTTCTTGACAGGATCTAAAAAGGACGACTTCAGTGAAGCAAAGGCCAGTTCAAGCCGATCGAACACAACCACGTCAAGGGATTCTTCTTTCCTCAAATCCGAAAATGTCTCTGCCACAAGTATAGACTCCCTTCCGAGGAGCGGACCTTCGCCGTTTCTCTTACAAAAGAGGCAAACGCTCAGGATTTTCGACTTCTCTGAATTGAAGGATGCCACGAACAATTTTAGCCCGACATTGTATATCGGTGAAGGTGGCTTCGGGCGTGTTTACAGGGGATTAATTAAGAGCTCTGAGGATCGCCAGAAGAAAGATGAGATCGCAGTGAAGCAGTTGATCACGAGGGGATCGCAGGTGAGAATCTGTTTGCTTTATTCGTTGATACCCATACAAGCAGTCGTTTATACATACCATCTCAAGCACAATGCTTAATGTTCTCATTTGTGATTTCTTGATGCAACTATAAACAAGAAAAATCTCCTCTTTCAAATATGGTTTATGTGAAGCTGAGTCTATGCGTACACCTAGTTTGTCGAGGCGATCTCTGAGAACGATAAGGCTAGATTATTTGGAGGGAGCATCTACTTGCTGAGCTTACATTGAACATGGCGTGTATGTGGATGGCCTTTTTCGTTGTTCTAGTGAATCACTAAGAATCCGCACGAAAAATGGTTGATATAGAAAAGAACAATATAACAGTATAACAACCTAGAAGGTGAGAGCTACCGCTTGATAACTTGAGTTTAAGCATTTCCGTGTTGCATGGGTCAAATTGGACCCTAGCACAAGTTAGCATCAAGATTTTTCCGAACCAGCTATTCAGTCTTAGGTTTAGGTCGGCTGTGACTACGTTAGATCCTATGACCACAAGCGAGAACAACGATGCAAGACTCTAATGTATTCCCCCTGTGTGGAAATTTTCGTTGAATTTCAGTAAAGATGGAAAGGGACTATTTGTTACTTCCGAAACATTTCCTTGTAGGAAATATTGTTCCAATGATCTATACTGATGACTTATGATATCTTTTTCCCCAATATGCAGCTTCTTCATATCCAGAGGTTGGTTTCATGTGTACATTAGTTCTTTCATAAGAACACAGATTGATGAAGTTGTATGTGTATGCTGCAGGGGCACAAGGAATGGCTGACGGAAGTAAACGTTCTTGGGATTGTGGAACATCCCAATCTAGTCAAGCTAATAGGATACTGTGCTGAAGACGATGAACGTGGGCTGCAGCGGCTTCTGGTGTACGAATTTATGCCCAACAGAAGCGTGGCCGACCATCTATCGGTTCGGTCCTCAAAAACACTACCATGGCCTCTGAGGTTGAGGATAGCTCTTGATGCTGCTCGTGGTTTGACATACTTGCACGAAGAAATGGAGTTCCAGGTTTCTTCTTCCCTTCTTCACATATTCAGTCATAGAAATTCTGTTTCAGAGTTCTCGAACCTTAAATAATCCCCACGCGAATGTATCCGAGATGGTTCCTTCTCTTGATCAACACCTAAGCATCGATATCTTTTCTAACGGTTGCTTATCATAAATTTGATCTCCCTTAACAGATCATTTTTAGAGATTTCAAGACGTCGAACATTCTCCTCGATGAACACTGGAATACGAAACTCTCAGACTTCGGATTGGCTCGAGAAGGACCCGCAGAAGGAGCAAGTCATGTTTCGACTGCGGTACGATCTAATTAGACCATTAATTCTACTTGTAGAAATTTTCAGATTTCTGTGAAGATTTGCATTGAATGCTTTCGTGATCTAACAGGTTGTGGGGACAATCGGCTACGCGGCTCCTGAGTACGTGCAGACTGGACATCTTACAGTCAAGAACGATATCTGGAGCTATGGAGTCGTACTCTACGAGCTGATTACAGGCCGCCGCCCGGTCGACTGGAACCTGCCCAAGGGCGAGCAAAAGCTCTTGGAATGGGTTAAGCCCTATCTTTCCAAACCAAGAAAATTCCGAAACATAATGGACCCAAAGCTCTCTGGGCAGTATAACCTGAATTCTGCACAAGAGCTTGCAGAAGTCGCGAACCGATGCCTGGTTAAGCAGCCCAAGGACCGGCCAAAAATGAGCGAGGTGCTGCAGATGGTCAAGAGCATAGTTGAGAGAGCGGATTTGCATGTAGCGCAGCACTCATCAGCCAGCAATGATTCAAGAGCGGCAGCTGTTGGTGAAGTGAGAAAGAACAGGCAAAGAGCTCGAAAGTAGGAAATTAAGATTGTTAATTACATAGTGTTCATAACCCAAGTTTTTTTTGAATTATAGATATGAGCAAGAGAACCCACTCCAGTGGTCTGATGGTATTGCAGTGTGTCTACCACCCAAAAGATCAGGGTTCAAATCCCCCCTTGTTGGGGCTGCATTAGGTAGCTGACAGCCAGCGTAAAAAATAATCAGGTCTTTCAACATGGATTTGAGCAAGAATCCATGTAGTCGACCCTACTTAAAGTGGGAGAAGGATTCACTATTTTTTATAGATATGTGCAAGAGCACGACACATTGGATATATAGTTTAGGGAAAGTATAGATCTTGAGCAAGCTTGCAAATGATGTAGAGGACATTTTACAATATTTTTAAGATGTATTTCATTTGAAGTTTTTTCTTGGCTAGTCCTTTGGTATGGTATGTAGCTGTTTATCTCGGCGGTTTGTGCACTTGCGCAAGGACTGTATGATATTTTCAGCTTCAATTATCACCAAATTCGAGATTTTCGGTACGAGAGTTCTAACAAATGAATCAACAAAGATAATATAGCTTAAATGTAGGGAATGCCAAAAACAACTGAACTCTTGGGAAAGCCTTTGGAGTTTTTTTTTTGCTTAGGATCCATCTCCTCAAATAGATCTCATCGAAGCTTCAATCCATGGCTAAGAGACGCCATCGACCATTTTCAGATGACCAAATCCTTATAATCATTCCAAATGTTGTTACCACACTCCTTTATATGGAAATCTGTTTTAATTTGGAGCATTACTTATCCTTATATGATTTTTTTGAAAATCAACGACCTCAAAGTAATTGATTTGCAATCACCAAAGATGAGATTTGTCGAAAACTCCCATGATTCCATAATTCTCTCCCAATTATTAGTGAAAATTTCTTTTTTACCATATACGAGATTTTTGTATAGATGCACAAGGGTTTTCTATTTACTCTAAATATACAGGAAAGTGGCATAGTGATACAAGTTCTCTTAGCACAAGAAACAGATCACAGAGAGGGAAGAAGAAAAAGAATTTATGGATACTATGACAAAATTTGGATGGAGTGGTCTTATGGGTTCTTACTCTTTGATATGTTCTCCTACTAAAGTTTGGATGCATATTTTCCCCCCCTTGGTGATATTTCTCCTCTCTATTGTGATTAACCATATTGATTTTTAACCCTCACATTAGGTTTTTTTTGCAATAATAAAACTTTCCATGCGTATATAGTTGATTTTTTTGTGGTACGCTGGTGGTGATTGCCTTGGATATGGTATAATGTGCAAGATCTGTTTATCAACTTTATGTTCTTGTTCCACGATTCGATCTATACCTACTCTATTCAATGTTAAGAAGAACTTGAGATCTGAAAATCAGATTATATATACAAAACTATTTGTAATTGAAGGTTCGAGAGACCTTGGTTGTCGCAAAAGAAGTATATTGAGAAAATGCTTCATGTATTCAAAGTAAGGCCAAGCTCCTGAGCGCCCATCTTAGAGGACACTTCAAGTTATAACATGGAACGAAATATCGTGATATATCCTCAAAATATCGGTGATATATCCATATCGACAAGTTAGAGATATCAATATTGCCTTGATATTGATATCAATCCATATTAAGCGATATATCAATGATATGTCATCTGACATCATCGATATTGATGATTTTTTTAAATATTCAATGATTTCGAGTTATATCGCCGGTAACATGCCAATATCGATGCTCATCATCGATATCAACTATGTTAGTTGAGTTTGCTGCTTGTTTTATAACGAAAGAAGTTTGGAAGGTAATTTTTCATTCTTTAAGATTTAAAAGTTGATTTGTTAAGATTTTCTAGACACTCCCATTATTAACACATTTGGAAACAAATCCAATACAAATAATTAATTAAATTTATGATATGTAGCATGGTTCAAAATATCGTGATATGTCGACACTATATTGGTATCGCTGGAGGGAGGGTTTCAGTATTTTTGTGTATATCAAATTCTAGGATGTAATATGATGTAAGGTTAATTGGTTAAATACACATCCTTGATGTCACTAAGTTATTCTTGAATTTCATCATTTCCTTTATAATATATCTTAGCAGCCAACATTTAGCACTGACAATAGCATATATGTGTCATATAATGTGTATCGGTCTTCTAAATACCACATTCTTAAATACAAGTGTGTATTTTTATGGTATTTATTATTACAAGAAAATGTATGATCTTAGTTTGCGAAACTAATCAATTTTTGTGTCATTTCCGAGATTTCCATCGATGTCACCGATATACGTCGATATATCCTTTTTCGGACTAATCAATATTTCGAACCTCTGTTATATACCCAGCATAGTCCATGGACAAAAGAAAAAAGAAGAGAGATGGTTCCTTATGCCTTGACACAAGAAGTTTGATGTAAGTTACTGTATATACTAGACATGATATTACGAGTTTTCGTTAAGGTTGTCAATATAGTTAAGTCAAGTTTACAAAAAGATCAAGGAAATGTGGTTAAATGGATCTTGAGATATATCCATAGACTAACAACACATGTCCTTCTTTAATACAATTAGGGCAATACAGACTCTGATATGACATGCGATATTGATGGCAATCGATACATATCCGACTACTTGATGAAAGGTGATGTTCTGATAGCAGTCAAGGTTGCAGAAGTGTGGCATTATCTACTTCAAACACATAATTTATTATTGTTGCAAATGTAAGTAAAAAATTCTAGAGGATGAAGAAGTTCAAAATCTTAATTTTCTTTAATACAATTATATCCTTTAGTGCGTTGGTTAGAGCAAGATTTACCTTGACAAGAATTCCACCTTTGATTCAGAGACAAACATGTTGATGTTATTTATCATTATATACATGATGTACTAATATCGAAGCAACTTGTAAACGATGATGATGTGATGACAAAGACCACCGTAAGAAAAGCTTGAGAGATGTTACTTTATCATCAGTTTTAAATCAGTTCTCATATCATTGATGGAGGAGAAGTATTGGTAGGTTCCTCTCCATATGAGAACCTATCATAACTTGAATATTTAATGATACAAGAATTTGCCAAAGATTGACAACCTCAAAATAAAAGAACTGCTATCATAAAATCCGAGATCTATTGAAGACTTTCATGTTATTTCGATTCTCTATTAAATGACCAGAGTTATTTCCTTAATTACCATGTGCAAGATTTTTATATGGATGCACAAGATTCCCAACTTACTATGAGGAACATGTATATGTCGACACGAGTTTGTATACCACAAGAACAAATTAGATAGGGAAAGAGAGAGGAGTAAGAATGTTCATGATACTGTAACAAAATTTGGAGAGAGAGAGAGAGAGCACTCTCTGGGCTTCTTATTCTCCAACCTTTTATGCTAGGTTTATTGATTCTTTTTATGATTTGTATAATTGTATAGAGCGTCGGTTGTATGTATCTAGCGAGAGACTGATTCGATTATAGTGCTTGGATTTAAGTTACAACAAACCCTGTGATTATTTACCCTCATATTGAGTGTTATCCACATTAAAGATTTTCTATATATTGACCAATTATTCTGCAGCCTAATTTTATCTTTAACTGTTGTATACTTGGATTTTTCATACCATGAAAGATCTGTTTATCAACTTTATGCTTTTGTTCCGCGATATGATCTTTAAGGGAGTAATATTCCCATCATGTTGTATCCCCCCCCAAACATGCATTAAGGTAACATGTCGTAATTTCTCATCCCCCTACTCAGGTGTCCTACTAGACACTGCATCATTCCACTTAACCTTATGATTCATTCCATCCAACGATCTACACGAACGACGCGCAAAAAGTCAGGTAAAAACTAAAAAGATGTAGATATGTTCCTACCCCATCCTTGCTTCTCCCTCCTTCATCATCTTTCTCCTTCTTCATACGTTGATCTCCTCCTCGCACCTATGCCATGCACTGCCCCTGATCCCCCTCCCCACCCCAACCATTTGTACATAGACCTCCTCCTTGCCTCCTCAACCCTTTTCCTCCACCCCCTCTGGCCCGGCTACTTCCGCTCGACCCCATCTGCCTTGATCCTTTTCCTTACCCACCCCCCGCCCCTCTCATCCACCATCCACCACCATTTACAACCTCCACATACCAATCTCCTTGTCAAACCTCAATGTAACAACCTCATATCTGAGCTCCTATCACTTCCCAAGCAGTGCCTCCATGCCCAGCAGGTGGATGGTCGAGGGTGAGAAAGTGTCCAGGCAATAAAGGGAGAGGAAGCTGTGGAGGAGAGGGAGCAAGCATTGAGTCAATAAATCTAGGGACACAAATGTAATGGAAAATTTCTTAACTAAACCTTTTACCTTGATTTGAACAAATCATTGTCTGATCATCTTATATACGTCCAAACTAAAAGAGGAGCACAACTGTTAATGGCTCAAGAAGGTAAGGGCACAAGTGTTAATACAAAAAGGTAGGCGCAAATGTGAAACTACAAAAACACGAGAGGACACAAGTGTGTCGTATATTCATATATATACATATACAATAAGAATACAAAAATATAATTAAAATTTGCAAGGCTCTTAACATGGCTTTAGCAGCTAAAATAAACGGATAACAAAGTATAACCAGACAATTAAATGTGTGAAAAACATATTTTTTAAAGAAAAAAAAGGCCTTCATCATTTAAGTGTGTGCCCAAAAACAAAAAAGGCATTCATCGTTTAAGTGTGTACCCAGAAACTTCACCATTTATCACTAAAAAAGTATTACAATGCTAAAGATGTACAATAAAGTTTGATTTACAGATTCCAGCTCTCACTCGTCGACTTAGTGTGTGCCACCACATCTTTCACATAAAAATGCTCCTATCAAAAGACCACCCCATTTCTAGCAAACCACATAGCCCAGACCATTGTCAAGCACCACGATCTTTTGCTCTCCGTGCTAGCCCAACCCACCCATAAAGGTTCCAGGCTGCCACCTAATTCTCACACCCACATAACAGGTGGTCAGCATCCTCAACACTCACCAAGCATCGGGGGTATGCCGAATCTACTGTCGGCATGAATCGTAAGAATCTGTCCATGGTTAACAATATTCCCCTCCTACGAAGCCAAAGAAACACCTTCATACGAGCTGGACCTTCCATTTCTATATTATCCTGCAGTCCGCTACACACCCGCTAGGGTCAAAAGTCAAGGGGCCCTTCAAGCTATATACGCCTTCCCAACTAGAATGAACCGTCGCACCAGATCCAACAGTCATGGTCGTCAGTGAGACCAACCACATTCTCCAGCTCCTCAAGTAAGACTATAAGCTCCTCCAAGCATGGGTCAGAAAGTTTCGATCTAAATTGTGGAAGGAAAGAAAACCCATCCCAAGCCTCTGCCACCAAGCCATCTGAATCAAACGTCGATGCCTTTAGTCATGGAAATTTCTCCTGTAGGACCCCTCCCTCACTCCAATCATCCACCATGAAATGGAAACCAGTGTTGTCCCCCCATCACATGTCTCAAGAACAACCATATCTCTTGCGTCACACTACATATGCCTCTCCAGAAATAAGGTGAGAGACCAAGATCCCCGGGACAAGGGAAATAGAGCCCATGCCCAAAATTCTTCAAATCAAGCCACACACTAGACTGTCACAATTGCTCCAGATGCGGGCGACCCACTTTCTCATTAGGGCCTTATTCATCGCTTCTAGACTCCGAACGCTAGGGCCTCTATCCTCCTTCGAATGTGTCATCGTCTTCTAATCCACGAAATGGAGTCCATGAGATTGACTGGAGGACGACTAGAAAAACTGCCTCATGATGGACTCGAGCCCCTTCCTCACCCCCACAGGCACTAGTCGAGAGGATAGGAAAAAGATTAGGACAACTGACGGAACTGATTGCAACAATACCAACATGCCTCCCCACGAAAGACAAACAGACTTCCACCCAGCCAGCCTCTGCTCTAACTTCTCAATGGCAGGTAGCCACTCACTGATGTGCATTCTCACGACCACCAAAGGCACACCAAGGTAACGCAATGGCAGACACCTACATGGTGAGCGCAATCAGTTGGCATACATGTCAATCTCCTCATCCATCAACCGAAAGGAACAAATTCTGACTTGTTTCTATTAAGCCTCAGCCAGAAAACAACGCCAAAGATGTCCAGAACCACAGACAAACCCCTGCAACTGCCACTAGCACCCTCTACAAAAAGTATCGTGTCGTTCAAGTACTGGAGGATGTGAACCAAGAAGTCCTCCCTCGATTATCTGTTGCAAAATCCCCCCGAGATGGTGTGGTCAACCATGACCATCAGGGCATCAGTCACCAGCACAAAGAGAAGGGATTCCAGAAGGCAGCCCTGTCAAACGTCACGTTGTGGTTGAAAATAACCTCCCCCCCCCCGCTTCAGCTGTCCATTCACCAGCATCGTGCACGAGGCAGTCGTAATATACCTCTTCATCTACGAAATTTATCTATCAGGAAAACCCACCTATGGCAGAGATGCCCACAGAAAATGTCAGTCGATGCAATCATAAGCCTTTGAGAAATCCACCTTCCAAAGAACACATTTTGCCTTCATACGTCGCCAATCCTCCACAATCTCAGAAGTTGTAACTACATTGTCCATGAGCTGCCTTCCATACAAGAATGGACCTTGTGCAGGCAAAATTATCTTATTCAGCACACCCCTAAGTCGGTTAGCTAACAGCTTAGCCATAATCAAGTGGATCGCATTGGACAACGCGATCGGTCTATAGTCCTCAATTCTCGTCGTCGTATATTTCTAGGGAGGCAAAAAAATAAATGGTCGATTGATTCGGTCAAAGCCATAGTTCCCATCAACGAATTATGTCATTAACCCCAACACCTCCTCAGAAGTAGATCCCAAAATTCCCTGATGAAGGCGACTGGGAAGCCATCTAGCCCCGAGCAGCCATCCACATTCAGGCCAAACACCACCTCACGAATCTTCAAAACATCAGAAGGCCTTGCTAGCCCCTTCACATCTGACTCGAAGACAGATCTCACCCCCACCCCTAGCCATCGTGAACAACTGTAAGGAAGTCACATGCTCATACCCTTGAAGTAATATGTCACTGCTCTCACGACCTCGCACTCCTCAAGAAAGGTCTCTCCTCCAGCCTCCATAGTCTGCTCTACAACCCGTGCAGAGGCTGGATACCCATGCTTGTGAAAGCACGTATCCTCAGAGTGGCCTGGTCGGTGGCAATGAGTACAGGGGCCACGGTGTCTGCCTCCCCCTCTACCACGAGGTCCACGACCCCCAAAATGTGAGGCTCCTCCTCTGCCACGAGTGGCAGCCATAGCTGTAGGGGTAGGCTGGGCTGTAGATGCTGATGTAGTAGTAATCCTACTCAAACTCTTATATACCTCCTCCATTGGTGGAATAGACTCGCCAGTCAGAAGTTGAGTATGAGCAGCATCGTACTCTGGATCAAGGGTGAGGATAGAAATACACCATTCATCGTAGCATTTCTATAAGCCTGTTGTTGTTCCATACTGGCAGTGATCGGCATGAAGCTATGCAGTCTCTCGAACATGCCCCGTAGATGAGAGAAATGTGCATGTAAGGGCTTCCCATTCTGTTTCGTAGAGAAGATGTTGAACTGTAACTAGAGAATCTTGCTCTCATTCTTGAACTGTCCATATGTCGCAGCCAGGATATCCCACATAGCCTTAGCAGTGGGTTGGTTCACAATATCATTCGCAATCTCTGTAGTCAGCGTCCCTGATAGCCAAATACGGGCATATGCATCATCTTGCTTCCATGTCGCATTTATTCCAGTCTTGTCCTCCGGCTCGGATTCTGTCAGAATGTGCTCATTGTTGTGGCACTGCATAAAGGTGCGGAACTGCATAGACCATAGTTCATAGTTAGTCCCATCCATCTTGATTATAGGGGCTGGGCCTTTGAAGGCACGCGAGGATGTAAACACGTCACCCTTGTTGTCTGACATGATTGATGAAGAGCCTAGGACCGACGTAGATAACTAAGTAGGCGGTCTACAGAATCATATGAGGGGAAGGTTGTATGTGTAGACTCATACAATCATCCCTAGGCCTTGTTGAAGCGCCGACCCTAGTTCTGTGCCTCCGGGAGAGGTCGGCTAGACCCGCAGTGGCTGTGAAGACACCTAGGACCCGCCGGAGTGCAACACAATGTCGCTAGGGCCGCTGGGAGGTGCGCTGCGGGCCCTTCAGGGGTTGCTCGTACCCGGCAGGGCGACGCGGTATCGCATGGAGAGGCGAGGCGGTGCCTGGAGAGGCGCGCGACCGCCGGGAGAGGCGGGAGGGGCGCCTGGGTTCGGCGCAGGAGACCGCCTGGAGAGGCGGGGCGGCGCCTGGCAAGGCGCGGGACCGTCGGGAGTGGTGCGAGGGGGGGTGGAGGGGTTTAGGGTTAGGGTTTTGGGTGGTGGATAACGAAACCCCGGTCTAGGACCGTTGCTCTGATACCATGATGGGAGAAACAGAGTCGATGCATTAGACGTACCCGAGGGCTCTCTTATATAGGAGAATAGCCCCGGGTTAATTACATGATAAGTATACTGAGAAAAAGAAATTAGAAAAAGACACATATTATATGATATTTTAACTTAACAATCTACATGAAAAGATGTACTTATGGACTTTTTGTGAAATTTTATACACAGGAATCTAAACTAGAGGGGAAACAAATGCAATTTCAAAACATCATTAAAAAAACATAGATCAAGTAAATAATTTAAACTCTCAGATTAACTATTGACAGACAAGGACATCTAAGCAATTTTTCCACGAATTAATTAATAGCGTGTATGAACTGAAATGAAAACGGCATATATGTAATAAAATTAATCAGGACTAAACTGCAAAAAAAATCTGAACCCTGACTAAAAGGACCTGAAAAATAATTATAAAGACTAAACGTAACAAATATGGCCAGAAAATAAATAAAATAAATAAATAAATACCGCTCCCTGTATCTCTGGATTCCCCCAAAGCAGAACATAATCGGAACATAACATTCTCAGAAACAAGGGAGTTATGGAACCTCATGTCAGATTAGCTAATGTTTCATATATCATTCTGTTGTAGAACCCTACAGAGGAATGGTTACAAGCAGAAGCGGTTTTTTAATTTTAAAACATGAGATTACTCACAAAGTGTTATATAAACAATTGTAAAAATTCAAAAATTACATCATCAGGATGATTGAAAATGCGGAAAAAGTGACCTCATAATGGTGCTATCAGCCAACTCCAACTAGCAAGCATTACAAAAGAAACGAGAAGCTTACAATGCTATGATCTACTCGTACTCAAAGAGTTAAGTAGAAGGCCTCCAGTTCCTAATCCACTCAGTCAATGCTGTCACGTTCCGGCTTATATCCTCAATGCAGTCACTTTGCATTGGCATTACTATGTTCTCCGAGTAACTTTCTCTTGCATCCTCCAGAAGCTGTTGAAAGATTTCACATTCAATGTTGTTGGTAAGCTTCTGTCCAGTGTAACCTCTGCATATGTATCAGGAAAACCGTTAGCCATAAAACAGATCAAGTGCCCAAGCAGTTGTATACAACCATAATTTTTACTTGCACAGAGAATTTGTCGATTATAATACATCACTCTTTTCTTTCAGGGAATCTTTAACGAGAGAGGTATGGATCATCTTCAATACACATGCACGAAAGCAAAGCAACCCATACGTCATGTTCAAGCATGTCTTCCTAAAACCTGACCTTCATCTACGGCAAGGTTTCCTTTGCCATTCTTCTTCCAATATGCAGATGGGTACAAAGCAAATAAGACCCATCAGTGTTTCATACTCTTCGTCGAAGAGACATCATCTACCACTAGCAGCTCGGCACTTCACTCAATTGTATCCACACAAATTTTTGAAGCTAAAGAGAAACCTGTTATCATCCAAACATCCACTTCACGGTTGCTATCAGAGAGATTCAGACTTAAGAAGCATTTCAAAACAGTATTAGGCCACACATAATCTCGCGTTGCAAAGAGCCCCAAGATGGCTAGCTTGCCTAATTGAAGCAAAAAACATCCAATTGGAAGTTGTGTGGACAAGAAACCCAGACTTTTTTTCGTGGTTTAGAACCTTTTCAATTCAGTCGTTCCAATAAGTTTGTGGTTGCATTAGCAACTGACTCCACAATCCCTCTCCAGTGTGGACATTCTAGATGCAACCTCCAATACTAGACCTAAAAGCTAACGAAAATTGGCGGTCACTCAGAACTGTCGACAAGATTATATCTAATTGGGAGGTTGAGCTAGGCTTGGACTTGACAACTAATTTGGCCAACTTTATTTTTAATTGTGGGGAGGGAGGGAGGACATAGGGTAGAAAGGTGCTTGGACTCCAATTTCCAGTGCCCTTTTCGATGACCATCTTGACGACCTCTTAGCTCTTCCTGAGGGGTTTAGGCTCGGTGAAGATGGTGTAGGTTACTGGTAGAGGTCTGCAGAACCTTTTTGGGAGCTCATGCTCAAAGAGTCAAAAGTTTCTTCCACCACCACATAAACCAGACAATATCGGTGTTTAGAGTAAACCGGGTGTGCCCCTTGTACTGTTCTAACCACAACGTTTATCATCTTTTCTATCAGCATCTTATTACGTTACCAGTATGGAGTTGGGCAGATACATTGTGGTTGGATGTCCCCTGTAAGACAATTTATGATTGTTTTTAGGAAGGGTCCATAAACTGGCAAGGTTGTTTCGAACTAACAAGGGTCACAAGAGCAAGTTTTTTTTTCTTTGTTTAAGCCTTTTGGATGCAGCAGAAAGATGTAATCTCCAAGCAAGACATCCCTACATGGAGAATGCACTAGTCTCTATTCTTGTTTTTGAGATGCTGAGGTGAGGGTGAAATGTGAATATCATACTATATGCATGATCACGTTATTAATCTGTGCAGTCGGAAGAACGCGGTGAGGACAAGAGAGGAGCACAATGACTCGGTATGGAAGCACTGGCATGTGTAAGTTGAAGGGGTAATATGGCCACACGGGTTTTCGGAAGGTAAGGACTAAGGTGCATGACGGAAGAAGAAAGTCAAGGATAATAACGGAGCTGAACTCCATACAGGCATACACTTACCAATCCGATGTCATTCATGCCAGTATACGAAGTATTAACCTAAATAAAAAAATCAAAATAAAGAAACACTATAAATGGTTCGAAAAGGCTAGCCTTGAGGCGGTCGAGGCGTACGCCTCGAGGCGAGGCGGTCCCTTTTAGCCTCGAGGCTTACGCCTCGGACCAGTCCTGTGAGGCGTGCGCCTCGAGTGGTCGAGGCGTAGCGTTCGAGGCGTAGCCTCGAGGCGGTCGAGGTGTTTCGTGAGGCGTTTTTGCTTTTTTAAAAGTATTTTTTTATTATTTTAATGGTTTCCTTAGTAGTTTTAGAAGCTTATCAATACATGTTTATTTAGGATAATGATTATATAAGATTAATGCCTAAATATGATGTTTATTTCATGTCGATAACTTTATATTTACAATTAATGTATCCAACTATTTTGGCAAACTCTTACTATTTCACTCTTAATGAATGAATTCATAAATATTATATTAAACAATACTTGTAACTTAACAAGATTTGCAATATACCAAGCAAAACAAAATGGACAAGGTTCATGGTTTCTCATGTTGCCTTATATTATATATTAGACACAACATAAATTTCTTCAACATATATTTAATCGAACTTTTAATTACACCAATATTTCAAAGATTTGCTCGAAATGGATATGATTCAGGGTTTCTCGTGCGATAATATATTATATGTTAGACACATAACATAAATTTCTTCGATGTATATATAGTCATACTTTTAATTACAACAATATTTCATAGACATATATGTATTGTTTAATTCTTTCACAATATCTATAGTCAATGAATTCCTCTTTGATTGGAGGAAAATGTGTAGAAATGTATATGATGTTGTTCTATCTTCTATTTTGGAGTTCTTGTCTTTATTATTTCATCATATCTTGTAGTGTAAATTATTATATAGTGGCCAGAGAACATCTAATTACATAGAGATATATATAATTGTAGTTTTATACATATTTTTCTATATAAACTGAGGCTTACGCCTCGACCGTCTCGAGGCTACGCTTCGCCTCAATTCCAAGGAGACCGCCTCGTTCCGCGTTTCGTTTTTTCAAACCTTGATAATAATTGCCGCAATCTATCCTGGGCGATTAAAACTTTCAAACACTTACATATTATCCTAACAAATTCTGCAGTGAGTCAAAAAGAATCTGAATTTAGTAAATTCTCAAAGTTTTAAAATGTACCAAAGCTCACCTTTTGGCTAAAAATGATTTCAACTCGATATAAAACCACCCATGCATAAAGGTGATGCAGTCCAAAAATCCCCATGTTTCTAGTTAAGTATATGAATATGCAAAATGCAGCACACTGAACAACCCATTTAAGCGTATGATTATGCCATTATAGTGTTCAATTAACTACGGGGCTTACAAGTCCATGGAATACCCAGACATGAATAAAAATCAAATGACCTTTCGGGAATGATTGATGCACACACACAGGATGCAAAGTAACGGCAAGCATTTCTCAGATTTAGAAGGCTAAAACTTGGGAAGGAGAGTTGGAGAATGGAGAGGAGTTGATGGGGCTGCTGGTGAGAAAGAAGGTGTGATGGGGAGTTTGAGAGAGGGGCTGGAAAGAAATAGAAGAAAGCTAGGAGGAGAGGGAGAGCTTGCTAGAGAAGAGGGAGCGTGCTGCTGGAGAAGGGAAGAAGGGAAGCTGCTGGGATAAGATGAAAGAAACTGGGAGAGGGACTTGAGGCATGTTGGAGAGAGGAGGGAAACTGGAGGAAGATAAAAGAGATGCTGGAGCAGGAGGAGAGGAGGTTGGAGCTGGGAGAAGAGAGGAAGAAGAGGGAGAGAAGTTGGGGAAGGAAAGGTAAGGGCCTGTAGGTCTTTTCTTGGTTAATCTGCTCTTCCCTCTACCCTTCCTCTAGTGCTCCTTTTATAACAGTGCTGTCCCCTATAAAAATGCAAAAAAATCCAAAATTACATGGGAAGCACCGTAGAAGGTGTTGCCCTTTCCAAACCGTGAGCTCCAAAGAAAATGACAAAAATTACATGGAAGTCCTAGGGAGATGTGCAATGACAAGGGAACTCTTGGACAATTTTTTGTTGCTAAAGACTAAAGTTGCATATAATTCCTCAAGGTTGGGCATGAATTGCATCAATTCCCCCTGCTGAGAAGAATCTTGCTCCGACAAATTGCGTTGTAGTAACTCCGCAGGCAGTCATGGTGAGCCTTTCTAATTCACGCTCTTCAATCCACAAAGTGACTTTCAAGGAATGTTCCGTTGCTTGGCGAGCCCATGATATGTTGCCAATTCACAAATATCAAGGATGTCTTTGATGATATCTAAACCCAATGTTGTCGGGTGATTGTTGGTGGCGATTTCATCTGTGGAAGCTTCTGTATAGTTGCATTTCTGTCAACATATGATATCGACGAGGTGTTGATCTCTAGAGGGAGGTCCATTGCATAAGCATTTGGACCGATCTTTTTGACAATTATGAAAGGACCAAATTTATTTGGGCTTAATTTGTGGTAGGTTCGTTCGGGAAAATACTCTTCATGAAATTGGGCCATAATCGAATTTCCTTCCCTAAATCACATCTTTCTCATGTGGGTATTGGCTTGTTTTGGGTATGTGATTGATGTGATTTGAGATTTGGTGTAGATTTTGTGATGGAGTTGATGGGTAGGATTAGCCATATTGTCAGCAATTGCACCAACCCATTCACATTGAACCAAGGAAACTTTGTCAAGGACACATGGAATTGGAAATTCATAAAAACATCCAAAAGGAGATTACCTAATGAAATGATAAGATGAACCATTACAAGAAAATTTGGCACAAAGAAGAACTGAGTCTCGTTGAGTAGTTCGTTTTCCCGTGAGGCAATGCAACAAATGCCCCAAATATCTGATTATTACTTACTTTTGACCATTAATTTGGAAGTGATACGCAATGTTATAATGCATGTCCTACTTACACAATGACTTGATGCCCTTATTAGACAAAAATAAATGAGATATGCAACGTACACGGACAACTGCCTTAGAGAAGGGACCAATTTTAAGGGATGCATCCAAGGACTTCATACGCATGACATAATATACCATTTTAGAAATCGTATCAACCATGGAAGACTCAAAGACAATCATCCTAGCGGTTGTGATAATCATGATTACATAGTCCATACGAATATCCTCTTGATGACGTGTAGGAATTAACTGAGGAAAGTTAGGGTCTGAATTCTGTGTTTGACTCTCTTTGATGTCATCTGATAATGAGGCGTATGGGTTAGGCGGGACAAAAGTCACATGGGGTAATTTGTCTCGCAGAGGCAGGGGTTTCTTGGGCCCGACATCCACATATTCTTTTAAAGTCAGGGCAACTTCATGGTCTTCTTGACCTAAGTTTGTAAC
The DNA here is from genome assembly GCA_037367405.1 of Ottelia alismoides. Classification (NCBI taxonomy): domain Eukaryota; kingdom Viridiplantae; phylum Streptophyta; class Magnoliopsida; order Alismatales; family Hydrocharitaceae; genus Ottelia; species Ottelia alismoides. The sequence goes on along the minus strand of JAZKJV010000948.1, from coordinate 571,966 downwards.
ATCGTACACAATCTTTCTGCCAGTTTCTTTAAGGGTATAATAAGAGTTCAAATGGACAAGTTTATTGGTAATATGAACAAGAAGGAAACATCAAAATATTCATCTTTTACAAATATATCATAAACCATCATACCTTTATAAGCATCTCGAACTACCAATTGGATAATCGAAGTCGTCACTAAAATTCCCTAAAATGCATAAAATGCTTCATAAAACATCTCACCATCGTATACCGCCCCTCCCGCCGGCTGCAGGCCACTGCCAGTCGCCCGCCATCGTCTTGCGGGCTGCCTGTCGTTTGCCATAGCCTTGCGGGCCATCTGTCGGGCAGTCATAGCCGCTCCTGCGGGTTGTGGGTCGCCCCACCTCTTGCAGACCACAATTTGGTTGCTGCCGCAGTATTGTACGATCTGATTTCGACTGGAAACTATGATTTCGAATATATAAATCACGTTTTTCTCCCTAGACTACAACAAGGGTTGAAGATGATGGTTGTATGAGTCTACACATACAGCCAATCCTTCATATGAGTGTGTATACTTGCTCAGAGTAGTCTACTCCCCAGTTCTGTTCCGGATTTTCGATATTTTCAATCATGACGGAGAACAAGGGTAACATATTTTTGTTGCCTGGTGCTTTCAAGGGCCCGAGTCCCATCGCAAAGATAGATGGGACCAACTATGAGTTGTTGTCCATGCAGTTTCGCACCCTTATGCAGTGTCATAACAAGGAGCATCTCGCCGACGGACAAGACTGTGGCTAATACTTCTTGGAAGCATGATGATGCCTATGCGTGGACTTGGCTCTTCGGGACCCTTAGCATGGAGATTGCCAACGCCATTGTCAATCAACCCACAACCAAGGCTATGTGGGACATCCTAGATGACACGTATGGGCAAGCCAAGATGAGAGCAAGATCCTCCGGTTGCAATATGACATATTCTCGACCAATCAGAATGGTCAGCCTCTCCATGCCCACTTCTCGCATCTCCGAGGCATGTTTGAGCGACTTCATAGCTTTATGCCCATTACTACCAACATTGAGCAACAACAGATATACCGAAATGCCACTATGACGGGAGTCTTCCTATCATCCCTAAACCATGAGTACGGTGCAGCACGTACTCAATTGCTTACTAGAGAGACGGTACCACAAATGGAGGAGGTCTACAAGAGGTTGAGCAGAATCATTACTTCATCTACTACCATGGTCCAAAGACTCCAAACTCCCTCTGCGATAGCAGCTTCTCGCTGCAAAGGGGGTACTTCTCAGTTTCACGAACGAGGATCTTGTGGTCGAGGAGGATGTCAGCATGGCCCATGCTCGCATTGCCACTATCTAGGTCGAAGGAGTCAAGCTATCTGAAGCATGGGTATCTGCGTCTGCTACTCCGGCTCCTCATGATGCAAGGTTGGACGATATTGTCTCTAGATTGAGAGAAATGATGACCACACCACCCACCCCAGCTGCAGGATCTTCAAACGTTGCAGCTGCTACCGGAGCTTCTACGAGTTCATCGGAGATTGCTTATGCACTTACTGGTTGTAACAGTTCATATTTGACTGATTGGATCATGGACTCTAGAGCATCTCATGATGTGTGGAGATTGAGCTCAGTTTAGTTCTTGCAGATCTATCCCTCCCAAGGCCTTAAATGTCGGTTTCGGTCACCATTTCGGTGACGACCAAAACTGAATTTCGATGGAATTTCGGTCAAATTTCGATCGAAATTTCGATCATTTCATCATTTTTTGTACTAGGACCCCCATATTTCGGTCATTTCGGTCGAATTTCGATTTCGACTGGATATCGATATTCGACAGAAATTCGATCGAATTTCGCTGAAATTTGAGGCCATGATCCCTCCTGGTGGATCAGCGATGATTGCAAATGGGGTCCATCCACTCATTGTTGGTCAGGGGGAGATTGCCCTAGCACCCTTGATGCACCTGCAGGGTGTCTTACATGCTCCAACATTTAGATGAATCTCTTGTCTATTGGTCAGATTACAAAAGATTTACATTATCGTGTCATATTTGACACATCTTCTCTTGTATTTCAGGACATACTCACGGGCAAGGTGATTGGATGTGGTTGAGAGCAGAGAGAACTTTACAGACTGATCCAACCTCCATGTGTTGGTGCTGTTACCATTCCTTCTGGATCAATTTCTCCATTCATGCGGCATCTTCACTTTGGACACATTCCTCTGCAGAAGTTGTGTCATGTTCTCCCTCAAAATTCTACTCATACCACCTTGGAGTGTGAGGTATGTCAGCTTGGGAAGCACCATCTTCTTCTTTTTCGAGTTGCCAGAGTCGTCACAGCAGTAAGTCGTTTAAGTTGTTTCATTTTGACATCTTGGGTCCTAGTCGTGTTCCCGATCATCAGGAACATCGGTTCTATATGGTCGATGTGGATGATTTTTTATATATAATCTTGGGTCTTCCTATTAAAGAATAAGTCTGAAGCTGGTCATGTCATTAAATCGTTTCTTATTGAAATTAAGACCATTTTTTTGCTAATGTGAAGTTTATTCGCAGTGCAGTGGCTTGGATCCACATTACAGATGTCAGACTTTCTCAGATCTCTTGGTATTGTTCATCGGACTTCTTGTGCTTACACTTCGCAGCAGAATGGTGTTGTTGAATGCAAACATCGTCATCTTCTTGATATCACAAGGACTCTTTTGATTCAGAGTCGAGCTCCTCATTCGTTCTGGGGTGATGTGGTCCTAATTACATGCTACTTAGTGAACTGCATGCCTTCCATTGTCCTAGGAGAAAAGGATCCTTTCTTGATTGCATTTCCCGAGAAGGACCTATTCTCTCTTACTCTCAGGGTCTTTGGGTCTGTGGCCTTTGTCCACAATTTTACTCCTGATTGTGACAAGCTCTCTCTAAGAGCTGTCAAATGTACGCTCGTTGGTTATTCTCGTACCAAAAAGGGTATAGATGTTTTGATCATGTAGGAAGAAAGTATTATGTGAGTGTTGATGTCACATTATTTGAGTCTATTATGTATTTCTCTCCTACAGGTGACAGGTTGTCTAACTCCGACTTTGGAGAGGATGTTTTTGTTCCACCACCTCCGTTATCTCCACCAACACCACCTCATGTTGAGTCACAGTCATCTCCATCTCCACCTCCGACTACCCTGACATAGTTCTTGCCACAGTTTTACATTTGCATGCCCTCTACTCGCTCCTCTATTCATGCGCCTTCCCCGTCATCCAACACACCTCGGGTATGTACTGAACACATTGTTTCTAATTATGGCATTGGTGGTATGTTTGTACCGCATATAATGTACAGGAGGAGTTGATACCAGAGAACACAGCAGCCGATGATCTTGATGTACCTATTACCTTGAGGAAGCAACATCGTAACTATGTCACTTATCCTCTTGCTGCTCATGTTTACTTAGATCAACTTTCAGAGGAGTACATGAGGTTTGTCGTGGGACTCTCTGCTGGCACTATCCCACAAACATACCATGAGGTGGTACAGAATAGTAGCCGGTAGCTTGCCATGGAGGAGGAGATGACTGCTTTGCAGTCTCATGGTACATGGAGTGTTGTTTCTACTCCTCCAGATGTCTCTGTTGTGGGGTGCAAATGGATCTTTACAGTAAAGCAACGGGCAGATGGCAGTGCGGATCGCTCTAAGGCTTGTAGCACGAGGGTTCACTCAGACTTATGGGGTGGACTATCAGGATACCTTCTCACCATTGGTTAGACATTCGACATTATGCATTTTTCTATCAGTTGTTGTGACTCGGGACCGACCTCTTTACCAACTTGATGTGAAGAATGTGTTTCTATATGAAGACCTACAAGAGGAGGTATATATGCAACAACCACTAGGGTTTACTTATGAGGGAGAGTCTCAAAAGGTGTGTAGTCTCCACAAGGCGATCTACAGTCTGAAGCAGAGTCCGAAAGCTTGGTACCATAAGCTGTCAGAGTTGATAAAGCACCAGGGGTTTGCACGGTCCACTACGGATCATTCGCTTTTTGTTCAGAGGACACAGAGAGGTACTATTGCCATTCTGGTTTATGTTGATGATATTAGTCACAGGTGATGATGAGCAGGGCATTCATGCTGCCAAGGAGTTCCTAGGTCAGCAGTTTGTGACTAAGGATCTTGGTAATCTTCGTTACTTCCTTGGATTAGAGTTCGCCAGGAAACAATGTGGTCTTCTGATGACCAAGAGGAAGTTTGTGAGTGGTCTTCTTGAGACAGAGATAATAGGGTGCAAGCCTACTACTACCCTTATGGATCCGAGCATGAGATTTATCTGATGATGACATTGAGGAGGTAAACAAGAGGAGATACAGGAAGATTGTTGGGAAGCTCCTCTATGCTACTATCACCAGGTCAGACATATCCTTTGTTGTAAGCAAGGTGAGCCAGTTCATGGAGTAGCCGAGGATGGTTCATATGGATGTTGTATATATGATTCTGAGATATTTAAAGACTTCACTAAGTACTGGTCTCATATTCAGCAGAGGTACTTCTCTTGAGGTAGCAGCGTGTGCAGATGAAGATTATGCAGGATGCCCTAGAGACAGGAAGTCTACTTCTGGCTTTGCTATATTTTGTCGAGAGTTCACTCGTGTCATGGAAAAGCAAGAAGCAGACAGTGGTTGCTAGATCCAGTGCAGAGTCTGAGTATAGAGCCATGGCTCAGGGGAGCGCAGAGATGATGTGGATTAGATAGGTCTTGACTGATCTTGCAGTTGAGGTACCTCTTCCCATGCGGCTTCTATGCGACAACCAGGCAGCTATTTTTATTGCTAAGAATCCTGCATTCCATGAACGGACCAAGCATATAGAGGTGGAATGCCACTATACTAGAGACATGATCTAGAAGGGTCTCATATCCACCTCCCATGTTCTACTGGAAATCGGATTGCTGATATATTCACTAAAGCCCTTGCTAGAGGTCCATTTCAGATATGTTGTTCCAAGCTGAGCATGATAGACATATATGCTCCAGCTTGAGGGGGAGTGTTGAGATATTTGTACATTGTAGCCGACCCTACTTTGGGAAGAGGCTTTGTTGTTGTTGTTCTATTTCATTCATGTACCACTCATGTAATTAACCCAGGACTTTTCTCCTATGTAAGAGAGTCCTAGGGTCTCTATAATGATATGTAATTCTATTCTTCCAACAAAAATGACCTTCGCGAAAGACCACCCCATTTCTGGCCAGTCAAAGCGTCCAAATCATTGCCACACAACTTGCATGCTTCTTCTCAGTAGTCAATACCATGCCAATCCGCACCAATGGACTACTAGAACCTTGAGACCCAGTTAGTAGAGACCATGGTATTTCTAAATAAATCCCAAACGTCCATGGAGCTCCTGCACATGAAGAAAAGGTAATCCACATTCTTAGCATCCTCCTGATACCAACTGCAACTGCAAGTCAAGTCAGCCATCTAAATAAATCGAGCAAATATGTCACCCATCAACAATCTCCCCTTCCTAAACAGCCACATAAATACCCTTACGCGCATCGGAGTTTTCCACCTCTAGATTCTTCTGCACTAAATACTTTGACACTAAATTATAAAGGCTCGTTCACTATTCATCTTACAACCCTTAATCACAAGCAATCACATGAATAAAAATCCGACCTCAAACCTTTCAAGCACAAGCACATCTACAATCGCTCTCCAAACGACAAACGATGATACCTCTCCAACCAAAGGCGCACACAATGTCATGTCGAACTCCCATGGTTCTCCCACTCCTGGTGCCTCTGACTGCGCACGCATCGAGTAAGGGTGTCAGGAAAAATCGAACTTGGTGGACTCAACTCAAGCTTAACACGCCAATGGTTCATAAGTATATCTCGATAAGCTCAAGCCACAACTTTAACTCGATAGCCATAACAAGTCAAGTTTGAGTGGAATGTTGTTCAACTCATTAACTCGACTCAGTACATACATATATACATGCTCTCTCTTTCTTTCAAATATGGGCAGTTAGTGTAGTTGGTGGGATGAGTGGCCCCCATAACTCGATAAACATATATACATATGTATGGATAATTTAAATATATAGTCTCAACCAAGTTTCAATAGAATTTTTAGTTAGCGTAGTTCATAGGTGAGTGGCTCAGGATTTCACAAATTAATTGTTCAAGCCCCGTCACTAGTGAATAGGATACTTTTATTTTGACTCGATAAATATGTGTGAATAATTCATACATATATTTTTTTTCTAAATTCCAGTATATGGTTTAGTTAATGCAGTTGGTAAGGTGGGTGGTCGCGGATCACATAGGTTGGTGGTTTAAACCCCATGTATAGTGAATATGACGATTCTGTTTTGGTTTCATAACGATTGGAATTGGTTTCTCATTAGTTAATTTGGAACATTTTATTCCCACATTAATGGTGGAGGGATGGTCTCAATAATCCTTTTTATAAAGGAGCTAATCAAGAATGGAAAGAATCAACTGTGCATTGAGTTTGCTAACAAATTTAAGCCGACTTGTGAAAGGAAGTTCCAAAAAGATATAGAAACTAACATAGAAAAGTGTTCATGAGCTTGTGAGCCAACTAGAAATCATCGAGTTCAAGTAGGAGTCATCCATCTTGGCCTCGAACCTTCTCGAGTTTCAGCTCGAACCGAGTTGGGTTATCAAGGTCGAATCAGAGCTAACTTGCCTCGTTCAGCCCTATAAACAGGGAAGAGGATCCTCTGCTGTAGAAGATATTGCAGCAGAGGTGTTGTAAAGTCCAATAATTTTTTTTGTGATTTGGATTCTAAAATCCAACCTTATAGATCTAATCTTAGGTTAATGCTCTATATATCCTCCAAACTTCGCTTAAATACGACATTATTTGCTATTTTATCTTAATGGTCAAACAATGGATCAAGATCTAAGCAACTTGAACTCCATTTTAAAAAAATCCGAATCTTGAACTATTAAGATAAAATAGCAAATAATGTCGGATTTAAGCGAAATTTGGAGGATATATAGAGCATTAACCTAAGATTCAATCTATAAGGTTGGATTTTAGAATCCAAATCAAAAAAAAATATTGGGCTTTACGACACCTCTGCTGCAATATCCTCTACAGCAAACAGCCCTACCTGTGAGGTTTCCAAGCCACAAGGGCCTTTATTGACACCTAGGCAACTGTGCACAAGAAACAAGAAGCTCCAATGTACAACCATGCAACAGTAGAGGAAGAGGATCCTCTGCTGTAGAGGGGATTGCAGCAGAGGTGTTGTAATCCCCTTTAATTTTTTTTGTGATTTAGATTTCAAAATCCAACCTTATAGATTGAAACTTAGATTAATGATCTACATATCTTCCAAATTTCGTTTAATTCCGAGATCATTTGCTATTTTATCTTAATAGTTGAAGATTCGAATCTTTTTTAAATGGAGTTTAAGTTGCTTAGATCTTGACTGAATGTTTGACCGTTAAGATAAAATAGCAAATGATCTCGGAATTAAGTGAAATTTGGAGGATATATAGAACATTAATCTAAGATTCAATCTATAAGGTTAGATTTTGAAATATCACAAAAAACAATTAGAGGGCCCTCTACAGCAGAGGATCTCTTCCCAACAGTAGAACGCACAACATTGATCTTTGCATGCATGTGCAAAACGAATGTGCCCCCGGCATCAAAAACCCAACAAGTTATGTGCACTCCCATCAGATCCATCCTATTTCTGATGACCTACTTGCTCCATCTCCTTCCATCCTGCTGCAGCTCTGCTCTCCCTTTCACCACTCCCTCCAATGCATGTTATCCCATTTCGGTAATTATCTATCAAAGAAGGTTAACCGAAGTATCAAAGCGAATATCATATACTTTCCAAAAAATATATTACCTGCTGCTCAGCCGATCATAAAGAATAGAATTATTCGTCTGTAGGACCACCACACAATCAAACCATCGCTCTGGAAAGAAATCACAGCCATGGTAATCAACAATGTTCCCACCTTCTTCCATCATGTCTTCAAGCTCATCACACACCTAGAAAAATGAAATTTAGACAATTTTTTCACTGAAGAAATTTATTTTTTTATTTGTGAAACGAAAGAAAAGCTAATTGACTGTCAAATGGAGGTAAAATGAACATCATCGATCAAATAAACACTCAATTTAAACTCCATGACAAAAACTAAGACACGAATGCAGCAGGGTATCTTCAGATAATATGGTCGAACTTGCGCCCATCTCTTGTTGCTTTAACTTTAATTTTTCGTGGATGTCCAGCATTTAAAAGAAGTGAAAACTTCTCTACAAAGATGCATATGTTCGTAATAATAAAAAAGGTGCCTAATTTGATCACGATGTTCCATACTATAGTTTTCGTTGATAATATTGTGTTGATTGATGAGACTAGAGATAGAGTAAATGAGAAGCTTGAGGTCTGGGCATGCATTGGAGAGTAAAGAATTTCGTATAAGTATGGCTAAGAGTGATATATGGAGTGTACTTTTGATGGAAGCAATAAGTACGGAATCGATGTGAAGGTTGGTGACGATAACATTCAGAAGAAGGATTCTTTTAGATATTTGGAATCTATTTTGCAACATGATGAGGAAGTTGATGGAGATGTTGCTAATAGAATAAATGTAGGTTGGCTAAAGTGGAGAGGAGCCTCTGTAGTTCTCTGTGATAAGAAAATTCCTTTGAAAATCAAAAGAAAGTTTTACAAAGCAGACGTGAGACCTCCTATGATGTATGGATATGAATGTTGGCATGTGATCCATAGACATGTGTAGAGAATGGTAGTAACAGAAATGAAAATGCTAAGGTGGATGCGTGGACAAGCATGTAAAGATCATATTCAGAACATGGAAGGTCGTATCCCGATATATCGGCGATATATCGCCGATATATCGGTATCGACATGATATCGATATCGAAATCGATATATCGATATATCCGATTTTCAACATTTTCTTCAGAAAGATTCGTAGATATAGCGATATATCAGCGATATATCGGCGATATATCGATATCGACACGATATCGAAACGATATCGATATCGATATGTCCTTCCATGATTCAGAATGATGCGATCAGAAGGAAAATTGGTGTTGCTCTGGTCGAGGATAAGATGCGAGAAAACCGCTTAATGTGGTTTGACCATTTGCAAAGGAGGTCGGTTGATGCACCGATTAGGAGATGCGGGTTTTGGGACGATGAGCCAGCTAAGAGGGTGCGAGGAAGGCCAGAGAAGTGTTGGAATGAGACTATACGAAGAGATCTTAGTTTTTTGGATCTAAGTTCAAGATTGACCGAAGATATATCTAAATGGAGGCAAAGAATCTACGTAACCAACCCTACTTAATGTGGAAAAAGGCTTTGTTGTTGTTCTTCCATACTATAGTTATCACAAGTTGAACAAAATTATATGTTCTTTAATAAGCCAACCCAAATATTCTAAACAAAAAAACTTACATATATAAAAGGGGTGCTTCCAATGAGGTAGGTCTTTCTTTTATACATAAAGCCTATTATAGGATCCGCCAAATCTTAATCTAACGGATCCGTCCATTTCTTATCCAAAAGGGTCTGCATTAATTATTGGTTTTCATTTACTATTTCAAGTTACTTTCTAGCTCATAAGATTTGACATCTTTTGTTGCTATTTGTAATTCTTTCGTAACATTATATGGGGTTTCTACCCAACATTTTACGATTCCGTGCTCGACAATGCTCGTTGTAAAATTCACGTTGAAAAATTGTATGTTACTTTGTAAAATGAAATCTCGGTTACTAATATTTTGTTATCCTTAATCAACAACTTTAAGTAAAACATGTTTCTTATTTGTAATTTTTTTTGCATATTGCTTTACAAAAAAAACATATTACTAATTTATCGATTATTTTCATGAATGCAACCTATAACAATAAAAAATGAATTTGTAAAATAGCTAACAAGCTATGTAATATATTAAACAACTAAGTAAAATACTAATCAATCATGTTAAAAACATAGTAAAATTTGTATGCGGCAAAGTAGCATGGTGATGGTTGCCTTCTCTACCGCTCCCATGTCACCTCCCTCAATCTCCGCCCAAATGCAGTGGTACATGTCCCCTTCGTCGACATCTCCACCGTTCAGAAACCTCTATTTTTTATGCAATCATCGTCGCTTCTCCGTCCATGCGACATCCTTCAACCTTTTCTCTACACCCCCTCCGCCCACAAGCCACCCTTCCACCAAGGCCTTAAATGTCGGTTTCGGTCACCATTTCGGTGACGACCAAAACAGAATTTCGATGGAAATTCGGTCAAATTTCGATCGAAATTTCGATCATTTCGGTCATTTTTTGTACTAGGACCCCCATGTTTCGATCATTTCGGTCATTTCGGTGGAATTTCGATTTCGACTGGATATCGATATTCGACAGAAATTCGACCGAATTTCGCTGAAATTTGAGGCCATGCCTTCCACCAAAGCCTCCACGCACCTCTGCCTCCATCTCCTTCTCTTTCGTGGCCCTTGTAGCCCCTCCACCCACAAGCCATTATACATTGATGGCGGTAGCTTGATCTTCTCCAGATTCATGCAGTGTCAACGTGGGTGACGTCGCTGCATGCAATCATACATCATCCTCTACAGCCCACCCACGGATTGCATTTGAATTTTGAAAATGAAACGAGAAGAGAGAGAAAGTGGAGATAATTTAGTGATGTTGGGTTGTTATATTCTATATCAGAACATGTCGATCAAAATGGGGTTCCAATCAATTAAATACTACCCCCATTAATGTGTTATTTATTTTAACCACCTGACTGAATATCAATGAATATGATTAATGGTTTTTCATCACTATAGAAAAGTACCATCTCATTTGAAGTTTCTCCTATATTTATTTATTTATTAATATAAGACATAAAATGTTCGACTAATTAACACCTAAACTCATGGAGCAACCTGAGAATGAGTGGCAACAGACCACCCACTTCGTCGCATTCTTATATCATGAAAATAGGACCAAATGTTCTTTTAAAATGAAATCACAAGATATCAAGTCAATGCTAAATTTATCATGTACTCGAGGGAACATACATATCCCTTAGTATGATAAACAAAAAAGGGGGTCAATAGGGCTGCCCGGCCTCATTTTTTGCGATTTTTTTTATTTTTTTTGAAAATATCACCATGTATATTCATCCCTATATCCCTCCTATATGCCATTCGAATTTCGTTAGAAACAGAGACTCCTACGACCTCCATCCAGACAGGGTCGATTTAAAAAATCCTACGACCGTTAAAAAAATGGCATCTGGATGGAGGTCATAGGAGTCTCTGTTTCTGACGAAATTCGAATGGCATATAGGAGGGATATAGGAATGAATATACATAGTTTTATTTTTCCAAAAAAAATAAAAAAAATTGTGAAAAATGAGGTGGGGGCAGCCATTCCCAACAAAAAATTATCTCATGAAAAGAGCTTTGTGAGATGAAAAGTTGAAAGCTATGATTTATTTATTTGAGGAAAAAGATGGTCTGACATCGAGGAGACGTCCACCCATAAGTTTAACGGCATGCTTGTTTTAGCTATAATTTGTTGGATAGATTAAAAAAACTACGTTTAACGGCATGCTTGTTTTAGCATTTGGATTGGCAGAGCATTTGTAACCGAGTTTTTTGTAACTATCTTTTTTTTGCTTTTTTTTCAACATTTAGGGCAATTATTTTGTAAATTCATCGTAGTCAAATGACAAGATTTTATCCGCAAGCATCCTAACCACTGATGTGAGTATAAACAATCCGATATCAAAACATGTGGCCATATTAAATGCCAAGACAATATGTGCTAATTAAATTTTATATTATATAGAAATTTTATTTTTTGCAATATAGGATCCTTCATGAAACTAAATATTATGATATAGTTGGTTATCCTTCCTGACTCGGCCAAAGGATAAACCCCTTGAAAATCAAATCCATAACAACCAAAGAAGTTGTCCAACAAAGATTTCAACTTTAGGTTCCTTTAATGATGAAGAATGGATTTGGGGAAGGAAACGAAGAAGGAAGAGATGTATCGGCAATACTAGATTTTGGTAGAGAAGCACGGAAATGCAAAGAATGAGAGGAGGAAATGGAGAAGATAGATAAAATTCTAAGTTTACATCACTCAAATATGATTCCAAATAATGCAACAGTAGCCCCTTTGCATAGAGAAGGGAGGGATTGCAAAGTATATAAAACAAAAATAATAAAACCTAAAAAACATCAATTGACTCCTAATTTAATTTCAATTTTAACTACCCAAACCATCAACCATAAAATATTGAGATCTTAAATTGATCCAAATTTATTAAAAAAAATAAATATATCGACAACTTAAAATAACAGAAGCCAACATAAACCTTAATTTGATAAACGCCCTAATTTTGTGTTGCATCAGTTCTTCATAGCTTCAAAAAAATCATCTTACCATGAGTTGTCTCAAATTTGTCATTGGGTAATTTGGTTTGGAGCTTTTGGAAGAACTTCCCTATTCTTTTTTGTTGGTGTTATTCTCATATCAACATTCTTCTTATCACTTCTAGGGATTTTCACACCACGACCAGATAAACTTTGCCCATTAAGTGACAACTTCAGTATTCTTCATATTTACTCCACAACCCCTATAAACTTGCTATGTTTAACACCACAACCCTGCAATAAAACTAACTCTCCTTGAGTTAATCTTTTGAGTTAATCGCACTACAAAAGAAATCTAACAGTGGGCTTTTTATCTACTCTTCTCCTTCCTTCTCCTCTACCCCTTTCTTCTTTCATCTTCCTTCTAGGTCTTCAACATAAGGTGGTCCTTTTCCACATCCTCACCGAAGACATGTAGCAACGGTGGTCTCCTCGTTGCGAGTAGAACTAGAAGTCAGTACACACATGGGCTTCAAGGAGAGCCAATCACACGAATCGGCGATGACAATTGTGCTCGGCTCCATGCGAGGGGATGGCGATGAGATAGAGGTGGTGATACTCTTGCAACTGGGGAACTCGACGGTGGTTTAGTGTGATGTACAAATTAATCACCGCATGGGCTATTATGACATTAACGACGAAAAGAGGAACAAGTGTAGTGATCCAAGGTGTTATAAAAGTGGTGAAGGGGAATTTGTTTCTATCTGTTCTTGTGATTAAAGAAGAGGAAAAGGAAGGGGGTGTTGCCTTATTTAATAAGACTTGATTTTGTTGGAAAAAAAACAAGAGGTCGCGTTGCGCTACCTCAATGATAGTTCAACGTAGAGCGAGGTCAAGGGGTTGGAAGTGTTGGTGACATCTCTACCAAGGAGGCAGAGGAGAAGCAGAATCAAAAGGACAGCACCACCCTGGGGGATTAATAGAGGAAGGGCCTCCTCCCACATCGAGATGCACACAGATAAGGTAAAGAGTGGTTATCTTGCCACTGGCAACAAGGAGAGCAGAGAGCACAGTGGTACTGAAGGTTGGCATCAGGTTCTCCTAGATGGCTTTTCGAGGAGGATTATGATGATCTTGCTTAAAGGGAATAATCTTACTTCAAGGGATGGAGCAGGGGAGTTCATTCATTATGTTGTCTTCCAGGAGGAGGAGGGAGAAAAACATTAGTTTGTAAACTTGATACATTAGTTTGTAAACTTGATGAACAAGAATATGTACAACATTTGCTTACAATTGTCATTCACTTTAATTGTCAATGGATGGTAATTAACCACAGGGGTCGTGGTATGAGAGACGGTAAGTTTGTAGGTGTCCTGAGGTAAATATGAAGAATACAAGTGTTGTCATGTAATTAGCAAAGTTTATAAGGTTGTGGTGTAAAATCCATAATTCTATGAAGTATAAGGTGTGTTTACAATTTTCCTAACTCTTTATTTGAATATCATCCTTCTATTAGATAACCTCAAGCTTTAACATTGTCGTTAAAAAGTTTTGGAAGTGGAACTTCTTTGAAAATCTCCATAGCAATGTATCCATATTTTTTGGGGATAAGATTCGCATTTAAGAGAATCATTTATCCTTGATAGGGTTTGCACTCTCATGTGCAGGCTGTGTTAACGAAGGTTACATTGCCCGTGGAGAAGGCGATAATTTAGGCTCCAATGCTGAAATTCCGATGAATCCATAATCAGTGTAGACAGCGAGGATGCAAAGGACCCAACAACAGCAATGGAGGTTGGCTACTCTGTGCTCAGGACAACACTTGTTAGAGACCAGCTATTTCACAAGATGAGAGTCCACGATGGTGCAAGCGAAAGGTGATGGTGGGTTTGGTTGGGATGGGTTAGACAATGACGACAAATTCAGTTGTGAAAGGTTATGCGACAAAGAATTCACATTGGGGCAGCCATGCTTAACAATTCAAAGTTTCGACATCATGTTGAGGTGTGGAAGGCTGGCAGCAAACGAGCTCTGCACTGTGTTAGGGAAGCACGGCATGATGGAGGTGGCTACAATCCTCAACGATGTAAAGGTAGTTAGAGTGGCATACCAACACAAGGTCATAGAAGGGTAATTGCAAGGTTGCAAAAAGCGGTAATCGATATTCAGTCGGTAGGACCATTGATTACCCATTAAACGGTATGCGGGAGTCTAAATCGAAATTAAACAGGTTCTGTTGTTTTGTATTTTTTATATTAATAAAAAAACAGTCGAATCTTTCAACATGGATTTGAGCAAGAATCCATGTAGCCAACCCTACTTATAGTGGGAGAAGACTTCGTACATAATAAAAAATATTACATATATAATTAATAAAAAATATTTAAAAATAAAAAAAATAAATTTAAAAATATAATCACAAATTCATAATATGGATCAAATATTATAAAATTCACGAAATCTTTCATCCAAATGTCAAAATAGATAGCATAAACAACTAGAATCCATAGCCAAATGTTAAAATAAACAACATAAGCAATTGCATTTCATAACACGAATCCAAAAAAGTCATGGATAACACAAAAGGGCATGACATTCATTCATCCAAAATATAATAAAATCAATGTTAGTTTAATCTTCATCAGACCCGGTCATCAAGCAACATTGGCTTTTCATCTCCATCCCCATCCTCATACGTTCCCTCATTATCAGCTTCCTCATGCAAAGTTTGCCCAGATGAACTTGAAGCTCTCAAATGTACTCATTCACTTCTCCTTGGCTCAAGTATGTTTTCAGCTCTGCGTGCCTATACAACTGAACCCCACCAGCAAATACTTCATCTTCTTCACAAGCTGCATTTGAAATCCATGCCCTTGCATATTGGTGATACTTTAAAGAAAGTAGATCCCTCCTCTCACTTTCATTGCGATCCTTAATCAATAAACTGAATCTAACAAATACTAAATCATTCACCCTATTGGGGTCCAATTAGCTCTATTCTACGTATGAACCTAAAACACATACACACGCACATATATGTTTTACACTAAAAAGTCAATGTATAATGGATGTTACTATGTTAGTGTGCAAATATAAAAGCCATTACTGCTCCAAAAGCACTCCAGTTTCTCTCGCATCCATATGTGAAGATGTCAAACTCGGATTTTTCAATGCCATTTCTTGTAAATTGGGGGTTTCACCTCCATGTAACAACCACTAATGAATTGTTCATATTCAATATTAATTAGATGTCATCAATATGAACAGTAAAATCATATTGAAAAACTTGAGAGAAATTTACCTGGATCAGAATGGTCATCATTTACTGGTCTTTGTTTAATTGTTGATGACTTTCCAAACAGACCATGTTTGTAAATGACCAACTCCTTTCTTGTAATGATGTCTTGTTGCTCTAAATCTAGATAGAACTTCTCAATGCATTCAAGAAGACATTTTTGCACAACATCATTCTCAACATGATCCCTGTATGTGGATTCGACGTGGGAAGTGGCTCGGGAGATGCGTCGGCGATGGAGATTCCTGTTGGGAATGTGGATGTTGATTCTGCGTCGGGCGGGGAGCCTTGACATCATTCTCAACATGATCCCTGTATGTGCATTCGACGTGGGAAGTGGCTCGGGAGATGCGTCGGCGATGGAGATTCCTGTTGGGAATGTGGATGTTGATTCTGCATCGGGCGGGGAGAAGGTGCATGCGGCTCTTGGTGTCGGGGCTATGGGAACAGGGGAAGGCGTGGCTTTGGTGCGAGGGGGGCGGGTGCTGGAGGAGAGGTCGGCTGGGGTTGAGGTTCGCGGAGCAGGGGTGCATGGTGTCCGCTCCATGGACGGTTCTCATGGTACTCCCTCGGTGAACTTCGCTGCTGTGGGGGTCTTGCAAAAGCCTGGTGCTGGGTGGGAGGACATTCACGCGGCTACGTTGGAGTTCTTGGGCGAAGACTTCTCTGGGGATTTCGACATCCTCGACGCGACTAGATGATGTGTTCGTGGGCTCTCCCCGGAGCAACGGGAGAACCTACTTCGTTTTCGCGGTGTTGCCAGTGTGATGTGGAGGCGGCTGCGGGTGGCGGATGGTGCTGCCTCCCTTTCGGAGGTTTGCGTGGCGGAAGTTCGAGGGGTGCCTTTCCTCTCCAGAACGGTGCATGCTCTTTCGAAGGTCGTCGGCCGCTGGGGGCAAGTCCTCGCCATCCTCGACGATGGTCTTGCACCTAGCGCCGACTGGACTTGCTCTCGGATCCTGCTCGAGTGCTCTCCTTCGTTTCTTGAGGCTATGACTGGCAAGGTTCTTTTTGAGAGGTTGTCTCTGGGTCGCTGGACCTTCATGGTGGAGTTCCTTTTCCTGCCGATGGCGGCGCCGCCGGTTTCTTCTCCGCCTTCCTCGGCTGTGCGCGGTGGCGGGTAGGTCACTCGGGCTGGCCTTGACGGTTGGGCTTCTTCTTGCCACGTGTCTCCTACCAGGGATGTTTACGAAGCGACGTCATGCAAGGGCAACTGTTCGGGGGATTTCGATGAGGCCCCTCGGGACATGCGTTCCTGTGGTGGCAACCGCGATTTGGTGGGTTTCGACCTTCTCGAGGACGATTCGCATCCCTCTGCTAATTCCTTCCTGTCGGCGGATTCTGTGCGTCCGGACTCATCGTCGCACGTGTCAAGGCTCCCTTTGATTCCAGCTTTCAGACCCGGTGCTATCGGTTCATGGGTCTCTTCGCGGGTGTTATCGGATCCACTTATGGTTTCGGAGCAACTTATTTGGGCACCTGATTACTTGTGTCCTCAGCCCATCAATTCGGTGGCCTTTTCTTACGAGGCCCATCTGGAAGAAATGCTATCTCCTCATATTCTGATGACGGCTACTTCCTCTTCTGCTCATGAAGACTCAGCTGATTCTCTGGTGCATGCGGGGGACACTATGCCTCTCTCCCCTATCTCTCCGGGGATGTCCTCTCCTCGGGGTATTGCTGCTGGTGGTGGGTCTCCTGGAGGGGAGGTGGCTACCCCTTCAGGTGGTGCTATTGTGCTTGCGGGATACTCCCCCCATTCTCGTTTTGGTAGAAGCTACAGTCGAAGACGGCCTTCTCGCCTTGGAGACTCTCTCATTTCTTCTTGTCAGACGCTGCGCGAGGCGGTGGCGGAGGTGGCAGGCCTCCTCCCGCTCGGGGACCGATCTCTTGGCGGTCTCTGATGTTTCTTTACTGGTTCGTTGCGATACTTGGGCTCCTATTGCCTTTAATGAAGATATTGTCCTGGAACGTCCATGGTCTTGGGGACCCCGACCGTAGGCGCACATTGGGGTCGCGCCTCGTTGATTGGGATTGTGACATCGCTTTCATTCAAGAAACAAAGCTGTCGGCGTTGGATGATGATTTATAGAGGTCTTTCAGAGCTGGATTTTTGGACGCCTTTCGCTCTTTAGATGCGTCTGGAGCAAGGGGCGGTGTAATCGTGGCATGGCGTTCTTCGCGTTACTCCTCTTCTATGCGGGTGGGCCGACACTCCGTCTCCGTGGTATTGACTTCCTCTGCTTCTAATGCTTGCGTGGATTTTACTTGCGTCTACGCGCCTATTTGTCATATCAATCGCCGCGAACTCTGGGATGATTTACGTGAGGACGCTAATGCTTTCGGGGACATTCCATGGCTTTTGGGGGGTGACTTCAATGTTACTTTGCTATCGCATGATCGTCCTCGGGGCCGCGGAGGGCAGGATTCGGGCTCTCTTGACTTTATGGATCTCATTAGTCATTTGGCACTCGAATCCCTTGTCCCAAATGACATTTCTTACACGTGGAGGAATAATTCTACCAGATCGCGGATCGACAGATTTTTGGCGAATAACCACTTGATGGAGGCCTTCCCTTTATGCGGGGTGTCCTCTAGACCGCGGTCTTTCTCGGATCACAGCCCCATTATCTGGGATTCTGGGGATGATATTCATCCTCGTGGCATTTTCCGATATGAGAGGTGTTGGTTCCTCGAGCCGGGCTTCAAGGACCTCGTGCGAACTCACTAGGCTCAGTCAACATTTCAGGGCAGTGCTGCCCGTCGCTTTGACCATAAATTATCTTCGCTCAGAAGGTTGTTGGCTGCTTTTAAAAAGGAATCTCGTAATGCACGTATCGCCACTCGCAAGGAGGCTGACGAGGTGATAATGCGCTTGGATCTCGTCGAGAACGAGAGGGACTTGACTCAGGATGAGTTAGTCGCGCGTGCGGCGGCTGCGGACAAGGTTAAGGTGGAGGACCGGAAGCGATTGATTGAATGGCGCCAACGCTCCCGGTTGCGGTGGTTGAAGGAGGGGGACGCCAACACTGCTTTTTTCCACAGGGTTGCTAGTGGCAGACGGCGTACTAATTCTATCTCTTCTCTTATGGTCAACGGCACCCTCATCCAGGGGGAGAGGGAGATGGGCGATGCCCTGGGGGAGTACTTTAAAGCCGTGTTTGGGCGCCAGACCATGCGCATGTGGCATTGGTCGGGGAGTGGGGCTTCCTTGCTCCCTCAGCAGGATGCGATGGCCCTTATTCGGCCTATATCTATGGAGGAGCTCAAGGGGGCTGTCTGGGATCTCAACTCCGAGGCCGCGCCGGGACCCGATGGCTTCCCGGTATCTTTTTACAGGGACTTCTGGGATGTGCTTGCTAATGACATTATGGACGTCGCCCGCGATTTCTGTGATGGCAATCGGGGATTTGATAAAATCAACAGGGCTCTTATTGTTCTCATTCCGAAGTCTCCTTTCGCCAACCGTATCGAGGACTTCAGGCCGATATCCATATCTAATGCCATATACCTTATCATTGCTAAGGTCCTGGCTAGGCGATCGCTCCACTACTTGACTCCCTCATCTCGCCTACTCAAGCCGCTTTTGTTCGTGGTCAGCAAATTAGTGATTGCTCTGCGGTGGTTTCGGAGATTATTGAGGCTTGGAGGAAGAACTGTACGAAGGGGATTCTTTGGAAGATTGACTTCGCGAAGGCATACGATTCCATGGATTGACGATTTCTATGGTCGGTTCTTAAGCGGAGGGGCTTTCCCTCGGTTTGGATCTCCTGGGTGCGTCGTTGTGTGACCACGGCTTCACTTTCTATCCTTGTCAACGGGCGCTTGGCTGGGGGCTCCTTCCAACCTCGGAGGGGGGTGCGGCAGGGGTGTCCCCTTGCTCCTCTGTTATTCGTTTTGGCGGCGGATGTCTTGCCTCGCATGATTCACAATGTGGTTGCGGCTGGTCTAACTCGCGGTTGCTCTCTTGGCCCCTTTCATATCCCTATTATTCAGTTCGCTGATGACACTATCTGTTTCATCGAGGGCGGTGCCTCCAACGTGGCGAGTATGGCTACCACTTTGGAACTTTTCAGCGAGTTATCGGGGCTCCTCATCAACCGTTCTAAATCCAGGCTTGTCCCTTTCTATACTCCGTTGGCGGAGGTCGGGGAGTGCGCGCGGCTTCTGGGATGCCCTATGGCGACCTCCCTCTGGATTATCTGGGCCTGCCTTTGACGGTGGGTCGCGCTCGCATCCGTGATTGGCGGGCGGTGGTGGAGAAGATGGAGGCTCGGTTGGCCGGGTGGCGCGCGGCTCTTCTTTCACGTGGTGGTCGGTTAGTACTCCTCAAGTCCGTTTTATCTTCGATCCCAATCTATTTCTTCTCCGTGCGGGGAATGCCAAAGGGGATCCGTCGAAGATTGGAAACGTGTATGCGGGGTTTTCTCTGAGGCAAGAAGGGGGAGGGGAGAAGGGGCGTGTATTTGGTGGGCTGGGATGAGCTTACGCGGCCAAAGCAGGAGGGGGTTGGTCGTGAGGCGGGTGGAGGGGTGAATGAGGCCCTTCTGCTCAAATGGGTGGCTAGGTTATGGGGTCGGGAGGAGAATTTCATGCTCAATTTTTTGAGGGAGGCGGTGGGAGTCGATCGGTTCTTTGATTCGCGGGGCCGTGTGCTGGGCCTTTCTTCTTCCTTCTCGCATGGCGTGGTTGATGCCCTTAACCGCAACCGATCCCTTTTTGGCCTTAAGCTTGGCGATGGAAATTTGCTTCGCTTCTGGGTGGACGATTGGACCGGAAGGGGTCCTCTCCAGGAACTATTCCCGCGCTTGTTCGCGCTGGCGGTGGACAAAGATTCGGCCGTGGCTTCGTGCTGGGATGGTGCTTCTTGGTGCCCCACGTTTGCGGCTAACCTATCTGACCGGCGGCCGGAGGACTTTATCGCTCTCTTGGCTGTTCTCGCGGATGCCCCCACGCCTTCTGTTGGCCGTGATCATCTGCTATGGAAGGATGGCTCCTTCTCTACCCGTGTGGCTTACCAGGCTCTTCTTCCTCCCTCTGCCGGAGCTGACCCATCCCTCTTGCGTGATTGTAGATTTTTTTGGGGACTCAAGCTACCGGAACGCATTGGCATATTCCTCTGGCTCTTTCGGCGCGGCAGACTGTTAACCCGTAGCCGATGTGCTTCGTTGTTTCCCAACGCCACTTCCATCTGTGGCCTTTGCGACATGGAGACGGAAACTATTGAGCATCTCTTCTTCCACTGCGATCGTATTCGTGGGCTCTGGGCTAACCTGGGCAGGCTCAACTTGTCGTCATTGGCCTCCTTCTGTGATAGCTTGGTTAGCTCTCGGGACAGAGCTCGGGCGGATCTGCTTATTCCGATTGCGCGGCTTTGGAGCATTTGGCTTGGAAGAAATGAAGCTCTCTTTGCTCGGCAAAGGTTCTACACCGAGAATATACGTATATCGGCCTCGCGCTTCCTTCATGATTGGTGTGCTGGGTAGGGTCTTCTATTTGTAACTGGGGGTATCTCCTCTCGATACCTCCCGTTCTGTGTTTTTGGTTGGTTGTTGTACGCCTTTCCCTTATAAGTATTTCTTTAACTCCTTTATTAATGCAACGGGGCGAGCACCTTTGAGTGCATCCCCCTTTTTTGAGCGTCAAAAAAAAAACATGATCCCTATAGAAGTAGGGGTTCAAATAATACGCTGCAAGATGGAGGGGAGAATCAAGCATCCTTTTGTCTTCAAATTGATGGCATCAATGAAATGCTTATAGAACAGCTCATTTCCAATAAATGAATCAATTATTTCTTTCTTTACCTCCACTAGTCCTCCATACACGAACCCCATAGATAGCTTCACATCAGAATCAACAACGCGTAGAAGATGAACCAATGGAGTAAAAACCCTCAATGCAAAATGAACTTGATTCCAAAATGTTAGACTCTAGACAATTGATGTTGCCACATCTCCTTTCCTAGTCTTCGACCATCTACAATCTCTCCGCTCATCTGAAGAGAACATGAGCCTCAACTTTTCTTTCTTCTCGGGAACACTTTGCAATATAAGAAATGTGGTAGCAAATCTAGCTTGCCCAGGTCTGATGATGTCTTTTTTTTGTAAATTTATGCATCATACTTAAAGTCTTCGTGTGGCTATAAATGAAGATCATAAGTGTCCTCGCCTAAGAGATCGTGCTTTTCACCTTTGATTCCTTCCACGTCTCCTCTAACACCAAATCAAGAAAATGGGTTGTTTAATGTCATTTATGCGGCCCACCCGCATATGAGCCCGACTTTGATTAGTCGGTGCGGTCGAGGCCCGCATGACTTTAGACGACCGTTTAAACCATTCTTGAATCCATGGGTAACTGCAACGGTGTTGGTGGTTGTAGCATCGCATGGTCTTGACACCACCATGTTAGATTTCCCTCGAACGACCAATTAGAGCGTGGTTGAGGTGAGCGAAGGTTGTCAGCACGACCTCTGATGTCACATAGTCTCGAGCAACACTAGGTCACCATCGCTTTCAAGGATGGTGTGGGAGATACTGTGCTAGGGGTTAAGAGTGGGATAGCAAGAATGTCGCAAGGGGGTTCCAAGCCAATAGTGCATACGGTGGTTGTGCCATAAGGAGAGCCACCCCTGACAATTGTGATAATAGGATCTATGGGAGCCCTGAATAGTTGGCGATGAACCTGGAACTTGATTTCAGGCATGATGTCCAAGCCATCAAATATGTGGGTTGTGTGAATGTCGATGTTATAGAACCTAGACAAGGTTTGAATATATTGTTGAAGAATGTTGTTCTTTTTTTTTCTTTTTTGGTGTCATCAAATTCATGTTTTATGGACGTGGCAATGGTCAAAATTTCTGGATTAATATATCTTCTCCTTTCAATGAATAGTGTTAGCTTTGTACCTTCAAACATGATTTCTTTAGGAAAACCTTCAAACATAATTTCAAGCAAATATTCAATCTCTTCTGATACAAATGCATATGTGCACTGTAATTTAAATAGCTCGCATCAAAGTTCGTTTGCCAATAGTCGACATAATAACTAAATCATAGAGGTAACTCAAATGTCATGCCTTGATACCAATTGATGCAAAATGACTTTAGAGGTTAGAGGGAGAATGAGCAAAAATACGTTTGTAACACTGTATTTCGGTTAAGAAGTTGGAAGATGGACAACGAGAGAGGAGGCAATGGAGAAAGACAGAGAAAACTTTAATTTTACTTTACTTAAATCTAATCTCAAACAATGCCCTATTAGCTCCTAGCACTCTACTCCTGAAAAGGACGAGATTAAAAAAAATTAAAATAAATCATAATTGACCCCTAAAACTACTATCAATTTAACTATCCATACTGTCAATACTTAAATATTGAAACCCTGCATTTATCACAATTTACTTGAACGAAAAATATTATCAATGGACTCAAAATCGCCGAAACCAACATAAACCCTAATTTAATCAAAACCCTGATTTTGCGCTGAATCACTTAGGAACCAACAGAAATACATCAATCACCAGTATTCCAACACCAGCAAATGCACATAGACGCCACAGTATAACTTAGATCGACAGCTTCCATGTCTATATAAGACACCCTCCCTTAATCTAAATGAGAACCTATAAGAAGCCGAAATCTCCACCAAGATTGCTCCTTGTGTATGTACGTAGTTGGTATCGTTCTGTGTGGGAAAAGAAAGAGAGGGGATAGAATACCAAGTCCTCGTTGATGACGTGGCACTCGAACTCGTCGTCCCAGCCGTCGTGGAGACCCTTCTCCTTGACGAGGTCCCCGACGTTGACGTGGCGGACTTGCGCGGCCTCCGCCAGGAGGGAGCACATCGTGGTCTTGCCCGTCCCCGGCGTCCCCGTCACCAGGATATTCGGTCGACCCCTCCTCCCCTGCGCCTCCGCCGACGCCGCCGCCATAGAGAGAGGAGGGGGAGGGGATGTTGCGCCGCCGCCGCCGACGGTTGTTGATTTTTGAATGCTCGCTATTCGAATATATCAAATATTCTAACTAAGATCCAATTAAGATCTTAAACGGGTCCTTATCATGGGATTGTTTGAACGGGTCCTTATTATGGGATTGTTTTTTTAAAAAAAATTAGGACCATTAGTTCACCATGATGGAATAATGAGTGAGGATTGATCTCATCGGACCATCATCATTTACATTGTTACATAAAGAGTGTGCAGAAAGCTTATGAATTGCAGAAATCATATTTCTTGTGGAGAAAATCACTTTGACTGTGTTGGATGTGTGAAGTTCGTCAATGGAGTTTTCCAACAATCTTCCAATTGGTCAAGATAGAGGATGAGCAAGATTGATCATGTTCACTATAATCTTGTAGTAAGAGTAAATTATAATGATATTACCATGGAAGCGGGTTGTGATACTGATTGCTGATTTCCTACCCATGGCTTCTTCCTCCTCAAGGTTGCGGGTAGCTTATCGACCCACATTTTGATGGAAAGAAGTCCTTATTACTTAAGGAGACCATGACGATGGCTGCTTTGTTGCGATTGTAAGTCGCATTAACATTATACTGACATGTGGTATCTGTTCTTGGTTTGCGGCTTGGGGCATGGCTTGCTTGGGTGTGAAATCTACTCTTACTGCCTAGATATCATTAGGAAGTCTTTGCAAATGAGTTCTGTGCTGCCAACTTCTTAGTTTGTTATATGTGAGCGGTGCATTTGGGATATGACCCATGTGTTTATCAACACACCAATCTAGCCATATAGGGAGCAGCAACTTACATGCATACGGAAAGAATGATATCCTAGTCAGATCACCGCGGTTAAGCATAACTCAATGGCGTTGGAGTTATGGACTATCTTTTGTGAGAAACCGTAGTACATGTGCATATGGGCAGGTTTCAAATAAAATGATGATCATATTCACATCACCGGAAAGAATGATTTCCTAATCAGATCACCAAGCAATTCGAAGCATAATTCAATGGCATTGGAGTTATGGACTATCTTGTATCCAAGGCTTCAAAATAAAATGATGATCATATTATTAGCGTTATGACACATGACGGACGCATTATCATAGCAATCCACCATGAACACTATGTTCTTGCCAGTAGAGCGATGGTTTAAAAGTAACTTCCACATGAATAGCTTGATACAAGTGTCCAATTTGTCACATGCTCAAATATTTCTAATCCCTCCAGCCTTTGGTTTCCCCGGACCTGTCTATATTGTGAAAGCTACTTGTAGGTCAATTTAGTTGCGAACACACTTCTCATAAGGGGTTTCCATATAAGGATGTCTGATGCACGAGGTCTTATAATGATATTTAAATCTTTTGTGTGGTTGTTACGTTGAAAAATGTCTTCAATGTCAGCTTGTTGATGGCATCTATGAGTTGTGAAACCCACGTAGACATTTCCTCGTACATGTCTTCGTATGATGTCATTGTCATAACAGGGGAGCCACTTATCTCTCCAAATTAGGGTTAAGGGCTCATTACCTATAAGGGCAGGGGTGTTAGAAAAGAGCAAAGGCCTTATTTGTAGCAGGGCTTTCCACGATGGGGAGGATCTTGATCTCCCTAGCTTCCCAGAAGTTTTCGTTGCCATAATAATTGCCTGAATGATATGTGCTTCCATAAAGTTTTTTGGTTGGTTCCAATAATCTCCATGCTAGTTTGAGCGATAATGCTTTATTCATATCTTTGGCCTTTCAAAATCCCAAACCACTCATGTATTTTGTGATATGGTGCCACGCTTTTCGTGGCTTCGAGAGTCCTGGAATCCCTGCCAGAAATCGGTAGCCAAGGAATTAATGTAGTTACAAGCGGTTGTGGCAGAAGTGATGTGCTCATGATGTGAAGTGGGATCATAGTGAGGAAACTGGTAATAAGAACCATCCTTCCAACTTTGGATAAAATTTTGCCTTTCTGGCCAGCTAGTTTTGCTTAAATCTTATTTGTAATATATTCTTGTAAGTTGAATGAAGAGTTGGTTACGAGTAAAGGAGGTCTCATGTAGATCTCATCTTTGAAATTATTTTGAACCTTCGATTGTATCATGATGTTTAATTGGAGTTGTAAGGAGTATCTTTGTTGAAAGTAACTCTGGACTTAATATAGTATATTGCTTGGCCAGAATATTAACTATAGGTTGTCAATAAAGGAGTGTTGGTTGTAGCTTATGTTTCGGTAGTTCTTGAGCAAGGTGTCATCAACATAAATAAGATGTGAAATAGGCATCATATGACTCCGAACCTCCGAACTTGGTAGCATGCGATGATTTCGTAAAGGAGGACTTGATCCATGAGTTTAGAAACCAGCCCGATTCCAAGTATAAAAAGAAATAAAAATAAACAACATCCTTGATGTAACCCTTTCCTTTCCCAGACTAGATGGTGGGGGGTAATGCATCGTTGATGAGAAGCCGCAGGTACACATCGTTATGCATGAATCAACCAGGCTAATGAATCTTGAGGGAAGATGCAACTAGCCTAGTAATTCTAGTATGAATGTCCACTTTATATGATCAAAAGCTTTTTCCATATCTATTTTTATTGCCATGTGATGCTTTTTTTTATTCTTTTGGAGTTCATGCTATGAATGATTACAAATGTTGTGATGACATTACCTGTGATATGTCTGCCAAGAAGAAATGTGCATTGGTTAAGGAGATAACTCTTTAGCAACAAGGACTTTAGTCTGTTGGCTATGAGTTTCGTCGTGGCTTTGTCTATGGTGTTCGTGAGACTGATCGATCTGAAATCCTGAGTTACATCCTTCTTTTGGGGGATTAGAACAATGCTATTTTATTTATATTGCTATCAATTCTTCCACTTATTGAAGTACGATTGGATCGAATTCATCTCTTATCAGCTTCTAGTTCCTCTGATAGAAAATAGCTTGGAAACCTTCCGGCCACGACATTTGAGAGAGGTCATTTTTAAGAAGACATTGCAAAATTCATCCTTGCTAGGGATACATACGATGAGATTCAACTCAGCTATACTCATTATGTCTTTTGCTTAAGAAATACGAGGAAAGGTGGTTTTACATATTACTGCTGAAAAAGTTTGTAACTTCGTAGGCACCCCTTGAAGGATCATAGATTTATACACATATCCCCGAAAAATTGCATTGTGGTATATATAATCTTGTTTTCATCTTAATCGTGTTTAGAGGAAACCTTAGTTAACTGGCATAATCACGGGTATCTTCGCAGCTAAGATCATGATGGCGGTATAAGTATATTGTTTTAATTTTAAGATTTCCAACTAAGGGTGCACAGGATCGAATAGAATCCGTAATCCGATCCGATCCGATACTATTGTATTGGATTTGTTTGGTCTTATCATTCTAATAGATCGGATTAGAATTTTTGAAATCTGTTGAAAGTATGGATTGGATCGGAAATTTATGGAAATCCGATCAGCTCCAATCTGTTATTCCGTTAACACACTTGCGTGCATGTAGATACATACATACATAATATCTATGTGTACCGATTTTGAATTCTCTCTAAAGACATAATCAATGGCAATCATTTAAATTTTCCATATCAATCTTGGGTACAAGTCCTCTTGATATCACTCATTCTTCTCACTCGAAAGGCAAATGTTAAATCTCCAAAACAATAAAGTATGACTATAACTTGTAAAATTACGAATCCATTTATGTTATTCCTCTCCCAGATCCCTCTCTCATTTCGCTATTGGTCGTCAAAATTCCTCTCGATTCCCTCTCAGCCCATTTCGATGGAGACCCCTCTTGCACATGTCATTCCTCCCCAATGCAATTTTGTCACGCCCACTGCGATATCGCCGTGCATCTCAAACAACATAATCCCCTCCCACACAATACCATTTGACCTTCATATGCTGCCACTCTTCTTATCTTCGTTAAAATACAACAGATTTGAGATAGTTGCTGGGTACATTTGTTAGATATTTTTTATCGCTTTGCTTCTTACCTTTTACTTGCTCTACCTCGCAACCTTATTTTAGTGATGAAATTGGATCAATTATACACTCCCGTCTAAGGAAAAATAAGGATTATTTTAATTTCTTTCATTTTAGTTTGATATATATATATGTTATTCATATTTTTCATAGAATTTGCATATTTTGACTATAGGTATAATCTTACAAGTAACTTTCAGTTCAAGTTCATTTTAAATGAGAGGCATGATGCCTAGTTGGTGGATTATATTTAAGTTAGTTTTGTCTTACATACTCAATTGAGTATGAATGTTCCATTATTCTCGTTTTTAAATGATATATTATGGAGCCTTGAAGGATGTTCTTGTGAGGGGTTAGGTTTGGTATAGCTTAACATTCTGAATTAATCATGGACATCATCAATATCCAATCACAGTGATCACATTTTTTATTTATCTAACATGTCTTTGCATCCTTGTTGATAACTGTATTATTTTTATTGGAATCATTTGTGAAAATCAATTGCAAAAAAACAAACTATTTCATTATTTATTAAAGAAAGCTTAAATTTAAAATTCAATATAATCATTTAGTATGATTGTGTGGTCTTCAGTTTTTTATAATGGATTAGTGAAATTTTTCAACTTTCGCTTGATACATGTTTTCTTTTCTTTTCTTTACTTCTATTCGTATAATCGATTTTTAAGTCATTATTCAAATGTTCAAGGGCTAGTGTGTTGCAAAGTACATACGTGTTGTAAGTATAAAATCCAAAACAATCCGATCCAATCCGTATTCTGATGGATTGGATCGGATTGAATTTAGATATCTTATGGATTGGATTGGATTCGAAAAAATAAAAATCCATTAAGATTGGATTGGACACGAATTAAGCTAAAATCCGAACCAATCCAATCCATGTAAACCACTATTTCCAACTGCATGTATGCGCAGTTGTAACTACGTAATGTTTCGAGGGCATGTATTTAAAAACCTCATTGACCTTGGGTTTTGAGACTTGAAGTTTTGACGATAACATAATCTATAAATGATTATTTTCAATGAAGTTGACATTTCAAGTTAAGAATGCAAATTATCACGAATGAATTGAAACAACCTTGGAGCTATCAAATTGGTTACATAACATTTATGAAGCACATAGAATTTAAGTTATGAAGTAAAAGCTCGGAGAAAAATTATGGAAATCTTGGAGCAAAGGTGCTCAATCTAAAGCTTAATCATCAAGTATGTACTTATTTCTTGTAATTCTTGTAATGGGTACAATGCATGCATATAAATCCTTTCGAAATCATGCATGCACTATATGCACCCAATTAAGATTATTGTCAAGTATCTTGATCCTGGTTACACTCTTGTCATGCTTATATATTGATAATACAATTAAGTTTGATCTTTAA
This sequence comes from Ottelia alismoides, assembly GCA_037367405.1. Taxonomy (NCBI): domain Eukaryota; kingdom Viridiplantae; phylum Streptophyta; class Magnoliopsida; order Alismatales; family Hydrocharitaceae; genus Ottelia; species Ottelia alismoides. Next base: position 542,959 of record JAZKJV010000948.1, on the reverse strand, counting down.
AATAAATAGTATGTTTTAAGGGTTAATCCTATGAGAATTCCAGACTGTGGGAGCATGAGAGTAGTGAGTATGAACCATTAGATTCCGCTCATCATACACTGATTGATTGGTGGTAGACATGGCCAAAATGCGGGCCGGACCGAATGGGCCGAGGTTAAAAAAACATGTCTAAAGCCCGCCATGGGCCAGCCCATGGTCCATTTTGTTCTTTTTCCATTGAATTTTTTGATGATATTTAATATGTATAAATGATTTTATCAATACCATTTATACTTTATATAACTAATATAAGTAGTTTACATGTTACTTGACATGTAAACTATTGAATTTTAATTAAAATGAATGTCACATACAAAAACTTGAAGTGTATCATATTAATACATGTATTATTCAACATATATTTATATATTTTTTGTTTTTTGCGGGACGGGCTGGACCGGCCCATGCCTAAATCTCCTTGCCCAAGCACGACCCATGAACGGGTTGGGCGGGCTGGGCAGGCGAGCCTCCGGCCCATTGACCATGTCTAATTGGAGGAGAAATATGAGCAGAATCTAATGGTTCAGACTCACTACTCTCACGCTCCCACAGTCCGAGTCTCTCACTGGATCAACCTCGATATGTCTTAGGTTGGTATCTTCTTGCATTATTTTTTTAACCTTGCCTAAACCCTTTTGTATATGTAAAGCTTGATAAATCAATCTACTAAGTTCTTACATCGATTTACCTTGTTTGATAGATGTCTATCACCCGCATTTGACCAAACTAATGTTCATTGTCTTCAAATTACATCAATAGACAACATGTTATACATGTATAGAGTATATTCTACTAAGACTTTTAACTCTTATTCAATGTACAAATGATATCGATCTAAAGTCTTGCTGTACCAATTTACATTTGATCATTGGTTTTTCATAGCAAAAAATTTCAGAAAACATACCAATAAAGAACATTTAATACATGAATCTAGAGTGAACCTTTTGATGGTTTAAATTAAGATTTTTAACCCTTCTGTTAAATATACGAGTACACCTATTTAATACTGATAAACTTTCTACCGATGACCGCACTATTTTGCTTAACAATATAATAACACACTGGTTTTAATAAGGGTAAAATGGGATTGCCCCCTCGGAGAAGTTAACTTTGCTCTCCCAATCTTATTTTTTCCATTTATTATTATTATTCTTATTATTATTTAAATAAACTGTGAAAATATCATTATATTATGTCATTCAAGTTTCATGTGAAACAGAGACTCATACGGTCTCCATTCAGACAATATTTTTTAACGGTCGCAGAATCGTTGAAATCGATCCCATCTAGATTAAGTTCATAGGAGTCTCTGTTTCGTACGAAACTTGAATAACATAATACGGATATAGTGACGAATTTTTACAGATTTTAAAAAATGAAAAAAAATAGGACAGGAGAAGCCAAGTTAGCTCCCTCTAGGCAACCCCATTTTACCCTTTTAATAATGGTACACCTTGCCATTGGAGCTATGGCAAGCCAACTCTTTCTAATAAATCATTTTATTTCACTTCTATTCTTGGATGGTGCTATTTTTGGATCATCTCTTTTACTATAAAATGGGACCATGATAAAGAAATTGAAAATACAACACTAAGCTTAGAAATCATTTCATGTTCCTTTCTCGTTTTCAAAAGCTCACTCTCAAGTCCATCATCCTCCTTCCTCTTTAACCTTACTAAGCTATTAATCCTTGACTTAATTTATATTCATTTAGAGGATTGCATTTGCATTAGCCATTAAATTATACTTTTCCTTTTGGTTCAAGACATTCTTCATGGAGGCCTTTCTTCCCAAAAGAAAATTAAACCCATGGGAAAAAGTTGCTAAGACATGTTTAGTGAAGGCCATTCTCCTTTAGTAAAAGAAATCTCTAACAAGTCAACTACTTGTATTACAATTTAAATAAATATTATGTCTTTATAGTGAGTGTTTGTATGTCATTAAGTAGGCTAAGCTTAGGCACATGACATGAACCTTAGGGGACGTTCGGTTGGGGGTTACCCCCAATTTGGGCGGGTTACCCCCCAAAACCCACATTCTTAACCCACTAGTGGGGCCCACTCCTTTCCCATCAAAAAAATTATATATTATACCATCATATCATCTAAAAATCATAAAATACTCAACTTCTACTCACTATTCCAAACTTCAATACAAATACATCACAACTACTCACTTTTTCAAATTTCAATACAATCATATCATAATAACTGCCAACTTTTTCAAATTTCAATACAATCATATCACACAAACCCTCCCAACCCTTAATCCACCAATCAAACACACAAACACAAAAACTGGTTATCCTCCCCTTATATTTCTATAGATATCTATGCATTATGGCTACTTGTGATTTGTTTGTTATGTGATTATCTAGCACTCTTTAAAATGTGATTATTGTAACTTAGCACTATTCACCCCTACTCCAATGCATCTTCATTTGTTATTAGAGCACCATGTGGTGGTCAAGGCATCATAAGCTATACATTGACGATTTACGACCTATGCAAATTGTGTCACCCATACCATGGGTTTGATAACCAATTGAGCTTCCTACATATGTCAAAATGGACGCAAACATGCATCATCATCCTTTAAGGGAGCAAAGAATGGAGAGAAATGAAGAATAAAAAAGTGCAACTCACATAAAGAATAAGATGTGATCCCATCAAACCCGATATAAAAAATATTCACCAGCAGATGCAGCCTGTTAGGATAGCTTTATACCGCCTTTCCTATCGGATCTTCAACCCGTCAGGTAAGACTTACACCAACGAATATGTAGCGACGGATTCCAAAAAAGTTGTCGTAGACATGTTTTGTTGAAGTCACTGCCCAGCCCAACCTATGGGTGCGCAAGAGAAAGGATCGAAACAGATATTCGAATCTGCAAGAACCCCGTTTAAGAGTATCTGTGCATACAGAAAACATTGACTTTTTCTTATGTTCAGACAATCCTCTGATTACATATCCTTAAGTCATTCTGAGTTCAGACAGACATTAATTTTTTCTTACCCTAAGTTATTCTTAAACCAAACGCTAATCGTTTCTTTTTCCTTTCATTTGCGATTACTTGATTCTGAATTCGTTGATCCCAGTCAACGAACTCCAGCCCTTCATCCTGATAACAAACTCTTTCTCAAGCAAAGACATGTATAGCCCAAGACTTACAATCGCCCCAGAGACATCATGCATCTGTCTTTCCCTGCCCTCAAGCATCGATTCGACATGTTCCAAACACTCAGAACACATATCCAATTAAATGGTGCGATAAAATTACAAGATCATTCAGGCCGATGCTTGTCAGCATAAAAGTTTGCAAAACTTCCTATTCTGCGTCTTCGATCTCTTCATCTTCAGGGACACCTCTCAAGTACAGCACATTGTTGCACCTTCAAAGAGTACGAAGAGAGTCAGTAACAGATTGTGAACGCACGTAATGCCAAATTAGTTCAAAGACTGGTAGCTAAGATGGGAATCGGAATCAACAGCTAAAAGGACAAGGTCGGAGTTGTAACAAGCTTTTTTTTTAACAGGGATAACAAGAAACATGTCAAGGTGTGCGATGAATTTTACCTACGAGGGACTTGCAACAAGTTGTTTTTCAGTGATTGAAATTATATCATAAAAATGTAAACATTGTATATCCAATACACCTTTTAGCAGTCCAATAATACCAGAGGTTACTTATAAAAAAACTGATTTTTTTCAGACAGAACAACATGACATGAGCGAGGATCTTGTTTCCAAACCGAGGGCACGACCGATAGTCCGATACCTTAGGTCAGGATCTTGTTTCCAAACCAAGGGCACGATTGATATTTTGGGCCAACATACAAAAGTCAGAAATAATAAATGTCAAAAGAACCAACTGTCAGGGCGCATTTGATTGTGCTAGAAAGTTATTAACACGAGTATTTGAGGGGTGCTTAGTCCCAAGTATAGCCATCACATTGGATCCCAACAAAAAGGTAAAACTAAGGTTACCATTTAGCATAAATAAATAAATGAGTGAAAGCAAAAAAGGCAAAACATGTATTACAGTCTTACAGACCCAAACCCAAATTTATCCTTCCAATGTAATCCCGATTTTAATAGAGGGATTTTTACACATACAACCCTAAAATGTTATATTTACAAACGGAAACCTCTGTAATCACGAATTACATGGAGAACCATGTTCTTAACCATTACATGATATAACCATGTGCTGACTTCCATCCATTTTCTCCATTACCTTGGATGGAAAACATTAAGTTTTGACATTTTGCCCTTCAACATCTATCAAATTTGCAGGATTACGCACAAAAAAGAGGCCACCACCATCACGCTTCGAACTAGTCGGGCTCCATGAGCAGCACAGCTCCGGCAGTCGCCTAGCCCTTAAGCAAAAAATAGTGGGTAATATAACCTCGTCCACAAGCAATCAACCTCCACCTATTCCGTTTTTAAATCAAACCCAAGGAACTTCCCCCATCTCTGTTTTGATATTCATTACCAATTTTATTTCGGCCGAGCATTCCCGTTCCTAATTTCAATTTGTTCACAAATTCCTTGCCAATCCAGCACTACTCTTTCACAATATGCCACCTCTGATCGATTTCACCCTTTCAGAATTTTGTGCTCAGTTCCAATCCACCTCCAACGTAGGTTAATTGACCCATCAATTCTTCCTCCTGGGATCATCTGAAGTATAAAAAGTAGGATTTTGATCTGGAATTAGCTGTTATTTGTGATACAAGAGTTTCTTGAATTTTGAAACATTACATACTAATTTGTGGCTACTACGTTGGTGAATTTATTAAGGTTGGATATGGAAATCTGTAGTATCGTCATTGAATATACCCCAACAATAATGCAGTTTGTATCTCCCAATAGATGCCAAATTTTGAAAAGTTCTGCTTCCAATTGAAAAGTAGCTTCGAATTCGTGGGGCCAGAGGTGTGCTATGGTGGGTGGAAGACAGTTGTAGAGTGCAGATGCACTGGAGATGAGGATGTTGATGATTTTCAGCTCCAGATCCCCTTCACAATGAGTTCTCTCTTTTATTTATAGCCGGAAAAGAAGACCGCTCGAGTAGGAGAGACGATGCCTAAGGCCGATGTCCACGCTAATGTTATTTAAGTTAAGATCGACAGTTCTTGAGAATCGGCAAACCATGGAGGTTGCCTTCGGTTGTCCATGCACCATATGAGACTTGATGGGTAAAGTTGCAGGTAGGGGTGCACGTGGATCGGATTTTATCTTAATCCATGTCCAATCCAATCTTAACGGATTTTAACTTTTTCCAATCCAATCCAATCCATCAATGAAAAAGTTGAAGACCATATATTCAATGTAAAGGATTATATTGGATTTAGAATTTGAGATTCCTTCTATAAATATTGCATTAGTTTTTTTTGCAAATGATTTCCATCTAATGATTCAAGTAAGAATAATACAAGTTACCAAATAATGATGCAAAGATAAAAAGATAAGTTACACAAACAAAAAAATGTTTTCTTTACAGTCACATATTGATGAAATCCAAGGGAGATGAAACTAAGAGTGGAATATTGAGGTCAAGAGTGAAATGAAAGAGGATGGAAACTAAGAGGGGAATAGTCAATTGGGATTATAACTTTACAAGGTATAACTATATTTTATTATTTAAGAGTTTAAGGGTGATGACAAGAGGACTTGTATCCACTATAGATATGAAAAAAAGAGAAGAAACACATTGGTTATGGTCTTATTGGAATGGGTGCACATGCATGTACGTATGTATATGCATGTAGGTATATATATTTATGTATATATTAACGGATTGGATCGGATTGGATTTTCATGATAATCCGATCCAATCCATATTTTAACGGATTTGAAATTTTTCAATCCAATCCGATCCATTAAAATGATAAAACCAAACCGATCCAATCCAATAACATCGGATTGGATCGGATTACGGATTTTATCCGATCCGTGTGCACCCCTAGTTGCAGGGGAAGAATGGTTCCAACGTGGGGGATGACTGTGTGTGCCAATAGCCAGAAGCTGCTGCAACATCAGTGGAGAGAAGAGACCACTGCTTTGCTTCAAAGGGGAACAAAAGAAGAAAAAAAGAAGAGAAAAGGTCCCAGGGCAATGGGGATGACGGTGTGGGGGATGCAGGAGATCAGGGGGCGGAGGAGGAGGAGGAGATAGGCGGTGGGGAAGGGTGCAGGAGGTCGGAGAAGTTGGGGAGGGGGTGCAGGGCATCAGGCAGTGGCTCGGGGCTGGATGAGGAGGAACACGAGACAAACCACGAACTCGAGACGCTTCTCCCATCCATCGAGATCCAATCCTTTGGATCCCGCTGGCGAGCAGCGGTCGAGGAAATCCCTCATCACCCGATCTCTCCCTGCCTCCTCGACCACCTTCTCCTCCGTGAATCTGCTCATGATCCACATCAGAGAGCTCACCTCCACCGCCATCAACATCAAAATTCAATGACACTCGATTTGAAGCACCGATCCTTCTATCCAATACTCAAATCTTGTGAGGAGATAACAACCAAAAAGTGAGAGAATGGGGATAAGGATGAGCATATAATAATCTCAGCTTTAGATCTACATGGGTTGGATTAACCCAGATAGATGGTTAGGTTGGTGACCAAAATAACAGCAGGGTTCTACATGTTAAACGAAAGTCGTTTCCAGGGTTCTCTATGTAGTTCGTGATTATAGAGCATTCCACGCATACATATGACATTATGAGTTATGTGTGAAAAAAATACATTTATTAAACATTCCATTTGAACCAAGTCTCTAACTGAGTTCAGTGTTCAAACATTAAGTAGTAAATTACAAATACCTAGAGATACCTAAATGAGCACTTTTCGAGCATGGTTGATATAGCAATGGGCTCTAACTTTTTCTTTTTGACGAAAACTGCGGGCTCTAACTTGAGTAATCCACGAGTTTATTCAGGACCACAATGATCAAAGCTCTTGACAAATCAAGCAGGCTCCACGATATGGATTCCTCACCTTCACTTTGGGAGTCTGGGACTGCCCTCGTTTTCGATTCCAAGCAAGCAGAATTTTGTTTGATGGTTCTCTCCAATGTTTATTCAACCCGTCCTATAAGGATGATATCAATTCATTCACTACTAAGTCATTTCAAAATGAGAGTCGGATGCCCTGAATTTCATGAACTGTTGGAATGTTCAGTTTAAATACTAAAAAACATTAATCTGGAGAAAAAAGACAAGATAGGATTCAATTGCAGGTGGACTTAAGGAGTGATCAACTACTACCTTCGCAGTTCTCATCAATGCCTTGCTTCGGAGTTGATCCAGCTCCCAAACAAGGCATATGGCACATTATCTGATTATATAGCCAAGGATAAGTCAAACAGCAAAGAACCACATGAGAGTGTCCATAGGATCTGAATCATCTTTCCAAATATTTGCAAAGAGAAAGAAAGTGGTCATACTGAGCCTCCTTTTACTCTGTATAGAAGTTGAATCAGTTCCTTCTAGGGCAAGAATAATAGTTTTCCTCACTAAAACAGGCCAATGGGCTCTTCCTTTTTCCTCTTCAACTTTTCCAATAGTGAATAAATCCAAGAATGTATCTAGTCGCCACAGATTAATTCCATTCATCTGTTTGTAAAGTCATGCTCATTCAGAACAAAAATTTCTTGCCCAACTCGATTCACACTACTACATATAATAATATGATTATTCAGGATTTAGTCATTTTACTGATCATCTGAATCAACCATGAGAAGTTTTTTTCTTGTGCTTTCCCCAATTATGACCCAAAATGACAAGTACTATAATATTTTGACAGAAAATGAGAATAAAGGATCTAGGTTATTGATAAACCAAGTACTCTACTATTACAATGGTTACCCCTTATATATATTTGCTATACATTTCTACATAACAACCGTTTTGAACTAAACATATGTACTAGAAAACTTGAAATAGTTGAGAACAAGCCAAAATATCAAATCATATCTCTCAAATTGATCTCCGTCGCAATATACAGAATCAAACCAATGATACAAGACTCAAATATGAGATATAAATTAATTAATATCAATAAGAGAACTTAATTTTAACACAATCATATTATGAAAGGTGGCAGCAACATGCTGAAGAAGTAGATAAGGAAGGTATGGATGACACTAATGGAGACGTGTAAGCCAGATCGGTTCCAAAATATGCAAAGAGTGGCAATTAACTTCATGTTTTACCAATAACTAAGAATCGCCATGATATTGCGTGTCCAAGATGTATAGTTTAGATCATAAAAATCATGTTTATTTTCACAAAAAAAATAAGAATCAGGCTAAATCTTATCCCAACAATTTTTCAACAAATTCGAAAAATAGCAACCACATCTAGCTCATAAAAGTCAAAAGCCGGTGCATTCATTTTATGCGGGATCAAATTGTGGGTATATCTTGTCCCTACGATGGTGCTAATTTTACATCACATTCATAACATTTACAGAGTGGTTTATGGCTATGTACAGTTGTCCTCCGGCTCGTTTAAATATACATATATTTTCTGAATGCAGAAATTTGCATTATTCACCTATATACAATTATTCATATATAGCAGTTGGGAATAAAATCTAGAAAATTTTAACTGCATTGTGAATTTACTACATTTTACATGTCTCAAACCCAACCTGTAGGCAGCGCATGGTCAAGACATGTAGGTCAGGTTAAGATCAGTACCAGTGCAGGACTAGATTATGGAACAAATTGGCAAAATGAGGGCAAAGTTGTGAAACTTGCAAAAGATGCTTACCTGATAAGTATTTCTCCAAGATTTCCAGTAAATTGGCCTTCAATGTACTCTTCAGTGTTGGCAAGCTGCAAATGAACATAGTTAGTAGCTGGGTTTGTAAATTTAAGAATATAATTAGAAGATATGGCACAATAGTTGATGGTATCTGGCTGCCATATTGGAAAAGGAAAAGAAAAAGATGGACTGTTACCTGCAAATTCATGTATGAATCAACAGAAACGAGAAAACCTGTGACAATTTGCCAAGATTACAATGTGAGAAACAGCGATAAATCAATTAGTATTTAAAAATTATAAGAACCAATTTACTACCTTTATATTCCATTCCCCACTTGAGCTTCACAATTACGGGCTTCCCAGTCAAGTTGTTGAGAAAAGGCTTCGGATTAACAGGTACCGTCTGCAACATAAAAGAGCAACCATAACAAAGATGTTCCATGCAATAGACATAACAAATGATGGAAGGCGAGAAAAGAAAGGGAGAATGTGCATGTTGCATTGGGCGTTGGTGAGACACAAGGGGAAGAACGTGAGGAGAAGAGGACAAAGGTGGAGGCAAACTCTAAAATATTATTTTATATCTGACTTCCTCTTACATAGCCCTACTCTGCCATTTATATATAGAGTGGGATTACAACGCGGAACAAAACTAAACACCAGAAAAACCTAATAAAATAAATAAACTCCTCATTTTAGGTCATTAATCCACCCAGTGTTTAGAGATTGAAATTGATCTTGGCCGGAATTTTGAAATGCATGAAATTATGACACACTCGTATAGGGAGAACCAATGAATCTCTCTTTTGACCTAATCCCCGTTTTTGTGCATGCATCATCATTCCTTCCTCTTTGCTCAAATTTCTTGGACTGTGTCACATACGCCTGCACTGCCCAACTTACACAAAAACATACATACACTAGCTTATATTACTACTGCCATGACTATTCTAGGATAGCAGGACTTTCCAATTCCCGATCTCTGTCAAGATCTCAAGATGCTTATGGTGCTATATGCATTCATCCTTCAGGTAAATTACTACCATGAAATAAAATCTTGTATAACTGACTACTTCAGAGTTTGGCATCCTCTAGTTTGCATGCAAGTTTCTCTCGACACATGGCCCTTGTATTAGTCATCTGACTTAGATTGACTTAAGCCCTCCGTATTTGGAAATTACTGTGTGACTGGTTGTTCAGATCTATACATGTCTAACGATGTTGAGTTGTACTCTCTAACTAGCATGCGCCTTCATATCACTGCCCCCTTAGTTCGCCACGGATTTCTCAAATAAGAACCAATGGATTAATTCATCCTTTGGTCAATCTGTGATTGTTTTATTTCACCATAAGTCAAATTCCCTGTTATTTACTAAATGAATTAGGATACTCATGACTTTTTCCTTGTTTGTTCAAAGTTGGTATCATGGGAACGACACTTCCATGTTTTGGAGCTACTATTTCCTAACCCATTCTGAGCTTTAAGTGCAAGGTTTTGCCACCGTGTTATTTATTTTAGGGTTTTTTCCCATCTTTCAATTATATTTTTTATTCAGTTGGGTTGGGAGGCAGATACCAAGTGCGCAAAAGTTGATACATCCTCTTAAAGGCCCATCTGACTCCAACATGCATATACATTTCCTTTAAAAACCAAGGCAAGATGAATATGGGATGGTAATTCATGGTATCCATCATGCTCCTGCAAATTGGAATCCTCATAAACACAACTTCATTATGCTTCTACACAGATTGGTCCAAAATGTCCCAAATTAATAGAGGGAAGGTCCGAACTTCGATCGCCTGCCAATCGGACACAATGACATATCTACTGGTTTGACAATCCAACACAACTAATCTCATTTAACAATCCAACACAACTAATTCCACCCCAACATCCAATCAATTACCAGGCTACTAACTAATAGACGTATACAAAAAATCTGCACTTTTCTGTAACATATATTGCTTCTTGAGATTATACAAACTTTACACGCTCCATTATCGGCCTTAAACATTATATCTTATTTTTGGCAACCAATTTTCAGCTAAAAACAATTTTGTAACAATACTAACAAAAATCTTACCGCCATCGGAAGAGGGCGCTATGGGCGGTTCGGTAGAGAGGCGAGACAACGAGCGGCAGTGATGGGAGACGATCGCGGGTGATGGGAGGTAAGGTAATGGGGTTTAGGGCTCCAAAGGGTTTGAGCGCGGAAGGGGGAAAGGAAAACTACTGCAGTTGGAGGAACGACTTCATCTCAGCCATCCAAACCATATAGGGCGGTTCAGTGCTTGGAATTTTCCAAACTATAATTAATTCATAAAACCTACATATTCAAACTTGAGGAAAGGGATCCTACTCTATAGAGTAGGGAATTTACCTACTCCACTTTTTTTTTTCAATTTTTTTATTTTTTTTGAAAAATTCTTCCATGGATTTTCATAATTATATCTTTTTAATATGTCATTCAAATTTCGTCAGAAATAGAGACCTACAGCCTACATCCAGACAGTCATTTTTTAAAGGTCACAGACGTATTTTTCAAGTTCTGGATGGAGGCCGTAGGAATCTCTGTTTCTGACGAAATTTGAATGACATATTAGAAGGATATATTTATGAAAATCCATGAAAGCAATTTTCAAAAAATAAAAAATTTTGAAAAAGAAGAAAATGGAGTAGGTAACTTACCTACTCTATGGAGTAGGTAACTTACCACCATGGAGTAGGATCCATTTTCTCTTCAAACTTATTATTTTCTTTGGACAGATGCATTGTTCTTATCCACGTATGTATGGACTTTAAAAAAATTATTATTATTGTTATTCTAAATAAATAAATAGGTATGAAAATAAAAAAATAGGCTTTTGCGCCATTGTCCAACCATTTTGCATTTCTATCCTGCTCAAAAAAGTATTATCATATTTAAGCCTCTTATATTTTTTTTGCTTGGCACGTTGTTTTTTTTCGTAATCTAATGAATACGATTAGGATAAGTGAAATTAGTGTATCTTCTTTAGAATTACCATTTCATAGATAGATATTTATTTATTTTGACATATGGGGATAACAAAAGGGAAATGAGATTCAATTTTTCTTAGGACGTAGATATGAATGTGAATATAGTTTTCGTTTTTCAGGATATATATACATACATGATCATATAAGTTTTTTACGACTATATATATGGATATTTGGTAGACATATACTTAAATATATTCCATATACACATAATATAGGAAGAAAAATAAATATTAGATTTACAATTTTCAATATCCATTATATATCCTAAAAAATACAAAGGCTATCCATTTCGCATCTGTGTCCACAAAATAAATAGAACTAATTTTCATATCCTTATCCATAACATAAAAGTCCTAACAGTTTACATGTTCATTGATTTTCTATCGATCTGTATTTATGTACACACATACATACATCCTTTTTTCCTCGTGTCTTCTTTATTCTTTTGCTTTATTTTTAATATCAATAATTACTTGAAAATTATCCAACTTTAAACATTTGATTGATATATATGATAAATAGAAAATGAACATAAGTTTTACAGACCAAATAAATTTTTATCTTGAACAAAATAGAGATCGAATAACAAATAATAAAAGTGCATGACACTATCTAAATTTAAGTTCAGAATTTGCTTACAAGCTCCTCTTTGTCTTCGTTGTGTGTGTGTACAATCCTATCAAAATTTTTAAAATACCATTATGCTACAATATTTTATTCACTTTTGCATTGAGTATTTCCATAAATATTCACGAAATTAGGAAGAGAAAGATGGTATTTATTCTAATGCTTTCGAGTTATAAATTACTGTGACTATATTGCCATCTAAGTTATTGATTAAATAAACAGTGCTGAGTTCTCCATATTCAAAATTTACCACAATATTGTCTTATGTACACATGCGCGATGTTCTTATTGTTAACATTGTTTCCATCAAAACATGATAATAATATAAATACCAATATATGCATTAGGATGGTAACATCTAATATGTTTTTTCCTAATAAACCCATAAGTTCTCATTATTTCGATTACAACCTGTAACGAGTATCAATTTTTTAAATTAGGGGTTTTTTATACCTTTGAACTTCCTATAGTTACATTTTTACTCCTACTTTTTTTACAGTATCACTAGTGCCCCTGTCTTTTTTACCAGTAACAACTAGAAGATGACCCGTGCGTTGCACAGGTATGGAAGTGCCTATGTTCATCACTAGTGCCCCTGACTTTTTTACCAGTAACAAGTAGAAGATGACCCGTGCGTTGCACGGGTATGGAAGTGCCTATGTTCAGTTATTAAATGTCCACAAAGTAATAAGTATTAATATAAGTATAATAAAAGTAGACATTTTTTAAATAAGAAAATAATACTACTGAAAGTCAAATTATTCCATACACAATGAATAAAAAGTAACTATGAATATGTAACAGCGTCGAAGAGTAAGATCATATTAGTCGGGATAGAGTGTGGCAGAAGGAAAATAATGCCTTGGAAGATTATAGTCTTAAGTAAGGCATTGAAAAAAATTGGCAGCAATTCCTCTGTATTATGGACTCCCAAACACTAACATATACATGAAATATTACAAATTAAATAATTTAAAAGTTAACATTGTCACTTTGCACATATTTTACTCAAAATGATATTTACAGTCAAAAAGTAGTCACATATTCATTCGCTTCACAAAAGTCTTGTTTTCCATGCTTCCAGCTTTTTACGTGAAAGTGGAAAAGATTTATCAAAACATCTGACCTATGAAGAAAGATGATTCGATCTCTAACTAATGAAGTAAAAACTTGGATGAAGCCGTCAAGAAAAGTATAGGTGTAGAAAGTTAACTTACAGAAACATCATTACAAGCAGGGCCAAGATACAGTTTGGTAGTGAGAAACAGATAGGTAAAAGTGTGTACATACATTGATAAAGCTTTTATCTGTTTAAGCTTGACGACTGTGATGAAGTTGTGGACAAGTACTTACCTAAGAAACACAATGTTAGTAAAGATGTTAGTATTTTTAAAAGTATTATGGGATAACAACAATATATCATTAGAAGATTTAATTATAACAAAGATACTCTCACGAAGTACCTGGAAAGTGATTTGACTTTCTCATTCTCATTGATATTAGGTTCTTGGCAATGTTCTCTTATTGCATTGGCGGTAAAGTCTCCACGAGATGCATAGCAGAGGTTTCTTTCAGTTACACATATTTCAAATGTGTACTCTTTTGATAAGCATGTCCCTGTGATATCTTCCAGTAAACTTTCTGATGTATTATGCATGCGAATAAGATGTATAAGTTATAAATTTGAAAATATGATTAGTAGATTAAATGGGTTTATCTAGTGATACTTTTTCGAGGAGTTCATGTAAATCTGTAATAGTCAATCCTAATAGTCTTTCTGCGACATCAACAAATACAGCAATGTACGCATGAGTTGTGGTATATGCAACTTCGAGTTTAACTTTCATCCTGTTGATAAAAGAGAAGATCAAGTAGGAGATAATAGAGGAAAGTTATTGTAAAATTAATGTTGAATGATTCGTAACCTTGAGAAGGACATTGGGTCGCTTGTTCCGCAAGTAACACATATATTGTCTTCATTTAATTTGTAGATGTTGTAGCAAACATTGTAGCAATCATACCATAACTTCACACTTGTAAAAACTTTAGCGATTATTGCCTTTATTGTATATGTTATGGGCTATATGAGAAAGAGAATAAGTTGAAATATAATAATAATGTCTGTAGCAAGCGAAATGAATACAAAAAAGAAGTTTAAATGTTAATATTGCCAATGAAAGTAATTTTTGACATGCATCCAATATGTTTGCAATTGATGTATGGGCATTTTTATATACGACAGAGTTGGTTAAAAAACTATCAGAAAAGTCTTTGTTTCATTGGCTTTTATACGTATGAAACCTGTTGCAAAGAATAAGATTATGTTAAGTGACGTTTCAAGATGAAATAGCAGCATAGCAATATTCTTTTGGAGGGAAAGAGGTGAAACCAAATGCTGAGGCATGAGATATCATTTATTTCAGTCGAATTTATTTTCAGTTTAGAGAAACCAGTCGTGGAGAGGACGTATGATCCTGATGTAATGGCAGTCTTGAGAAATAAGTGTAATGAAAAAGTTTGTATGATGGGAGAATGGAATGATGATAATGTTATCTTGGTAAGTAGAAGCTGAAACTTGGCTTGCAAAAAGGATATCATTATTTCTAGCACCATTTTTAAGTTCCTCTATAAATTCTAGTACGAGATTACCCCATATTCTAAGTTGAGCAATGGATTCACTCTGGGTAGATGTGTATGTAGGCATGTAAGAAATTTAGTGGTTAAAAATAGAAAACAGTAAAGCTCACCTTTGATCAATAAGAGAAACATTTGATTTTTTTGGTAAGTAAGTAAACTTTCCATTGATGAAGAATTGTGCAATTACAAGAATACCCCAACTAGGGATACACATAGAGTGGATCAAATTTTAATTGATAACATCCTTCTTTTTGTTTTAATGGTTGTGATGGGCCGAGTTTCCACAATGATTCCCAATACATCTGTAAGAAAAATTAGCAGGCATCAAATTTTCATTATAAATGATAACATAATATCAAAAGTTCATACGACATGTTAAAGTAATATTAATATTTACAAACCTGTAAGGCAAATTCCACATAGTTCGACTAAGCAGAGGTTGTTAAGTAGTACAAAATGATGTCTAATGTGTGGAAATGAAGGATCATCGCCAAGAAGATGAATCATAGATCGACTTTTAAGCACCATTTGATAACGATGATCAACGATCCTATATTTTTCCTTGCTTCATAGATGTCAACATTTGCGAATAAATATATGTTACCAATTTGTATCTTTGCTTTCCATTTTTCTAAGTTGGAGTCAGAAACTGAACCTTGCATTTCAACGCCCTGTAATAGTAATAGGATATTATATTAGTAGATTCAAATGATATGTAAAAAAGAAAGTAAATGGCTTTAAATGTATTACCTTTTCATCTGTAACAACAAAGGCAAGTAAGTTCCCATAATTAGGACCAAATAGCTGTCCATGCCATAATATGTTGACTCTCAATCTATAAATTGAGTTACAAATGTTTGGATGTGTCACATCAAGCGCAATTATCTTTCTACTATATGGGAAGATTTGCTTATTTATTTTTTATCAGACAGTTCCTCCATCTTTTCTTTTCCTTTAAATGATTGTGTTTCTGAATACAAATTCTTTTGTATCTCTAGCTACATATCATCTATAAAGAGTTGCAACATTAGTTAGAAATTTATATGAGGTTTTTTTTCACTTGTGTCAGTTCGAGATTCTACCAAGTGTAGTATATGTCTACTTTTTTTGCAATAACAGTTGCACCATGTATGCTTACAAAATTTAAAGCATTGATCTTTCGTTATTGCATTTATGTCACTTAGGGCAGAAGGGTAGTTCATGAGTTGTGTAAGAATATTGGGGTACAATTGTTATTACAAAAAAGATGGGATATAATGTAATATAATTATGAAGTCTCAAAGGATCACAGACGGAGAAAATGCAGTCATATTTATAGTTATAATAATTAAGTGATAAGTTGGGTAATTTACCGTAGAGAATGACACCAACCGATTTGTGCTTTTTGTAGGGTGCTTTTTTCTTTATCTTGTTCGAAGCATATGTTTTCTTCAACATCATTGACATCTTTCCGTTTTTTGTCTGTTGAGGATGGTAGCATGGAGAGAGTATGCAGTTGATCCATATCATCACCTAAAAGTTAGGATGAGAATTTAGGTAAGAAAGAAAGAAATTGGAAAAAATACTCTTTGTAATTTCAAAGAAGTGTATATTGTGTTTAGTGAAAAAGAGTTAGTATAATTATGTTATATAATGTATATGTAGGATAATGTAAGAATATATATGTTGTATTTCGTAATGCAGTAATGTTCAAAAATGTATAATGGAGAAGACAACGTGAATTACCTGATCCTATTAGAAGGAAGAGTGATATCGCAATCTAACGTCATTTAAAATTTCTTGGTAGACAACATTTCCAGTACAATTATGTGAATATTCTATATCTTTTGGTAGTAAAATCTTTAGCCCTCTTTGAGAAGTCACCCTATAAAGCTACGTAAAGTTGTCCATGACTAAAAACATGTGTTTGTAGATTATGTCAATATTTTGTAACGTCTGACCTTGACTTTTGTTGATGGTCATAGCAAAAGGTAATTTTATTGGAAATTGTCTTCATTTTAAGGAGAAGTTCCCGCATGTATTTGAAGTAATTAAATCAACTCTAGGAATGTAAATGCGACGACCTGTATAATCTCATGTTAATATCTGAGCATCGATAACTCTTGTTTGGAGGCCTTTAATAATAAGTCGTGTACCGTTGCAGAGTCCAACAGATTGATCAATATTTCATAGAAGCATAACAGGAGCACCGATTTTTAAGCGTAGAATACCTGGATGCAATTTAGGAGGATTGATAGAGTTCAAATATTCAATGGAGTAGTCAATAAAGTTGGAGCTTTTGCTACTATCTATCGGCATTGATGTATCAAAGCTATAAAAAGTGTACTCTTCACTAGGAAGTTTTTTTAGTAAAAGATTGTTAATCTCATTGACATCAATGTTTCGAGCTACCAAAATTGAGCATAATTAATGATGTGTTGTAAATCAGCTTTCCGAGTGTAGACTGTCGTGTTATATGGCATGTTGTAAGCTCATCTAATTGTATAGGTATTTTCAATCTAGAATGTGTTGTACGATTACCTGGAGCAGTAAGGAAGAAATTTCAGAGGAGGCAACAAGAAGCATGATTTTTTGTTGGGATCGAAGACGTGCGATTAATGTTATCCATAGAAATGTTTTGCCGACTCCGCCACTACCATGAACGAAGAAGAAGGTTCCAGTATCTTCATTACATGATTGAATGATTCTATCATAGACTATTTTTTGTTCATCATTTAGGGAGGAAAAAAGTTGATGGAATTCCATTTCTTCAAGATGAACATCATACTGTAGTTCTTCCATGAGCATTTTAGTATCCTCTGGATAAAAGGGAGGGTTTGTGCATGGAATCAAAGGCAATGAGTAATAGGCGAGAGTTTTCCCATTTCTACTTAAAATGGACTGGAGATGTATTAATCCTTTCTCTTGTAATTGAACATCATGTAGTCGGGCACAAACTCGCTCGTAATCATCTGCATGTCTAGGGTGGAAATCATCTGTCAACAATTTCCAATATTTTTTTCCATATTTTATTTGGGCTAACTATGTTTGATGTCAATAAAATAGAAGCAAATAAGTGTTGTAACTGCCACCCAGTTGCCCAGACTGATGCCTCCTCGATTGCATTTGCCCATTCATTATCATTATCAAGGAACCCACGCATTTCGCAAGCAGCCTTAAAAGTATCACATAAAACGTCATTTACCGTACGAAGGTCGTCGTAATCTATTGGTCTTGGTACTCTAAGAAGTAACATCCGTAAGTAATATAGTTCACCATATATTAGTTTTGCACTTGGAAGTCGACCTATACACTTTCCCTTACTTCAAGGATTCCATTGCTTAGTTTGTGACTCCCAAACATAGAATTGAGGAAATTCAATATAGGTTAATCTTCTTGCTTCGGGACATCTTCTATTTATGTTGAACCACTCTCTCAACATAGTACATGCATTGAAAGGATTTTCAATAATCATATGTAAGTTATCTTTGTCATGAAAGAATATATGTTGTTGATTAGGTAAATGATAATATAATATCTGCACATCAGGATTTCTGTAATGTAATTTGAAGTTGAAAATCCTCCAAGCAGCTTCAATTGCAGAAACATATCTTCCATTTAGATATTAAGTGATTTTATCCATATCTTCTGTTTCTTTTTGCAATGAGAATGTTAACTTATCAAAACCTTTATGCACATACTTGAACAAATATTTGATGGCCTGAATCTGATTGCAGATTTCAACGTTAATGTGAGCACCATACTTTGTCACTAAGTCAACATTATATGGCACAATCCACATGTTGCCTACAGTTGTCCCTCTAACATCAATTATTCTTCCATCATCTCGTCTTCTATAAACCACATAGCCATCACTATCGAAGGTAGTCACTTCATTAAATCTCTTTGGATAAAACTTCGAGCATTTATTTTCAAACATACAAGGAGACTTGGAATTGAGCAAACCACATGGGTCATGGATCAAGCATCGTGCAATAGTTTCATAAACATACTTATCATTAGTTGCATCAGGAATTTCTGCTGACACTATTATATTAATATATGCTGGAGTTCGAATTTTATCTTTTCATGTAAGTATGTGCATATGAGGTAGACCACGCTTTTAGAATTCTATCACTGATAAGTCTATAAATAAGATCGAGTTAGTCATGAATGTAAGGTTTGTCATAATAGTCATAATAAGTATCACACATAAGAATAGATCGAACATGATTTGACTTTTCCGAAAAGTTGCTTCTTAATAATGTCATCTCGTAGTTCTGCTACTTTCAAATTGAATACCCTTACGACTACTTCGGGACGATCACCATGTGAGTTGCAACCACTAAGTTTCAGCATATAGTTAATTTCCTTCCAATTATGATTACATGTAACAGTCAAGAAATATATCAGGTGTTCCAGCCCAAGCACATAAGGCCATCGCATCATAATAATGTTGTAACATATATCTAGGACCTCCAGTGAAAAAGTAATGTAAAATATGTCTTTTCCCGACGTTCTTGCCAATTAGTTATCCGATAGAAACTGCATCATATATATTTGAGAAATTCTCACTTCTCATTTTATCTTGATTTTTGCGAAACCAATTCAAGCGGCTCTGCTCTATTGCAGCAAATGCATCAACAGTAAATTGTTGTAATAATCGACCCCCTCTCAATAAGGTAACTCCAGCTTCAAGCTCACGATATTGAAGCTGATATGAATAAAAGTTCATCATCGAAATAGAAGTACTGCCTAATCCTTGACTTGTTAATCCCATTCTCCATCCATCCTCACCGTAAGGAAATAATAATGGATATTGTAAGGGCACATATGCAGGATGCAATTCATTTATTCTTTGAAAATTATCATATGTTTTGCATATAACAATATCACGATTGTTTCTTTCAGCATCTTCCTCACAAATAATGAGAACAACAATTTCATCAGCTGAAGGAGGACTGTGTTGCTTGTTTCTTGAGTCAAGAATTTTCAATTGAAGATGGTATTTCTTATCTTTTTCAATCCAAGAACTCGTTTCTTTAAGAATCATAGCATAAGGGTTACATACATGTAACATTGGCTGCAATTCTGCAGTCAATCTTTCGTTTATTGTAGCCTATGAAGAAGTCGACCAAATTGCACGACAACGATTTTCTGTTTCATGACGGGGGTCAAAGACATAAAATTGCGCAAAACATTGTGATGTTGACTCTGATAGCAATAACGATCCAACTCCATGGTACATTTGTCCATGAATTCTATAACAATATAGTGAACGACCGTCATTTAGATCGGAATTAACAGCAGTATCGACAGAAGTGAAGCAGAAGCAACTGTTATACTGTTGTATAGATGTCCGGAAATGTGAAGAGAAGCTATGAGTATCATCTAATAGAGAATCTAGCAGAAGAGGCACTCGTTGCAGTGGAGGGAGTTTTATTGTCCCATTCGAGCAACATAATCGAAATGTTGGTTCTCCTCGTGTAGTATCACGCCCTAGGATCCGGGTACTCGACAAACCCATTTCCACGCATATACATTTCCACATTCGAATACTCGATATTCACAAAAGCAGGAGGAAATAACACAAAATGTTGGAAATTTAAAAATTTTCATTTGCATTTGACTTGTTGCAATCACATTCCATTTTCAATCATCAATTCCATGTATGCGACATGAGCATTCGTGAGTCCCAACGACATCACTAAGAACTCATAATGGACATATCTAGTACGAAATGTAGACTTCATTACATCAGCTTCCTTGATCCTCAAACTAATGATATCCCGATCGCAGGTCAATCTTAGAGAATACAGCTGCTCCCTGCAACTGGTCAAATAGATCATTTATTCTTGGAAAATGGTAACGGTTCTTGACCATTCTCTTGTTCAGCTGCCTGGCGGATAATGAACAATTGCCCCTTGGACCCTTGATGTAGTACGGGAAAGCAACCTCCGTCACTGACTTGTCCAACGTGGGCACCATATGATGTGCAAGAAAGGAATGTGTAGCCCCTGAATCAAAAAGTGCATGTAAAGACGTCCCATGAGCTGAAATCATACCATTGATGTCCGATCCAGAAGTGTGGGCCTGTTGTGTTATTGCATTCAGCTGTCCTCATCGTGGTGCACTAGATCCCGCAACACTGGCTGTCTGCTGTGGGGCTTGCTGGAAGTCACGACCTCCTTGACGGGATCCTGATCTCTGAAATTGGTTGGAAGACCCAATTGGTTTTCCACTCTGTTGTTGTTGCGCGCCTGAACTGCTGGTACGCAAAGGGCATTGGGCCTTGAAGTGTCCCGGCTGTCTACAAAGGTAACAAGTGCGACTATCTGCCTGTGAGAAGCTCCCACCAGAAGCGGAACTGCCACCCCCAAGTCCATGGCTCTGTGTCTGCATAGGGGGGAGAGAAGAAACTGAACTGTGTCCTACCAAGGCCTATCCCAAGGTAGGCGATGGTGTGAACCTACTAGTGGATGGTGTAGCCGATGTCGGGTGGTGGCGACGGTCTCTACAGAACTGAGAGAAGTCCCGACGTGCAACTCGACTAGGCTGGGTGGAGGTAACTATGACTGACCCCCATGCAATCGAAGTTATGTAGCCTCCTACTTTGTCGCCTTCGCAATAACCTCCTTAACACGATCTCAAATCTGTCCAAATACGGACGGAACACCCGGTTGACGCAAAAGATGTACCATTTGTCTGGAGTAACAAATGTGAGTTGAGCTTTCGAACACTAAAAGAGCATTTGACTTCTGCACCCATCCTCACCCTTCCTTCTGGTACCTTGGACTTCACTGTGTACACAGATGCTTTCAAAGAGGGATTGTGTGCAGTGTTGATGCAACGTGGACAGGTTGTGGCGTACGTGTCACGACAACTGAAGAACCATGAATGCAACTACCCCACTCACGACTTGGAGTTGGCAGCCGTAGTCTTTGCATTAAAGATATGGCGTCACTATTTGTATGAGATGACATTTGAGATTTTCACAGATCACAAGAGCCTTAAATACATTTTTTATCAGAAGGAACTGAATATGAGGCAAAGGCGGTGGATGAAACTGCTAAAAGATTATGATTGTACCATCTCCTACCATCCTGATAAGGGGAATGTCGTAGCAGACGCCTTGAGTAGGCGACCATACACTAAAGGTTCGGCAGCCTGGTTGCAGACTTGGGATGTGCTCACTACACTTAGTGAGTGGCATCCATCTGAGGGCACATCCGATGCAGTGACAGTGCCAGCCAAGTATAGCAGCTTATGGGACAGGATCGTCCAAGGGCAACAAATAGATCGAAGGATCCAAGACTTGTACCACAGATGCTTGAAGGATGAATTCGACGGATTTCGAGTCTGTGAATCCATTGTATGAAAGGGGGACCGCGTGTGTGTCCCAGGTGACAAGGAGCTGAGGAAAGAGATCTTAGATGAGGTGAATAGCTCGAGACTTTCGATACATCCATGTTGCACCACGATGTACAGGGATCTCTACCATCACTTTTGGTGGGAAGGCATGAGGAAAGACGTAGCCGAACATGTTGGTAGATGTCTTATTTGCCAGATGGTGAAAGCATAGCATAAGAGGACTCCTGGGTTACTGCAGCCTCTTCCCATCCTAGTAGGGAAATGAGAGAGCATATCGATGGATTTTGTCACATCATTGCTGCGCACCCCTAGAAGGCATGATGTGATATGGGTCATTGTTGACTGATTGACCAAGTCAGTTGATTTCATCCCGGCCAACATGGCATATACAATAGTACAACTAGCCAAGTTATACATTCAGCACATCATTCGGTTGCATGAGATAACAAAATTAGTAGTGTCAGTCAGAGATTCCCATTTCTCATTACACTACTGGGGAGAATTCATGAGAGGCTTGAGGACCGAACTACATATGATTAGCATACCATCCACATACAGATGGGTAATCCAAGTGGACCATTCAGACATTGGAGGACTTATTGTGGGCTTGTATGGTTAAGTGGAAGGGATCCTGGAAGGATCACCTTCTACTAGTTAAGTTCGCATACAATAATAGCTACCATGCCAGTATAGGCATGGCACCGCTTGTGGCATTGTATGGGAGGTGGTGCACCACTCCTTTATGTTGGAAACAAGTGGGTGACAAAGCCATGTTCATCTCACAAATCATTGAGGAGACCTCCAGAGTAGTGGAATTTGCTAGGAGGAAATTGTTGACTGCGTAGAGCCGTCAGAAGAGTTACGCCAACCGTCGGCGTAAAGACCTCGAGTTTCAGCTACATTGTCGTGCATTCGTGTCCTAATGGGCAATTTTTAGTCAATCTTGTGTGACTAAGAGTTTCTCATGATCACAGATCAGGGACTTCGTGTTCTTACGTGTGTCCCCAGTGCGAGGCGTACAACATTTTGGTGCAAAAGGCAAGCTAGCACCGCGTTTTATGAGGCCATTCGAGATTTTGACCCATGTGGGGAAAGTAGCCTACAGGGTGGCCCTTCCCCCACACCTCGAGGGAGTCCACGACGTGTTTCACATGTCGAATCTACGGAAGTACATCCGAGATCCCCGACACGTGATCAACTACGAGGACTTGGCGGTGGAGCCAAACCTCTACTTCCCAGAAGCACCGGTGCAGATATTGGACCATGCGGTCAAGAGACTGAGGCGGAAGGAGACCCGTTAGTCAAAGTCCTATGGTGAAGTCAAGACATCGAGGAGGCGACGTGGGAACCCGGGGTGGACATGAGAGAGAAATACCGTTATCTGTTCACATGTATGGAATTGAAACCATAGTCAAGTTCCCTTTTGAGATTTTTATGTGTGTCGCTCTCTTTGATATTTTTATGCGTTCATTTCTCTGAGAGACTTGGATACATTGGGGTTCGGGTGTTGAATTCGATTAGGATCATCTTAAGTCTTGGAAACGAGACTTCCTTTGAGATTTTTATGATGTGAAAATCCGAATACCGAACATGGACTAAAATGTAAATATTGACTGAGTCTGGAATTAATTGCAAAATCTGTACTTTTTCCAGTGACCAAAAAATCGAGTAAAGAGTCCATTGCATAGGGCTTGTTGATAGCTTTCCAACGAGTCCAAGAACGCTAAAATCCGACTTCGGGAGCCCGAATTGTGTCCATTTTAGCGAGGAGGGGTCCGGGTCCTATTTGGATCCAAACCCGGATCCGAATCTGGGTCCAAACCACTAAAACCCTTCGTGCACCTCGCCCAAAATGCCCAAATCCTCCTCCTTCGACCTACAACCCTTCCCTCCTCCATTCCTCCTCCCTCTCCTTCACCAAGGGTCGTCGGAGCACCTCGGATCGACGATCTGAAGCTGCACTCGTGTAGGGAAGGTACGACACTCCCCTTCCTTTTTGCTACGAGTTTCACACGATTGTTTAACCTCAAGCTTGGTATCAGAGCTGTGGTACTCCATTCCCTTCCATGTATTTTTTATTCCAACCAAGTAAAATTAAACAGGATTCAGACATTAAGGTACTTGTGCGGTGGATGGAGCACCGGTCTTCCATGTATATTATTCATCATTGGTATTCAAATATTTGATAGGGTTGAAGTCTTTTGACCCAACATGAAACCATAGGAGAATAACACGATTACAACCATGTCCACATGTCTCTCATAATGTCTCTCTCAAGAAAAGCAAGTACTAATGCCTTGGTTCTTTGTGCAGAACCATGCCACCGCAACGTAGACCAGGAAGTGGCGCAGCATTTGGCTCTCCTTGTACAGGCGGTGCAAGGGATCCAGCAGCGCCAAGAGGCACTTGAGCATCGACTCCAGCAGCAGGACTCCTCGTTCTACCGTCCCTCTCACGATGGGGAGGAGAGCATCGACTTGTCGTTCTCTATGGAGCCTGAGTAGCCAGAGGACACAGATGCCTTGCAGAAGCATCAGAGCACTTACGCAGCGTACCAATGGGTGGCGGTACCACAATTCTGTACAAAGAACCAAGGCATTAGTACTTGCTTTTCTTGAGAGATACATTATGAGAGACATGTGGATATGGATGTAATCATGTTATTCTCCTATGGATTCATGTTGGGTCAGAAGACTTCAACACTATCAAATATTCGAATACCAATGATGGATAATATACATGGAAGGGAACGGAGTAACACGGCTCTGATACCAAGCTTGAGGTTAAACAATCGTGTGGAACTCGCAGCAAAAAGGAAGGGGAGTGTCGTACCTTCTCTACATGAGTGCGACTTCAGGTCGTTGATTCGAGGTGCTCTGACGACCCTTAGTGAAGGAGAGGGAGGAGGAATGGAGGAGGGAAGGGTTGTAGGTCGAAGGATGATGATTTGAGCGTTTTGGACGAGGTGCACGAAGGATTTTATTGGTTTGGACCCGGATTCGGATCCTGGTTCAGAACCAAATAGGACTCGGACCCCTCCTCGCTAAAATGGACATAACTCGGGCTCCCGAAGTCAGATTTTAGCGTTCTTGGACTCGTTGAAAAGCTATCGACAAGCCCTATGCAATGGTCTCTTTACTCGATTTTTTGATCACTGGAAAAGTACAGATTTTGCAATCAAGTCCAGACTCAGTCAATATTTGCATTTTAGTCCATGTTCGGTATTCGGGGTTTTCACATGCAGATCTTTTTCTTCTTTCCGCTGATCACATGATAACGCCACAGTGAGGGCAAGAACAGCTTGGTATGCCGAAGTCCAAGCGATCATTGTATTTTCTTAAATATGTACTTAATAACTTAAGTAGGAATTCCTATATTTAAGAAAATCAATGAAATGTAAGAACATATTTTTTCTTGTTGATATGAAGCATTTTTTCCACTTAAATTGTGGAGGAGGTACCTATTGAATGATTTAAGTGAAATAGAAGTGTTGAGATATTGTCATGGATATATTGGAACTTATCGGCGGCAAAAGATCTAAATTGATCTAAAGGAAAAGATTACCAGCAAAGTATGAGTGATAAGTGAGAGCGCCTCGACTTCTTCGATGCTCTCACTTATCAGATATACTATGAAAGTAATGGAAAGCAGTTCGATCACATATCCCCACTGTCACCACGACTAAGGTTGTGGCTTTATATGTACATGTATCTCTCTCTTCTATTATACTATGTCGTACGGTTTGTTATACTGGTTTTGGAAGAGATGAAGATGCGATGTAATAGATACTTATATATATAATGATAATGGTACATAAATGAATAGAATGAATATGAAGTAGATAATTCATTTTAGTATTATTTTATCTGGTTGCTGCTTCTTCAGACTCGTGTGTTTGCTCGAAATAAATACTTAAATGTAATAATGATATTGATACATAGACGAAGAGAATGAATATATCCGAAGTTTATAGTTCATTTTAGTATTCTTTGGTCTATCTTTACCTCATGTTTTTATGGGAGAAGGAGGAAACACCTAATTTTATTTTGTTGTCTTTTTATTGAGCAAATGAGCCATAGTCAATTTTACTATAACATACGTCATCATACTATAAACTGATATTTTAGTTAAGATTAATTGCGATTGAAGTTTCTTATATCAGTTTTTATTTTCTCGTAGAAGGAGCTTCTACATACATATCTACATTAAATAATCTAAACATAAATGTGCTTCATATTATTTGTATGTTATCAACTAATTCATGTGCAAGTGTAATATAATAGCATACACTTCCACGTGTATTGACATAAAATGGATAAATTATATAATGTACATTTATGCATCCATTATTAATAACATGTTTTAAACATAATTGTACATCATATAATTTGTCCATTTTATGCTAATATATGTGGAATTTTAATATAATAAAATACAAGATATGATTCATATAAGTTGTAACGTTTTAATATGAAGAAGGAAGAAGATAATAGCAGTCTATAAGAAAGACATGGCATAAATTCCCGAATAATGAATAGCATGACAAGAATATTGTGTAAAGTATAAAGTACATGTATAATGATGTAATTTGCCCATTTCATTTCTCTCTACATTCTGTCTTGCTGGAAAGAGAAGGGCATATTATCAACGCAACAAACGTGAAATAACATTACCAGTTTTTAAAGACGCTCGCATTCTCCCTGTTGGGCGTTGATCTGGAGGGAATATTTCAAATGTTTAGTAAAATGTAAGTTAAGCATAATTTATAGATTGAGCGATATTATTACATGGTATACGAATCACGACCTATTGTATCCAATATTTTAAAGAGGTTAGGCTGGCTGCTCCATGAAAAATTTCCACATGATTTTTTTTAGAAAATTCCGTCATGTATTTTCATCATATGTCATTCTAATTTTATCAGAAATCAAGACTCATATACCCTCCATCCAGAACATGTCAAGCGCATCAATTCTAAGACTGTTAAAATTACATGTTGTAATTTAAGGGCATATGAATGCATGTTTCTTATAAAATTAGAATGACACGTTGGAGGGACACAATGATGATATTACATAGTAGAATTTTCAGAAAAATAAAATAATAGGGAAAATATTTCGTGGAACAGCCAACGTAGCTTCTCCGTAAAGGAGCTTCCCTTTCTTGCATTTTAGATGTTTAGTAAAATGTAAGTTAAGGGTATTGTATAGATTAAGTGATATTGTTACGTGGAATAGGAAACACACCCTATGTTCATGAACTTTATGAGTATATTTACAATAGTTAAAATAAATCTTGCTAATCCTATGATTTGTATTTGTTTTGGATCGAAATATAAGTCTAACTTGAAGTGTATGATGTGCTATTTGAAATCATCTGTGTTATCTAGTATGTGTATTTGTAGCTTTGTCAATAGGTCCCATATCAATATTTAGTAAGTACACATTTACATCAATATCATGTTATGAAAGGATATCTATGAAATATAAGTACTATAGAAGTGCAAGCACACTACCTAGTTGATGCATACCTTCTTTATGTTTATCCTGGTGGAATCCATCTTCCTCGACACGTAATGCTTGTAAGAGATGAGTGTAACGACCCATATACTATTGATATAATTTAGAATATGCATAAGATTATATTAATATTAATAAATGGAGCAGTTACAACATTCATCGTGGAAGGATTAGGTGTAAAAAGATAGAGGGGTGTGTATGTAAAAAGTATGAGATAACTGTTGGGATTTTGGGAAGCCTTCAACCCGTAGAAACCTCCCCACATGCTTCTTTTTGATTTGTTAAAAATAGAAATGAGACTCATTAAGAGCTCTCATCGTAGCTACTAAATTGAGATGTATATATATAGAGAGAGAGAGAGATAACGAGTGAGATAGAGAGAGAGAAGAGGAAGGGAATTGGGAAAGAATATGAGAGAAAAAAAGTTAACGAGTGAGACAAGAGAAGAGAGAAAATAGTGAAAGAGAGTGAACGAGTGAAGGGGTGGAGGGAGGCGAGAGAGAATAGAGATAAAGAGAATTAACGAGAGAGAGAGTGTGTGTGTGAGAGAGAGAGAGAGAGAAATAGAATGAGCGAACAAGAGAGGTTTAGAGAGAGATAGGAATTCCTTCATTTTTAGAGAGAAAGTGAGGAGGGAGAGAGCCATCGATCTGGTAAGCACCATTTTGAATCCGATGACGGCGACCTTTCCATCGAGGTCGAGTTTCATCGGACAAAATCGGAGGCACGACAATATGATCGATGACGGGTTGGATCCGCATAATCGAACCGTCATTGTGAATGGAATTTCTACGTCGTGAAGGTATGTGTCGAACACATAAGTTCGTTACGATTCTATTGATTGTAGACAAACATATTCTATATTACGTTTGCTAGTAAGATTATTTGGCACAATCATTTCTTTACAATTACGCCTTAACAAATAGAATTCGACATTATCTTGGATTCTTTAAGATATTGTGCCACTGGGATTAAATGTTGATTCTATCTTTGCACGTGTAAGTGTGCGTTCTTTCGTGCACTTCTCTCAATTTGTTTTGTTTCTAATCTTGGTTTTGTATATCTTTTACGTAAAGTTCGAGACTCCTGTTATTCTAACCTTGGATCCCTAGATTGTGAATATACTTATACCCATTTGCTAATCCGTGTGATATCTCGTATGTAAATTAGATGTCTTTTACTTTGGGACCCCTAATGAATTAGAGTATTTATGACATATCCGTCTATTGCTCGTTCATATGTATCCTTGAAATGATATTTCCCATCACTTGTCGATAACGTTATTGTTTCTACATACATATGTTTTTCCTATAAAATATTTTAAATCCACAGCTATAAGATGTGAAGGATGCCAATGACCTTATGCACGAAGATTGGTTACCTTATTATATATGTCACATTTAGAAAGTCATACTAAGAGAAGATGTATACATATATCACATCTATAAAAAAATGGTACATTAATATTCCTTTATCATTATCGTATGATGACCCCAATTAGCAGGCCTTATTTGTAATATGAGAAATACGACTGCCGGATTATTCAGCTCTAATCACCGTATCTTCCTTTTCATATTTATCTTGAAGGATAAATCTTCTCGATTATACAAGAAACGAGATGCTCATATCCAGGCCCGGCCCTGAGGCTCGTTTTGGAGTGCAACGGCCCAGGGCCCATTAAATTTGGGGGGCCCTTTTCCTTATGCCAATAAATAAAAAATACCTCTTAAATTCATGTGCACCCCAACGTTGACGAACCACAACTTCCCAAAATAGAATGGCGTTTCACCTTGCCACCATCCTCAAACGCCGAGATCCTCAAACGGTAATTAGTTGAATTCCTTAAATCTTCACTCTCTCTCTTGACTCTCTCTCCCCCCTCTATCTCTCAACATCTTCATCTTGTGCCGACTGTGCGTCTTTGAAATTTGGAAATATATTGTCTCCCCATAATCCCATTCCAAACAACATCAAGTTTCGATTCGACGGAATCGACGCCGAATCCTTACTCGGACGTCCAATCCACCTTTCATTGCAGTCAGCGTCCAGCGATTGGACTTCAAATCGGCGTTCGACGACGGGCAATCCCCCTGACTGACTCTAGGTGAGTTACGACGGTATGCTTGAAGAGAATCGATCTATTCCTTTCTATTCATTTTGCTGCGGCGATATTTCTTGGCTTAGCCTGTTGCTTGGTCTGATGTGATATATCCCATTTGCCCTTTATATGCATCGATTGTTTTCATAAATATGTAATATTATAATACTCCATGCAAATCATAAACTTGTGAATTCATATCAATCAAATAATCTGAAACTGCAAACTTTCATTAGACATTCATATGGACAGGAAAAACGAAAAGATCAAGTCCGGTTAGAATTTACTAGTTAATAATCAGGATACATACTTACAGTTAGTCTTAGTGCCTTATTTACAAGGACCTAATCGCACATATAACTATTAGCATGTATGAATCAACCAAAGTGACACAAATATATTGATCATGCAGACCAAATTTCTATAAGCAGACATTGCAGAGTTGACTTCATGCTTGCATGTATATTAGCCGTGCTATATTTTATGCAAAATAATTGACAACGAAATTATTTTTAGCTTGCAAATTATTATATTTTTATTATTCCTGATCAAATAATATAGTCCCATATATATTGTGCAGTACTACTACTACACTTGTGTAGTAAGATAGTCTTGCATATAATACCCTTAAAGAAGGAAGATCATCGGAAACTTATATAATATTAAGTTATTAACTCGGGAAAATAGAAGGATCATTATGTTGAAAACTTATATAATATAGTCTCATATATATAGTGTAGTACACTTGAATGAATTCTAAACATTTTGATTCTACTTTAACAGAAGTGAGGCAACCGTGTATTCCATATGATTTTATTTGGAGTTGATTATTGACGGATTATCATCGAGGGCTCTATCGAGTTTGCTGAGTCACGACTGTGAAGGTGCAATTGACTGATGCTCCTTGGTTCTTCTGCCAGGTGTTGTTGTTCTTTTTTTTAAATTTCTTTATATTTTTATTCAATTTTTATACCATGTTTCCTAAAAAGTATTCATCTGGATGTGAAAAAAGGAAAAAGAGAAAACATGATGAAGAGTTTAAAAAATCACAACTAGGTGCTCTCGATAAATTTATTTTTAGAGCAGGAAATTCTAGTGAAAATTTAAATGCTAATGAACATTTAAAGAACCTTTTTATAAGAAATTCCATATTAAAAAAGTAAATTTTTATAGGTTATAGGGGCCCTTGTTTTCTCTTTTGCCTAGGGCCCATGAAATGTCAGGGACGGCACTGCTCATATCACCTTTGAGTCATTGTTTTTGAGATAATACCAACAATTAGATTATGTAAACCTTCTATACTCGAAGGAATTGTGTTCTATTTAATCCATGCATGTATGTCTCATTCCAATTCTATATGGAAATCTAATGCATGAGAATGATCAATATCAACGTATAGATAGTGAACTTGCCAATATTTAATTGACTAAATCAAGTAAACATTCTTATATAGTCTTAGCATATCCACCCTACAAATAGCTGATTCTAAATCAAAGTAACATACGTGGAAGAATGTGACTTTAATTTATTACAAAGAAAATAATTGTTGTAGGAAACTAGATTTGTCTCTGAGCACACTTGGGATGTTGCAACCGTACTTCTCTACTATGCAAAACCTTTTGGATGAATCACTTTAGTTGTGTATGATGAATCTCATATTCATCATGCTAAAAGTCTTCTATTAAAACCATGTCTTAACCAATCCATTAAAAATCTCCTTTAATTCTTTATTTTATCTTGTATCATATATTGTATAATTAACCCTTAATTATTTGTATTTAATTTCTCTTATTTTTCTTGTATTTATTTTATCATCAAAAACCCCTAAAAATTAGGCTGAGTAATTGTCTATAATTCACTGACCATTAAAAAGACTAAAAAATACAAAAACAATTCATCAGATAAAAATCAGTGTTTTTATCCCCTTTAAGAATACCCCCCAAAAATGCATTTTGTACAAATGACCTCTTTTGGCTCTTTCTCCAACGTGAAAGTTGTAGATCTCGTCGAGATGATCAACTTTCATGTTTTGACTTTTTCCTAATTTTACCTCTAACTATTTCTTTTATATTTTTCTTTATATTTACATTCTGAATTTTCTCAATGGGCCACGTGGCGCCCTCCGGGCCGCCCACGTGGCCCGCCTCCCCTTCCGCCACCCGGCACCCTCCTGGACCGTCGGATCCACTCCTATCACCTCCATCTCAGCCCTCCAAACCCGCTTCATCCCTCAGCCGTCCGATCATCCTCCGGATCAAATCCTCACCGCTCCCTTGCGCCATAAAATCAACCGTCCGATCATACAAACATCCAACGCCCGTCCTACTGCCACGTCGCCTCTTCACCACAGCCGCTAGATCCCCTCCTCATCCTACGCCTACCACGCATCCACGTCATTCCACCATTCGTAATCGTTGGATCTCCGCCATGTCGCATCCTAGCCATCCGTCACCGCTTAACCCTCCACCATTGGATCAGATCCCTGATCTAATCTCAGTCGATCGCCCGCACCACCATCTGAGCCGTTGGATCAAGAGATCCAACGGCTACTGTTCATCTCCTACCTCCAGCTCCGTCGTTACGCCTCACCGCCCCGCCTCGCCCTTCCATTTTGGAAAGCAACTACGGTCACCTCACCTTCTCATAATGCCTCCCTCTCGTAGCCCACTCCTCCGCCTCTTTCGCGTAACCCCCACTTCTCCCCACCATCACTGCCACGCCATTAAAACTCCATTCCAAAAACGCCTCTCCATCTCACAACCTCCGACCACCTCATCCTATAAAACGCCTTCCTCCGCCACCGTCATCGACCATACCCCATTAGAGGGCCTCCTCCCTAGCTTCGGCCACCCTCCGGTGACAGCGGAGGGCTGGCTTTGAGGCGATCATGGCCGCGACAGCCCCGGTGTGATCTGTGGCCTCCGGCCACGTCGCGGTTGCCATCAAGCGCCGCCGAGCACCGAGGCAAAGTCGCCCTTGTCGTGCAAAGACCTGAGCACTCCAGTTTTCAGCCTAGACTACCTCCTCCGCCCATAGATCACCTCCGAACCTCAGGTATATATCCATCTCTCGTACCTCGATCTTCTCCAATTTTATACGCCGCAATCAGCACCTCTCCTCTCCATCAAATCATCCGAGGAACTCCATCAGTCACCCATCATCCACGCCAACTACTCCCGATCACCCTTCTCCTTCTTCAGACCCTCCATCGCCTCCACGCCCTTCTTCTCGGGTTCGCCGGGGAAGGAGCACTTGGCCTCCGCCTCTCGTCACTCCAGGGCCTCCCACTCACCTCACAACTCCATCTCTTCACATCGCACACGCTTCGGCTATCAACTGACCCTTGCAGGACCCTCAATGGCCGGAGATTGCATCGGAGCTCCTTCCAGCTTATCTCCTCCGGCAAAGCTCCACCGTGCGTGCATGGGTATTTTATAGGGAGGCCCTCCAAAGTTCTGGAAATTGCAAAAATGCCCCCGTGCATGGAAAAATTATAAAGGGGCCCAGGCTGTTTTTATTATTTACATTTAGGTCTTCCAAGGACCTAAATGTAATATTTATCATTTATTTTTCTTGCATTTTTATTACAATTATGTCCCTACATTGTTTTCTTTGTAACTTGAGCATCGTAGGTCCAAATTGCATGATTTTAGTGTCGTTTTGATCCTTGTTTCGTCCTCTATATCATAGCATATTTAATTTTCTCATCCGACATCATATTAAAGGAAGTGAATTTTTATGTTAGATGATGACTCTACTCTACTCATATTTGCTCTGATTGGATGATCGTTTTTAATGTTGGGATTAAATTAACTCTGATTCCTTTTTCTATTATGTTATTCATAATTTTTAGGGCATTTTTTGTAATCTTTAGTTTGCATATAAATTCTCTTGCATTATTTTCATGCATCACTTTATAATTGCATAAAAACCAACTAAAAAATGCATACATCATGGCATTGCATTTTAATTAGCATAGTGCATCTTGCAGACCTAAAATTGCGAATTAATTCATGCATGAGCTTCATGAATCAAAATTCGATAAATGAATTAGGTAGTCGTGTCCTTGCGTTCGACCTTGGTAGACTTGCCAAGTATAAATACTCTACAACATTCAAAAGACTGTGGTTTTTACTGAACCGAATCTGCCTCCTATACTACGACAATTCTAGATAATTAACGAGGTAAATTTGAAGCACATCAAATGGCGCCATTGCCGAGGACACGGCTTAACTTAATTATTGAATTTTGATTTTCTTTGTTGAATAATTTCAATTTTTTAGGTCCTCATTTCATGCATCATTTTTTTGCATCATATCTGCTGATTTAGTTTATCTGAGTGTTCTAACTTTCTCTTTTGTGGCAGGGTCCATGAAAATCGAGGACGCTTGATCTTCATGGAGGTGTGAAGTCGGGAGCTTCCACTGAAGAGGCCACATAAGAATTAGTGAAGAAATTCTAGGAACTTTTATCAGTCAGCCTGCATTACATACTGTAAAAAAAACTTGCATGTGCATATTTATTTCCAGTTCTTGCATGTTGTAAAAAAAGAGGTAGATCACTTGATGATCTACCCCCTCCCCACTCACACACACACTTGCACATACACACTCACCTCTCCCCATCTCCCTTCCCTCTGTAATTTTCACAATCTCTCGCTCATATTGAACGAACCACCCCCCTCACCCTTGTATCATAGAACAAACACCCCCCTAATTCAGACCTTACTTAGGCTATTTGTAGCCTAAGTATAGGGGGGACCTGCCTGCTCATCCCTCCCTCGTACTGTCTTCTTGTACTTAGGTCAATATTGACCTGAGTATAGGGGGATCCTCCTCCTCAGTTCCGCTATATCACCCTATATTTGATCGAGTCTTGGCTTCATGGCACTTGTGCTATGAGGACAGCAAAATTTAAGTATAGGGGGGTATACCATATATTACTATATATTTTCTTTAGCCTTAGCTCGTGATTTTAAAAATTTTAAATTTTATTTTCGGTCTAGGTTTTGGTAAACCTATGAACTGAGTTTTGTAAAAACCTTGTAAAAATATTTTCTTAAAATTGAGGGATTAATCGGTGTAAATAACATTTTTTTAAAAAAAAAGAGGTAAAAAATATTGAAAACCCCTTCTTGGAATTAGACTCTGACTACTAGGTTTAGTAGACACTTTCAGTGAGGGAACCTCGGTCTCCCTTAGCAGAGTGGGTGGTTTAGAGGACACCGCATATGGCTCCGTCCTTAAGGATCACAGGTCCGTTTATCGGCCCGTGCTTACACCCATACTGGCTGAGAGTGGATACTTTTATTTATTTGAGCCTGGGCTAGTCATTGTCTCTCCGAAGAATTTAAAAAAATTGAAAAAAAAATTAAAACCCATAAAAATCTACAAAAGAAAAAAAATCACACAAAAATCACTAATAAGGAGTTGGTGTATTCCTGACACATTCACACTCACTCAAGGCTTGAGGATTTTGAGGACACTGAATTTCTGTGATCTGGATTTCTGTGATCTTGAGAGTCTGAGTTAACATACCTTAGTCTTTAGGGTTTCTAAACTTAAATTTCCACACTTCCCTAGTTTGAAAGATTTGAGTGCTATATTGCACTCTTCATCTCTACTTTCAAGAAAAATATGATCAGTACAATCACTTCCACAACTGCATGATTGATGACATGAGCTGAGATATCACTTGAGGAACTAGGACTAGAGATTTGAGTTTAGACCCGATCTGATGATATTCGAGGATGGGATAAAATTAATGAACGCTTCAAAAAACCTGAGTGTCAGCAAAACCCTAGCCAGTATGTGAACAAGATTCATATGTTATCTCTTTGATATTTACTTATGTGCCAGGGTGTGATGAAACTTAATGGAAATTGTTGATCAGTGTGCGCCAACTTTTGGTAAAAGCAGTGGAGCTAGCCAACAAAAGAAAAGAAATGTCAAAGAAAAAGCTCTAAATACGAAAGTTAAATTTCAAAAGAGCTTCCACCAATGGCGAGCGCTCCCAAACATTTTCAAAGTGTCCACTTGGACCAAGCGCTAATTAGGACCAAGGAGTCAGGCTGACACCACAAAAAGGGCTCTGCATCGTAAGTGATACACGTAAGGGTGTGGAAGGTATCTTAGATACTCAGAAAAGACACACCCCGGTGTACTCCCGGAAAGACAAGTGCAGACGACTCCAACTCCCTTGACGGACACATTGATCAACAATCTAAAAAAATTACATGTGTTGAGTAAAAAGGTGAAGGATATGGAGAGATCCTCAAGCGCATCACGGAAGCGTGAGCGTCGTATCAAATACGACGAAGATTGACTAGTCGTACTAGTTGTTCGGTGCAGCGAAATTTTAAAAAATTTTATTCGATGAAACCACATGATCCAAGAACCATTCTCGGATCGTTTCATCTTTAACCACAACAAGTATAATGCAATACCTCTTGAAGCGTGGTTGATCGAGTCTCTAAAAGAAGAGACCTCCTGTCTCAAGTCCGATCGTCGGAGAGATCGCTTGCGAGCGCGGGGATGAACCGCGTAGTCCTCGCAATCCAAGAAGTTGATCCAAGCACGGCTGCTCCTGATCTCGTCGCACGAGATCGAACGTCTCCTTCGTGGGCGAAGCACTCGAAGTAGACGGAGAACCGCAGAGCGTCGAAGCGGCAGCGCGAAGGCGAGGGCGACGACGATTCCCTCCACCAAGGTGGACGGCCACCAAGAGGAAGGGGGAGAGAGGGCTGTCGAGTATGGAGAAAGAGAGAGAGAGAGAAGAGTGCTACAATAGCATGTAAAGAGAGAGCCAAGTATGCCTCTCTATTTATAGGGTTTTGGGATCCATGGATCTCAATCCTTGTGTCATAAAAAATCAATGGTTGAGATTGATTTATGTCAATCCAATGGTCAAGATTGTTGTTGGTAAAAACCAACAACTTGTGATTTAATTTGATAAAAATATATTTGATAAATCAAATAAATATTAATACCAAATTTAAATCAATCAAATAAGGAGAGTGAAGGCAAAGGAGATACTCTCCTCATATGGAAGAGGGGACGACCACCAATTTCCCAAGGGAATTGGGTGCCGCCCCCCTCATTCCTAATGAGGAGTGCAATCTCACGATTCTCATGAGATTGCACATCTCCTTGATTTTCTCTCTACTTATTTTCCAACAACAATTTGTTGGTATTTTAATTCACCAAAATAATTCTCAATTAATTTTGAGAATATTGCAATCTTGACATTGGAATATTGTGAATCATATTCACAACCCAAAACAAAATGTAATTTACATTTTTAATTAATTAGATAATGTGTATCCAATACACATTATTAATTAATCTACTAATATAAATTATATTTAACTCTCTCTAATACATTATAAATCACATTTATAATATATTATGAATAATTGGATATTACTATCCACATTATTCTTATCCATAATAATTAAATCACATTTAATTATATTGGATAATTTCTCATACATCATGATAATTAAATCACATTTAATTATCAACTTCTCTTTGCTTAGATCTTATGGAATTGTTCTTAAACCATTTAAGAACAATGCTATTTCTCCTCGGATACTTGGAGATAAGGACAGGGCGATTGTATTGTTCCACGTATAGTGACTTGGATATTGAGATCACATCTCAAATCCATATCCCATGGACCTCTCACAGATGCTTGATTAAATCAAGACCGTATACCTAATCTTCTCATTGCATCTGAATCTCATTCAGATCAATGTCCAGTAAATGGACTAAGATTAGGTCACTTCTTTGATGAGAGGAGTCTCTAAAATTCAGACATGTTTCATCACTCCCTCGGAATGGAAGCGTCATGGTTATACAATCGTTTATGATCAAATCACCCTTCAGGTATTCCCAATACCTGCACATCCTGCATACTGGAAGACTCATAATCATCATGAAGATAAAGATCACTTTTACACTGTCATCTTCATAGTCTGATCATTAAGTTTCTCAATCTTGGTCCTTGGGATATGGTACAGATCATATGCTTTCACAAAGCATATATCTTACCTTCAAATTCATATCATGCTTCTAAAGCATGATGACCATGCATGGAATTTGCTCAATCCCAATACCTCATGAGTGAGCTCATGTCTCCCGGTTCACAAGTGAACCTGTATAATCCCTTTGAGAGATCATATTACTCATATGCCCTTACATGCACACCAGCTCGCCGGTGTATAGACCTTGATTAGGTCATCAACCTATTGGTCTGCCAAATGTACATGCTCAGACATATAGTAATATATCTGTCTCTGGTCAGAGGATGTTTGTCTGTGATGTGACAGTATTCATCATAGGTCTTTGGTTATCTCGATCTCGTTAAGTCAACTCATTGACTCAACTAATCTGATACCTCTGAATCAATATTCCTATGCAGAGGACCTGCATCAAGAGGTCGATCAGATATCAGTCTACTGAGATGGGATTGCCATCTCCCACTCAGACTGGAGATCACTACTTGTTAATCATTGATGATGCTTGATGAGTCCTCTATCTAACTCCTTAGATATTCATCCAAGCATCAGCCTCTATGATTCAATCATTGAATCAACAGCTGTATGATTATCAAGTTGGCCATGGTACATAACCCTTATTGTACAGAGGGACCTTATAGTGCATTCATTCATTCAATATCAGAAAGGGAGTGAAACAAAATCAATAAATTTTATTGATAAATCATTTATTACAATAACAATTATTGTAGGAATGGTTCGCCTCGGGCTCACATTGCTAACAATCTCCCACTAGCCCTTAGAACCATTCAGGAACATGCCTTAAACCCATACTCATTACATGATGGTCAAAAACCTTCTGTGTCAGAGGTTTGGTAAGAGGATCAGCAACGTTGTCGGCGGAGGCCACCTTGGTGATGATGATGTCACCACGCTATTGAATCTCCCGAATGATGTGGTATTTCCTTTCTACGTGCTTGCTCTTCTGATGCCATCTGGGTTCCTTTGCCTGGGCAATGGCTCCCGTGTTATCACAGAGTAGCGGGATGGGAGTATCAGAGGAAACTACGCCAAGCTC
Source organism: Ottelia alismoides (assembly GCA_037367405.1). NCBI lineage: Eukaryota > Viridiplantae > Streptophyta > Magnoliopsida > Alismatales > Hydrocharitaceae > Ottelia > Ottelia alismoides. The sequence continues at coordinate 503,813 of JAZKJV010000948.1, read as the reverse complement.
CTGGACGAACTTGCGCAACCATACCGCCTCCTTTGCAGCATCCGATGCGGCAATGTATTCGGCTTCTGTTGTTGAATCTGTTGTAGTGTCCTGCTTCTTGCTTCTCCAGCTCACAGCACCACCGTTCAACAGGAACACAAACCCTGATGTCGACTTTCGATCATCAATATCCGATTGGAAGTCAGAATCTATATATCCCAAGACTTGGAGATCACCATCTCCATAGACCAAGATGTAATCTTGCGTCTGTCTTAGATATTTGAATATGTTCTTTACTGCATTCCAGTGTTGTTCTCCATAGCAGGATTGGTAACGACTTACCACTCCCATTGCATGGCAGATATCTGGCCTAGTACACATCATGGCATACATTAAGCTTCCTACTGCTGATGCATAAGGACATCCAGCCATGGCCTTCTTTTCCTCAACAGTTTGAGGAGACATTCCTTTAGACAGGTGGATACCATGTCTCAAGGGTAGGAATCCTTTCTTGGAACTATCCATACAGAATCGTTCAAGAATCTTCTTAATGTATCCTTGTTGTGACAATCCCAATATTCTCTTCTCTCGGTTTCTGAACAGCTTCAGACCCAAGATGTAAGAGGCTTCTCCAAGATCTTTCATCTCAAAGGTATGGGACAGCCAAATCTTTACACTGGTCATCATCCCTGTATCATTCCCAATGATAAGGATGTCATCTACATAAAGCACGATGAACACAATGGCGCTCCCACTAAGCTTCTTGTACACACAAGGTTCATCAGGATTCTGCACAAAATCATAACTCTTTATAGTTTCGTCAAATATGATGTTCCAGCTACGAGAATTTTGCTTGAGCCCATAGATGGATTTCTTCAGCTTGCATACTTTGCCATCCTCAGTCATGAAGCCCTGGGGCTGCTCCATGTAGATGTCCTCCTCGAGGTATCCATTGAGGAAAGCAGTCTTGACGTCCATCTGCCAGATGTCGTAGTCAAGATATGCAGCTATAGCTAGCAATGCCCTGATGGATTTAAGCATAGCCACAGGAGAGAATGTCTCATCGTAGTCGATGCCTTCTCTCTGTGTGTAGCCCTTGGCTACGAGCCGTGCCTTGAAAGTCTCTACTTTCCCATCAGGTCCCCTCTTTCTCTTGAAGATCCATTTGCACCCAATGGGTTTTACCCCTTTAGGTGGATCCTCCAGGGTCCATACACCATTCTTATGCATGGAGTCAATTTCTGACTTCATTTCTAGCATCCATCTATCCATGTCATGATCTGCAAGTGCTTCATCAAATGAAGTAGGATCATTGTCAGTTTCACTTGACACATGGAATCCATACCTCTCAGGTGGTGCAACCACCCTCGAACTCTTTCGAAGAGGTATGGGTGTTTCATCTTTATTTACTTCTTCAGTTTCTGGTTCAGGAAGCTCAGAGTCCTCAGGGGACTCAATGAGTTCCTCTACTTCACTTTTGTCTTGACTTTTAAGGAAATCATCCTCCAGAAATTTCACATCTCTAGAGATAAAAACCTTTTGGGTCTCAGGGTTATAAAGTTGGTATCCAATACCATCTTTAACATACCCAATGAAGTAGCACTCACGGGAGAGAGATTCTAGCTTACTTGCATCCACATTCTTTGCATGGACCAAGCAACCCCAAACCCTCAAGTGATTAACACTAGGTTTGGTTCCATACCATAGCTCATGAGGAGTCTTAGGTACAGATTTGCTAGGAATCTTGTTCAAGATATATATTGCAGTCTCTACTGCAAATCCCCAGAAACTAAGTGGTAAATGTGCTTTGCTCATCATTGAACGAACCATATCAATGGTGGTTCTGTTGCGTCTTTCAGCAACACCATTAAGTTGGGGAGTTCCAGGAGGAGTGAGATTGGAAATAATTCCATTCTCTTTAAGGTATTCCTTAAATTCATCTGAGAGGTACTCGCCACCTCGATCAGATCGAATTCGTTTAATCTTCCTATCGGTTTGGTTCTCAACCAAAACCTTAAATTCTTTGAACTTTTCAAAGGTTTCAGACTTATGACGTAATAGGAAGATAAACCCGTATCGCGAATGGTCATCAATAAACGTCAAATAATATCGATATCCATTTCGAGTCGCGGTACTGAAGGGACCGCATACATCAGTATGTATTAGGTCAATAATGCCTTCACATCTTGTAACCTTGTTACGGAAAGGCATCCTAGTCATTTTACCTCGAATACAATGTTCACAGGTAGGTAAAGGCTGAACCTGTAGAAAATCCAAAGGTCCATCCTTTATCAATCTATTGATCCTATCAACAGATTAATGACCAAGCCTTTGATGCCAAATCATGTTTGAATGATTTATATTACTCCTGGATCTTTTAGGGTTTTTATTAGTGGTTGTAACATTCATGACATGCTCATTAATGCACAATTCATAGAGTCCTCCAGAAGTCAAAATACCCTCTGCAATACATTTATCATAATGATTTATGACTAATTTATTACAAAATAGGAATGAATATCCACTTCTAACTAGCTTAGATACAGATATTAAATTCCTTCTGACTTCAGATACATAAAGACACTCTTTAAGTACTAGGACTCTTCCACTAGATAATGATAGTCAACAAGTCCCGACGGCGACTGCTGCAACACTTGCATCAGATCCCATCTGGATGACTATCTCCCCTTCTTCAAGCTTTCTAGTTTCCTGAAACAAATGCAACAAATTGCATACATGAACAGAAGCACCAGAATCAACAATCCAACTTCCTTCTCGTCCAATGAGAAAGCTGGTTTCAATGATAAAAGTAGATTTCATACCTGCTGGGGCTTTACCTTTGTCGATCGACTTCAGGTAATCCGGGCAATTACGCCTCCAGTGCCCCGGCTTCTTGCAGTGGTGACAGACGTCGGTTTTCTTTGACGCCATTAAAGTGGATGCATTGGAAGATGAGCCAACACTTTGTCCCTTCTTCTTTCTCTTATGGGCCGGGCCCTTCCGAGAACCTTGCTTCCGACCGCGCTTCCCTTTGACCTGTACAACCATTGCAGTGCCAGTGGGACCATCTTTCTTCATTACGTCTTCTGCAGACTTTAATGCAGCAAGAAGCCCAGCATTTGTCAGTTCCAGCTTATTCATGTGGAATGACACCACAAAGTTATTGAAAGATTTGGGCAATGACAGCAGAATGAAATCAGATTGCATGTCTGCATCCATCGTTGCCCCAGAGTCTCCAGCTCTGATAAGTACCCAAACATTTTGAGTACGTGTTCACGGACCGAAGTCCCTTCCTGCATCTTGCAGCGAACCAGTTCTTTCATAACATTGTACCACTGGGTGCGGTTAATATCACCAAACATATCCTTTAGATTCTACATGATATCCTGGCAAGTACTCATCTCCACATGTTGTTTCTGAAGAACATTGGAGAGAGAACCCAAGATGTAGCATCTAGCCAAGACATGATCTTCATCATACTTGTCATTATATGCTTTATCTTCCTTAGATTTAGGGTTTTCAAGTTTGTTTTCAGAGAGCACATAGATGATGCGCTCTGCCGAAAGCACAAGCTCCAAATTACGGATCCAATCCGAGTAATTTGGTCCGGTCAATTGGTTGACCTCCAGAAGCCTGCTCAGTGGGTTCATGGCCTTCATTTTATGAAATTGAGAATGCACTATATTAGAACATATAATCATATATTCAATTTTATGATATTTGATTAAGGCATTTTAAATCAAATTAGTCTTGCTATGTCAAATTATGAAAGTTTATTCCCTTATTCACTTTCAAAGTAGGAGATATACTTACCGATATATCTCAAGCAAGAACTGGGATCTCCTCTTTATCTTTGTCATATCCCAATAATATGAGAACCTATGACTCAAATAAAGAGAAGCGGGAACACATTCCGCCTTGCAAGTCCAACTTGCATTTCTCAATTCGGTCTTTAATACCCGAGCCCACCACCCCTAAGGTGATGTTGACTCGTCATTAATTGAACCAACCGTCAACAGGAATACAACTCGCTATACGCAATCCAATATCGCCCCAATAATATGAGGACCCGATATTGGGGTCACTACGCATACGTCCTTACTCTTTCGAGAAGCGACGAGCCCGATCCAAACGGATCATATGCGGGAGCTATCACTTCGGACAGGCGTCTCCCACATATAATATTTGGCGACGAAACCCTTCGCCTTGACGGGAGACCATGGATGTCACTTATGTGATCCTCCATCTCTTATTCAAATTTAATTAATTACTATGAATCACATTCATATAATTAATTCTTCCAAGGGAATTATTAACTCTAATCATATTAGAGTATTTTTTTTAATTGGATATAATTAACTTAATCATATTAAATTAATTATCAATCCAATTCAATCAATCAAACTTAATTTTATGCTTGAATATATATATGATATTATTCTCAAAGTATGTATTAATTCGTATTAAAAAAATACATCATAATCCTTCAGACATTATCCCGGCCCTACCCGTTGTCATGGCCAGTACCGGCGGGAGTGGGACGGGCCGCATACGTTGCAACCCGCTACCCCAGCGATCCCCGACTAGACACCATATCCGTCTCGGGAAAGGATAATGCCAAATTGATTAATTTGTACTTGAGATGATCATCGGTTCTTCAACCGAAATTATACCATATAGTAATCAAAACAATTTTGATTATAAGGAAATTTGCTAGACAAATTCTCAATCCTATTCAAGCAAAGAGTTTGATGATTGTGATTCCAATTATGATTTAGATCAAATCTAATCAACTAATTGGTTGGGACCAAGTCAATTAAGGAAATAATCATTTTCTAATATTTCACAAATATTTTCCATAATTATTTCTCGAAATTAACAATTAATTTCATTAATTGACAATCACATGGTTCTTGATTAGGAAGGCAATTTCAGCAGTGACCCCTACTTACTAAAATTAGCATATCTCAATCAATTTAAATCCAAAATAAGCAAAGTCAATATCTAAAGTTTGCTAATTTGATTTAGGACAGAACCTAAGTGATGTTTCACGCATTTCGAGGCAAGTCTAAACAGTAATTAATATTTTAATCACGTTCAGATTCACAGTTCCCGCAACAGTGCATACATGTTCATTAAAACGACCATATCTCGAGCATACGAAATCCAATTTACGCAAACTCAGATCCTATGGTTTCCTTATTTAATGGAGAACATAATCCAAGTATTAAACTCGTGTTTAAACAATTTAAACAGTGCCGAATTTATTTACTAAACAGATCTGTGAAATCAAATGCAATGAAAACTTTCGTGACCTTAACGAACCCAAGTCGTCCTCGGTTAGTGAATAACTATTCGAAACCGTCGACCTAAGGCTCTGATACCACTTGAAGGATATGGAGAGATCCTCAAACGCATCATGGAAGTGTGAGCGTCGTATCGGATACGACGAAGAACGACTAGTCGTACTAGTTGTTTGGTGCAGCGGAATTTTAAAAAATTTTATTCGATGAAACCACATGATCCAAGAACCATTCTCGGATCGTTTCATCTTTAACCACAACAAGTATAGTGCAATACCTCTTGAAGCGTGGTTTATCGAGTCTCTAAAGAAGAGACCTCCTGTCTCAAGTCCGATCGTCGGAGAGATCGCTTGCGAGCGCGGGGATGAACCGCGTAGTCCTCGCAATCCAAGAAGCTGATCCAAGCACGACTGCTCCTGATCTCGTCGCACGAGATCGAACGTCTCCTTCGTGGGCGAAGCACTCGAAGTAGACGGAGAACCGCAGAGCGTCGAAGCGGCAGCGCGAAGGCGAGGGCGACGACGATTCTCTCCACCAAGGTGGACGGCCACCAAGAGGAAGGGGGAGAGAGGGCTGTCGAGTATGGAGAAAGAGAGAGAGAGAGAAGAGTGCTACAATAGCATGTAAAGAGAGAGCCAAGTATGCCTCTCTATTTATAGGATTTTGGGATCCATGGATCGCAATCCATGTGTCATATAAAATCAATGGTTGAGATTGATTTATATCAATCCAATGGTCAAGATTGTTGTTGGTAAAAACCAACAACTTGTGATTTAATTTGATAAAAATATATTTGATAAATCAAATAAATATTAATACCAAATTTAAATCAATCAAATAAGGAGAGAGAAGGCAAAGGAGATACTCTCCGCATATGGAAGAGGGGACGACCACCAATTTCCCAAGGGAATTGGGTGCCGCCCCCCTCATTCCTAATGAGGAGTGCAATCTCACGATTCTCATGAGATTGCACATCTCCTTGATTTTCTCTCTACTTATTTTCCAACAACAATTTGTTGGTATTTTAATTCACCAAAATAATTCTCAATTAATTTTGGGAATATTGCAATCTTGACATTGGAATATTGTGAATCATATTCACAACCCAAAACAAAATGTAATTTACATTTTTAATTAATTAGACAATGTGTATCCAATACACATTAATAATTAATCTACTAATATAAATTATATTTAACTCTCTCTAATACATTATAAATCACATTTATAATATATTATGAATAATTGGATATTACTATCCACATTATTCTTATCCATAATAATTAAATCACATTTAATTATATTGGATAATTTCTCATACATCATGATAATTAAATCACATTTAATTATCAACTTCTCTTTGCTTAGATCTTATGGAATTGTTCTTAAACCATTTAAGAACAATGCTATTTCTCCTCGGATACTTGGAGATAAGGACAGGGCGATTGTATTGTTCCACGTATAGTGACTTGGATATTGAGATCACATCTCAAATCCAGATCCCATGGACCTCTCACAGATGCTTGATTAAATCAAGACCGTATACCTAATCTTCTCATTGCATCTGAATCTCATTCAGATCAATGTCCAGTAAATGGACTAAGATTAGGTCACTTCTCTGATGAGAGGAGTCACTAAAATCCAGACATGTTTCATCACTCCCTCGGAATGGAAGCGTCATGGTTATACAATCGTTTATGATCAAATCACCCTTCAGGTATTCCCAATACCTGCACATCCTGCATACTAGAAGACTCATAATCATCATGAAGATAAAGATCACTTTTACACTGTCATCTTCATAGTCTGATCATTAAGTTTCTCAATCTTGGTCCTTGGGATATGGTACAGATCATATGCTTTCACAAAGCATATATCTTACCTTCAAATTCATATCATGCTTCTAAAGCATGATGACCATGCATGGAATTTGGTCAATCCCAATACCTCATGAGTGAGCTCATGTCTCCCGGTTCACAAGTGAACCTGTATGATCCCTTTGAGAGATCATATTTCTCATATGCCCTTACATGCACACCAGCTCGCCGGTGTATAGACCTTGATTAGGTCATCAACCTATTGGTCTGCTAAATGTACATGCTCAGACATATAGTAATATATCTGTCTCTGGTCAGAGGATGTTTGCCTGTGATGTGACAGTATTCATCATAGGTCTTTGGTTATCTCGATCTCGTTAAGTCAACTCATTGACTCAACTAATCTGATACCTCTGAATCAATATTCCTATGCAGAGGACCTGCATCAAGAGGTCGATCAGATATCAGTCTACTGAGATGGGATTGCCATCTCCCACTCAGACTGGAGATCACTACTTGTTAATCATTGATGATGCTTGATGAGTCCTCTATCTAACTCCTTAGATATTCATCCAAGCATTAGCCTCTATGATTCAATCATTGAATCAACAGCTGTATGATTATCAAGTTGGCCATGGTACATAACCCTTATTGTACAGAGGGACCTTATAGTGCATTCATTCATTCAATATCAGAAAGGGAGTGAAACAAAATCAATAACTTTTATTGATAAATCATTTATTACAATAACATTTATTGTAGGAATGGTTCGCCTCGGGCTCACATTGCTAACAAAAGGCACTCGAGAGGCCCCTTGTTCCAATGTGAGGGAGAGAAAAATAGACACAATCCCATGCCCTCCATCATCTAGCCGTCCATCTACACTTTCAAGTCTGACAAACTAATGAGACGGTTGACTGAAGCAAGAATAGACTTATTCCCTAGTATTGAGAATTAGGTCTAGAGGAGAGTCTTTGGGACTGGAAGTTTGAATGGTGCCTCGACTCGACTCTCATGAAATGCAGTACATTTATGTTCATATCCTTATATTATATGTACAAAAAGAGAGTCTGATAATTAGAGAAGTTGGATTCCTTCTGACTAAGGTTTGGATAAACCCAGAATTTTAGGATCTCTTAAATTAAGGGTCTTCGAAAAATCGAGCCTTGAAATCCTCACTTGCACTGTCAGGAATTAATCCGACTCCTTAATTCTTTAGATTCTCGAGGACGAGCATGGTTTAAGTATAGGGGTATGATGAATCTCGTATTCATCATGCTAAAAGTCTTCTATTAAAACCCTGGCTTAACCAATCCAATAAAAATCTCCTTTAATTCTTTATTTTTATCTTGTATCATATTGTGTATAATAAACCCTTAATTATTTGTATTTAATTTTTCTTATTTTTCTTGTATTTATTTTATCATCAAAAACCCCTAAAAATTAGGGTGAGTAATTGTCTATAATTCACTGACCATTAAAAAGACTAAAAAATACAAAAACAAATCAACAGATAAAAATCGGTGTTTTTATCCCCTTTAAGAATAACCCAAAAAAATGCTTTTTTTGTACAAATGACCTCTTTTGACATTTTCTCCAACATGAAAGTTGTAGATCTCGTCGAGACGAGCAGCTTTTATGTTTTGACTTTTTCGTAATTTTGCCTCTAACTATTTTTATATATTTTTCTTTATATGTACATTATGAATTTTCTCATTGGGCCTTGTGGCACCCTCTGGGCCGCCCATGTGGCCCGCCTCCCCTTCCACCACCCGGCACCCTCCTGGACCGTCGGATCCACTCCTATCACCTCCATCTCAGCCCTCCAAACCCGCTTCATCCCTCTGCTGCCCGATCATCCTCCGGATCAAATCCTCGCCGCTCCCTTGCGCCTTAAAATCAACCGTCCGATCATACAAACATCCAACGCCCCTCCTACTGCCACGTCACCTCTTCACCACAGCCGCTAGATCCCCTCCTCATCCTACGCCTACCACGCATCCACATCATCCACCATTTGTAACCGTTGGAACTCTGCCAGGTCCTAGCCATCCGTCACCGCTTAACCCACCACCATTGGATCAGATCCCTGATCTAATCTCAGCCGATTGCCCACGCCACCATCTGAGCCGTTGGATCAAGAGATCCAACGGCTACTATTCATCTCCTACCTCCAGCTCCGTCGTTACACCTCAACGCCCCGCCTCGCCCTTCCATTTTTGGAAAGTAACTCCGGTCACCTCACCTTCTCATAACGCCTCCCTCTCGTAGCCCACTCTTCCGCCTCTTTCGCGTAACCCCCACCCCTCCCCACCATCACTGCCACGCCATTAAAACTCCATTCCAAAAACGCCTCTCCATCTCACAACCTCCGACCACCTCATCCTATAAAACCCCTTCCTCCGCCACCGTCATCGACCATCCACCATTAGAGGGACTCCTCCCTAGCTTCGGCCGCCCTCCGGTGACAGCGGAGGGCTGGCTTTGAGGCGATCATGGCCGCGACATCCCCAGTGTGATATGTGGCCTCCGGCCACGTCGCGGTTGCCATCAAGCATCGTCGAGCACCGAGGCCAAGTAGACCTCGTCGTGCGAAGACCTGAGCACCTCCAGTGCTCAGCCTAGACTACCTCCTTCGCCCATAGATCACCTCCGAACCTCAGGTATATATCCATCTCTCGTACCTCGATCTTCTCCAATTTTATACGCCGCAATCAGCACCTCTCCTCTCCATCAAATCATCCGAGGAAGTCCATCAGTCACCCATCATCCACGCCAACTACTCCCGATCACCCTTCTGCTTCTTCAAACCCTCCACCGCCTCCACGCCCTTCTTCTCAGGTTCGCCGGGGAAGGAGCACTTGGCCTCTGCCTCCCGTCACTCCAGGGCCTCCCACTCACCTCACAACTCCATCTCTTCACATCACGTACGCTTTGGCTATCAACTGACCCTTGCAGGACCCTCAATTACTGGTGCCTCACGTGCGTGCCTGGGTATTTTTACAGGGAGGCCCTTCAAAGTTCTAAAAATTGCAAAAATGCCCTCACGCATGGAAGAATTATAAAGGGGCCCAAGAGGTTTTTATTATTTACATTTAGGTCCCTCTAGGGACCTAAATGTAATATTTATCATTTCTTTTTCTTGTATTTTTATTACAATTATGCTCCTGCATTGTTTTCTTCGTAACTTGAGCATCGTAGGTCCAAATTGAATGATTTTAGTGTCGTTTTCATCCTTGTTTCGTCCTCTATATCATAGCATATTTAATTATTCTCATCCGACATCATATCAAATGAAGTGAATTTTTGTGTTAGATGATGACTCTGCTCTACTCATACTTGCTCTGATTGGATGACCGTTTTTTATGTTGGGATTAAAATGACTCTGATTTCTTTTTCTATTATGTTGTTCATAATTTTTAGGGTATTTTTGTAATATTTAGTCTGCATATAAATTCTCTTGCATTATTTTCATGCATCACTTTATAATTGCATAAAAACCAACTAAAAAATGCATACATCATGACATTGCATTGTAATTAGCATAGTGCATCTTACAGACCTAAAATTGCAAATTAATTCATGCATGAGCTTCATGAATTAAAATTCGATAAATGAATTAGGTAGCTGTGTCTTCGTGTTCGACCTTGGTAAACTTGCCAAGTATAAATACTCCACAACATTCAAAAGACTGTGATTTTTGATGAACCAAATTTGCCTCCTATACTACGATAATTCTAGATAATTAACGAGGTAAATTTGAAGCTCATCAAATGGCGCCGTTGCTGGGGACACGACTTAACTTAATTATTGAATTTTGATTTTCTTTATTGAATAATTTCAATCTTTTTTAGGTCCTCATTTCATGCATCATTTTTTTGCATCATATCTGCTGATTTAATTTCTCTGAGTGTTCGAACTTTTCTCTTTTGTGGCAGGGCCCATGAAAATCGAGGACGCTTGATCTTCATGGAGGCATGAAGTCGAAAGCTTCCGCTGAAGAGGCCATAGAAGGTTCGTGAAGAAATTCTAGGAACTTTTATCAGTCAGCCTGCATTGCATAGTGTAAAAAAACTTGCATGTGCATATTTATTTCCAGTTCTTGCATGTTATAAAAAAAGAGGTAGATCACTTGATGATCTACCCTCCCCCCCACTCACACACACACTTGCACATACACACTCAACTCTCCCCATCTCCCTTCCCTATGTAATTTTCACAATCTCTCGCTCATATTGAACGAACAACCCCCCTCACCCTTGTATCATAGAACAAACACCCCCCTAATTCAGACCTTACTTAGGCTATTTGTAGCCTAAGTATAGGGGGTACCTGCCTGCTCATCCCTCCCTCGTACGGTCTTCTTGTACTTAGGTCTATATTGACCTGAGTATAGGGGGATCCTCCTCCTCAGTTCCGCTATATCACCCTATTTTTGATCGAGCCTTGGCTTCATGGCACTTGTGCTATGAGGACACAACAAAATTTAAGTATAGGGGGGTATAGCGTATATTACTATATATTTGCTTTAGCCTTAGCTCCTGTTTTTAAAACTTTTTAAATTTTATTTTCGAGCTAGGTTTTGGTAAACCTATGAACTGAGTTTTGTAAAAACCTTGTAAAAATGTTTTCTTAAAATTGAGGGATTAATCGGTGTAAATAACATTTTTTTAAAAAAAGAAGTAAAATAATATTGAAAACCTCTTCTTGGAATTAGACTCTGACTACTAGGCTTAGTAGACACTTTTAGTGAGGGAACCTCGGTCTCCCTTAGCAGAGTGGGTGGTTTAGAGGACACCGCATATGGCTCCGTCCTTAAGGATCACGGGTCCGTTTATCGGCCCGCAGTTACACCCATATTGGCTGAGAGTGGATGCTTTTATTCATTTGAGCCTGGACCAGTCATTGTCTCTCCGAAGAATTTAAAAAAATTGAAAAAAAATTAAAACCCATCAAAATCTGCAAAAGTAAAAAATCACTAACCAAGGAGTTGGTGTATTCCTGACACATTCACACTCACTCAAGGCTTGAGGATTTTGAGGACACTGGATTTCTGTGATCTTGAGAGTCTGAGTTAACATACCTTAGTCATTAGGGTTTTTAAACTTAAATTTCCCCACTTCCCTAGTTTGAAAGATTTAAGTGCTATATTGCACTCTTCATCTCTACCTTCAAGAAAAAATATGATCAGAACAGTCACTACCACAACTACATGATTGATGAGATGAGTTGAGATATCACTTGAGGAACTAGGACTAGAGATTTGAGTTTGACCCGATCTGATGATATTCGAGGATGGGATAAAATTAATGAAGGCTTCAGAAAACCTGAGTGTCAGCAAAACCTTAGCCAGTATGTGAACAAGATTCATATGCTATCTCTTTGATATTTACCTATGTGCCAGGGTGTGATGAAACTTAATGGAAATTGTTGATCAGTGTGCGCCAACTTTTGGTAAAAGCAGTGGAGCTACCCAACAAAAGAAAAGAAATGTCAAAGAAAAAGATCTAAATACCAAAGTCAAATTTCAAAAGAGCTTCCACCAATGGCGAGCGCTCCCAATCATTTTCAAAGTGTCCACTTGGACCAAGCGCTAATTAGGACCAAGGAGTCGGTCTGACACCACAAAAAGGGCTCTGCGTAGTAAACGATACAAGTCTGGGTATCGAAGGTATCTTAGATACTCAGAAAAGACACACCCCGGTGTACTCTCAGAAAGACAAGTGCAGACGACTCCAACTCTCTTGACGGACACATTGATCAACAATCTAAAAAAATTAATGTGTTGAGTAAAAAGGCACTCGAGAGGCCCCTTGTTCCAATGTGAGGGAGAGAAAAATAGACACAATCCCATGCCCTCCATCATCTGGCCGTCCATCTACACTTTCAAGTCTGACAAACTAATGAGACGGTTAACTGAAGCAAGAATAGACTCGTTCCCTAGTATTGAGGATTAGGTCTAGAGGAGAGTCTTTGGGATTGGAACTTTGAATGATGCCTCGACTCGACTCTCATGAAATGCAGTACACTTAAGTTCATATCCTTATATTATATGTACAAAAAGAGAGTCTGATAATTAGAGAAGTTGGATTCCTTCTGACTAAGGCTTGGATAAACCCAGAATTTTAGGATCTCTTATATTAAGGGTCTTCGAAAAATCGAGCCTTGAAATCCTCACTTGCACTGTCAAGAATTAATCCGACTCCTTCATTCTTTAGATGCTCGAGGACGAGCATGGTTTAAGTATAGGGGTATGATGAATCTCGTATTCATCATGCTAAAAGTCTTCTATTAAAACCCTGGCTTAACCAATCCAATAAAAATCTCCTTTAATTCTTTATTTTTATCTTGTATCATATTGTGTATAATTAACCCTTAATCATTTGTATTTAATTTCTCTTATTTTTCTTGTATTTATTTTATCATCAAAAACCCCTAAAAATTAGGCTGAGTAATTGTCTATAATTCACTGACCATTAAAAAGAATAAAAAATACAAAAACAAATCAACATATAAAAATCGGTGTTTTTATCCCCTTTAAGAATACCTCCCAAAAAATGCTTTTTGTACAAATGACCTCTTTTGGCTTGTTTTACCAACATGAAAGTTGTAGATCTCGTCGAGACGAGCAACTTTTATGTTTAGACTTTTTCCTAATTCTGCCTCTAACTATTCCTTTTATATTTTTCTTTATATTTACATTCTGAATTTTCTCATTGGGCCACGTGGCGCCCTCTGGGCCGCCCACGGGGCCCGCCTCCCCTTCTGCCACCCGGCACCCTCCTGGACCGTCGGATCCAGTCCTACCACCTCCATCTCATCCCTCCAAACCCGCTTCATCCCTCAGCTGCCCGATCATCCTCCGGATCAAATCCTCGCCGCTCCCTTGCGCCTTAAAATCAACCGTCTGATCATACAAACATCCAACGCCCCTCCTACTACCACGTCGCCTCTTAACCACAACTGCTAGATCCCCTCCTCATCCTACGCCTACCACGCATCCACGTCATTCCACCATTCGTAATCGTTGGATCTCTGCCAGGTCGCATCCTAGACATCCGTCACCGCATAACCCTCCACCATTGGATCAGATCCCTGATCTAATCTCAGCTGATCGCCCGCACCACCATCTGAGCCATTGGATCAAGAGATCCAATGGCTACTGTTCATCTCCTACCTCCAACTCCGCCATTACGCCTCACCGCCCCGCCTCGCCCTTCCATTTTTGGAAAGCAACTCCGGTCACCTCACCTTCTCATAACGCCTCCCTCTCGTAGCCCACTCCTCCGCCTCTTTCACGTAACCCCCACCCCTCCCCACCATCACTGCCACGCCATTAAAACTCCATTACAAAAACGCCTCTCCATCTCACAACCTCCGACCACCTCATCCTATTAAACCCCTTCCTCCGCCACCGTCATCGACCATCCACCATTAGAGGTCCTCCTCCCTAGCTTCGGTCGCATTCCAGTGACAGCGGAGGGCTGGCTTTGAGGCGATCATGGCCGCGACAGCCCCGGTGTGATCCGTGGCCTCCGGCCATGTCGCGGTTGCCATCAAGCGCCGCCGAGCACCGAGGTCAAGTCGCCCTCATCGTGCGAAGACCCGGTGCTCAGCCTAGACAACCTCCTCCACCCATAGATCACCTCCGAACCTCAGGTATATATCCATCTCTCGTACCTCGATCTTCTCCAATTTTATACGTCGCAATCAGCACCTCTCCTCTTCATCAAATCATCCGAGGAACTCCATCAGTCACCCATCATCCACGCCAACTACTCCCGATCACCCTTCTCCTTCTTCAGACCCTCCATCGCCTCCACGCCCTTCTTCTCGGGTTCACCGGGTGATGAACGCGAAATCCACCTCTTTAATAATCGTGAATTATAGTATAGGAAGTGAATTTCGGTCGTCAAAATACCAGAAGCCTTGAATGTTGTGGACTATTTTTACTTGGCAAGTTTATCAAGGTCGAACTCAGGGAACGATGATTTTTAATTGCGCGGTCTTGAATTAAATTAAATAATCAATCAATGTTCGATTGATTTTTGTGTTAAGAAATATATACAATGCAATGATGGAGAATGCGATGCAAAGAAAATAGACAGAATTTATGCTCCTGATTTGTGATTTGAAACGTATCTAATTCTCAAATATTATGATTAATAGTTTCATCAAAGTTAATCACAAATCAAAATACAACTGAATAAATGCTTCAGGTAACAAGTTGATACTCAGAATAATTGAAGCAAGATATCCATCCTCCGACTGTCTTTGATCTAATTCCTAGAATATTTGACCATAATCTTAGAGGAATTGATCTGACATAATCCCCTGCAAAATCCAAATTATTAAGAATAATCAATGAAGGTTTAATCAGATAAAGATACTCGTCCGAATTCCTGCAAATAATATCATCAAGATCCAAAGCATTAATATGTCAAAATGTAGCCCGCAATAGTCATGGATGATCATTAAATAATAATTGACAATAAACAGCCTCAAATCTGTCCACAAATGATGCTAAGTTGTATAGCACGGAATTAGCTTCGAAACGACATATTATATGCTAAAATCGGAGTTCGTATGACAAAGATATGATAAAATGAAGTTTCAGGGACTAAAATGTGATTAAAATAAAAGTATTCTTTCAAAATGGTCCCTAGGAGGACTTATCTGTAATTTCCAAAAGTCGGAGGGCCCCAAACATAATTTACCCAAGTGGGGATATTTCTGCAATTTCAGAGACCTTCGGGGGCGTTCCTACAATTTTCCCAGAGCCCGGAGGCCTGGAGGCAGGGCAGAGGCTCGGGAGCCCCGAGCCTGAGGTTCGGACCGAGGCTGAGGCTCGGATGGTCCGAACCAGAGGCTCGGATGCCCCGAACCTCAAGGCTGGGGTCGAGGTTCGGGGGTGACGCGTGGCAGAACGAGGGTCGTAGGATCAAGGGCTGGTCCCTGATCCCACGGCTGCTGGATGTGGAGGAAGAGCGGCAGAGCCGCCTAGCGTGATGGGCGGAAGGCGCGTCGGGCTGAGGACGCGGCCGGTGGGCCACTGCGCGCTGGAGTTGGAGGCGAAGCGCCGCGGTGGGGAGCTACTTGGCCGGTCGATACACGACCGGCGAAGGAGGCGTCACGCGGGTGGCTGAGCGACCGGTGGGCTGAAGACGAAGGTCGAGGCGCGCGGCGGTTTGGAGATGCTCGGGGGTGACAGAGCGGCCGAGCTTGAGCGGCGGAGATGCGGAGGAGCAGGGGCTCCGTCGATGGGCGTTCTGCGACTGAGGAGATAGCGGAGTCGGCGTGAAGGTCGGTAACCTTCTGGGTGGTTGGAAGCCGAGCAAGGCCGCGGCGGGCTGATGGGTTTGCTACCTGAAACAAAGCTAAAAGGAAGAGCATGGGAGGGGGAGTTCGCTGGAGGTTGGAGCAGCACTGTCTCGCTCCTGCTTTTCGCCTCGTCGTGGGCGGAGCACAACGTAGCTCAGCTACTCGTTGAGAGCAGCAACAAGGAGGAACACCTCCTTGGATCACGCCGTAGAACGGCCGCTGTCATCGGCTTTAGGCTAAGGGCGGATGCCTCGCCAAGGTGGAGGTCGGCGAGGTTTATAGGGGCTGGCGGGGGGAGGTGGTAACGACTGGACAGTGATGAAGGAGGTGCGTAACGGCCGGAGGCGATGTGGTTTGAAGGCTGTCGGTTATGGAAGGGGAAGGGAGGTAACGGCGGAGGGGGGGGGGGTCGACGAAGGGGGAAGAAACGGCTGGAGGTGGAAGGAGGGGGTCGGCACGTGCTGTGCACGTGCGCGAGGAGAGAGGGAATGGGGTGCCACGTGGCACGCCCTGGAGCTGCCACGTGGCACCCTAAAAAAATTTCAAATTTAAAGAAGGAAGAAATAGCAGGAGACCTCGGATCAAAAATCTTTTTTCACAAAAGTTGTTCGTCTCATCGAGATCTACAACTTTCATGAAGGGCCCGGGAGCAAAAGATGTCACGTGTGCAAAGTGGTATTTTTGGTGGCTTTCCATGTGTACGAAAAACCGCATTTTTGAGATTTGTAATTTTTTTGGTGGTTTTAGAGGGGATAAAAATTCAAGAAAAAATACGATAAAATAGAAGAAAATTATTTACACATTAATCTAATTTTTTTGGATTTTTAAAGGATAAGAAATTAGGAAAGTAAAATAAAAGTAAGAAACGCTTAACTTTTGCACAGACCGACAACGGACACTTGGACTTGGTCAATTTCTTTGATCTCAGTTTTAATCTGGATTTGAATTTTTGCATTTCTAATTAAAACTTTCATCAAAGCACACAAATGAAAAAGAAATAAAATTAAAAGAGTTAGTTAAGCACATAAAATCTTAGGTCAAAATTAGTAAAAAGTTAAAATGCGCAAAAGAGGCCCAAAACCCAACTTTCACATATGAGCTCCGAATTTTATGAAATTGGTCTTGTTTTGAAGATATTTGAAAATGGAGTACTTTAAAAGTGAGTAGACCAAAATCGGACACTGTATGTGGGAGATGTGCTCATTTTAGTCCGTCAGATTTGAAATTTGACTTTGGGATTATTTGACACTTATTGGGGTTAGTATTTTTTTGTATTTTTTATTTAATAAGGTTAGTAATATCTACAAAATGGAGGTAGTTTTGGGTCAATCGGAGTTAGGATGAATTAATTAAAAATAGGAGAAGTTAGTGGCTTTTTGGGCTAATTTACACATGGGATTTTAAATGCAATTTATGCAAATATTATTTACACATGCATGATGGCTAATAATGCTCTATTATTGATTAATTACAAGTAGATGATGGAGGATAGAGCTTAAATGATCAATTTTAGCATGATGAATACGAGATTCATCATACCCCTATACTTAGACCATGCTCGTCCCCGAGCATGAATGAATGACTTAGTTGATTACATCCCTGACTTTGTAAGTGAATTTACAAGGCTCAATTCATAGAAGACCCTTAATTTGAGTGATCCTAAAATTCCGTGCTCAACCAAGATTTAATCAAAAGGAACCCAACTTCTCTAATTTTCAGACTCTCTTTTTGTACATATAGTATACGGATATGATTCTTAGTATACTGCATTCATGAGAGTCAAGTCGAGACATCACCCAAAGTTCCAAACCAAGAGACTCTCCTCTAGACCTGACCCTCAACCCTAGGGAATAAGTATATTCTTGCTTCAGTCAACCGTCTCATTAGTCTGTCAGACTTGAAAGTGTAGATGGACGGCCAGTTGATGGAGGGCATAGGATTGTGTCTGATTTTCTCTCCCTTTCATTGGAACAAGGTGCCTCTCGAGTGCCTTATTACTCAACACAAATATATTTTATTTTGTTGATCAATGTGTCCGTCAAGAGAATTTGGAGTCGTCTGCACTTGTTTTTCTGGGAGTACACCGGGGTGTGTCTCTTTTGAGTATCTAAGATACCTTCGACACCCAGACTTGTATCGCTTACGATGCAGAGCCCTTTTATGGTGTCAGCCCGACTCCTTGGTCCTAATTAGCGTTTGGTCCAAGTGGACACTTTGAAAATTTTGGGAGCGCTTGCCATTAGTGGAAGCTCATTTGGAATTTGACTTTGGATGATAGAGCTTTTCTTTGACATTTATTTTTCTTTTCTTTTGTTAGCTAGCTCCACTGCTTTTACCAAAAGTTGGCGCACACTGATCAATAATTTTCATTAAGTTTCATCACACCCTGGCACTTAGGTCAATATCAAAAAGATAGCATATGAACTTGTTCACATACTGGCTAGGTTTTTGCTGACACTCAGGTTTTCTGAAGCCTTCATTAACTTTATCCCATCCTCGAATATCATCAGATCGGGTTTAAACTCAAATCTCTAGTCCTAGTTCCTCAAGTGACATCTCAACTCATCTCATCAATCATGCAGTTGTGAAAGTGATTGTGCTGATCATATTCTTTTTGAATGTTAGAGATGAAGAGTGCAATATAGCGCTCAAATCTTTCAAACTAGGGAAGTGTGGATTATTAAGTTCTAAAAACCCTAATGACTAAGGCAGGTTAACTCAGAATCTCAAGATTTCAGAAATCAAGTGTCCTCAAAAATCCTCAAGCCTTGAGTGATAGTGAATGTGTCAGGAATATATCAACCAAGGAATGCATGAAATGCAAGACCATGAGTGATGCTTTTTTTTAAATGCATTTTTTTTCAAAAAGTTTTGTTTTTGGTGTGTTTTTTTGTTTTGTTTTTTTTTGAAAAACAGGTATTATACACACTACTTGTACCCATCCCCGATGTTAGATAAAATCGATTAAAGTACGGCCTATGGATAAAGTAGATAAAATATATACAAATACACCCCCCTATACTTAGCTTGTGCTATGTCCCCATGGCACAAAGTGAAATGTTGACATAGCTCGTACTAAATACAGAAGGATTAAAAACAAAAGAAGAGAAGTGAAGTATAAACAATGGTAGCGGTCCCCCTATACTTAGGCTCAGGTCAGCCTAAGTATAATCGGATAAATACAGATGGGGAACCGGGTAGATTTGCGGATGTACAAGATCAAGGAGGTTTGCGACTGACCTTCTTGCGGAAGTGTGGAGGGAGATAGTATGGAGATGTGGAGTGTGATGAAGATGGGGCCGATGAAGAAGACCAGCCATCGTCGGAGTCGTCCTCAGGATAATAATAGTCGTCTGAAGAGGATCTCCAACTTTTGTCGATCAGAGGTAAGTGCCCATGGATCAGAGCTGTACCTATTGCACTTATCTGATGAACCTCATCAGAACCAGACGAGGACTCTTCAGAAATCTCCTGATGTCTAAGGTCAAAGGTGACTTTCTTGGTCGGTTTGTTTCCTTGGAAAGTATTGGGAGGAAGTTGGACAGTCTTCATCTCCCTGTCTTGAGTAACCGGTGTGGCATTTGTGAGTTCCTCATCAGATGAATCTCCATAAAAGTCGACCAATTCTTGAAGGGTCATGCACTGCTTCGGTCGAGGGAGAGTGTTCCTCCGGATCTTGTGGTTTATGGCTGGGGATGTTGATGTCATTTCGGAATGATCATGAGTTTTGGTGACATCAGATGTTTCTGGAGTCGGTTCCTTATAAGGTTCAAGTATGTCATGAATTACTGCCGACTCGAAGATTGGACCACTCAAATAATCGTGTTGATCTTCAATAATATGGTCCAATCCCTCATAAGCTCCAAAATCATGATTTTTCCTAGGAGCAGTGATAGGGTGGTGAGAATCCGAAGTTTGTCCAACAGTCAGTCCCATAGGTGACTCTCCTAGGGTTTGTAAGAGTGTGTTATGTGGAGATGTCTGATAATGTGAAATATTTATCTCCCGATCATAACTGTTGGTTTCAAGTTGGTTTTCCTCAGAGCAGGATGTGTCATTGGGGTCATGTTTATTGTGGTCCGATTTCGGGAACTTGATTTCCTGAGTCTCGCAATCGACGATCGCCTTAGCAGAGGCTAAGAACAGCTTTCCTAAAATAATAGGAGACTCAGACATCCTTCCGGGGTGCTCAATGTCAAGGACAATAAAGTCCACCTTATGTTCTTTACCTCAGAAATTTACGACGAAAGAAACGATCCCCCGCGGTCTTTTGATAGATCGATCAGGTAATTGAACAATCACCCTAGTCTTTTTGAGTTGTCCGAGTTTGAGTTGGTCAAAGACGGATTTGGGGAGGATGTCTAATGTGGAGTCATCGTCTAACCGAACATGAGTAATTGTTGAATCCTCAATTTCACATGTGATCCGAGTCAATCTCTTGACTTTACGGCTTTTGAGTTTATGATTCATCACCAAGGAACTAGCCATAGATATGACATGATATTCAATTCTTGATCGTTTCTTGCCCGTCTTTTTGGGGTTCATTCGACTCTTCACAAATCGTTTAAGATCGGGCACATATTCTATGGCTTTGATTAATGGAAGCTCTAAGATCAGACTCTTGCAAAATGCTTCCATTTCAGAATTATCCAATTTTTTAGAATTTTCAAATTTTTCAATTTTTTGGTATTTTCTGTAAT
The DNA here is from genome assembly GCA_037367405.1 of Ottelia alismoides. NCBI lineage: Eukaryota > Viridiplantae > Streptophyta > Magnoliopsida > Alismatales > Hydrocharitaceae > Ottelia > Ottelia alismoides. The sequence continues at coordinate 482,693 of JAZKJV010000948.1, read as the reverse complement.
ATGGTCAGTCGGGGGGTCAGAGGTCAGTGGTTGTGTCTGATTGTGATGATCCAGTGGTTCGCATGGTGGTGACCTCACTTCTTCTGAATTTTGCATTGACTGGATGAGATCATATATTCTCATAGTTAAAATGTCTGCTCTATGATTAATCCGAGCAATCTCATCCTCAAACATCTCATGACTAGTGATTGAATAATCAGTCTTCATGTGTCGTGATTCTGGCATGTAACCTCGAGTAGAGTGTTGATTGTTCATAAACATTATGGTCTGGTCATGAGTTGTATTTCCTTGACTTTGGTTTTCTCGTGGATTGTCGAAAGAAAATTGATTATACTCAAGAGGATAGTCATCCTGAGTAGAGGATGGTTCAAGAGGCTGTGAGATCCTAGTGACCGGAAATTGTGTTCTTCTATCAATAGCGGTCACTCTATTGTTCATCCTCGATTCTGGTCTCTCTCTCGTGTCCATAAAATTGTCAGAATGTGAGAGAGGACTATTCCAAGAAGAAGTGTGGTCATAGGGTGGGATGTATGGGCGGGAAGAGAATGATGGCTGAGGGGAAGAAGAATATCGGGACATGGTCGTGGAGATCGGGAAAGAAGACCACTGTGCCGACATCTTCTCAAGATGGATGGAATGATTAGCGAACCACGATCTGCTTGCGATTGCAAGACCTTCGACGCACACAAATCAAACACAAAACAAACACGTTGATTCACCCACTCAACTCTGGTGAAGGCACGTTAGGGATCGGCCGTTTATCTTTTCAATTTTAATTTAATGACAAAACAATCTTGCAGATTAAGCGGAGCTGTTAGGTGCCGAAATATTTCACAAAGACAGTCCCGAGTTCATACAACTAGTTGCTCCTATCTTCAGCCAGTATAGGTGTAAGTACGGACCGTAAACGGCTACCCGTGTTACTTGAGGACGGTGCCTTCCGCGGTGTCCTCTAAACCACCTACTCTGCTAAGGGAAGTCGGACCGTATACGGCTACCCGAGACCCTCACTGAAAAGTAGCTAATTATTTAAACTCAGTAGTCTGAATGAATTACTTCGGTTTTGGGCTCTTTCCTAAGTGTGCGTTCTGGTCCTTACAGAAAATGAGTGGGTTCCTCTCCACCAAACACAGATTAATTTTATGTCAATTTATTTACAATCACCTTGATTAGCAGTCCCAGTTTTAAGTTAAGGTTATCACTGTGGTTTATGTGAGCATAAAAATTCACGCCTAACGAGCAGTCCCAATTCCTTTGAATCCTTAAGTTGTAAAACTTGAGAAGGAGAATCAGAAAAGCCAATGCAAACGTAAATCAATGATGCATGATTAAGAGAAAGACTTACAGTGACTCCTCGCGTTCTTCATGCGGGATGCAGTACAAGGAATTAAAATTTAAACTAAATGATATGCACAGATGAAAAATGCCCTAGACAGATAGTTCTATTAGCGGGAAGAATTGATTGAAATTTTTGGCTAATGTTGAACGATCTACAGTGCGTTTAATTACTGAAAAGTGTGGCCTAAAAATTACGAGCACAATCAAATAATTCAAATCTAGCGTATGTGCTCCTAAATTCTACGTCAAGCCACAGAGAGTCCAGTCCTGAATATTACAATTTGACAGGGTACAAGGAGAGAGGGACCCTGTGAATAATGCAGAAATTTAAACTTATGCTAACTCTCGCTCACAAAATTAAAATACAAATCTTCATCGCATATCCTTGATTTAATATCTGTAAATTCTGCTCCAGTAGTCTGCAAAGAGAGAGATTGCGGTTAGTATCAGAAGAGAAAGAGAAAAAAAATGTAAAAGAAAAAAAATATGTCACAAAAATTAACTTCACAAAAATTAATTATAAAAAATGATTCAAAACCCTAAAAATTCGCCGTTCCCCAGCAACGGCGCCATTTGATGAACGCGAAATCCACCTCTTTAATAATCGTGAATTGTAGTATAGGAAGTGAATTTCGGTCGTCAAAATACCACAAGCCTTGAATGTTGTGGACTATTTTTACTTGGCAAGTTTACCAAGGTCGAACTCAGGGAACGGTGATTTTTAATTGCGCGGTCTTGAATCAAATTAAATAATCAATCAATGTTCGATTGATTTTTGTGTTAAGAAATATATACAATGCAATGATGGAGAATGCGATGCAAAGAAAATAGACAGAATTTGTGCTCCTGATTTGTGATTTGAAACATATCTAATTCTCAAATATTATGATTAATAGTTTCATCAAAGTTAATCACAAATCAAAATACAACTGAATCAATGCTTCAGGAAATAAGTTGATACTCAGAATAATTGAAGCAAGATATCCATCCTCCAACTGTCTTTGATCTAATTCCTAGAATATTTGACCATAATCTTAGAGGAATTGATCTGAGATAATCCCCTGCGAAATCCAAATTATTAAGAATAATCAATGAAGGTTTAATCAGATAAAGATACTCATCCGAATTCCTGCAAATAATATCATCAAGATCCAAAGCATTAATATGTCAAAATGTAGCCTGCAATAGTCATGGATGATCATCAAATAATAATTGACAATAAACAGCCTCAAATCTGTCCACAAATGATGCTAAGTTGTAGAGCACAGAATTAGCTTCGAAACGACATATTATATGCTAAAATCGGAGTTCGTATGACAAAGATATGATAAAATGAAGTTTCAGGGACTAAAATGTGATTAAAATAAAAGTATTCTTTCAAAATGGTCCCTAGGAGGACTTATCTGTAATTTCCAAAAGTCGAAGGGCCCCAAACGTAATTTACCCAGGCGGGGATATTTCTGCAATTTCGGAGACCTTCGGGGGCATTCCTGCAATTTTCCCAGAGCGCACGTGCAAAGCACGTGCGCCTGGAGGCCTGGAGGCAGGGCTGAGGCTCGGGAGCCCCGAGCCTGAGGTTCGGACCGAGGCTGAGGCTCGGATGGTCCGAACCAGAGGCTCGGTAAGGAGGCTGGAGGCTCAGATGCCCCGAACCTCAAGGCTGGGGCCAAGGTTCGGGGGTGACGCGTGGCAGAACGAGGGCCGTAGGATCAAGGGCTGGTCCCTGATCCCACTGCTGCTGGATGTGGAGGAAGAGCGGCAGAGCCGCCTAGCGCGATGGGCGGAAGGCGCGTCGGGCTGAGGACGCGGCCGGTGGGCCGCTGCGCGCTGGTGTTGGAGGCGAAGCGCCGCGGTGGGGAGCTACTTGGCCGGTCGACACACGACCGGCGAAGGAGGCGTCACGCGGGTGGCTGAGCGACCGGTGGGCTGAAGACGAAGGTCGAGGCGCGCGGCGGTTTGGAGATGCTCGGGGGTGACGGAGCGACCGAGCTTGAGCGGCGGAGATGCGGAGGAGCAGGGGCTCCGTCGATGGGCGTTCTACGACTGAGGAGATAGCGGAGTCGGCGTGGAGGTCGTTAACCTTCTGGGTGGTTGGAAGCCGAGCAAGGCCGCGGCGGGCTGATGGGTTTGCTACCTGAAACGAAGCTAAAAAGAAGAGCATGGGAGGGGGAGTTCGCCGGAGGTTGGAGCAGCACTGTCTCGCTCCTGCTTTTCGCCTCGTCGTGGGCGGAGCACAACGTAGCTCAGCTACTCATTGAGAGCAGCAACAGGGAGGAACACCTCCTCGGATCACGCCGTAGAACGACCGATGTCACCGGCTTTAGGCTAAGGGCGGATGCCTCGCCAAGGTGGAGGTCGGCAAGGTTTATAGGGGCTGGCGGGGGGAGGTGGTAACGGCTGGACAGTGATGAAGGAGGTGCGTAACGGCCAGAGGCGATGTGGTTTGAAGGCCGTCGGTTATGGAAGGGGAAGGGAGGTAACGGCGGAGGGGGGGGGGCGGTCGACGAAGGGGGAAGAAATGGCTGGAGGTGGAAGGAGGGGGTCGGCACGTGCTGTGCACGTGCACGAGGAGAGAGGGAATGGGGTGCCACGTGGCACGCCCTGGAGCTGCCACGTGGCACCCTAAAAAAATTCAAATTTAAAGAAGAAAGAAATAGCAGGATACCTCAGATCAAAAAATTTTCTTCACAAAAGTTCTTCGTCTCGTCGAGATCTACAACTTTCATGAAGGGCCCCGGAGCAAAAGAAGTCACCTGTGCAAAGTGGTATTTTTGGTGGCTTTCCATGTGTACGAAAAACCGTATTTTTGAGATTTGTAATTTTTTTGGTGGTTTTAGAGGGGTTAAAAATTCAATAAAAAATATGATAAAATAGAAGAAAATTATTTACACATTAATCTATTTTTTTTGGATTTTTAAAGGATAAGAAATTAGGAAAATAAAATAAAAGTAAGAAACGCTCAACTTTTGCACAGACCGACAACGGACACTTGGACTTGGTCAATTTCTTTGATCTTAGTTTTAATCTGGATTTGAATTTTTGCATATCTTATTAAAACTTTCATCAAAGCACACAAATGAAAAAGAAATAAAATTAAAAGAGTTAGTTAAGTACATAAAATCTTAGGTCAAAATTAGTAAAAAGTTAAAATGCGCAAAAGAGGCCCAAAACCCAACTTTCACATATGAGCTCCGAATTTTATGAAATTGGTCTTGTTTTGAAGGTATTTGAAAATGGAGTACTTTAAAAGTGAGTAGACCAAAATCAGACACTGTATGTGGGAGATGTGCTCATTTTAGTCCGTCAGATGTGAAATTTGACTTTGGGATTATTTGACACTTATTGGGGTTAGTAATTTTTTGTATTTTTTATTTAATAAGGTTAGTAATATCTACACAATGGAGGTGGTTTTGGGTCAATCGGAGTTAGGATGAATTAATTAAAAATAGGAGAAGTTAGCGGCTTTTTGGGCTAATTTACACATGGGATTTTAAATGCAATTTATGCAAATATTATTTACACATGCATGATGGCTAATAATGCTCTATTATTGATTAATTACAAGTAGATGATGGAGGATAGAGCTTAAATAACCAATTTTAGCATGATGAATACGAGATTCATCATACCCCTATACTTAGACCATGCTCGTCCCCGAGCATGAATGAATGACTTAGTTGATTACATCCCTGACTGTGTAAGTGAATTTACAAGGCTCAATTCATAGAAGACCCTTAATTTGAGTGATCCTAAAATTTCGTGCTCAACCAAGCTTTAATCAAAAGGAACCCAACTTCTCTAATTTTCAGACTCTCTTTTTGTACATATAGTATAAGGATATGATTCTTAGTGTACTGCATTCATGAGAGTCAAGTCGAGACATCACCTAAAGTTCCAATCCAAGAGACTCTCCTCTAGACCTGACCCTCAACCCTAGGTAATAAGTATATTCTTGCTTCAGTCAACCGTCTCATTAGTTTGTCACACTTGAAAGTGTAGATGGACGGCCAGTTGATGGAGGGCATATGATTGTGTCTGATTTTCTCTCCCTTTCATTGGAACAAGGTGCCTCTCGAGTGCCTTATTACTCAACACAAATATATTTTATTTTGTTGATCAATGTGTCCGTCAAGAGAATTTGGAGTCGTCTGCACTTGTTTTTCTGGGAGTACACCGGGTTGTGTCTCTTTTGAGTATCTAAGATACCTTCGACACCCAGACTTGTATCGCTTACGATGCAGAGCCCTTTTATGGTGTCAGCCCGACTCCTTGGTCGTAATTAGCGTTTGGTCCAAGTGGACACTTTGAAAATTTTGGGAGCGCTTGACATTGGTGGAAGCTCATTTGGAATTTGACTTTGGATGATAGAGCTTTTCTTTGACATTTATTTTTCTTTTCTTTTGTTGGCTAGCTCCACTGCTTTTACCAAAAGTTGGCGTACACTGATCAACAATTTTCATTAAGTTTCATCACACCCTGGCACTTAGGTCAATATCAAAAAGATAGCATATGAACTTGTTCACATACTGGCTAGGTTTTTGCTGACACTCAGGTTTTCTGAAGCCTTCATTAACTTTATCCCGTCCTCGAATATCATCAGATCGGGTTTAAACTCAAATCTCTAGTCCTAGTTCCTCAAGTGATATCTCAACTCATCTCATCAATCATGCAGTTATGAAAGTGATTGTGCTGATCATATTCTTTTTGAATGTTAGAGATGAAGAGTGCAATATAGCGCTCAAATCTTTCAAACTAGGGAAGTGTGGATTATTAAGTTCTAAAAACCCTAATGACTAAGGCAGGCTAACTCAGAATCTCAAGATTTCAGAAATCAAGTGTCCTAAAAAATCCTCAAGCCTTGAGTGATAGTGAATGTGTCTGGAATATATCAACCAAGGAATGCATGAAATGCTTGATGAAATGCAAGACCATGAGTGATGCTTTTTTTTTAAATGCATTTTTTTCAAAAAGTTTTGTTTTTGGTGTGTTTTCTTTATTTTGTTTTGTTTTTTTTGAAAAACTGGTATTATACACACTACTTGTACCCATTCCCGATGTTAGATAAAATCGATTAAAGTACGGGCTATGGATAAAGTAGATAAAATATATACAAATACACCCCCCTATACTTAGCTTGTGCTATGTCCCCACGGCACAAAGTGAAATGTTGACATAGCTCTTACTAAATACAGAAGGATTAAAAACAAAAGAAGAGAAGTGAAGTATAAACAATGGTAGCGGTCCCCCTATACTTAGGCTCAGGTCAGCCTAAGTATAATCGGATAAATACAGATGGGGAACCGGGTAGATTTGCGGATGTACAAGATCAAGGAGGTTTGCGACTGACCTTCTTGCGGAAGTGTGGAGGGAGATAGTATGGAGATGTGGAGTGTGATGAAGATGGGGCCGATGAAGAAGACCAGCCATCGTCAGAGTCGTCCTCAGGATAATAATAGTCGTCTGGAGAGGATCTCCAACTTTTGTCGATCAGAGGTAAGTGCCCATGGATCAGAGCTGTACCTATTGCACTTATCTGATGAACCTCATCAGAACCAGACGAGGACTCTTCAGAAATCTCCTGATGTCTAAGGTCAAAGGTGACTTTCTTGGTCGGTTTGTTTCCTTGGAAAGTATTGGGAGGAAGTTGGACAGTCTTCATCTCCCTGTCTTGAGTAACCGGTGTGGCATTTGTGAGTTCCTCATCAGATGAATCTCCATAAAAGTCGACCAATTCTTGAAGGGTCATGCACTGCTTCGGTCGAGGGAGAGTGTTCCTGCGGATCTTGTGGTTTATGGCTGGGGGTGTTGATGTCATTTCGGAATGATCATGAGTTTTGGTGACATCAGATGTTTCTGGAGTCGGTTCCTTATAAGGTTCAAGTATGTCATGAATTACTGCCGACTCGAAGATTGGACCACTCAAATAATCATGTTGATCTTCAATAATATGGTCCAATTCCTCATAAGCTCCAAAATCATGATTTTTCCTAGGAGCAGTGATAGGGTGGTGAGAATCCGAAGTTTGTCCAACAGTCAGTCCCATAGGTGACTCTCCTAGGGTTTGTATGAGTGTGTTATGTGGAGATGTCTGATAATGTGAAATATTTATCTCCTGATCATAACTGTTGGTTTCAAGTTGGTTTTCCTCAGAGCAGGATGTGTCATTGGGGTCATGTTTATTGTGGTCCGAATTCGGGAACTTGATTTCCTGATTCTCGCAATCGACGATCGCCTTAGCGGAGGCTAAGAACGGCTTTCCTAAAATAATAGGAGACTCAGACATCCTTCCGGGGTGCTCAATGTCAAGGACAATAAAGTCCACCTTATGTTCGTTACCTCGGAAATTTACGACGACAGAAACGATCCCCCGCAATCTTTTGATAGATCGATCAGGTAATTGAACGATCACCCTAGTCTTTTGAGTTGTCCGAGTTTGAGTTGGTCAAAGACGGACTTGGGGAGGATGTTTAATGTGGAGTCATCGTCTAACCGAACATGAGTAAATGTTGAATCCTCAATTTCACATTGATCCGAGTCAATCTCTTGACTTTACGGCCTTTGAGTTTATGATTCATCACCAAGGAACTAGCCATAGATATGACATGATATTAAATTCTTGATCGTTTCTTGCCCATCTTTTTAGGGTTCAGTCGACTCTTCACAAATCGTTTAAGATCGGGCACATATTCTATGGCTTTGATTAATGGAAGCTCTAAGATCAGACTCTTGCAAAATGCTTCCATTTCAGAATTGTCCAATTTTTTTGAATTTTCAAAATTTTCAATTTTTTGGTATTTTCTGTAATATGGTCAGTCAGGGGGTCAGAGGTCAGTGGTTGTGTCTGATTGTGATGATCCAGTGGTTCGCATGGTGGTGACTAGGGGTGCACACGGATCGGATAAAATCCGTAATCCGATCCAATCCGATGTTATTGGATTGGATTGGTTTGGTTTTACCATTTTAATGGATCGGATTGGATTGAAAAATTTTCAAATCCGTTAAAGTATGGATTGGATCGGATTATCATGAAAATCCAATCCGATCCAATCCGTTAATCCGTTAACATATATGTACATGCATACATACATACATACAACATATATGCATACATACATACATACATACATACATACATACATATACCTACATGAATATACACGCGCATGTGCGTGTGCATCATTATAATCAATGCAATTCATCTCATTTTTTCATATCTATAGTGGATATAAGTCATCTTGTCATCACCCTTAAACTCCTAAATAATAAAATATAATTATACCTTGTAAACTTATAATCCCCATTGAACTATTCCCCTCAGTTTCCATGCTCTCCCATTTCATTCTTGACCCCAATATTTCATCCCTAGTTTCATCTCCTTTTTAGTCCATTTCAACACCTCCCTCTAACATAACATCACCACTTCTTCCTCGCAATGTCATCACCCCTCCCTCACGATATCGTTTCTTGTTTCACGCAATGTTGGCCCCCTCCGATGCGATACCATTTGTTCCAATCATGTTGCCACTTGTCTGATCTCCATTATTAGATTCAGTTGTCTGGTACATCTGTTTGATTTTCTTAGCTTTTTTGCTTCTTACATTTTATTTGTTCCAACTTGCATGTTTATCCTAATGATGAAACTGTACCAGTTATTTCATCTAAGAATCAATATTCAAGTATACTAAACTCATTTAAGAATTAATAAGCATTACTTGAATTCCTTTCTTTTCTAAATTGATGCCCAAATTTGATACATTTTTCTAAATGCATATTTTCACTACATGTATAATCTAGTAAATAACTTCCATTTTAAATGAGAGGCATGCTACTCAATTGGTGAACTATATCTAAGTTGGATTTGTTCGATACTCAATCAAGAATAATTATTTTAGGATTCACGTTTATTAATAATATATTATGAGACTTTAAAGGGTGCTATCAGAAGTATTTTGGTTTGACATAGCTTAACAGTTTAGATTAGCCATAGACTTCATCAATATGTGACCGTAAAGATCACATTTTTTGTTCGTGTAACTTATATTTGAATTATTATTTGGTAACTTGTATTACTCTTACTTGAATTATTAGTTGGAAATCATTTGCAATGCAGCATTTATAAAAGGAATCTCAAATTCTAAATCCAATATAATCCTTTACATTAAGTATATGGTCTTCAAATTTTTCATTAAGAGAGTCCAGTCCTGAATATTACAATTTGACAGGGTACAAGGAGAGAGGGACCCTGTGAATAATACAGAAATTTAAACTTATGCTAACTCTCGCTCACAAAATTAAAATACAAATCTTCATCGCAGATCCTTGATTTAATATCTGTAAATTCTGCTCCAGTAGTCTGCAAAGAGAGAGATTGCGGTTAGTATCAGAAGAGAAAGAGAAAAAAATGTAAAAGAAAAAAAAATGTCACAAAAATTAACTTCACAAAAATTAATTATAAAAAATGATTCAAAACCCTAAAAATTCGCAGTTCCCCGGCAACGCGCCATTTGATGAACGCGAAATCCACCTCTTTAATAATCGTGAATTGTAGTATAGGAAGTGAATTTCGGTCGTCAAAATACCACAAGCCTTGAATGTTGTGGACTATTTTTACTTGGCAAGTTTACCAAGGTCGAACTCAGGGAACGCTGATTTTTAATTGCACGGTCTTGAATCAAATTAAATAATCAATCAATGTTCGATTGATTTTTGTGTTAAGAAATATATACAATGCAATGATGGAGAATGCGATGCAAAGAAAATAGACAGAATTTATGCTCCTGATTTGTGATTTGAAACGTATCTAATTCTCAAATATTATGATTAATAGTTTCATCAAAGTTAATCACAAATCAAAATACAACTGAATCAATGCTTCAGGTAATAAGTTAATACTCAGAATTATTGAAGCAAGATATCCATCCTCCGACTGTCTTTGATCTAATTCCTAGAATATTTGACCATAATCTTAGAGGAATTGATCTGAGATAATCCCCTGTGAAATCCAAATTATTAAGAATAATCAATGAAGGTTTAATCAGATAAAGATACTCGTCCGAATTCCTGCAAATAATATCATCAAGATCCAAAGCATTAATATGTCAAAATGTAGCCTGCAATAGTCATGGATGATCATCAAATAGTAATTGACAATAAACAGCCTCAAATCTGTCCACAAATGATGCTAAGTTGTAGAGCACGGAATTAGCTTCGAAACGACATATTATATGCTAAAATCGGAGTTCGTATGACAAAGATATGATAAAATGAAGTTTCAGGGACTAAAATGTGATTAAAATAAAAGTATTCTTTCAAAATGGTCCCTAGGAGGACTTATCTGTAATTTCCAAAAGTCAGAGGGCCCCAAACGTAATTTATCTAGGCGGGGATATTTCTGCAATTTCGGTGACCTTCAGGGGCGTTCTTGCAATTTTCCCAGAGCGCACGTGCGAAGCACATGCGCCTGGAGGCCTGGAGGCAAGGCTGAGGCTCGGGAGCCCCGAGCCTGAGGTTCGGACCAAGGCTGAGGCTCGGATGGTCCGAACCAGAGGCTCGGTAAGGAGGCTGGAGGCTCGGATGCCCCGAACCTCAAGGCTGGGGCCGAGGTTCGGGGGTGACGCGTGGCAGAACGAGGGCCGTAGGATCAAGGGCTGGTCCCTGATCCCACGGCTACTGGATGTGGAGGAAGAGCGGCAGAGCCGCCTAGCGCGATGGGCGGAAGGCGCGTCGGGCTGAGGATGCGGCCGGTGGGCCGCTGCGCGCTGGTGTTGGAGGCGGAGCGCCGCGGTGGGGAGCTACTTGGCCGGTCGACACACGACCGGCGAAGGAGGCGTCACGCGGGTGGCTGAGCGACCGGTGGGCTGAAGACGAAGGTCGAGGCGCGCGGCGGTTTGGAGATGCTCGGGGGTGACGGAGCGGCCGAGCTTGAGCGGTGGAGATGCGGAGGAGCAGGGGCTCCGTCGATGGGCGTTCTGCGACTGAGGAGATAGCGGAGGCAGCGTGGAGGTCGGTAACCTTCTGGGTGGTTGGAAGCCGAGCAAGGCCGCGGCGGGCTGATGGGTTTTCTACCTGAAACGAAGCTAAAAAGAAGAGCATGGGAGGGGGAGTTCGCCGGAGGTTGGAGCAGCACTGTCTCGCTCCTGCTTTTCGCCTCGTCGTGGGCGGAGCACAACGTAGCTCAGCTACTCGTTGAGAGCAGCAACAAGGAGGAACACCTCCTTGGATCACGCCGTAGAACGGTCGCTGTCACTGGCCTTAGGCTAAGGGCGGATGCCTCGCCAAGGTGGAGGTCGGCGAGGTTTATAGGGGCTGGCGGGGGGAGGTGGTAACGGCTGGACAGTGATGAAGGAGGTGCGTAACGGCCGGAGGCGATGTGGTTTGAAGGCCGTCGGTTATGGAAGGGGAAGGGAGGTAACGGCGGAGGGGGGGGGGGGTCGACGAAGGGGGAAGAAACGGCTGGAGGTGGAAGGAGGGGGTCGGCACGTGCTGTGCACGTGCGCGAGGAGAGAGGGAATGGGGTGCCACGTGGCACGCCCTGGAGCTGCCACGTGGCACCCTAAAAAATTTCAAATTTAAAGAAGAAAGAAATAGCAGGAGACCTCGAATCAAAAAATTTTCTTCACGAAAGTTGTTCGTCTCGTCGAGATCTACAACTTTCATGAAGGGCCCAGGAGCAAAAGAAGTCACCTGTGCAAAGTGGTATTTTTGGTGGCTTTCCATGTGTACGAAAACCGCATTTTTGAGATTTGTAATTTTTTTGGTGGTTTTAGAGGGGATAAAAATTCAAGAAAAAATACGATAAAATAGAAGAAAATTATTTACACATTAATCTATTTTTTTTATTTTTAAAGGATAAGAAATTAGGAAAATAAAATAAAAGTAAGAAACGCTCAACTTTTGCACAGACCGACAACGGACACTTGGACTTGGTCAATTTCTTTGATCTCAGTTTTAATCTGGATTTGAATTTTTGCATTTCTTATTAAAACTTTCATCAAAGCACACAAATGAAAAAGAAATAAAATTAAAAGAGTTAGTTAAGCACATAAAATCTTAGGTCAAAATTAGCAAAAAGTTAAATGCGCAAAAGAGGCCCAAAACCCAACTTTCACATATGAGCTCCGAATTTTATGAAATTGTTCTTGTTTTGAAGGTATTTGAAAATGGGGTACTTTAAAAGTGAGTAGACCAAAATCGGACACTGTATGTGGGAGATATGCTCATTTTAGTCCGTCAGATGTGAAATTTGACTTTGGGATTATTTGACACTTATTGGGGTTAGTAATTTTTTTGTATTTTTTATTTAATAAGGTTAGTAATATCTACACAATGGAGGTAGTTTTGGGTCAATCAGAGTTAGGATGAATTAATTAAAAATAGGAGAAGTTAGCGGCTTTTTGGGCTAATTTACACATGGGATTTTAAATGCAATTTATGCAAATATTATTTACACATGCATGATGGCTAATAATGCTCTATTATTGATTAATTACAAGTAGATGATGGAGGATAGAGCTTAAATGACCAATTTTAGCATGATGAATACGAGATTCATCACCGGGGAAGGAGCACTTGGCCTCCGCCTCCCGTCACTCCAGGGCCTCCCACTCACCTCACAACTCCATCTCTTCACATCACACACGCTTCGGCTATCAACTGACCCTTGCAGGACCCTCAATGGCCGGAGATTGCATCGGAGCTCCTTCCAGCTTATCTCCTCCGGCGATGCTCCACCAACCTACACTTCCGACCAGCCATGGAGCTTCGCAGCACCTCTAGGTTTCTCGCTAGGAGCTCATCCATCTCCTCCGACCTTCAGGCGAGCATGCGGACATTGGCGGAGCTCTATGGGGCACGCTGGAGCACCGCCTCCTCCGGCAGGCCCGCAACAGAGGAGAAGAAAAATTGTCGTCCGATCATATGGATCGGGCGGCCAGGGTTATGACTCGTGGTGACCCGAGCCTCAGTCCGCACCAATAGGCTCGGTTCACCGAACCTCGAGCCGAACCATCTGATGAAGCCACGTGGCCCGAGCCAGAGGCACCGTCCCGAGCCTAGGCACCTCACGTGCAACGCACATGAGGCCTTGGGAAATTTGCACGAAGGACCCCGGGAAGTTTTCTATTTACAGTTTGGTCCCTAGGCACCTACCTCACGTGCGTGCCTGGGTATTTTACAGGGAGGCCCTCCAAAGTTTTGGAAATTGCAAAAATGCCCTCGTGCATGGAAAAATTATAAAAGGGCCCAGGCGGTTTTTATTATTTACACTTAGGTCCCTCAAAGACCTAAATGTAATATTTATCATTTATTTTTTTGCATTTTTATTACAATTATGCCCCTGCATTGTTTTCTTCGTAACTTGAGCATCGTAGGTTCAAATTGAATGATTTTAGTGTCGTTTTCATCCTTGTTTCGTCCTCTATATCATAGCATATTTAATTTTTCTCATCCGACATCATATTAAATGAAGTGAATTTTTGTGTTAGATGATGACTCTGCTCTACTCATACTTGCTCTGATTGGATGACCGTTTTTAATGTTAGGATTAAAATGACTCTGATTTCTTTTTCTATTATGTTGTTTATAATTTTTCGGGTATTTTTGTAATCTTTAGTCTGCATATAAATTCTCTTGCATTATTTTCATGCATCACTTTATAATTGCATAAAACCAACTAAAAAAATGCATACATCATGGCATTGCATTGTAATTAGCATAGTGCATCTTGCAGACCTAAAATTGGGAATTAATTCATGCATGAGCTTCATGAATCAAAATTCGATAAATGAATTAGGTAGCTGTGTCCTTGCGTTCGACCTTGGTAGACTTGCCAAGTATAAATACTCCACAACATTCAAAAGACTGTGATTTTTGCTGAACCGAATTTGCCTCCTATACTACGACAATTCTAGATAATTAACGAGGCAAATTTGAAGCTCATCAGTGTATTCGGAAGAGAAAAAAAACTAACTGTGGAGATCACTAGCGTCTTGATTTGAGTATACATATGAATGAGTGGAACTTAATAACAATGGCACAATGACAGTAAGAAGAGCTAAGCTACGTCTCGTGGTGGGAGCCACCTCTAGAGTCCGATTACTGAGTCCGATATGGACATCGATGGCCTCAAGGGCAACACTTTCGGAGGTGTCTGGTTCAGTCGAACCTAGTGGAAAGTCCGCATTTTGACTCAGCGATGATGTCATCATGTTCAATGTAATGATTGAGTGACCGCTTGTGTCGGTGGTAAAAGCCACCAAAGCCACCCAACAAATAATGCAATAAGATGAATTCATAATGAATAAGCTAAGTGCTTATGATGAAGCCAAGTGTTTATTTGAAAGTTAAGTGTTATGTGCATTTATGTGAAATGCCAAGTGTATATGTGTAATTATTTGAACCGCTAAGTATATATATGCAATTATATGACATGTGAAGTGCATATGCGCAATTATGTGAAATGCTTAGTGTATATGCACAATTAGTTGAAATGATAAGTGTATATGTGAAATTATGTGAAATGCGAAGTGTATATGTGCAATTACGTGAAAGCTAAGTGTATATGTGAAAATTAAAGTAAATATGTTGCATGTGTGAATAAAGTGAATATGTGAGGGTATATGTGAAATATTGTATGTTATGTTATATGAATACCCTTATTTATGATAATAATTATGAGTAAGTTATTTGCCGATTACGAATTTCATTTCCATAATTATGAGATAAGGGTATAATTGTGAATCTTGCTAATGAAGGTATGTATATGTGAAACAATTATTTATACGAGATTTGTATTTTGGCATATGATACATTTACATGAAAATGGGTATGAAAAATCATGAACTCCCTTTCTTTGATCAATTGCAATTGTTACTACTGGTACTCATGGACAATTTAGGTGAATATTATTCAAAACTGAAAAAGAAGATGGATAATATATTATCATGTTGTGACTATTTATGTTAAGAATGAAATATTTAAAGTAGAGTAGTGAAGACTTGATTCCTACGCTAGTTGGTTTGATCTTATCTCAACACATACTGAGCGTTAGGCTCATACCATATATTCTCGTGTTTTTATTGTAGGTCATGGTGAAAATAAATTTAGCTGCAGTTAGAGACTCGTTGCGAGGTCTGAAGGAAGGGTATCATTGTGCCCACTGGAACGAAAGTTCTTGGTGTTGTGTTAGATATGTATATTTTTATGATAGAAAAATGTACAGATGATTCCTTATTGTAAATGTGATACTATTGATGTTAAGGAGTAACACTCGGATCTGACGTGGCATATGCTATGTGTCCGCTAGTCACCGAGGATCCGGGCTGTTTACAATGAGGCAACCTAATATCAAGTGAGGATATCAATTTAACAATGTGAGATGTAAAAAGTGCCACTTTCAATCTAATCAAACATATGTATCATGTCATATATTAGAAAAAATTATGGAGAATAATTGACGGATTTAAAAACGTAAGAGAGATAACACAATCTTTAATGGTGCATGAGGTCAAAAAGTAGTGAAAGAGTGACTATAAATCATTAATGTTAATAGTATAATAATTTTAGCAAAGATATGAGTGCAAGCAACTATATATAATTTTACATGTACACGGGGTAAAAACCATACTATAACAGTCATAAAAAATCAAACTAAAGGTGTACTCACATGTGTTCAATTTGGACAAATATCAGAGTTTCATTCCACTAACATAAATTGGCACGTGATTAAGCGCATACAGAACGTAGACACACCTAAAATAAACCAAAAGTATATTTTCCAAAAAAAGTTTTATCACCATGAGGGAAGCTGATGTAGCGAAGTTTACAGCAAAATTTGCTGTATTATTTTTTGCAAATTATATTTCTAAAATCCAACCGTTACAAAATTTCACCCTTATTAGATATTTACGGCAACTTAATCTTAATGGTCAACAAAGAAATCAACATTAGAAAAAAAAGTTTACAATTACAACAGACTTTGGTGGTACTGCACGAGAGGACCAAGAGAAAAAGTTCAAAGTTTCCTTTTATTTTCACAAATTTCCCTTTTATTTTGACAAATTTTTGCTGACGGATACTCTTTATATAGGGAGAGGATCCTCTGCTGTAGAGGGTATTGCAGCAGAGGTGCTGTAAACCCGAATATTTTTTTTGTGATTTAGATTCTAAAATCCAACCTATAGATTGAATCTTAGGTTAATGCTCTACATATCCTCCAAATTTAGCTTAAATCCGACATTATTTGTTATTTTATCTTAATAGTTCAAGATTCAGATCTTTTTTAAATGGAGTTCAAGTTGCTTAGATCTTGATCGATTGTTTGACCATTAAGATAAAATAGCAAATAATGTCAGATTTAAGCGAAATTTAGAGGATATGTAGAGCATTAACCTAAGATTCAGTCTATAGGTTGGATTTTAGAATCTAAATCACAAAAAAAATATTCGGGTTTACATCACCTCTGCTGCAATACCCTCTACAGCAGAGGATCCTCTTCCCTTTATATATAGGATGCATAAATCAGTAGCCTGTAAAGCACAATCAAGTACTCCTTACATCATGCTACGATAAAACACGATACGGTTTCTCTAAGCTATAGGAAGTGGATGTGTAGTCCTCAGACATAGAATGCTTGCTCCGCTCTCTCATATAGCCGTGCTCTCGTATAGTCCTATGTTTTATATTATGGTATACCGTATAATCTAAATGAAGTTGATATTCCCGTCAGAGATTCAGAGCACCGACTTTGAATATCTGTTTACGTAATCCAAATGTTCCGAAGTCTAGCAAATCTCAAATACCAAAGTTCTGCAATAATTGTTGGGTGATTGGGCACAATGTGAATAAAGTCAAGCCTTCATTCGAGAAGAAGCATGTGAATCTTATTACAATGAAGAAGTTTGAAGATCCGAACTGGAACATCAACAACCTTGTGGAGTTGTTGTTTGTATCCCATCTTTGAAGAGCAATGAGGCTAAGTTCAACAGAAGAACATATGTTGGTTCATATGGAAGTGGAAAAAGGTAATATTTTGTGTTGAAGAGCCGCGATTACAATTGTGCAGCAGATCCTTCCACTATTGTATAAGCAACAACAACATACATATGCTGCAACATGTGTAGCAGCAGATAGATCAGCAGCAGCTGTCCCTGATGGCTACCACTCTAATACAGCGGCAGCAACAACCATTGGTGTTCTCACAACCAATAGTTGATGCAACATCTTGTGCTAGCCATTGTTAAGGCTTCAGCATTAAGTTGGCAAAGGAAAATTGTTCAGTGTTCAGAAAATAAAGTCATATCTGAAGATGATATCTTTTTTTGCCAGGCTTCACATTGCTTTGTTCGCGAACGGGTGTGTGAAGCAGGCGAGAGGTGGAGGAGGTCGCAAGATGCGCGTGTGGCAGAGGCGCGAGATGGGGGAGGGAACATAGGGCTGGGCTCGCGATGGTGGAGGCACGAGATGGGGGGGGGAGAGAGTAGGGCTGGAGGCATGGCGGTGGAGGCACGAAATGGGGAGGGAGGTAGGGCCGGAGAAGGTGGGGAGGGAGTCATGCGTGAGGGCTGTAGGGCTGGAGGAGATGCATACAAAAGATTATTATGGTCATGGATTTGGATTTCAACATGATGATGATAAAGAAGGTTGCAATGAACTGAAATCATGTCGCTTCGGCGACTTCGACTGTAAAACCCCAAAGGATTTGTCCCACACCGTGGAATACAAAATTCCCGGGTGGGATAAATAGTGAAGGAGGTTACTACTTAATAACCCGACTTAAGCATTTTGGGGGTGGTTAATCGGGTCCGTATGAGCCCGATCCCAAGAGGTTGTCAGGGCCAGTAATGCTCCGTTAACGGACCGGGGACCTAAGCCCGGGACGTTACAGGTGGTATCAGAGCAGTAGTTCCTCTGGGCATGAGATATCCAATCATGGGTGGTGTAAGATCTCTAGTATAAAAAAATATAAGACATAAGAGGAAAAAAGTGGGAGATCAAACATTTAGCATGACCACCATGTCTTTAGAAGATAACATTAGTAGAAGGCTGACAAATAGGGATATAGTACTAGTCTTGAAGATTACAGATTGGCCTAAGGAGGAGAAAACAATTTAGTGGATCAGATATAATAAATTGATTATTGTGTGGACAAAAGAAAGAGAGTCAGGTGATTATTTCATTCGACAATGCTCATCACATGCGTGACTTATTTGGCAAAAAAAAATTGTTTCTCTTATACGACTTGAGATTTTGGAAGTAATATGATATTTTTAGATAAAGTTGTTGAAGATCTTGATCATTCGTTTGAAAAAGATATTGACTTCACTGTAGATGTCTTGTTAGTGACTACACCCATATGAGTTGGATGAGATGAAAAATAAATTGAAGAGACAATTAGATAAGGGATGGGTGAGATTTGTTATTTCCTTGCAGTGTTCGCATTACTTACACTACACTGATTATTGAAATAAGATTGTCATAAAGATAAAATATTTTATTCTTCATAGATGTTCAATTGCAGCAAGAAACCATATACATCAAGGTTGACCTTTAGTGAGAATACTGTTAGTTTAATTACAATTTAAAATGTAGACATATCAAGGACTTTTAAGAATTCTTAATGATGACTTTTGACCTCACAAAGGTGCCAGTTACTTGATGAAGTGATGAGTCAGGTATTTTGAGGTTACTTAGGAAAGTCTGTGCTGCTTTGTGTTGTTGATATCTTAAATTCCTTATACACTACTAGTCGATTTATTGAAATAACTATTAAACGATATTGATGTTGTTAAACTCACTTATGATCGTGCATGTATGATTAGGTTTGACCTTAGAACATGAACCACTTTGGTTATTGAGATACATGATTGTGATAACTGGATCTAATTATTTTGGTTGGCTAAGACATTAATGTTGATCATGTTCTTATTTAATTATAGCTATTACAAGATATATAAGTTAATTTAATGAATATTGATTTCGTGATATGTTAGTTGCTAGTAATAGGCATAATCCTTTTACATATTGTCTATCCCAACTTGAGTTAGAAATATCTTTACTTGTATAAACCAAAGTTGTGCACCTAGATAGACTATTTTCAATAAGTGACAACTCACAAATTGACCCTTACAGATCCCTTCAACCTTTAGCTGGGTTAATTCCTCTTATCTCTTGGGTGAAGTTACATTGTTATGGATTATTTACCTTGAATTTTCGATCTTGAAGGAGACAATTATTCTATTATCAGAGAGACCATAGATACAAGGGAATGGATATAAAGTAAGAGAACAAAAAAAGTGGATCCCATAAAATGTAAAGAGAAAACATAAGAATAGAGGAATGAGATATGAGTCAAATATCATGATTTTTTTTGGTAAGGCTCTTGAGCAGTAAATTTCGGGACGAAATTTTTTTTAGTGGGGTAGATTGTAACGACCCTATGCCATTATTAAGTATTAAAAAAAAGAATAAAGTAATAATAGAAGAGAGAGATGGGCGGTTATGGATGGCTAATTCAACCTCCTTAATTGCCATGCGATTTCTATTTTTAGAAGGGGATTTTGTGCATGATGAGGACGGTTACGAAGCGCCACTCCAATCAACCCTTTCCATGCACGTGGGTAACTTATTTTGGCATGGATGACTCTCTCTCCATTATTAAGATAGAGAGAGAGAATTAATGAGTGAGGTAATGGAGAAGAGAGTGAGCGTGAGGAGAGAAGAGAGAAGGAGCGGTAGAAATTCATGTGAAGAGAGGGGTAGAGAGAGAGAGCACGAGAATGAGAGGAGGCAATGCCGGATTCAAATCCGTTTCGACATCGAATTTGATACGGTGGAGTCGAAGGAACGCCGACGTGATCTATGATGGTTCGGATAGGCAGAATCGAGGTGTTTCACGGACGGACTTCTCACGTCATCGAGGTATGTGTCGAACATGTAGGAATGAGACACGATAAATTCAAGTGATTGTTTTCTCTGTAATCATGTTGATTGTCATTACCTTTTTATATAAGTTACGACGATACTTTTTCTTGCTCGGATTAGTTAACAGAAAACATGAGAGATTGATATAATCTTTGAAAAAGTTTATACAAGTATTCTTCTCAAGTATTTGATGGAGATTCATTGGAGATTGGAAAAATGTACTTATCACGTAAGCATATCCACAATAATTTTACTTATTATTTAAATGGATTATTTCTACCGGTTAATCTTTATCATGTATGAGTTTAGCCTATACTATATGCTGTTTTGGTAGGATAATTTTTGATGGGTTATATAACGACAGATGCAAACTCCAACGAGGCAACTATATGTATTGGATATAGATGCTTCCAAGGTAGTCCACAATGCAAATCTAGATCTTCTCTTTCATTAACGAATAATAATTGTGTATGCTTGATAATTTCTAAATGTATATGTATCCACTATGTTTCCCGTATTATGACAATGCATGTCACCAATATTTCACTACTATTATTGGAAAGATATAAAGTGTATTGTACACCTAATACGAGTATTATTGCTGATGTGAAATCACCTTAGAGCATATAATTGAATAGTGTTAATTCTCAAGTTGCACGTGTTAATTACGTATGAGCCCTTCTATTGATGAACGTTATATCGATTTTATCAACGAAATACAAGGTACTCAGATACTATCCTTTGTTTAATTAGCACACGTGTAGAAAATTAATGGATGATGACAAGTTAAATACTCTTGTGACCCCGTTAATGGATTACGCCATTAGAAACTGTGATGTTGCCTTTCATTTCTGTAAATGATACATGGTTGATTGTTCTTTTAATTATTTTATAATTTACATTGAAGATTGGCTCTGGAAAATTGTGTCATGTGATTATAATTGCATGATTGCTTGTAAATAAATTATAATATCCAAGTATCCAATATAATATGTTTTATTAAGTACTGAGTAGCTATGTTGTATTGGTGATGTATTTTGTACAATGAAAACTTCTTTGGTTAGTGGAAGTAACGATTCACATGAACCACTATTGTATATAGAAGGAAAGAGTATCTAAAGAAATGGAATTTTTCTAAACATAAATAATGGCACTTAAACGGTAATCGGAGCTAAGTGCTACACCTAAGGTGGGAGCCACCTCTAGAGTCCGTTTATCGATGGCCTAAAGGGCAACACCTTCCGGGGGTGTCGGGTTCAGTAGAACCTAGTGGAAAGTCCACATATTGACTCAGCGCTGATGTCATCACGTTCTATGTAATGATTGAGTGACCGCTTGTGCCAGCGGTAAAGCCACCAAAGCCACCCAATAAATTATGAGATAAGACAAATATGCAATGAATAAGCTAAGTGCTTATGTGGAAGCCAAGTGCTTATGTGAATTGTTAAGTGGGCACGTGCATTTATGTGAAATGCTAAGTGTATATGTGTAAATATGTGAAATGTTAAGTGTGTATGTGCAATTATGTGAAATGCTAAGTGTATATGTGTAATTATGTCAAATGCCAAGTGTATATGTGCAAATGTTTGGAATGATAAGTGTATATGTGCAATTACGTGAAATGCTTAGGTATATATATAATTATGTTATTGCTATGGGCATATGTGAAAAAAATGGTTAACCTTAAGGGCATATAAGGAAAATGTGGTATGCGTTGCATGAATATAAAAAGGACACCCTTCTAAGCATAGTTATGTTTATGAATGATCCATATGATTCCATTGTATGACTACAGTCAAATATTAGATTCATTATCATAAAGGTGATTTGGATTGAATATGCCATGACACTATTTTTGTGTATGATACATTCTATGAAATAGTATATAATTATAATAATGGAAATGAGAACAAAGCAAAACTCATTGTTAGGATAAGCTAAGGACTTATATGTGATAATTCATAGCAATAGGTGTATAGGTGTAACACATAATTTCATATATGAAATCATCTTTATGTAATTATTGATTTGGTAAATTTGACAAGAGAAATAGTGAAATCCATGCATATTATGTTATCATTAAGATCATATTCAAGGATTGTATCCATGAATAATGCATGTTATGAACATTATTCCAGGTTGAGGAATATAGAAGATTTACAAAGATTCATTGTGGAAAATATTTATCCAACTAATTATCTATGCATAGAGTTGTTTGTAATAGCATAAGGAGACTTGATTTTTCGCTAGCTGGCTTGACCTTATCTCGACACATACTGAGCGTTAGGCTCATACCATATATTTTTGTGTTTTTATTGCAGGTCATGGTGGAAAATAAATTTAACCGCACTTAGAGACTCGTTGCGAGGTCTGAAGGAAGGATATCATTGTGCCCACTGGAATAAAGGATCTTGGGTATGTATTAGAGAAGTATATTTTTTTTATGGATAAAGGCGAGTAAATATGATTCTTATATGTAATTTGTGATATCATTGATGATCGAGAGTAATACTCGGATCCGACGTGGCATTGATATGTTTCCGCTGGCCACCGAGGATCCGGGTTGTTACAGGTGGTATCAGAGCCGAACACCCTCTGACAGTGGAAAGGGCTACCCGAGAGGTGGAGCCGCCCCTACAAAGAGGTTGGAGGAAATGGCTACCCAGAGCGTGAAGCCGCCACTGTCGCTGGGAATAAGCGATGGGCCATGTCGCAACGAGGACGTTGCGAATATAAGTGGGGGAGGTTGTAAAACCCCAAAGGATTTGTCCCACACCGTGGAATACAAAATTCCCGGGTGGGATAAATAGTGAAGGAGGTTACTACTTAATAACCCGGCTTAAGCATTTTGGGGGTGGTTAATCGGGTCCGTATGAGCCCGATCCCAAGAGGTTGTCAGGGCCAGTAATGCTCCGTTAACGGACCGGGGACCTAAGTCCGGGACGTTACATCGACGAAGGCGAGGGGTAGATATGACTGTGCGATGGGTAATGGAGCGACGGGGGGAGGGTCGACCTTAAGGGATTCAAGATGTGAGGAATGGATTGGGAGGGGATCGGAGAGAGGAGGCGTAGGTAGAGAGGGAGGGAAGAGGGTTGGCGGCGGCGACGGAGGAGGAGGAGCTGCGTGTCGAAGTGGGAGGAGTCGCGGAGGATGGCTGAGTTGGGGGGTGTTAACCCTAGATGGGAGATGGCGCTGAGAAGAGGAGGGATTCCAATGAAGATAGACAGAAGCGGAAACATGGGTGAGACATCAGGGGCAAAACTGGAATGTATGTGGAAGGCTATGGGTGAAACTGAAATTTTGTACGCAAAAATTAACAGGGGCATGTGACTTGCCGGGCTCTGAGATATGTATAGATTTTACATGTATATTTATTTAAATCAAAATTTTAATTTGAAAGAATGTGCAGTTATAAATAACCTCTGATTTTTAAAATATAATTTGTGATTTTCAAAATCCGCAAGAAATATATTTCTGTATCTAATTAAAATGGATAAGGATACCATATCCCTATATGTATACGTTCATTTGCATCCATGTATATGGATTGTTACCATTTATATATCTACATTCATATCCGTATCTAGCCGTTTTCATCTATACTATGTACTAAATCTTGTTCAGAGAAGCCCAATTAGTTCCCTTTTTTTCTCCTGTCATATTCTTCTCCCTCCCTCTCTCTTCCCTAGTTCTCTCTGTCTCACGCCTTCACTTCACTCTTCCCTCTCTGACAACATCCCCCTTTCTCCTCCATCTCATTCCAATTCTCCTTTTATTTCTTTCCCCCCATAATTCTGAGAAAATCAATTCTATATTCCATAGGCTCCAGTTATGACCCTATGTTTATTTATTAAATTTCTATATATGATGAATACATCAGTGCCTTTTCTCTCACATTACATTTCATTACATCGACTCTTTGAGATATGTTATGGATTATGATATCCAAGCGTAATCAATATTTTCGCATATACTAATTCCATTTTATTTTAATGCTACATCAAAGTTTATTTCATAAGCGTAAGTAAATTTTCCTGTAAAATACATAAAAAATTGCAAATGTTTTCTTCTATTTCAGAAGCATTTATGATGAAAAAAATTATTCGTATTTCAATATTTTATATGCAAGAGCTATATATTCGACAATATATTCAGTTGAATTTATTAAATATTAAAAACGTGTTGGTTACGTATTTCCTTGTCAGTTTTGTTATTTATAAGAGATACTATGTATAATCAAGCAAAGTTTTTTTATTAAATTTAAGAATATTTAGATTTTGAACAATGAAGTGTTGCAATTATTGCATTACATATTTGAATGACACGAGTTGGAACAGAGAAGCTGTCATGCCTTTTCTGTTAGGAGTTGAAATGAAATTTAAAAATATCCCGTATAGATAGTAGGATGAGCTATACATAAATTTCGACCTTAAATAAAGTTATTTATGTATTTATTTAACAAATGCAAGAAAGTAATATATGCACGAAGGTTTCTCCTTCACTCAATCTCTAAACCTATTCCTTTTTTGCTCCTATTAGACTTGGTCTTTTTCCACTTATGGCCTTGAGCTTACATAGGAATGCACCCTGCTCCCCCTACCCCATGCAACTCCCTTCTATGGATGTCGCTCGCAGACCCTTCCCCTCTTAGAAGCTGAGGAGGAGGACTGCAGCAGCATCCAATCAGATGATGATGATCTAGACGTCCTCAGGCAGCACGCCGTCGTATCCGTGAGCAGATGGTTAGCATGATTAGGAGTACTCCTCCTCCTCCTCGTCTTCCTCCGTCTCCACCTCTTCAGCCACCTCCACATCTTACGGAAACAACGTCATGGCACAAGGCAAGCTCCTACGTCCCGAGTTCTATCGCCATCGTACATTTCGATGTAGCCAACAGTTCCCCTTGTTGTTGTTTATACATCAAGCCTGCGGGCTGAAGACACCAGCAGGTCGAGGTCGCCCACCATCATCATCTCACAACCTGGTAACATGTTGTATGACATATTGCTTGATTTTTCCTTATAAAGGTGCCTCGATTTCGTTAGATCGATGCGGCTTATCATCAATCCGAGATATATTACCGTGCATAAGCGGAACTCATAAAAGAAGAGACGACCCGAGGTATATTATTGTGCAATGAAACTTATAAAAGAAGATACGAGTGATTATTTGGATGGTACGAGGGGGCAGTGAATGCTATAGTGAGATTCAGACAGTATTGTTGATTAAAAATGGGAGTACCAACTGCATTGAGAAGGCCGTGGAAAAGACGACTGTAATCTCAGCTGCTAGAGAAGGAAAGCTTCACCGGATACAGCTGTTGACAACAAGAACAGGAAGGAAGCTGCTGTCACAACTCGCAATTGATCCGATACACAATGTGTACGTGCATGCGGAGGGAAAATGGGAGGACATAGCTGTTGGACATACGAGCCCACGGCGAGCCATTATGCAATAAATGTTATTGCGCATATCATTCCCTGATCTGAAATGAAGAATAAATAATTTGCATAATAGGTCCCTGTGTACAATTAGGGTTATGTACCATGGCCATCTTGATGATCATATAGTTGTTGATTCATTAAATGAATCATAGAGGCTGGTATTTGGATGAATATCTAAAAGAGTTAGATAGAGGACTCATCAAACACCGTTAAATGATTATTAAGAGATGATCTCCAGCCTGAGTAGGAGATGGCAATTCTTTCTCACATAGGCTGATATCTGACCAAACTCTTGATGCAGGTCCTCTGCATGGGAATAGTGATTCGGAGGTGTCAGATTAGTTAGGTCAAAGGGTTGACTTAACGAGATCGAGATAACCTAAGTCCTATGTTGAATGCTGTCACAACATAGGCACACATCCTCTGACCGGAGACAGATGTATTACTATATGTCTGAGTGTGTACATTTGGCAGTCCAATAGGTTGATGACTTAACCAAGGTCTATACACCGGCGCGCTGGTGTGCATGTAAGGGCATATGAGTAATACGATCTCTCAAAGGGATCATACATGTTCACTTATGAACCGGAAGACATGAGCTCACTCATGAGGTATTGGGACCGATCAAATTCCATGCATGGTCGGCGTGCTTTGGAAACATGACAAGAATTTGAAGGTATGTGATGAATCTCGTATTCATCAGTCTAAATCTCATTTATTAAGCTCAAATCCCTCAAAATCAACAGCATTCTTGCATCTATTCTGCATAATTAGCATTAATGCGTGATTTCATAAGAATTGCATTTTAGCACCAAATTCTGCACAAAATAAGAAGCCAAAAATTCAAGCTAAAAGTGACCTGTAAATAGACTAACTTCCCAGATTTTTAACTCATTCGTGATAACTCCGAATGACCCAAAACTACCTCCACTGTGTACATATCACTAACAAGAATAAATAAAAAATACAAAAAAATAACTAACCCAGATAAGTGGACCAAAAACCCAAACCCTAATTTCAGGATTTTCTGACTAAAACCCTCATATCTCCCTCATCCAGTGCCCGTTTTAATCCTACTCACTTTTGAACTAATGTACATTCAATTACCTTCAAAACAAGACCAAGTTCAAGTGAATCGGAGCTCATATGTGAAAGTTGGGTTTTGGGCCTCTTTTGTACATTGTATATTTAAGCTATTTTTGACCTAATATTTTATGTACATATTTTCTTAATTAATAAAAATCCAAAAAAATAGATTAATGTGTAAATATGTACTATTGATCTTACCAAATTTTTTTTGGATTTTTATCTGTTTTAAAAATGACATAAAAAATACAAAACCCCAAAATCTAGGTGTTCTATGTACATGGGATACCCCAAAAATACCACTTTATGCAAATGATCGATTTTGGTTTCGATGTCTTCATGAAAGTTGTAGATCTTATCGAGAGCAATTTTCGTGAAGAAACTTTTTTGATCCGAGTCATTTACTATTTTTTATCGATTTTACAAAATCTTTTATTTTCGAATTTTCTGGTGCTGACACGTGGCAGCACCTGGAGCCGCCACGTGTCAACCATTTTTGGGCTTTATTTTTAATCATTTTTAAAAAAAAATAATAAAATGGACGCACGTGCGTCGCACGTGCCTCCAAGGCACGTGCGCCGCACGTGCACCCCCTCTCTCGCCTCCAACCGCCACGTGGCTCAATCTCGACCGTCCGATCTCGGCCGATCGGATGGCCGCTGGCTCGTCTTCCACCTCGCTCCCCCCTTTCCCAAATCATATACCGCCGCCCCGCAATTCCGCCGCGGATCTCGCGCACGCCTCATCTCCTCCGATCCCCCGCACACCGCCGCGATTTTCGCGCCGCCTCCATCAAATCCCATCCCCAACCTCATCAATATCTCAATCGGGAATCAGATCCCCCTCAATCTGGGACCTTTGTTTCCATCGCCGGCACCCCCGATGCTCGTATTTAAGGACCACGAGCCCCGACCACGGTTCCCTATCCGCCGATTAAGCTTCAAGTTGGAGGAGCGGCGGTGACAATGCTGCTTCCTCTTCATTCCTCTCCGGCGAGGTCCGAGGCCCCCCTTGTCGCAGTGTCGCACCTTTGTTGCGTGATTGCCTCAGCTCCATCGCCTCTGCGACGTCGAGCCAACTACCCCCTCGACTACCTCCGACATCGACC
This sequence comes from Ottelia alismoides, assembly GCA_037367405.1. Lineage (NCBI taxonomy): Eukaryota > Viridiplantae > Streptophyta > Magnoliopsida > Alismatales > Hydrocharitaceae > Ottelia > Ottelia alismoides. Next base: position 454,796 of record JAZKJV010000948.1, on the reverse strand, counting down.
ACCAACATCGACAATGCCTCCTCCGCCTTCGTCTGCTCCGCCACCTTCGTCGTCAACGACATCCGCCTTCGTCTCCGACGTCGACTGTGGATATACCCATGTATTTCCCCGTATTTGTGGACCTTCTCTTTACATTATTTTATTAATCCAAATATAGCATGATGTTTATCAATTAGTTCTCTACACTTTGACATATTGTGGGCAATTTTGTGATTGATGGTTAATTAATAATTAATGATTTTGTGGAAATTTGCATATTTTACCCATTTCTTGCTCTGAAATTCATAGTTGATTAACCATTGCTCTAAAAATCCCCGAAAATCACATATTGTAGAATTAATTGTGTTGACATTATGCCCAAAAAGATTTGCATTTGCATGCATACTTTGCTCTGTAAAAATAATTTTGCATATTTTAGTATTTGATTTTTAGTAAGTATTAAACCCCACATTTTCGAGGTTTAGGATTTTTCTGAGATTCATCACCTAGTGATAGATCTTAGATAATTTTGATCCTTGAAAATAAGTAGGTTTAATATTTATTATAATTAAATATTGAAAATCATTTTTGTTTGCAATTAAAAATCCATAAAAAATTCATATTGCTTCCAAAAATTCCAAAAAGAATATAGTACATACATTTCATTGTATTTTACATTGTGGTCAAGTTTCATATTTTTCGGATATCGTTTGATCAAAATTTACATTTTAGTCTCTAAAATAGGCCGAATTTGCACTTTGCCCCCTCTATTGCATTGAAAATTCTAAAAAAAGATCGCCTCGAAAACCGAACACGAACTTTGATAGACATCTCTCTAGGTTGTTCCTTTGTCTCCTTGTGATCGACCTTGGGACTTATCCAAGTAAAATAAACATAAAACCGCATTAATAAAATTGAAGAACATTTTGTGTGGTTATTTTCTTGACCGATTCCGATTGCCGCCTACAACGCACGACTAATCATTCTTTAAGCCGAACGATAAAAACACATTCTTAACTTAGGATTTTCGGACTTGTCAGTATGATATATGCTTTGGGAAAGCATATGATCGATACCGATTCCCAATGACCAAGATTAAGAAACTTGGTGATCAAACCTTGAAGAAGACGTTGTAAAATTGATCTTAATCTTCAGGTTGATCATAGGTCTTCCGGTATGCAGGATGTACAGGTATTGAGAATACCTGAGGGTGATGTGATCATAAACGATTGTATAACAATGACGCTTCCATTCCGAGGGATTGATGAAACAGGTCTGGATTTTAGTGCCTCTTAGTAGAGAAGCAATCTGATCTTGGTCCAAGTATTGGACATTGGTCTGAATGAGATTCAGATGCAATGAGAAGATTAGATTTGCGGTCTTGATTTAATCAAGCATCTGTGGAGGGTACGTAAGATCTGGATTCGAGATGAGATCTCAACATCCAAGTCACTATACATGGAACAATACAATCGCCCTGTCCTTATCTCCAAGTATCTGCAGAGAAAGCACATTATTCTTGAAGGAGTTCAAGAATAATTCATTTGATGAATTATATATCCAAGCAACAAGATGTTGATATGAATGAGATTTAATTATCAAGAATAATATGAATAGGATTCATATTGTGAGAATGATTATCCAAGATAATTAAATGGGATTTGATTATCAAGGAATACATATTATGGATAGTGTTATCCATGATATCTGTGTATATATATTATAAATGTGATTTATAATATAATAGAGAGAGAGATCACCTTTGTAAATAGCATTTGTTAATTGTTAATGTGAATTAGATTCACATTAAGCAATTAATTGGAAATGTAATTTACAATTTAGTTTGGGCTGTGAATATGATTCACATATTTTCAATGGCATGACTGAAATATTCACAAATTAATTGGTAATTAATTTAGTGGATAATTTTGCAATAAATATACACTAATTAATTGGGAATTAATTTAGTGGATAATATTGTAAATAAATAAGAGATAATGTTATGAATTAAAAGGAGGAGATAATCCACCAAATCATGAGGTGGCGTCAAGTCATGGGTGACGACCCATGATTTTGGGTGGATTATTATCCTATTTTAATTACTATATCATTATCTTATGATAATTGATTTTTTATTGAATTAAATTATGTTGATGATAATGCAACATATATTTGATTTAATATAAATTAATATTTTGTTGTTTTTGAACAACAATGATCATGGCCATTGATTTAATGTACATATCAATCTAACCATTGATTTTGTATATGCCATGGATTGTGATCCATGGACTTCCAAACTAGTATATAAAGAGGGCAACCCTAGCCTCTTCAAGGGACAATGTACAAGAGTTGTACACGCCTATTCTTCTTCTTCTCTCTCTCTCTCTCATTCTCGTCCTCTCTCTCTCTCCAAGGTGGTCGTCCACCTTGTGCTTTGAGGGAACAAGCAATTGTCTCCACGCCGCTGTGCTATCGCTCCGATTGCTTGTGGATCTCCATCGATGGATTTCGTTGGACGGAATCAGGAGATTCAAGGTTTAGATCTTCATCGAGGATCGCGGGAGGAACACGTCTCATCATCGCACCCGTAAGTGTCATCTTCGTAGATCGGACTTGAGTTAGGAGGATCTCTTGCTTTAGAGATCTCGTGATCGCAACCACGCTTCAAGAGGTATTTCTGATACTTTATGGTTTGAACAAACGATCCAAGAAATATTCTTGTGATCATGTGATTTCGTCACTTGATTTAAAATTTTTAATTTCTGTTGCTTCTAGCAACTAGTCGCTCCAATCGCATGAGATGCGATCAACACGCTTCCGTGATGCGCTTGAGGATTCTCCATATGCTTCAATGGTCTGGGAGACTACTGTAACAGTGATGTGCATCACCTGCTGGTGTGTCTAGCGGAAAGGGTAGTGCATGCAAAGCTGCACGTGGGCAGCGTGATATACATTAGAGAGAATGTCGTGAGAAAATGGTGTGCCATGTGTAGGGGTAAAAGCGGAATTTGCACGATTTTTTTCTCAAACCAAGTAATGGAATTGACGGGCTTTAAGAGATGTATAGATTACTTCGGATCCTTCGAGAATGATGCCGCGTGTTTCACTTCATGTGTCTTGACCCTTATGCTGACCTCGATCACCGCATATGTGTTCTCTGTCGTGTGCCGCTCCTTGTCGGTAAGGAGGCGTAGGCGGAGGATGAGCTTCCGAAAGTTGGGCTAGACAAGTCCCTTGGGCCGCCAAAACCTTTGCGGTTGGCTAGGGTTAAGTACGGCGATGGTGTAACGGAACGGACCGCGCAGACTGACGGAAGCGTGCAACTTAAATTCGCACAACCGAAGCATTACTGATTCATTCATGACAAGAAATGAGAAACAAAAAATCAATCTCAAAAGGATTCATAAAATCCAATTCAAACTAAGAGTTCCACCATTACATCACCAACAATGGTATGGTTGCAAAAGATCAACAATTAATACAGTAACATTTCCTTGGTTCTAGTGGACATACATATCTCATTTATGTTTATGCAATAAATCATACCACTCCAAATATCTTGATGAAACGGTTGCACGATCCTACCTGCATGGTTAATCTTGTCATGCACCTGAAATAAATAAACACAATTTTGCATTAGCCTAATATCAGTATGCACCGAGACCCATGCATGGGAATTCTAACGATATTTTATTCCTATACATATCATGTACATAAATATTCATTGAAAAATATCAATGACTGCCTAGATGTCCCATGCATGTCTAAGTCTTTCTTTAATAAGTTGTGTATTGGTTTCTCTTCATAAATATGAATATGCATGTGAAATATACATAAAAATACACAAGCTACCATTTTTCATCGCAAGAGGTATGTTTCACGAAATTCATAACATGTATATGTATCCTTTATTATTTAGATCATTCTTTCGGATTAATCCCTTATCAGCTTTTGCATGACTTGCGGGTGTTTACTATTCTTAAACTATTTCTCTCATAACATATAATGATTTATCTTTAATTATATCATTTCCTTGCATAACATATAATAGTTCATACTTAATTAACTCATTTTCTTGCATAACATGTAATGGTTTATTCTTTAATTAAATAATTTTCTTGCATAACACGCAATAGTTTATCTTTATAAACCATTTCTTTCATAATGTGTAATGATTTACATTTATAAACCATTTCTCTCATAGCTTCTAATGGTTTACCTTCATAAATCATTTCCTTGCATACTTGTAATGTTTACCTTTATAAATGATTTAATTGCATAATCTTTCATGTACTTATCTTGTTATATTTTCAACTACTATCACTTGCGGTCCACGGCCTGGCATGACAATGTAGTTACAATTGTAGAGGAATTAACTTTTATCTCTGTGGTTCCTTGCAACCAAATGTCACTTGTGGCATTGCCCCTTTGGCTAACATGATCCTTTGCGGTTGTCCATGTGACTTTTTATGAGTTTGTACCTTAATTCTTGTTTAAGGTTATCAAAAGCTCTCAATTTATCATGAAATTAATGTATGTAATTAGTACCAATTTCTTTTGATCGGATATTAAAGGGGATACATATACATAAATAACATATGTATCAGTAAGTTCATTCAAGTTTCCTTCTTCTATAAAAAATACATACTTTATCTTAATGCATAAGTTATATCTTATTTAATTATATGTCCTTTCATACAGGGACGAAACCAGAAATTTTTACTTGCAGGGGTAAATTATTGAACTACACATATATATATACACATATACATACATATACATGTAGACATTATATATATAAAGTTTATATATATGATATTATTTATCATTTTAATTATTAGTATTTATTTACAAATAATTTTTACAAAGATACTCCTATAAACTTACGATTTCACATAAATATCCAAACGAACATTATATGGACAAAAATGTCCTCACAAAATTCTTCAAATCGTAAAAACTTTTGTTAATACGATGTTAAGTAGTACCATTAGATCTATATTTTTAAAAAGTAAATTATAGCATACATAATGTAGGTATGAAAAGGTGTATATATATAGGGTTAAATGGGGCTGCCCCCTCGAGAGAGCTTACTTGGCTCCCCCCGCGCCATTTCGCCCGGTTTTTTTTTTGAAAATTTCTTCTGTGAATATTCATCACTATATCTTTATATCATGCTATTCAAATTTCGTGTGAAAGAGAGATTCCTACGGCCTCCATCCAAACAATCATTTTTTAACAGTAACAGAATTGCTAAAAACGACTCTTCTGGATTGAGGTCGTAAGAATCTCAGTTTCGCGTGAAATTTGAATGACATAATATAGGTATACTGATGAAAATCCACGGAATAAATTTTCAAAAAATAAAAAAAACCAGGCAAAATAGCGCGTGGGGAGCCAAGTTAGCTCCCCCTATGGGGGCAGCCCCATTTTACCCATATATATGTACCTATTCCTTATAATATATTTTGACATGTGTATATCTATCTATATTAAAATGAATACATATATAAATGTCACTTTAGTATCCACATACATTTTTGTCTATATTTTTATATTTTTATTATATATTTGTATATTTATTTTTAATTACATAAATTTATTTGATATAATTTTTATGATATATATATTGTATTTGTATCATAATAAGCCGTTCAATTCACATATATATAAGCTAATTTATAAAGTATTTGTGATTGCATTAATATTCAATATATATTCATTTTATATCTATATTCAATTTTCAAGATACAGTAACACATTATTCATATTCGTTGATATCTATATTGAACTCATGTATTAAACCAATTGGACATGATAACACCTATATGCTTGTCCATAACTAATCATTTATACCCTTATTTTGGTATCTTTTGCATAGAGTAATTACTCTTTACATTCTTTCCAAACGAACCAACAATACTGATATAACAACTGATATTACCTTCTTTCTTAATTTCAAATATAAGAAAAACTCGTTAAATATTATTCATCATTATATATTAAACAACATACAATATAATGACGAATTAAAAATATCTACATGCTTATTTTGTTCTTGTAATCATTATATAGGGATGCAAAAGGACGGATACAGATATAGATATAGGTATCACCGAATCCTTATCTGTTTTTTAATACAAATAACGGATGCGGATACATATATTGACGGATATTAAAATTATCTTACCATATCTTTAAAAAACAAGTACATATGTAAAACGGATATTGATCACATACAAGTAATGTTAGAAATACTCTATAGAATTGACTTAAATACATATGAATTGGATGGAAAACTCATGACAAAAATTTAGTAAATGTGTTTGTATCATAAAAACTATACAAATATGGTAAAAGAAGGTATAGAATTATATTATATCTGGTTAAAAATAAATTTATGACTATATTTATATATGAAAATGGATATACGGATACAGATGTTTGCGGATATCAAAATGATAATCATATATGTATCCATTTTAAAATGAATACGGATACGGAAGTAAAAAAATCTTTATAAAATGGGTACGGTGGCGGATCGTATAAAGATATATCCGTAATTGTTTGCATCTCTATATGTATAACATGTAGTTCTTGTAAAACATACAAGTGTTAATAACTAAATTATCGTATTCAGATCATATTATTTGAAAAATAAGGGTAGAAGAATTATATACAATTTATAAATGGGAGATCGGGGGGTCATTTTGTACAACTTATTAACAGTTATGTTTAATTATTGTATTTAAATCATGTACAGTTACTATTATATAATATATAATATGTAGTTGTTGGGAGACAGGGGGCCAAGCCTTCTCCTACCCCCTTGTCTCCGTTACTGCTTTCGTATGTGTATACATACTTTTTAATCTGTATTTTATTCATCATGCTCATATATTAGTTCATGTTAAATATTTTATCTTAACAAAACGGATGCTACATATATGCATATCTATTAAACGATAAGGTGAATTAATTAAAAAAGAATGTCGAAAAGTTGCCTTCCAAGTGAAAGCACATGCCAGTAGTATTATCAAAACGACATATATGTCTATTAAGTTCCATCGTGTATATCCATACTTCTAGGATGATAATATACTATTCTAACTTCAATCAACATCACATGAATGCTTGAGAAATACAAAAGCTCGTGCAGATTTGTAATGTAATTATCTTTGATTATTCTACTTCCACGAAAGAAAGGAGTTGATGTAATTCCTTGTTGGTCAAACATCAATGCATGCCACCAATCCCAATCTCAAAATTCTTCAATATGCCAACCATTAACAATCATCCGACAAGAGTTAAGAGTTCAAATGTTTTCATATCCAGAGAAATAATCTAACTAGTTATCACCGGAGATCACCAATCCTATTGTTAGCATTCCTTATTCGATGCAACCATTCAATGCATTATTTCCGGTAATATAGTTATTCTTGTGTATTACCTTATGAATCTGACATATACATGTAGAAGTTGTATTCTATTATCATTATTTATACGTATAATCATATGTCGACCCATACATATCAAAATGCGTCAACAAATCAGCTTACAAAACTAAGACATAGATTGTCGATCTATTTTTAAATCAAATCGGTGTATATATATATGTAATAACCTAAAGCCAATACATATATCTATAGATTGTATCTCAAACTTGATTTATACGTAATCTTAAAGCCGATGGCCTATTGGCAGCAATGACGATGATGAGCGGGAGACGCCGGTACAAGGACCCATTTGTTAGATATGGGCAAAATGACAACAATGGCAGGGACGAAGCCAGGAATTTCCACTTGGGCAAGTTATTGAGACTATATATAATGAGAAAAATGGGGCTACGCCTAGAGAGCACTCAACAAGCTGCACCCATCCCATTTTTCTCTATTTTTTTATTTTTTGAAAAATTCTTCCAGATAATTTCATCACTAAATCCTTAATATGTCATTCCAATTTCGTTAGAAACAGAGCCTCATACGCCCTCCATCCAGAATAGGTCGATTACATCAATTCCAAGATTGTTAAAATTATTTATTCTAGATGGAGGGCATATGAGTCTCGGTTTCTAACGAAATTGAATTGACATATTAGAGGGATATAGTGACGAAAATATATAATAGAATTTTTCAAAAAAATAAAAAAAATTGGATAAAAATGGGACGGGGCCACTAGGGCAGCCTCATTTTTCTCATATAAAATTTATCTTTATTACTATTTCTCATTGTAATTATTAAAATGTGTTTACAAGTGTATTTCACAAAGATACTCTTGTAAAATTATAGTTTCACATAAATATCCCAACAAATATTGTATTGACAAAAAGATCATTACAAAATTCTTCAAATCAAAATATACTTTCATTAGCATAATGTTAAGTTATACCATTAAAACTAATATTTTTAAAAAATAATATTATATCGCTCATAATGTAGGAATGTAAAGGAGATATATATGTGCCAATTTCATATAATATTGCATGTTAGGGGTGCATATGGATCGGATTGGATCGGATTTTAACTTAATCCAAGTCCAATACAACCTTAACGGATTTAAACATTTTCCAATCCAACCCAATCCATCAAATATCTGAATCCAGACCAATCCAATCCATCGGATTACAGATTGGTTCAATTTTTTATATTTATGTATTCCATCTCAATTGTTTACCCTCTCATGTTTGTAGTTTATCACACACTAGCCCTCAACATTTAAATTATGGCTCAAAAAATATCATTTCACAATGAAATAATATACGCCATTAACAATTTAAAAAGAGACGCTATGGTGATGAATTAAAAAAGATCACTATGTACTTATTTTGTTGTTGGGGTTACGTGTAACATGTAGTAACGTAAAACTTACACATGTTGATAATTAGATTATTGCATTCATATCATATTTTGTTTTTTATTGTAAGTGGGAGGGAGTATGGATGCAGACAAATAGATATTGATATGGATATAGGTGTTCCCATATCCTTATCTATTTTTAAATATGAATGTGATGCATATAAAAATAGACGGATGAAAAATATATTACCATATCCGTAAAAAATGGATATCGATATAGAATGGATACCCGATCACATATGAATAATACTATAAATACTCTATATATTAGCTTAAATATACATGTATTCAATGGAATGCAAATGATATAAATATTCTAAATGTGCTTGAATCATAACAATTATACCAAATATGACAAAAGAAGGTACATAATTATGTTATATAAAGTTAAAAAGAAATGTACAACTCTATTTATATATAAAATGGATATACAATACGAATATAAATTTTGGTTGATATAAATATAATATCGGTATCTGTATCCATTTTAAAACAGATGCAGACACGGATTTGAAAATTTATATGATATGGATACAATGACGGATGATATACGGATATATCCTTATCTATACAACTTGTAAGTGGGAGATTGGAGGTTCATTATGTACATATTATTATTATTTATAGTCAATTATTATATATATAACATATTCTATTATAATAATAAAATATATGTAAGAATTACCTAGGAGATGGGGGGCCAAGCCCCCTCCCGCCCCCTTGTCTCCGTCCCTGAACAATGGCATTTCCATGATGGAGGAGAGGGAGAGGGCATCTTATTTATAAATCTAGGGGCACAAATATAATAGAATACTTCTTAATCAAACTTTGATTTGAACAAACCATGATTTGATTTATTTTACAGACAATCCAACAAATGGTATGACTCAACTACATTTTTCTAAAAGCACAAGCTTAAAAATCCCTTTAAACTAATCATGTTTCTAGGCATCTAGCCTCCACATTGGACCTTTTTAATTATAATATTTTAAATATCACAGCTCTGAATTTTGATGTCTATTTTTGTCTTATTTTTTAATATGTGGTTAAATATGTACATAATTTAGTGTATATGTAACACATATTATTGTTATATTATTTTTTTGTTCAATTCGCTATTCTATCATATTAAGATTGAATATAAATACTAAAGTACACTTGGGGAATAAGAAAGATGGGATAATGAGGTGAAATAAGAAATAATGAGGTTTGCTCTGTATGACAATTCTTTTGTGTTGGAGGGCTAAATGTGGAATAAGATTTGCTTCTTGTTCTTGAGAATGTAGAATATGCGATAATTATTGAGAAATGTGAAATAAATGATTAATTTCAGTGCGGTACATCTCTAGAGGACAAGGAAATACATGAATGCTAAAGAAACATCGACAACCTTCCGATTTACATCAAATTTATGGTGAAAGATAGCAAAAATGGAATCTGAGACATCTCCCCATTTGGTTGTTGATAATCTCGATTTTCGATGGTCTTAAGTTCAACACAAAGCGTGAACTCAGTCGCAGTGTCGACCAATCAAATTCCGAAATTAATCAACAATTAACCCACACTAAGATCAACAAATTAGAAATAATGTGGAGTTAAAATTTATTTTTAACTCTGCACAAATGGTGTATAGTGTCAAGTATGCAGAGAGTTCGAACACAGGGAGCAAACAAGGTAGTACAAGCAAGTGCTAAAGTGTGTGAGTGTGTGGTGTCTACACTAAGCAAACAAGCAACTTAATTTTTGTGGGTTTTAAATTTTTAATATTTTTTTTAATTTTTAATTTTGTATTTGATTTTTGATTTTTAATTTACTGATTTTTTATTTTCTTTTTATATTTTTGTATTTTCTTTTTCAATATTGGAAGGTAAAAACAATATAAGAAGAGGCAAGGTAAAATATTTATAAAAATGCACAAAAATACTCAAAAATTCAGAAATAAAATGTTTTTGATATTTTTATAATTTTTTACTGTTTTTGGGATTTTTGGGGATTTTTCAAGGTGTTTTTGGTATTTTTAAATACTGAATTAAGGGGAAACAGTGGAAATAAGGCTGGCTGTGAGTAAAATAAAATTTAAAAATAACAAACAACAACCAAAATGTTTCACACTATTTTTCTAATGAAAAGAACAAAATAAGGGATAAACAGAAGTTGAGTTTGTATTTTTTGGATTTTTCTACTATTTTATAAAATTTTTTGAAGTTTTTAAATGTTTTTAAATTTTTAGTGTTTTTCTTTTGAGATTTTTAATGATTTTTGGACTGACACTAAAATATGATAAAATAGACACTAGGTGAGTTTTTGGGAATTTTTAGAGGTATTTTGATATTTTTTTGGTATTTTCTAAGGTAGACAGTACACAAAAAGGTTGTTTTTGATTTTTAGTAAATATAAAAATAAAATAAAATCAAAAACTAAATAGGTGGCGTGAAAGTACACGTGTCCAGGAGCCTAAGTCTATTTTTGTGGAATTTTTGGACTTAAAATGATGGGTCGAATAATTACAAGAAGCATCCAATTAATAATCAGGCCTGGCAGGGGTATATGTGCAATATCTAAAACATCCAGGGGCATACATGCAATTTTCCCACAAAACTTTACACTGAATATTCATTTTATAGCATCAAAAAGCAATTACAAAAGCCGCCTGGGCCTAATAGAAATTTTCCCACCAGGGCGCGTGACTTGCACGCGCCTGGGAATGACTGGAGTGCAATATCACAAAAGCCTGGGGGTCTACTTGCAAATTAACCAAAAAGTTTACACTTAACGCCACAGTTTTGGGACTAAAACGAAATAAGTAAACAACCGAGGGTCCCTTTGCAAAAAGCCCACACCTCACATGTACAGGACACGTGAGGTGACGTGGCGAAGGACCTAAATGCAAATAAATAAAGCCTGGGGGTCTTCGTGCAAATATTACAAAACTTTTACACTACAGACAAAAGTTTAAATACTAAATATTAAATACAAAAATGGCGAGGGTGTAGATGCAAAATACCCTCGCTCGGGCGTTCTAATGACGACGCGTGGCGCTAATCCAACGGCGGGGCGACAGGGCGCGGTCCAGCGGCTGGAAGCGATCCACTTATACACGTGGCAGCTGGAGAACGGCCGATGACGGTTCGTGGATGCACGGCGGAGATTAGAACGCTCGAAGACGATCTGACGGCTGAGGCGTGGTGCGATCCAACGGCTACTGCTTGATCTGGAGCTGCGGCTCGATCGGACGGTGGGGACGCGAGGAGGAAGAACAGGGAAGAAGGCCGGCGAAGGCGAACTTCCCCGGCTCCGATCTCGCTTCTCCGGCGATGAATGGGCTCCAAAATGGAGCTGCAGACTCCTGGGAGGTCCCTCTATGGCCTGGATGGCTCAGATTCACCGGAGAGGCGTCGAGGTGCTGTCGCGGAGGCGGCGGAGCTCTCAGCTCCAGGTATCTCCGGCGAAGGTCGCAAAATGCCTTCCAGGTGCGTTCGCTGCTCTTTGACCTGCAAGAAATGGTGAGAAGGTCCATGGCAAAGTGCCTGGACCTTAGGTGGACCTAATCTAAGCGCGAGGGGGAGTGATCGACGGTGGCCGGAGTTGCGCTCCGGCGATGATGCTTAGATGGGTGAAATACGTAATGGAACTTAGAATTTTTTTGGGGTTTTCGAAGATGCGACTAACAGGAACCTAATGGTGCAAAGAAATAAACGGGGGGATGCCCTCGATGGCCGGAACCAGAGGAAGATAAGTACCTCGACGCCGACTGTTGGCGGAGGTGGTGGAGGCACCCTCGACTTCGCGCGCCTCGGCTGAAGGGCTGGCGATGGAGCTGTCACCTCCACGGAGCTCAGGAGCACGGAGATGGCGTTGAAGGGTGGACCAAGGGGACTCAATTCGAATGGAAAGAAGGGGGGTCGGTTTTAAGTGGATTGACCCAAGGTGACAGGGGGCCAAAGACCAAGGAATCTGGAGCGATTCAGTGATGCGACCCCCAAGAAAATCACTCGGCGGGCAAGGTGGTTGGTAAGGGAAGAGGTTTGCAGAAGAAATCGAGACGAGATAGTGAAAGAGTTGGCCGGGAGAAAGCCAAGAAATTGGCCCAAAAACCGAGCCTTCTGACGTCGCACATGGGAAGGACGGCCAGTTGACCGGGGTCAACTGGGACCGTCTCCTGATTGGTCCACGTGGACCAATCAGGAAAAATCCCTAAGAAATGATTTGTAAAATCAATAACAAATAGAAAAAGGTCGAATTAATTAAAAGTTATAAAATAAAAAATGCTTAGAATTTTATGTAGTATTTAATTCTGATTTTTATTTATTTTTAGGAGTTATATTTTTACAAGTTACCTTTTTAACCCTATATAGGTATAATACCTATGTATTTTAATATTTTATTTTTATTTAGGTATTTTATTTCTTTATTATTTTTATTTAGTATTTTATAAAATTGTAACATACTTTTATATACACATATATATTTTTATTTTAGTTTTCTGATTTATTTTGTATATTTAATAAAATACAAGTGTGTTTTATATAGGTATGTATAGGTATTGTACCAATGTATTGAATATACAACTATTTTTATTTGTATTTTATTTATATCTTTATTCTGATTTTAATACTCATACTTATTATAAGTAATATTTACAACATTATAAAAATAAAAAAATGAATAAATAATGGATCAAGAATAAATTGAATATTTTATTCAGTACAAGTATACAATAGGGGTCCAAAACTCAACTTTCAAATCGTAGCTCCGCCAAATACGAAACCACCGCCATTGGATAGATTATTTTATTCTATATACAATTAAAGGTGAGTACACTGCATTTGGAGTTGTCAGTTGTGAGATACAGGTCTGGGAAGTTGGGATTTCGGATTCTTATTCAGACCATATCTTTTTGTCTGTACATTCTTTTTCTGTGAAATCAATTTTGTATTTTTCTTTATAAAATTATCTACAACTTTCATGTACAAAGTTTCTTTATTTGATGTGTAAAAAGTGGAACAAAAAATAGGTCCTAAAATGAATAAAGAATGAATAACAAGTATAGGTATTTTGACTGTGTTTTTGGCCTTATCTCCCCCTACTTTATTCCTTGTCGACCTATTCATCAAGATGCCTAGGTCTCGGGGGTTTTGGGTCATAAAATATTTACAATATTTTATTCTTTTTCTTTTCTTTATTTATTCTAAAATTTTGGCCTTAATTACAGTAATTTACACACTGTTTAGATGCACATGCATGAATGCTAAGATGCTTGATTTAAGGCTATTTACAGGCATTTGCTAGGGTTTTTGGTGCCAAAATGATAGAATAAAGATGATGAAATGTGGATTCATCATCCCCCTATACTTTACCTTTGCTAGTCCCTAGCAAACACTTATGCAATAAGTGCAAAAAGAAAAGGAAAGAAAAGAAAAAGAAGAACTTGGATTTTATTCGATTATCAAACTTGTCTTCGCAAAATCAAAGTTTGGAGCTTAAGTCGGACCTTTGGAATTTTAGTGCGGGCGGAACCTTAGTGAGAACCGTGTTTGAAATCCAACAGTCCCTGAGAATCCCAAAACTTCTGCTCAAGTCTCCTCAATAGCCAGGTCAGAAATATCTCAACTCATATGCAAACTCTTACGACTATGAATCTGACTTGTACAGTGTAAGTGATGGTGGCTCTCCCCAACTAGAATGACAAAGAAACTGACTTCTCCAGTATGAAAACCCAGTGATTCCCCAATCCAGCAACTCCATCCTCGAGGAGCGGGGTATTCCCTTCTAAGTTCAAGTGGCAACCAGCTCAAGAGGAGGGGGTGAAGAGAAGAATGGACGGTAGCCAGTGTAGCTACCTATCCTTGGATGCAAGACCAGTGTAGTCAAGTCATCCTGCTGCAGGCTCACATGATATGACTTTGGAACTCAAGCTTGCTTATTGACTTTGTACATACTTGCAGGCTTTTTATTTTTGTACATGCCTGAACATTTTTTTTTGAAATACTATTCACAGCAGCATTTACATAAGGAGTTTTTCCTCTTGAGCCAGTAGACTATCCCTCTTTTGAAGCTTTATCGCAACCCACAGCCTCCTGTCTTTAGACTTCCTAATCACTGGACGGGTTGGGGTGCACTTCCCTCCCTAGAGGAGGACAAGTGTTTCCACTTGTGTGCGTCTCATACCGGCAAATCCAATCCCCTCACCACTCCAACTGAGTTGAGCCATGTGAAAGGTGCAGGTGTCCAAGTTAGGTCATTATCAACAAGAGTCATGCGTGTGCTC
Organism: Ottelia alismoides; assembly: GCA_037367405.1. Classification (NCBI taxonomy): domain Eukaryota; kingdom Viridiplantae; phylum Streptophyta; class Magnoliopsida; order Alismatales; family Hydrocharitaceae; genus Ottelia; species Ottelia alismoides. The sequence goes on along the minus strand of JAZKJV010000948.1, from coordinate 439,691 downwards.
CGAAATACTCTACTTAGGCAGTCAAGAATCCATTGAACCAAGTCCCGTGATCCTCAAAGAATTAAGTCAACTAGACCTGAAGTACCTCAAACCCAGTTCCTATAAGGTTCCTGTTATTAGGTAGATTATAAGGTCCAATCAAGCTCCAATCTTCGGATTTTACTTAGACTTGTTCAACTATCAAACTCAATCCGAAAAATGCTCATGCTATGCAATGCAATGCAGAAAATATTTTTGTGATGCAATTTTCAAAGATTTTGAACTTTTTATGGATTTTTGAAAATATGATGATGCATATGCAGATGCATTTTTTTGTATTTTTCAAGGATTTTTCAGATGTTTTTGGATTTTAATTTTTGCAAATGTTTTTGGGAATTTTTGAAAGCAAAAAGATTTTGGCTGAAAACAAGGTGAAAACTATGTACACGGGAGTGCTTCTTATATATACAAGAAGTGGATTTTAAGAATTTACAGGGTAAGTGATCAATTTTATACAGATTATATATATAGTGGATTTTGGTGAGATGTAAGTATTCCTCAAACTTATTTGACACAAGCTTTTCACACAATTTTTGAAAACTATAGTCCAAAATAATTTTTACAAACATTTACACACATTTGAAAACATTTTTGCAAAGGCTTTCAAAACAGTATATATAGGTTTTTCAAATCATTTTTGCAACCATTTTTCAAACCATTTGCAAATCATTTTTCAAACATTTTATTTCACACAAAGAAAATAAGTTTTGCAAACCACACAGGTTGAAAACACGAAACAAAATATTTTCAAAATAGTTTTCAATAGATGTTCACAAAGATTTTCAAACTATTTTTCAAACATTTTGCAAAAACATTTTCAACTGATTTATTAATCAGTAAATACAAAAAGAATTTGAGGAATAACCACATTTTTTTTAGCGCCATTATTTCTAGCGCCATTATTTTTCATTTTTTTTCATCTTTTCTTTTTTTTAATATCTTTCTTCTTTTTTATCTTCCTTTTTTCTTTTTTTTATTCTTTTTTTTATTATTATTAAAGATTTTAAAGAATTTTAATGAATTTTTAGCCATATTATTAGGAAAATACGAAAGTACGAGTTATGGCTAAAGTATATACGTAGTATATACGACCCCCCTATACTTAGCTTGAGCTATGTCCTCATAGATCGGAGAGAAAAGAGAAGACATAACTCGTACTAAGTATAGACAAGTCTAAGTAATAAAGAAATAAATGAATGAATCAAACGAATGAGAAGTTGACCGTCCCCCCTATACTTAGGATCAAATAATCCTAAGTATAGCAGACTGTACACAACGCAGGGAGGGTCAAGGGTGGGAATGAACAGATCGTACTCAGATTGTCCCCCCCTATACTTAGGGTAAAATATCCCTAAGTATAGACAAGAAGAGGAGACAATGGAGATGATAGAAAAACTCGGGGTGCCAACCCCCCTATACTTAGGACAAAGTACGTCCTAAGTATGGAAAACTGTCTACAAGGGCGGCACCTTTTTGATAGATAAAGACGATAGAAAAGGAAAAGAAGAAAAGAAGAAAAGAAGAAAATAAGTCAACAGACAACAAAGTGATATAAACAGATGGATCTGTACAACGGAAGATAGAATTGCTCACCATGTATGAGATGTAGATGATGAGAGTCAAAGGACACATCTCATACCAGAAGAATGGGGGCAACGTCAATGGTCGGCGGATCATGATCAAGATATAGTTTCAAGCGTTGACCATTGACGCGGAAGGTAGAGGAAGATGACGGTTCAGATATGTCGATGCTGCCATTGTCATGTACCTTCCTGACCACATACGGTCCTTTCCACTTGCTCTGTAACTTCCCTGGAAATAACTTTAGTCTTGAATCAAACAACCATACTCTCTGATCTGGCTCAAACTGTTTATGGCTGATATGCGAATCGTGCCATGTCTTCACTTTCTCTTTGTACTGTAGGCTGTTGGAGAAGGTTGTATCTCTCAATTCCTCCAGGGCTGCCAATTCTGCTCTTCTCTGTTCTCCTATACTCTCAGGATCTAGAAGCAACTCAGTAACTGCCCAAAAAGATTTATGCTTGATCTCCACTGGCAAATGGCACGGCTTGCCATAGACGAGATGAAAGGGAGATGTTCCCAATGGATTCTTGAAAGATGTCCGATAAGCCCACAAGACCGAGTCCAAAAGCTGTGACCAATCCTTTCGGTCTGGGCGGACAACTTTCTGCAAGATAGTTTTTATCTCCCTATTCGATACTTCGGCAAGACCATTAGTCTGAGGGTGATAAGGAGTGGCAACCCGATGGTCAATGCCGAACTCGTCTGCAAGGGCCCTGACTTTGTCATTGATGAAGTGAGACCCCCCGTCTGAAATCAAGACTCTAGGTACACCGAACCGTGAAATGATATTTTTCCTCAAAAATTTGCAAACGGTTTTAGCATCTGCGGCTCGGGCGGGGATAGCCTCAACCCATCGGCTGACATAATCCACAGCGAGCAAAATATGCTCGAATCCTTGACTCTTAGGAAATGGGCCCATGAAATCAATTCCCCATGCATCAAAAACCTCACAGAAGTGAATGGGTTGCATGGGCATCATGTCTCTCTGTCCGCAGGTTCCCATTTTCTGACAGTCAGTACATCTCTTCACGAACTCATCAGAATCCTTGAAGAGAGTAGGCCACCATAGGCCGGATTGAAGCACCTTCTGTGCTGTTCTTTTTCCAGAATGATGTCCTCCTGCCTCAAGCTTGTGGCAGTATGTGAGGACGCTATGCTGCTCTTCCTGAGGAATGCACCTCCTCCAGATACTATCCCCTCCTTCATGATAAAGGATGGGATCCTCCCAATGGTAAAACTTGGCCTTAGCTAGGAAGGTCTCAAGTTTCTGCCTGGGCCAACCCTGAGGGACTGTCTTGGCAACAAGATAGTTTACAAAGTCAGCATACCATGGGAGTGAGGTGACAGCCAAGATCGCCTCATCTGGAAATGTCTCTGTGATAGGTGCGCTGGGCTCAGATTCCTCAAGATTCTCCAATCTGGAGAGATGATCCGCCACCACATTCTTGACTCCAGGCTTGTCCTTAATCTCAATATCAAATTCCTGGAGTAGAAGGATCCATCTGGTGAGACGTGCTTTGGCATCCTTCTTAGCCATTAAGTACCGGATGGCGGTGTGATCAGTGTAGATTGTTACTCTAGATCCGAGAATATATGATCGATACTTATCAAGAGCGAAGACTACGGCCAGCATTTCTTTCTCAGTCACAGTGTAATTCCGCTGTGCGGCATCCAAAGTCCGGCTGGCGTAGTGAATGGCAAAAGGTAAACCATCCCTCCTCTGTCCAAGCACAGCCCCAACGGCAAAATCTGAAGCATCTGTCATGATCTCGAATGGGAGAGACCAATCGGGTGGCTGAAGGACAGGAGCTGAAACCACCATATTTTTGAGAGTCTCAAAGGATTCAAGACACTTATCATTAACAATAAACTCGGTGTCTTTGGTCAGCAAGTCAGTAAGCGGTCGGGCAATTCGACTGAAGTCCTGAATGAACCGTCGGTAGAAACCGACATGCCCCAGAAAAGACCGTAACTGACGCAAATTGGACGGCGGATTGAGTTTTCTGATGATATCCACCTTAGCCGGATCGACCTCCATGCCTCTATTGGAGACGATATGACCAAGGACCGTCCCCTGAGTCATCATGAAATGACTCTTCTCCCAGGATAAGACAAGGTTGACCTCAATGCAGCGCTTCAGCACACGGTCTAGGCAGTCAAGACAAGTGTCGAACCCGTCGCCATAGACCGAAAAGTCATCCATGAAGACCTCTAAACAGTCACCCACCATGTCCGAGAAGATGGACAACATGCACCTTTGGAATGTCGCCAGAGCGTTACATAGACCAAAGGGCATCCGACTGAAAGCATACGTCCCAAACGGACAGGTGAATGTCGTTTTCTCCTGGTCTTCGGGCGCAATCGCCACTTGATTATATCCAGAGTACCCATCAAGAAAGCAGTAATGACTCTTCCCGGCTAACCGCTCGATAATCTGATCAATGAAGGGAAGCGGGAAGTGATCCTTCTTGGTGGCCTCATTCAATCGTCTGTAGTCCACACAGACCCTCCAAGAAGTTGGTACTCTGGTAGCGATCTCCTCTCCAGACTCATTAACAACTGTAGTGATACCCGTCTTCTTGGGTACCACATGTAACGGACTTACCCATTTGGAGTCGGAGATGGGATAGATAAAATCGGCGCTCCACCACTTGGAAATTTCTTTCATGACTACGTCTCGAAGATTCGGGTTCAGCCGTCGTTGGAACTCACGCGACGGCTTAGCGTTATCTTCGAGATAGATGTGGTGAGAGCAAAGATTTGGGCTCAGTCCCTGGAGATCAGCTATACTCCAACCGATTGCCTTGCGGTTTCTTTCAAGAACCTCCATCAGACGAGATTCTTGTTCTCCAGTCAAATCTGCTGAGATAATGACTGGGTGCATTTCTGGCTCTCCAGCAAGGAATCTTTACTTCATTGACTGCGGCAGAGGTTTCCGTTCCGGACAACTGGGAGGTGGCAGATCTGGCTTCTGATAAGTCTGTGTAAAGGCGACCAAATCTGCATGGGAGAACTCTCGCTCTGCATGAATTGCTGACGAAGGGCGGCCCTCTGAATCAACTATAAACTGTACCGGCTCGCACTTTGTCATGGTTGTTGGCTCAGTAGGAATCAGACAAGGCAAATAATCATCAAAGTCATCCCAATCAATGTCTGAATCCGACGGATCAGAAGACGATGAGCAAGATTGAAATTCCTCAGCACCACTCATCACAACACTGTCAGCCTCAGAGATATCCTCATCCAGGAATGTGCTCTCCCGGCTCTCGACTGCCATGAGCTTGAGATACAGTGAATCTGTAGGCAAGGCGAGGGTCGGTGCTACAGGATCTTTCCAGTTGGATTCATCATCAGTTATCTCAAAATCACAAACCTGGTGGATGTCTAGCTCCTCCTCTGTCATCTGCTCGGCTTCGCTGGACTGCTCTGAGCATTCTGCCTCTCTGGCTCTGATCTCTTCGATCGTCTCTATTTGTATGGTTTCTCCCTCTACGCGAAAGCATACCTTCCCATTATCATGGTCGGTCACCGCCTTGGCTGTAGCCAAGAATGGACGTCCGAGAATGATGGGGGCATCAGTTACCGACTCAGGGATCTCCATGTCCAACACAACGAAGTCCACGGGGAATTTCAGGCCCTGAATGGTAACGACCACGTCTCTCAATAACCCCTTCGGCCTCTTAATCGACCTATCAGCAAACTGAAGGACGGTTCTGCTTCGAAGAAGAGGGCCAAACTCGAACTGCTTGAGTAAGGCTGCCGGAAGGAGGTTAATTGAAGAGCCGCTGTCTAATAGAGTACGATCAAACTGCTGCTCCTGAATCTCGCATCTGACATAGGGAGCTCCGGCGTCTGGTCGCTTGGCTGGCAATGTTTTTTGAATGGCGCAGCAAGTGTCATGAGTGAGCATATGGATTTGATCTCTGTGCCTCTTCTTCCTTCTGACAGTAGTTGTTTCTTTCAAATTCTTCTTGAAGAAGGGGATATGCTCAAATGCTTCTCGTAGAGTCAGCTGAATATGAAATCTGTCAATCATCTCGTTGCCGAACTCTACCTGCTGATTCTTTTTTGGATTTTCTTTTTTATTCCCCTTCGCTCGGCGGAGTGCCTCTGGGAAGGGGATGGTAGGGGCCTCCTCAGATGGAGGACTAGGAATCGGTCCCTGTGCCTGTGAAGACGGAGAATCCATACAATCATCATCATTCATCACATATGGATCCGCAATTTGAACAGAAACCTTTCCTTTATTCATATTTTTGTTTTTGTTTTTGTTCCCACAGTCTCTAGATACAAAATGTAGCAACATCACAGATGGCTCAACAAAAGTGGATGTGGTGGCCTCAGTACCACCACTAGCACCTGTCTTCGCGGCATCAGTACCGCGCTCTGGTTCAGTATCCAAAATGGTGGCATCAGCACCACCGTCTGCATCTGGTATCACAACGACATCAGCACCGTTGTCCTGGACTCCATCATTGGTGGCATCAGTACCACCGTCTTCAATATCATCTGTAGCGGCATCAGCACCGCTCCTCTGCTCCTCTGGCGCTCCTGATTCTGCATCTGGTTGTCGCTCAGAAGAGGCGCCGCCGGCTGGCATCCTACCGCTCCTAGTAGTCACAAAATCAGCATCATTCACAAAAGAAGACATATCATTCAAATTGTCACTAGGAGGGGCATCCCCTATGAACTCTACCTGCTCAGATTTTCTTTTTAAATTATTAGGATTTGGTTCGATTTGAGCGGGTATGGCGGCTTTGCCTTTGATGATGTCCCGCATTTCCTGCCGGAACTCATCCATTTCTTGCCTGAAAGATGCTCGCTGTTCAGATAGCAAGCGGGCAAGATCATCAAGGGCTGGGTTCTCATAGGCTGGACCCTGAGAACCGGATGGCTGTCCTTGCTGGAAATGGGGTTGCTGCTGCTGGTGTTGCTGCTGATACTGGGGGGGAGGCTGGGCATAAGAATGCTGAGGCGGTTGTCGCTGCCTCCACTGTTGTCCCTGATAGGAGGGACGAGGACCACTCTGATACTGTTGTGGCTGGGCATACTGGGACTGCTGGTTGTACTGCTGTGGCTGGCTGTTCTGCTGCCCTTGAGCAGGGGAATGCTGTTGGGATGAGGAACCACCATTACCCCAACGGAATCCGGGATGATCCCTACGAATTGCGGGCTGAGGATATCGGTCATACCAAATCCCGTTGACTTCCATCAACGGTTCCTGCTCGAAGGACGGTGGAGGAAGAACTGCCAGTGGCTGCTCCGGCTGATACACCACCATCTGCGTCTCTTGAGATGGCGGTTGCTCTGGATGGTACTGCAACAATGGAACCGGCTCTGCCTGGATGTGGTTCACCTGGCGGTATGAGGTGGAGGCCTGGTTGGGATTGTTGCTGCTGGAAGCAACCTGTGACCTGGGAGGCTGTTGGGAATGGGCCTGTGCCTCCTGAATACAGAGAATTTGAGTCTTCAGGTCACTCATGGTTTTTGTGAGAAGGTCCATCTGGGCTAGACCTTGGTTCTGCTTCTTTTCGAGGATCTCCATGCGGTCCAGCTTTTCACTGATTATGCCCATGTCGGCTGCGGCTGATTCGGCTTGGGCTGCGGCTACCGACGTTGTGCTGGGACCGGCATCGATGCGGGCGATCCTCTGAAATGATCCCGCTCCCTGCGGGGGCTTCTGCTGAGTGTAGACTCTGGCCTGGGTCATCACTGTGGAGTTCTCTGCCATTCCTTCATAAATGGCCCAGACGTCGTCTTCTCCCTTGGAGAAATAGGACCCACCGCAAGAGGCGTTCACAAGCCCTTGCAGCTCCGGTGTCAGCCCACAGAAGAAACTCTGCACCAGATTGGGCTTGGAGATATCGTGATGTGGACACCGATCTATGAGCTCTCTGAATCGATCCCATGCTTCGTGGAACTGTTCATTTGGGATCATGACAAAATTGCTGATCATGGCTCGAGCTGCGTTGGTCCGGCCGAGAGGATAGTATTTCTTTAAATATGCGGACCGGAGATCTGCCCAAGTGTCGACAAATCGCCCTAGATGCTTGAGCCAGTAAGCGGCTCTGTCAACCAATGAGAATGGAAAGGCGATCATCCTGATTGTGTCCTCGGTCAACAACCGATCGTGGATGGTGCTGCATATCATTTCGAATTCTTGGAGATGGAGGTGCGGCTCTTCGGTCGGCAACCCGTGAAACTTGGGAAGAAGCTGGATCGTATGGTGCCGAAGCTCGAAGTCTCCGTGGATTGGCGGGAGTCTAATCCACCGGTGAGTGAGGGACGAAGCTGGGTTGTGTAGTTCCCTCATGATAGTTTGTGGTGGTCGCTCACCATCCGGATCGCCTCCTGCATCGGGTCCTCCTCCTTCTCCGCCACCGCCTCCTCCAGGTCTGTTCTCTCTCATCTGAGCTATTTCCCTCATGAGATCACCCATGAATGCACCCTGGTCACGGATCTGTCTCTGCATATTTTCCAGGGACGCTAGCAAGGAATTGTTGATGGTCGCCTGATCAATTATGAATGGAGGGTGATCGTGGTCATCTGGGTGCTCGCCTCTGTCTGCCATTGCTTGATTCTCTGAAAATGCAAAAGAGGCCATTTCAGGTGCTGTTGAATGAGCTGAGCTCTGCGATGCACTGAATTCTGACACAATTGGACTGAGGGAAGGAGAATGGGAAGGGTGGTCGAGGGGGAACAGGGTGGATGTGAACTCAGGCTCGGAGAGCGGGCTCTCCGAGGCATTCCTAGATGAGTAGGGAGGAGTGCTGGATAGCGGTGCCGACAAGGTCGGCCTAAGAGATCTCCGTCCCATCATCTTGATTATTTGAGAAGAGTGGGGATAATGCAAGAAAAGAAGAAAATGAGATGTAACAAAATTTTGCACAATTGTGCGGTGTTTTTGATCTTGACCTTAATAAATCTATCAATCAAACACAAAGCAAGGGTAAGTTCACCAACTCAACTCGTGAAGCCGTGAAGGTTCGGCTTTTATCTTGTCAGTTTTAGCTTGTTTTTCAGGTATTAATCTTTTCACGAGTCCTTAGAGCGCTACGCCTATAGGAGAGAGAGTACTGCCAGGAAAGTGTCCCCGTACTTGTCCTCCTCCTGTGTAACCTGTAACTTGCGCTTTTTAAGGTCCTTGTAACCCTTCCTGGATCCCTACTCAGCCAAAGAAAAGAGAGAGGAAGCCGATAGGTGAAACCGATACTTCGGACCTCGCTCGCAACGGAATCACCCGTGAGCGTGCAAGATCCTACTCAGACGCAGCCGGTGAGACAGACACACCCGTGAAGGCGTGGCCTAAGCTCGGTACTTCGGACAAGGTCGGTGCTCTCACAATAGAGAGTCACCAATGGCGACCAAGTCCTACTCGACTACGTACGATAGTAGCGCCAATACTTCGGAAATCCAGGCGATACACAAGGCAGCCACAAGTTGGGTTTTGGGCTCTAATCCTTACGAAACGCTCACCTCACTTGGAAGGAGACCTTCCCATGCAACCTGAAAACAAGTGAGGGTGTTACTCTCCCCAAGCAATGAATCCAATTACCGATTTTATTTTTGGTCAAGTTTTCTTTAGCAGTCCCTTTTTTAAATTTTTTTGTGTTATCGCTTCTTTTGAGTCAATTCAAACAAGCGCCTAACGGTTTTTTGTATTTTTCCTTTATCCTACTTTGTTCCAAAAACAGAGGGAGAATAGAGTCGGAAAAGTCGTGCAAGTCGACACCAAGGTGGAAATCTCACCTTTGTGCCTAGATGATGCGTGCAAAGTTAGAAGACTTACAGCGAATCCCAGCTCTCTCCATGCGGGATGCAAAGCAGAATTTTTAAACCTAAGCTATATGGCGATATGCAAGCGGAAATCGTCCTAGAATAGGCAACTGCTAGCGTGAATAACCACAAGCTAACTAGCAACTCCTAATCCGAGTGTCCGGTCTAGGCTCACCCCTCCTCTGCCCAACACATTTGGGGTAGGAGAAAGCGCTTGTTCGGGTGTGAGCTCGCGGCGCGTGGATTTGGAAGCTACTAGCTAACTGTTTGATTATTCTAAGTCCAAATACGAATCTATAGGAGCATGCAAATATAATTAGGTGTTTGGACCTATTCTAATCGAATCAAGCAGGACCTATAACTAAGAGCTCAATCCACAAAAGAAAGTGTAAAATGAAAACAAAACCGGCAAATGACAGCGGTGAAAACTCGTCAAAACTGCGGTGAGCCCCCGGGTGAACAAACACCCGGAAATTAGGCCCGAATGTCTAAATGTCTAAGACCAAGTGTACCTGTATTATTACAAATTAAATGAATCACTCTCTCTCACACAAAAATAAATGAAAACTAATCTAACACTCTCTCTCTCACTCCTTGCTCTCTCCTGCCGGCTTGGCTAAAGAACCGCCGGCTCCGCTTCCCAAGGATGCGTCGGGTCACCTAGGCGATCCGCCTCGCTCCGCGGTCCCTCGCAAGAAGACAAAGAAGAGTGGTCAGATAGCTCAACAAGATATATATCAAAATGTAAGAGAAGGAAAATGCTATGGTAAACAATCACACAATCAAACAAAAATGTGAACTACTCGCTGTTGCTCCCCGGCAACGGCGCCATTTGATGATCTCGATTTTCGATGGTCTTAAGTTCAACACAAAGCGTTAACTCAGTCACAGTGTCGACCAATCAAATTCCGAAATTAATCAACAATTAACCCACACTAAGATCAACAAATTAGAAACAATGTGGAGTTAAAATTTATTTTTAACTCTGCACAAATGGTGTATAGTGTCAAGTATGCAGAGAGTTCGAACACAGGGAGCAAACAAGGTAGTACAAGCAAGTGCTAAAGTGTGTGAGTGTGTGGTGTCTACACTAAGCAAACAAGCAACTTAATTTTTGTGGGTTTTAAATTTTTAATATTTCTTTTTAATTTTTAATTTTGTATTTGATTTTTGATTTTTAATTTACTGATTTTTTATTTTCTTTTTATATTTTTGTATTTTCTTTTTCAATATTGGAAGGTAAAAACAATATAAGAAGAGGCAAGGTAAAATATTTATAAAAATGCACAAAAATACTCAAAAATTCAGAAATAAAATGTTTTTGATATTTTTATAATTTTTTACTGTTTTTGGGATTTTTGGGGATTTTTCAAGGTGTTTTTGGTATTTTTAAATACTGAATTAAGGGGAAACATTGGAAATAAGGCTGGCTGTGAGTAAAATAAAATTTAAAAATAACAAACAACAACCAAAATGTTTCACACTATTTTTCTAATGAAAAGAACAAAATAAGGGATAAACAGAAGTTGAGTTTGTATTTTTTGGATTTTTCTACTATTTTATAAATTTTTTTGAAGTTTTTAAATGTTTTTGAATTTTTAGTGTTTTTCTTTTGAGATTTTTAATGATTTTTGGACTGACAGTAAAATATGATAAAATAGACACTAGGTGAGTTTTTGGGAATTTTTGGAGGTATTTTGATATTTTTTTGGTATTTTCTAAGGTAGACAGTACACAAAAAGGCTGTTTTTGATTTTTAGTAAATATAAAAATAAAATAAAATCAAAAACTAAATAGGTGGCGTGAAAGTACACGTGTCCAGAAGCCTAAGTCTATTTTTGTGGAATTTTTGGACTTAAAATGATGGGTCGAATAATTACAAGAAGCATCCAATTAATAATCAGGCCTGGCAGGGGTATATGTGCAATATCTAAAACATCCAGGGGCATACATGCAATTTTCCCACAAAACTTTACACTGAATATTCATTTTATAGCATCAAAAAGCAATTACAAAAGCCGCCTGGGCCTAATAGAAATTTTCCCACCAGGGCGCGTGACTTGCACGCGCCTGGGAATGACTGGAGTGCAATATCACAAAAGCCTGGGGGTCTACTTGCAAATTAACCAAAAAGTTTACACTTAACGCCACAGTTTTGGGACTAAAACGAAATAAGTAAACAACCGAGGGTCCCTTTGCAAAAAGCTCACACCTCACATGTACAGGACACGTGAGGTGACGTGGCGAAGGACCTAAATGCAAATAAATAAAGCCTGGGGGTCTTCGTGCAAATATTACAAAACTTTTACACTACAGACAAAAGTTTAAATACTAAATATTAAATACAAAAATGGCGAGGGTGTAGATGCAAAATACCCTCGCTCGGGCGTTCTAATGACGACGCGTGGCGCTAATCCAACGGCGGGGCGACAGGGCGCGGTCCAGCGGCTGGAAGCGATCCACTTATACACGTGGCAGCTGGAGAACGGCCGATGACGGTTCGTGGATGCACGGCGGAGATTAGAACGCTCGAAGACGATCTGACGGCTGAGGCGTGGTGCGATCCAACGGCTACTGCTTGATCTGGAGCTGCGGCTCGATCGGACGGTGGGGACGCGAGGAGGAAGAACAGGGAAGAAGGCCGGCGAAGGCGAACTTCCCCGGCTCCGATCTCGCTTCTCCGGCGATGAATGGGCTCCAAAATGGAGCTGCAGACTCCTGGGAGGTCCCTCTATGGCCTGGATGGCTCAGATTCACCGGAGAGGCGTCGAGGTGCTGTCGCGGAGGCGACGGAGCTCTCAGCTCCAGGTATCTCCGGCGAAGGTCGCAAAATGCCTTCCAGGTGCGTTCGCTGCTCTTTGACCTGCAAGAAATGGTGAGAAGGTCCAGGGCAAAGTGCCTGGACCTTAGGTGGACCTAATCTAAGCGCGAGGGGGAGTGATCGACGGTGGCCGGAGTTGCGCTCCGGCGATGATGCTTAGATGGGTGAAATACGTAATGGAACTTAGAATTTTTTTGGGGTTTTCGAAGATGCGACTAACAGGAACCTAATGGTGCAAAGAAATAAACGGGGGGATGCCCTCGATGGCCGGAACCAGAGGAAGACAAGTACCTCGACGCCGGCTGTTGGCGGAGGTGGTGGAGGCACCCTCGACTTCGCGCGCCTCGGCTGAAGGGCTGGCGATGGAGCTGTCACCTCCACGGAGCTCAGGAGCACGGAGATGGCGCTGAAGGGTGGACCAAGGGGACTCAATTCGAATGGAAAGAAGGGGGGTCGGTTTTAAGTGGGTTGACCCAAGGTGACAGGGGGCCAAAGACCAAGGAATCTGGAGCGATTCAGTGATGCGACCCCCAAGAAAATCACTCGGCGGGCAAGGTGGTTGGTAAGGGAAGAGGTTTGCAGAAGAAATCGAGACGAGATAGTGAAAGAGTTGGCCGGGAGAAAGCCAAGAAATTGGCCCAAAAACCGAGCCTTCTGACGTCGCACATGGGAAGGACGGCCAGTTGACCGGGGTCAACTGGGACCGTCTCCTGATTGGTCCACGTGGACCAATCAGGAAAAATCCCTAAGAAATGATTTGTAAAATCAATAACAAATAGAAAAAGGTCGAATTAATTAAAAGTTATAAAATAAAAAATGCTTAGAATTTTATGTAGTATTTAATTCTGATTTTTATTTATTTTTAGGAGTTATATTTTTACAAGTTACCTTTTTAACCCTATATAGGTATAATACCTATGTATTTTGATATTTTATTTTTATTTAGGTATTTTATTTCTTTATTATTTTTATTTAGTATTTTATAAAATTGTAACATACTTTTATATACACATATATATTTTTATTTTATTTTTCTGATTTATTTTGTATATTTAATAAAATACAAGTGTGTTTTATATAGGTATGTATAGGTATTGTACCAATGTATTGAATATACAACTATTTTTATTTGTATTTTATTTATATCTTTATTCTGATTTTAATACTCATACTTATTATAAGTAATATTTACAACATTATAAAAATAAAAAAATGAATAAATAATGGATCAAGAATAAATTGAATATTTTATTCAGTACAAGTATACAATAGGGGTCCAAAACTCAACTTTCAAACCGTAGCTCCGTCAAATGCGAAACCACCGCCATTGGATAGATTATTTTATTCTATATACAATTAAAGGTGAGTACACTGCATTTGGAGTTGTCAGTTGTGAGATACAGGTCTGGGAAGTTGGGATTTTGGATTCTTATTCAGACCATATCTTTTTGTCTGTACATTCTTTTTCTGTGAAATCAATTTTGTATTTTTCTTTATAAAATTATCTACAACTTTCATGTACAAAGTTTCTTTATTTGATGTGTAAAAAGTGGAACCAAAAATAGGTCCTAAAATGAATAAAGAATGAATAACAAGTATAGGTATTTTGACTGTGTTTTTGGCCTTATCTCCCCCTACTTTATTCCTTGTCGACCTATTCATCAAGATGCCTAGGTCTCGGGGGTTTTGGGTCATAAAATATTTACAATATTTTATTCTTTTTCTTTTCTTTATTTATTCTAAAATTTTGGCCTTAATTACAGTAATTTACACATTGTTTAAATGCACATGCATGAATGCTAAGATGCTTGATTTAAGGCTATTTACAGGCATTTGCTAGGGTTTTTGGTGCCAAAATGATAGAATAAAGATGATGAAATGTGGATTCATCAGTTGTCAAGCTATCCGGGTATCCTGACAAACCCCAACTCCACCCATGCATTTCTGGTTGGGACTAGTTGTATGGATCTCATAATTTCTTTGGTATAATATTTTTCTAACCATGTTTAAATAAAAAAGTTAGCATGAAGAGCGTATTATGATCATTAAAAAGGTTAATAACACGTAATCATGGCAAATTTATCATTCCTACCCTCATAACCATCCAAACAGCTGCTGTTCACGGTAGGTTACCTCAACCCAACCCATTCCAGTTACCAAACATGCTCAATTGGATCTAATAATCCATTCTCATCATATCTAAAATAGGCTGTTTAGAGTGGTAATGACAGAAAGGAGAGAATACCACGAAAGAAGAAAGTAACAACAGTAGTCCACAACCATGAAGATAGTAAAGAGTCGACTAATCAAATTCATCAGTCATAATCACTAGAGTGGAAGTGGGTCGTCCATCAGTCCTGGTGGATACCTAGTTCATTATTTTTTGATTTTTTTGACTAATCGCATCCTTGATGATCTTTTGCTTGAAATTTATTTATAATACCAGTGTATTAGAAAATGTTTAATTAAAAGTCAACAGTGCCACACACGAGGAAGAGACCATATACAAAGTCAAGTAATGAATAGCATGGATGGGAACTATAGGGATTCTATGCATTTATTTTGATTTGAAGACCTTGTAGACATGTGCCTCTTTGATTAAATTAATGTACCTATGACTTTTTCGTCTAGTGTATATCTCTAACAAGCTAATACGACTCCGAACAGAATAACTACAACTCAAGTTTATATTACCTTTTTTTAATAAACGAATTTAAGATTGAATAAAATAGTAGGTGGAAATTTCAAAAGCTTAAATATTGTTATGTATTGATCATCAATTTGTTATATTGATTATATGTTAAGTCAAAATTTTATATCTGATACTGATGAATCCGAGCTATACTTAGTGTCATTTCCAGATGTTATAGAATCATATTTAAATAATATAATTTGATTAAATAAAAGAATTCAAATCATATCTAGACAATCTAAATCTGATTCAATAAAAGAATTGATGAAGGCGATTAAACTTCAATCAGGTAGAGTTAATTCGATAACCACCCCAATTAAGTTATCATTGAAAACCAATATAAATCGGATGGTTTTTGTTTACCAAACTTGAGGAGTTAAATTAATGCAATCAATTATCGATTAATTTGTTATTACAATTTTAGACACGTCCAATTGATTGGGAGTACTAATCAAATAATCATGTGAGTTTCTTTAGAGATAATTGTGGAAATAATCAGTTGTCAACTAATTGAAATAATGGAATTCCAATTTCCAGTAGAGATTATTTTTTGGATTAAGAAATTAGCAGGAGATAAATGTAGAAGAAAACGTAAGAGAATAACTAGAATTACCTATTGCCTTTTGTTTAGGCATGGTGTCTAAGTTTAAAATACTATCAAAATTCGTAACTCTCTCTTCCATATCCTAAAACATCTATCTCTTGCCTTTAAAATAAGGCTCCAGGGTATGGAAAGAGGCCTCAGGGTTTAGTGCTTCATCGGAGGGATTAAGGCGAAAGGTGAGACCCCATATCCCTCTTCATGCACTCCATTTTGTTATGTGTATGAGTTGTATTAAATCTTGATTAGATTCCATCCACTTTTTAATCATTCATACTCTGTAGTTTTAAAATTGATACAATATAATTCTCGATTGTACGAATATAGTTATTGTAGTGGTTGATTGTTTATTCCGAGTGTTAAATCGCACGGAATATGGTAGGATTTTGTTTTGTAAATCCATATATCCAATTCAAACTTCGAAAGCTGATAAGTTAGATTAATAATTTTATAAATAGCTACAAAAAAACTAAGGTGAATCGGAATTGATTTGGTTGAATGAGACAATCAGGAAGAAAACTACATTCAATTGGATGTATTTAGTGTTTGGAAATTTATTTCAAAAGATCTAAACATTCGAATCAAAATGTTAGACTGATTGCGAAGATCAGCAAACCATTAGTCTACATTTTAAAATCTTACTATATATCAAGAGCCGTAGAGTGGGCTCTGTAATAACCATTGTAGCTACAACGCCTACACATGTGTATATATAAAATCGAGCTACGATAAATCACCAAGTTTGTGGTTGGTTGCTTTGGTTGACATATTTGGGATCAAAACTTATTACACCCAATTTAATTTCTTAATAACTTTTTATTTAATATTAAACAAAAACTTGTTTATACTGTCACTTTTAATTTGACAAAGTGGATTTTTAATTTATCTATATAAAATGAAAATGCACTTTTTTACTTTCATTTTTAAATATAATAATCAAAAGGAAAGTTATAATATATTGAATAGTTTTTAGTACAGTTTAAAATACTATTTTTAATTTATAAATTTATTAATAACTCGAAGGATGCATGGAATATATTGCTAGTCTTCCTTTTTTGTAAATGTATAATGTTCATTTTTTATTCAGTGTCATTTATGAAGAAAGAGAATCAAATGGATAATAATTAACATATATATCATTGGTAATAATATAGAAATGAATACGACTTTCTTTGTGATTTGAAGAATCAAATAAAAGTTAATAGTTTATAATATTCGTTGAAAGAATAAAATTTGTTAAAATGAATAGATTTTTTTCATATCTTGTGCTAATTAATAATTTCAAAAAAATACATTTCAACATATCTATAAAAAACTACAATATCTATAAAAAAATGCAAAACAACAAAAATCTACAAAAATCCTATAAAACCAAAATAGTAAAATTTATATATTTGTGTTTTTTTCTTCCTACTTTCCAGTGAAATTAATCTCGTATTTCTCGCTATATTCTGGTTAGTTATTTTCATCTCTTACTTATTTACATTCAAAATTATTATATAAAATTCCCTTTTATTTTATTTTTTTCAAAATTATTTCATATTTTAAAAATATATAAAGCAAATTAAACTAACAAAACCACAAAATCATGTGTCCCCATTTTTATATATTTTTATCATTGTTTTATATATTAAAATCCTCTATCTTTTTACTTATATTCTATACTCTTATATATTCAATATGAAAAAAATTGAAAAAAGAGAAGGGAAAAAATAAAATATAAAAAATAATGAAAATATTAAATATATACATATATATCTTACTTGTAGGTATTGCAAAAAGTAATAAAAACATTGCAACACCTAAGCCAATATATGATTGCTTCATTTATAAAAAAACATTGCAACACATAAGCCAAATATGACTGATTCATTCATACTAGTTGGCTACTTTTCATCCAAATTCCCAATTGGACTGCATTGTTCTAGCTTTAGGACACCCACATTGTTCGCAAAGTGCCTTATAGTGAGAGGCACATGCACACCCTATGATATAGAGGCCTAAACCCCTCTTATACTTTTGCAATATTGCTTAATAGCCACTTTGATAAAGGAAGTGCTCACGCTTTTATCATATACATTTGAGTAGTTGGGTTTATCGATTCACTGTTGAATTTGACCCAATATCAAGCACATACGTCCTTCACAAAATGGACATCGTCGCATTGGTTCATGTTCGAGTAGATAAGTGAAGTTGCTTGCAACTAAGCTTGTCCAAATACATGAATAGCCAATCCATTCCTTCATCCTTTTACGATGCACTTTACCAAAATCTAGCTGCTAGGCGAGGGTAATAAGGGAATGAGTAATCCCCACACGAAGTGTAGTCTGATCAGAGTTCAGGCATAGGTTCTGCGATCTTGTGGTTATTCTTCAAATCATCATCTTTATTTCAGCATCAAAGTGGACTTAGTTTATTCAATCCCTTTATTCCTTGTTTCTTCTAAATTACTCAACCTAAAGTATCTTGTCTCTTTTTTAATTGTTTTTCTGTCAATAAAAAACACCCCTTCTTACATAATTTTACTTTCACGATTGAGAATTTCTTTCTTTCATGTTACTTTTTTTGTGTGCAATTTTTTTGCTGTGTTAATAGAAAACTTAAATTATTTGAAAGGTCTCTGAGCTACAAGCCAGTTTCAATATTGATCCTGAAGTTCATTATGTAACATTGTAATATCCGATCCTGAAAATATAAGTTAATGGAATTTGCGGCTACGGGATTCGGTTGACCTTGTTATCTTTCCATCCTTAAATCACATTATTCACAAACTATAGTAAATACTGTTGTATTAAAATTGTATATATATATATAGGTTTTAATTGGAAAATCTATTGGTTACAATTGACATTCAATTTGGTTTCAATTGGGAAACCAAATGGTTTGGAGGGAAAGTTGGGAATTCCCAAATTTGAAACATGGTTGAGTTTGGGTGGAAGTTTAGTACCATACCTTGGAGATCTAAACTTTTGGTGGACTTATATATGAGTCCACACCCCAAGCTCTTGTAGCAATAGTAGAGAGGAGGAATGGAGGACCACACACACGCGTGCTTCGCTCCGCTCCGCTCCGTCTCCGGCTCCGGCTCCGGCTCCGGCTCGGGAGAGTCAATTCGGATCTCGGATCTCGATACTTTTGCTGCGGGTTTCATTTGGTAAGTCGATTAGATTAATCACACGATTAATTTGGTAAGTCGATTTAAATGGGAATTCAACTCGTCATTATGGGCGCGTTTTTTGGGATCCGAAAGGATACGTTTTCGGGACGCATTTTTGGAAACCAAAGGTCGCGTTTTTAGGACGCGAGCCCCTCTATTTATATCCCTCACTCGACTCGGTTTTTCTTCACTCGCAAAAAAAACCTCTCTCACGCCGTCTCTCTCTGGTTCTTCCTCTCGCGGACGAACGTCTTCTTCTTCCTATCTCGGCTGCAGTTCTCTGAGGTACAATCGAGGACGATCCCGTTGGTGTGCGCCGACGACGATCGTGAACCTTCGTATCCTGGGAGCGGATCGCCAGTACCCTACGCACCGGTATTGTGGGGGCGATATCTTCTCTAAGGACAGTCCATTTCATGGACGCTTCGATGATTTCTAAACTGATCTTTATTTTATTTTGGTTGCCGCAATATGTTTATTGCTTTACCCTTTCTGGATCATGCCCGTGTTATTTATGTTTTTGTTTTATTAATCGGTTCCTGTTTGCATTGAATAATCGGATAATGATTGGGAAACATATGATTTTAATCTGTATCGTTTCTCTGTTATTTCATTTGGATCCGATATTATACTGTTTAATGTATGAACTGGTAATCTTATTTTCAACAATCTTAGAGAAGATATCTGGAACCGGTTTTAAAATGTCGGAAATAATGTTTAAATCGAGGGTAGATATGACGGGTATGCCTGAAAAATTCGGTGGACAGAATTTTAAGCGTTGCCAACAACGTATGAAGATCTGGTTAACCACCATAGGGTTAATCTCGATGCTTGAAACTGACTGTCCTACGGTAGAGACGGAAAACCCCTCACCCGATAGCCATAAGGCGCAATCCGCGTGGAAGGAACGCGACCGTATATGTCATGGTTGCATCTTGTTGGCTCTTTCCAACACTTTGTTTGACGTATATTGTTCGTCCACGCAGACTGCGAAGGGGCTATGAGAAGATTTGGATCGGAAGTATAACACCGAAGATCTCGGTATTGAGAAATACTCCGTAGCCAAATTTTTGAAGTTTTCCATGGTCGAAGGGAAGTCTGTTTCAGAACAGGCACACGAGTTTTTACTCCTGCTCCATGGTTTAGAGGATGTCGAAATGAAATTTCCAGAGAAGTTTCAAGTCATGTGCATCATAGAAAAATTCCCAAAGTCGTGGGAAGACTTCGGTATGACCCTAAAACACAGGAAGGGGAAAATTTTTATGGATGACTTGATGGTGGCTATTGCCATAGAGGAGGAACACAGGAAACAAAAACCTGTGCTTCCTGTTGATATTCAGGCTAAGGTTAATCTTATGACCTCAAAGGGCAAGGATAAGAAGGGAAAGGGAACCAATAACAATAAAATGAAACCAAAGGGCAAGATCCAGAAAAAGGCAAAGAATAAACCCTGCTGGCACTGTAATCAGGTTGGCCATTGGAAGAAGGACTGTCCGTCCTTGAAGGCTCAACCTAAGGCTACAGACGGGAGTCCACAAGTGAACATGATCACTATGGGACTCGGGGCTAGCGAAGGGTATGTCTCTGTGAAACCTGAACTATACAGTATCCATGATCCAAATGAGTGGCTCGTGGATACGGGAGCCAATGTAAATATATGTTCTGACAGAACGTTATTTTCTTCTTATCAGACCTGCAGCGGTGGGATTGTGAAGATGGGGAATGATTCTGCGGCCAAGGTGCTAGGGTCGGAACAAGTCAACTTGAGGTTCTCCTCTGGACGTGTCTGGACGTTGCACAGGGCGCTGCATGTTCCTGACATCAAGAAGAATGTGTTATCTGGCTCTATCTTAGTTAGAAATGGTTTTGAATTAAACTTTAAATGTAATAAAGTTGTTATTATGAGACATGGTGTCTTTTATGGTAAAGGCTATTTGGCTGACTTTGATTTGTTATTTAGAATTAGATGTGATTCAGTAAACATCAATGAATTGAATGTTTTGAATGCTGAATGTTCTAGTTCCGTGTCTCATGTTGTGAATAATCTAGAATCTTGTGATCTGTGGCATGGTAGATTGGGTCATGTAAACCTAAATTCGATTAAAAGAATGATGAATTTAGAGTTGATCCCTAAACACACAATTGATAAAACTCAAAAATGTGAGATATGTGTGCAAGCTAAGACACCTAGGAAGTCTTTTCAGTCTGTCTCTAGAGATAGTGAGATCTTGGATCTAGTGCACACGGATATCTGTGAGTTTAATGGTGTATTGACCCGAGACAATAAGAAATACTTTATCACCTTTATAGATGATGGCAGTAGATACTGCTATGTACATCTAATGAAAACCAAGGATGAAGCCTTAGAGAAATTTCTTATCTTTAAGAAAGAGGCTGAGACACAAACAGGAAAAGTGCTTAAACGCCTTAGGTCAGATAGAGGAGGTGAATATACCTCTAACTTATTTGATGAACAATGCAAATCTTTTGGCATAGTTCATGAAGTTACAGCCCCATATTCACCGCAATCAAATGGGATAGCAGAACGGAAAAATAGAACCTTAACTGACATGATCAATGCTCTCCTACAGAGTTCTGGACTTCCAACCTATATGTGGGGAGAAGCCTTGAATACGGCTTGCCATATTCTGAATAGGGTGCCTCCAAGACATATGGAAAAGTGTCCCTTTGAACTTTGGAGAAATAGGAAACCGAGTTTAAGATATCTCAAAGTGTGGGGCTGTCTCGCTAAGGTTTTAGTCCCAGAACACAAGAGAAAGAAACTTGGTCCTAAAACTGTTGATGCGGTCTTCTTAGGTTACCTGGAAAATAGCTATGCATATAGGTTCTTGGTAATTCGATCCGAGATACCGGGCATAGATGTCAACACTATTGTTGAACTCCGTGATGCTACCTTCTTTGAGGATGTCTTCCCATTGAAGACAGGGATTCCTCATAATCTGACCATTGAGGGCGCCTCCACATCAGGATCTGTTCCAGATCAAGTGGAAAGGATATCGAATGTGGGGGTTGAGACTCAACCTGAACCCAATGATCTTTCTGAAGAGAATGAGCCAATGAGGAGTAAAAGACCTCGGATAGCCAAGGATCTGGGTAGCGACTTCGTTGTCTACCAGATCGAGAGTGATCCATCAAGTTACAAGGAAGCCATGGCTTCGTCTGAAGCAAAACAATGGAAGGAAGCCATCAAATCTGAGATGGATTCCATTATGGCTAATGGAACTTGGGAGTTGGTTGATTTACCCAAAGGGTGCTCTACTATTGGGTGCAAGTGGGTGTTCAAGAGAAAGCTTAGACCTGACGGATCAATTGAAAAATACAAAGCCAGATTAGTTGCCAAGGGCTTTAGGCAAAAGGAAGGTATCGATTACTTTGATACCTATTCCCCTGTGACTAGGATGACCACAATCCGGATGCTCATAGCATTGACATATGTATATGATCTCTCTATCCACCAGATGGATGTGAAGACCGCCTTCTTGCATGGCGATCTTGAGGAAGAGATCTATATGGATTGACCTGATGGGCTTGTGACTCCTGGGAATGAGGGAAAGGTTTGCAAGCTTGTCAAATCCCTTTACGGATTGAAACAAGCACCAAAGCAGTGGCATGAAAAATTTGACAAAATCATTTTATGTGGCTTTAATGTTCATGAATCCGACAAGTGTGTCTATTCCAAGGTGAAAGGTGATGAGTGTATTGTCTTGTGCCTATATGTTGATGACATATTATTGTTTGGATCACATATGAGGATTATTAATGAGACTAAGGCTTTCTTGAGTAGCAAGTTTGAGATGAAGGACATGGGTGTTGCTGATGTGATCTTGGGTCTCAAACTGACAAGGTCAGTTGATGGGATTATAATTTCTCAATCTCACTATGTTGAGAAGGTACTTGAGAAATTTGGATATCAAGATTACAAAGCTGTAAGCACTCCTTATGATTCATCCAAAACGCTGTTTAAGAATAAAAGTGGAGTACCTGTAGCCCAGCTAAGGTATTCACAAGTAATAGGAAGTTTAATGTATCTTGCAAATTGCACGAGACCTGATATTTCATTCTCGGTTGCAAAGCTGAGTAGATACACTAGCTGTCCTGACCGTACTCACTGGGAGGCTCTGGATCGAGTACTGAAGTACCTGAAGGGAACTGTTTCCCTTAGTTTGCATTATGGTAGAAATCCTTCTGTACTAGAAGGATACAGTGATGCAAGCTGGATAGGGAAAATAGAGGAGTCTGGGAGTAATGGTGTTACAGGGTATGTATTTACCCTTGGAGGCGGTGCAGTCTCCTGGAGGTCTGTGAAGCAGACCATTCTAGCTCGATCTACTTTTGAGGCCGAGCTGTGTGCTTTGGACACAACTGGAATTGATGCTGAATGGCTAAGGGAACTTCTGTCTGAAATTCCCATGGTAAGTCAGCTTGTTCCTGCGATCTCGGTACATTGTGATAATATGACCACAATTGCCAAGATCAAGAGTTCAAAGTTCAATCAGAAAACAAGGAGACACATACAAATCAGACTTAAGACGTTAAGGGATTTGGTGTCTCGAGGAGTGTTGGCTGTGGATTTTGTAGGATCCAAAGACAACACGGGAGATCCGTTGACTAAGGGACTTGATAGATCTTTAGTCCTAAAGTCTAGGCTTGGGATGGGATTGAGACCCATTGGGAGTTCCTCTACAGTAGCAACCTTACCTATCTGAGTGGAGATCCCACAAAGTAGGTTCAATGTGGTAATAACAAGCTGTTTGGAGAACTGGTTGGCACTCTAAGTTTAATGCGTAAGCATGAGTGTCTTATCCCTGGAAGCTTGAGTGCCATTTAAGCTGCAAGTTTAGGAAGAGCGTAGGCTCTGAATGGGTTCAAGCCTTTGGGCAGGATGTTAGCAGTGCATCCTTGGAGAACGCCACCTATGTGAGTGTTACTGTAGGCCGCAGTTAAAGGAAGAGGGTCTTTCCTGAACACACTCATGAAACAAGATAAGGGTGCATGGCCTTTAAGAGCACCAACCCTGAAGATTGTATCAAGAACAACGCTTTGTTGTTTCTACCGTATACTTTAACACCCAGGTCTGATGTTCAAGACGTAGTTCACTTCGTTCCTGTTAAAGTGAAAGTAGTAAACTCAGGTAGAGGTTCAAACCGGAAGGTACCTTTACTGAAAGCAAAGTGTGGGCAGCCGAAAGAAGTCTCTTGAATACCTTTTGAATCTCTTTTTCAAATTGGTGAATTCGTGGGGGATTGTTGTATTAAAATTGTATATATATATAGGTTTTAATTGGAAAATCTATTGGTTACAATTGACATTCAATTTGGTTTCAATTGGGAAACCAAATGGTTTGGAGGGAAAGTTGGGAATTCCCAAATTTGAAACATGGTTGAGTTTGGGTGGAAGTTTAGTACCATACCTTAGAGATCTAAACTTTTGGTGGACTTATATATGAGTCCACACCCCAAGCTCTTTTAGCAATAGTAGAGAGGAGGAATGGAGGACCACACGCGTGCGCGCGCGCTCCGCTTCGCTCCGGCTCCGGCTCCGGCTCGGGCTCGGGCTCGGGAGAGTCAATTCGGATCTCGGATCTCGATACTTTTGCTGCGGGTTTCATTTGGTAAGTCGATTAGATTAATCACACGATTAATTTGGTAAGTCGACTTAAATGGGAATTCAACTCGCCATTATGGGCGCGTTTTTTGGGATCCGAAAGGATACGTTTTCGGGACGCATTTTTGGAAACCAAAGGTCGTGTTTTTAGGACGCGAGCCCCTCTATTTATATCCCTCACTCGACTCGGTTTTTCTTCCCTCGCAAGAAAAACCTCTCTCACGCCGTCTCTCTCTGGTTCTTCCTCTCGCGGACGAACGTCTTCTTCTTCCTATCTCGGCTGCAGTTCTCTGAGGTACAATCGAGGACGATCCCGTTGGTGTGCGCCGACGACGATCGTGAACCGTTGTATCCTGGGAGCGTATCGCCAGTACCCTACGCACCGGTATTGTGGGGGCGATATCTTCTCTAAGGACAGTCCATTTCATGGACGCTTCGGTGATTTCTAAACTGATCTTTATTTTATTTTGGTTGCCGCAATATGTTTATTACTTTACCCTTTCTGGATCATGCCCGTGTTATTTATGTTTCTGTTCTATTAATCGGTTCATGTTTGCATTGAATAATCGGATAATGATTGGGAAACATATGATTTTAATCTGTATCGTTTCTCTGTTAATTCATTTGGATCCGATATTATACTGTTTAATGTATGAACTGGTAATCTTATTTTCAACAAACACATGTCTTAAAAATTAAGTACCATGTTATTTTCTTTTAAAATTCGAGCACAAAAATCGAATCTATAATTCATAAACTTTTATACAATCTTACTATATATTAAGCGCCGTGGACATGTTACTGTTCACGGCACTGTTCATATATTTTAATTGTTTAGATAAACACTGTTCATCGATTTTTATTTGATTTAATCGTATATTTGGTGACTTTTTTATCATTCCATATATTTGATATAATAAATTTTAATAGTTGTTCATTGAGGTTCAAGTGGCTTTTGCAATGGAGATCGCGGGACGTGCCAACGCATTGCAGGTGAAGGCGCCAGGCGTCATTGGCCTCAAATGTTACGTGCCGCATATATTCTCCCCCATCTTCTTCATAGGCCTCGATAAATATCATAACCATTATGGACATCGCATGTCTCTTCCCATTATCGTCTCTGACTGCATATTTGGAGCAAAGAGAGAACCCGGTCGGGCGCCACAAACCACCCGTCCGTTGTGGCCGATGTCATTCTTAGATCATCCCGGATGGTCTCGCGCGCATGCATGGATCCATTCGCGTGAACTCGTCTGCAGCTTCGGCGGCATCATCCTCTCGTGCATGCGTCGATGGCAGGGTCTGCCATATCAGCGACATCTCCCACATCGTCAACATCTCATGTATGTGATTTTGGCCATGCCTATCTAATGGTGTGTATGCATGAGTATGATATCTCTTACACCGACGTCGAACCATCCGGGATAGAGTGCAACAATAAGGATGAATTGATTTCAATATTGTAGGATTTTCCTGATAATATATTCAAGTAAGGTTTCAAGTTTACACTATACATACGTAATGTTATGCCGCGATCCATCGTTGCCATTGATTGAACGATTCATAGGTATAGATAGAGCAAATATATTACATAGTCATCGTGTGTGTAAGGATATATTTTGAATTTTATTTCCAACAAGTAGAACCTGTTGTATGCCCTCCAAGTTACATTTATTATTTCTAACAGTTTCTTGATTTTGAGATTCGATCAGCTTCTTAATTACCAAATTACAGTAAGCTTGAGGGGCTTCATCTATTCATTGACCAAGAGTCTTAAGATCCGATTGAAATGGGAGTTCACTGCTTTAAGATTTCAAGATTTCATTAATTACTCTTAGGAGATCCCTCATACTCAAGTTCTTCATGTCGGAAGTTCATCAACTGCATCACCATCACCCTTCAGACTTTCTTCAATTCCCATCAGACATTATGCTTCAACTGAAATATTGCATATGAGTAATTAATTAGTGCTTAGATATATCGTTATTATTTTAATTCAATATTTAGTGATGGTTAACAAAAGTTTTGAAAAATTAAAATGTATGAGCGATACTATTTGGACCGTCGTTGTGATATAGCAGTGGATATGACCTTGTCGTTAATTCTAATTATAAAAAATAATGTTGCATGAAAGTTATTATCATTATATATATATGGGAAAAATGAGGCTGCCCTTAGGCTGCCCCCACCTAATTTTTCGTAATTTTTTTTATTTTTTGGAAAAATATCACCATGTAATTCATCCCTATATCCCTCATATATGTCATTCGAATTTCGTCAGAAACAGAGACTCCTACGGCCTCCATCCAGACGTCATTTTTCTAACGGTCGCATGATTTTTTAAATCGACCCAGTCTAGATTGAGGCCGTCGGAGTTTCTGTTTCTGACGAAATTCGAACGGCATATAGGAGGGATATAGGGATGAATATACATGGCGATATTTTTCAAAAAAACTAAAAAAAAAATTGCTCAAAAATAGGGCGGGGCAGCCATGTTGGCTGCCCCCAAGGGGCTGCCCCATCAACCCCTTATATATATACACCAATGGTTGATATAGTAAAAGTAATGGAAGTAAAAAACTTGTCATTGTATACCCATGTTGTTATGGTGTTTGTTATACATGTTTCATTTGTGATTTAAATGCCAATGAGATTAATATTGTACATGGATCATAATGTTAATATTATATATGGATTTCTAAACCACAACTTTTTAAATATGGATAAAATACACCATTAGCCTTATACTCTTTGTAACTACATAATGATCCCTATGATCTTACTCTAATTAACATGAAGAGTCATGATGCAATTACACAAACTTTTGGGGTTATGATGTAGTTGTGCATGCTTTTACGTATTGGTTATCTTTTAAGATATCGGTTTGCTTCAAGTAGAGAACTTCATACACCACATGAATCAATTAGTGGGGAGGTTTGCAATTGAGTTGACAAGGGTTTAAGAAATGTGGTGGGGTTTGTGATTGGGCTGACTGGGCCTAAGAGATTAGCCTCATGATTCGTGATGAGGCTGAACATGATACACACATGGCTTGAGTTCGCAAGTCCTACATCAAGGCACATAGGCACACCATCTTGATGTATCTCACCTTTGAGCTGTATAAAATGAAATTATAAAAAACACCTAGAATTATATGATCAAACCTTATGATGACTAAACTTGTACAAGGTGATTTTGAATGGAAGAATTGTGAAAGCCTTTGCTGGTGAGTATGAGTGAGATCCTACCATTATACCCTCCTGAAGACCTACAAGTATAACAGAAAGGATGGTCTCATGATGGTCCTAGGGCACAACTCACCCATCGGACACCACCTACACCTTTTGGAACATCTAGCGCAGGGTATATCAACATGTATCTCATTGCAAGCGATAAGATAGTTTGCGACATCACCCTTATCGTGGTTCTCTTCGCTTAAGTTTCTGCGATTAGTTAAATTTAAACTATCATGGGATATTCTGCATCAAAATTTATGTCATTTAATGATTACACTTTACAGTTGCCTCAATAACTCTGGTCATCGCTATAGTCTTTAATATAAAAATTCTAAAATGACGAAAACTATCAATAATTATGTTATTGTTACATTAATTTCCTTTACTCTTGCATGAGGATCCTACTAGGTCTCTTCTCATGTCAAATCTCTAATGAATGAATCTAATGGTCAGTGAAGACATGTACATCCACATACCCCGTGCAAAGCACGGGCTGCCTACTAGTTTACTTTAATTTTAGGAAGTATTTTAAGCTTCTATTTTACCAATTATAAAAAAAGTTTGAAAAGTCCTGAATGAGTCGTACTTGTGTCATTTCTAAATATTATCGAATCATATTTAAATACTCTAATCCGGTTAAATAGAATTCCAATCATATTTAGACAATCTGAAACTGATTAAATAAAAGAATTGATGAAGGTGACCAAACTTCGATCAGGTAGAGCTAATTCAATAATCACCCCAACTAAGTTATCATTGAAAACTAATATAGTTGGATGGTTTTTATTTGCCAAACTTGAGGAGTTAAATTAATACAATCAATTATTGATTAATTTGTCATTATAAATTTAGACACGTCCGATTGATTGCTAGTACTAATCAAATATTCATGTGAGTCTTTTTATGGATAATTATGGAAATAATTAGCTGTCAACTAATTGGAAGTAATGGAATTCCGATTTCTAGTAGAGATAGAGTTTTGGATTAAGAAAACAGTAGGAGATAAATGTAGAAGAAAAAGTAAGGGAATAATTAGAATTACCACATGCCTTTTGTTTAAGAAATGGTGTCTAAGCTTAAAATAATATCAAAATTCATAACTCTCTCTCTCTCCCCCATCCTCTTAAACATTGAGCTTTTACCTCAAAAAGAAGGCTCCAAGGTATGGAAAGAGGCCAGCAGGGTTTGACGCTTCATCGGAGGGCTTAAGGCGAAAGGTGTAATGTCTCGGGCTTAAGGCGAAAGGTGTCCAAACAATCTTCAGTTTTAAAATTGACACATTCGAGTGTTAAATCGCACGGAATGTGGTAGGATTTTGTTTTATAAATCCATATATCCAATTCAAACTTCCAAGCTGATGAGTTAGATGTATAATTTTATAAATTGTTACAAAAAAATTAATGTGCATTATTGATGCGCAGTTAATGACACAATAGCAACAGCGACTTCAGTAGTTTGGATGTTATATCCAGGTTTGAATGTAAAATTTTGATTTAATGTGATTCGATTGATTTAAAATATTTGAGTGTATGGGTGTGATCGGTATATCTGTATATACAATAAAAGAGAGAGAATTTTTATTTATTTTGATGGATAAGGATATAAGTTTTTAGATTTTTATAAAGATGGACATTTTTTTATTTTTTAAAATATATATGAATATGGTTGCAAGTCTTTTGATGGACACTTATCTTGATATCTACGTTATTGAATATGTGTGTATTCACAAATATGTAATTGGTATATTCATAACAGTCTGTCGTATCTGTTTTCTATTGATATAGGTATATGTTTTTTATGTTGGTAGATAAAGATACTTGTTTTCACAAAGTAGGCTCCGCTTCCTCTATTTATATTATATATACGTATACCAAATCAAGGTTTGTTCACTAGTTTGTATGCATGAACCATATATATTTCCGTGCTTGTGGGCAGCCACTAGATTTCTGCCACGTGGCTGGCGTTGCGCATCTATAAGAGAAAAGGATTTTTACCTGGCAGACCCTATAAATTTTTTAAATTACCTCTGCGACTTTTTGCACAACGCAATTACCCCGTCGATTCTGTAAATTACCCCAAGGACCCTCACGGGCTTCAAACAGATTACCCGGAGGGTTCATGGGGTAAGAGTCGGCAAGTTTACGGGGTCGAGAGGGGAATTAGGTTGTTTCAAATGTCGTGGAGGTAATTGGCAAAGTCTATAGGGTCTGCCGGGTAAAAATCCCAAAGAAAAAAAGGATTTTTACCCGACAGATCCTATAAACTTTTTAAATTACCTCTACGACCTTTTGCACAACGTAATTACCCCATCGACCATGTAAATTACCCCAAGGACCCTCACGGGCTTCAAACAGATTACCCGGAGGGTTCATGGGGTAAGAGTTGGCAAGTTTACGGGGTCGAGGAGGGAATTAGGTTGTTTCAAAGGTCGTGGAGGTAATTGGCAAAGTCTATAGGGTCTGCCGGGTAAAAATCCCAAAGAGAAAAGGATTTTTACCCGGTAGATCCTATAAACTTTTAAATTACCTCTACAACATTTTGCACAACGTAATTACCCCATCGACCCTGTAAATTACCCCAAGGACCCTCACATTCTTCAAACAGATTACCGGGAGGGTTCATGGGGTAAGAGTTGGCAAGTTTACGGGGTCGAGGGGGAATTAGGTTGTTTCAAAGGTCGTGGAGGTAATTAGCAAAGTTTATAAGGTCTGCCTGCTAAACATCCCAAAGAGAAAAGAAAAGGCACGTGGCGTCGGACTCTTCTTGGGTAATCTATGCTCAAATCCCTTTCCTTTCCGTTATTTACACTTATGCCCAACAACGATCATACATGATGAATGGACTAATTATTGGTGCACCAATGAATGAAAAAAGTAATTACGAAATATTGCTATAACGTCCATCCAATTTGGGAAGTAAGGATTGGATTCACTTGGATTTGACTTGAATTGTGTTAGATTATGTATCTGGGTTGCCTTGGCATATAATCTGATTCTTATAGAATATAGACATATATATTTTTTGAAGGTGATGTTGCTGTCCATTTGAAGGGTGCGTTTGGTTGTCGGGTTATACGGGGTGGATAACTCGTTTTTGTGTTAGTGTGTTTGGTTGGTGGTTTAAAGGTTGGAAGGGTTTGTATGATGTGATTGTATTGAAATTTAAAAAAGTTGGGGTTTTCGGAGGTTACCCACCCAAAGTGGAGAGTAACCCCCAAACCGAACGCCAAAAGTATATGAAGGGAATAGTAATCGAAGATCTATCTGGAGCATCTCGTACTCCAGTACACACGAAGACCCGAAGAACAATAGACCGGCCACGCCTGGAGCTCGACCGTGAAGAAGGAAGGAAGAACATGCGAGGTACAGGTCCGCGACACGTGGAGCGCCACCAACGACCCGGATCGACCAGCTCCTCATTATTCCGGTCGTTGATTCGAAAAGGTAGGACTTTTGCAAGTCCACTCCTGATACTTTTACAGATAGCTAAGTCCCATAATTTCCTGTAAGACGCCATGTGCGAAGGAACTTTCGCGCCTCTGCCCTCAATGTTCTTGGAGTTTGCTCTTTTGTCCCTTAACGATTGCCTTTAATGAAACAAAATTATTTAGCATTTTATGTTGAGACCCTTGAGTTTAAACCAATGTTTTTCAGACCGAACCGGAAATGGTCCGATCGGGTTGAACCATGTAATCAAACCGATTCAACCGGATGATGACGCCATCATTATTTAAAATCAGGTTAAATCAGACATGTGAAAAAAAGTGGTTGAATCGGCTAATCAAATCGAAATAAAAGATAATATGTATATTATACACTTAAATATACTTAAAATATAAATAAAATACATAGATAATGTATATATTTTACACTATACATAAAGATATTTTTCATATACACCATCAAATAACATATGTATTATATATATATATATATATATTATTTGGACTAGTTACTCTATAACATGATAGTATTTTAAATATATTTAAAACTCAACATATTTAAAAAGTTGTGTTTGTGTAGTTGATTAGAAGTTTGAAATAGGTAATTAGAATTCATGGGTTCAACTCCCACTACTAACAATATTTTATAATAATTTAAAAATTATAAGTGGTTCAACTTCGGCTGAATCTGGCTAAATCAGGTAAAAAAATAGGTTGAATCGGATGAGTTAAATAAAATATGAATAATCCGGACCAGTCCAGACCCGATTCACCGGTCGAACCGGCCTGTCCGATCCAGTTTTTGAAAACATTGGTTTAAACCGTTATATCTCTAAGCCCTTGCGAATTTCACGTTGCTGATATTTTTGGGGATCGAACGTATTATGCTACAGCTCTTAGAGAGATCTCAATATTTTTTGGAGCAAAGTTTTTTGCTAAGAATGAAAATAGCTGGTTCTGAGTAATTAGTTCACAAACAATCATCTATTTAAAATTTGCTACTCATTTTTGGCTTAATTTTAGCTTGTTATCATATTTAATTACTGGAAAAAATCATTCTGAAAGTTATTGAATCTTGTGGATTCTGTATTTTTTCTCTAAATTTTGACATATTTGGATTATCTAGGTATTATTTGACGACTTTTCCCTAAAATAAAAATATCTTCTGATTTCCCACACCTAAGAAACGACTCGCATATTTCATTTTTCATTTTTTATTTTTGCAAACTCACAGCTCAATAATATTATTCCACACTTAAAAAATTCATAAACTATTCAGTAATTACCGAAATTTCAAAAATATACATTTCAAAATATCTAAAAACCAATAAAATTACAATACCTGTCTCTAAAAAATACAAAACACAAAAAAACTACCAAAAAAATCATATAAAACCAAAATAATATAAATAGTATTTTTGTATCATTTTCTGCTTAATTTTCAGTGAAACTAATATCATATTTTCTCACTATATACATAGGTTACTTATTTTATTTCATATCATATTTACATTCAAAATTATTATATAAAATTACCTTTTATTTTAAGTATTTTCAAAATTATTCCATATTTTAAAAATACTTGAAACAACTTAAACTAATAAAATCACAGAAGCATTTGTCCCAATTTCTATATATGTTTATCTCTATTTTATGTATTAAAATCCTTTCTCTTTTTACTTATATTTTACACCCTTCCTTACTTTATTGTATATTCAATATGAAAAATTTGGAAAAATATAAGGGAAATAAAAATTTGAAATATAACAAAAATCCTAAAATATATACCTATACATCTTACTGTTAGGTATTGCAAAAAGTAAAAAAAAACATTGCAATTCATAAGCCAAAAATGATCACTTCATTCACACTAGTTGGCTACTTTTCACCAAATTCCTAATAGGACTACATTGTTCGAGCTTTACGACAGCCACATTGTTCGCAAAATTGTCTTATATTGAGAGACGTGTGCACAACCTAGGACATAGAGGCCTAAACCCCTATTATACATTTGCAATATTGCTCATATACAGTTGAGTAGCTAGGTTTATCGATTCAGTAGTGAATTTGTATAGTATAAAGCACATACGTCCTTCGCAAAAAGTACACCGTCTCATTGGTTCACGTCCGAGTAGATAAGTGGAGTTGCTTGTATCTAGACGTCCAAATACATGAATCGTCAATCCATTCCTTCATCCTTTTATGATGCACTTTACCAGAATTTGGCTGCTAAGTCGGTGATGTAAGGGAATGAGTAATCCCCACGCAAAGTGTAGTCTGATCGAAGGCTAAGCATATGCTGTGCAATCTTGTGGTTATTCTTCAAATCACCATCTTTATTTCAGCATCAAAGTGGACTTAGTTTAATCAATCCCTTAGCTCCTTATTTCTTCCAACACACTCAACCTAATATCTGGTCTTTTTTAAGTGTTTTGTTCTTTAAATTAAAAAACATCCCTTCTTACATAATTTTACTTTCACAGTTGAGAATTTCTTCTTTCATAGTATTTTTCTGCACAATTTCTTTGATGTATTAATATAAATCGTAAAATATTTGAAAGGTCTCTAAACTATAACCTGATTTCAATATTGATCCCGAACTTTATTATGTAATAATGTGATACATGATCATGAAAATATAATTTAATGTAGCTTGACTCTAATGAGATTCGATTGACCTTGTTATCTTCCCATCCTTGAAGGAAACATATCTTAAAGATCAAATACCATATTGTTATCTCTTAACATTCGAGCATGAATTTGGAACCGGATCTATAATTCAAGAACTTTTATCTAATTTACTTTAAATTTGGGAAGTATTTTAGGGCCTGTTTGGTTGCAGGGTTGGGCAGGGTTGGCCCAACCCTGATTACTATTCACAAGGGTACTTCCTCCTCACAGATTACTATTCACCCATCCCAACCCAGCCCAACCCAACCCTGCCCAACCCTGCAACCAAACATGAAGTAGACCCCACCAACAAACGCAATTAATTTTCTCCACATTTCCAGAACATGATGTCATGGTGTTTCATCTAGTGGGGCGCTTGCTTTCAATATCATAATCACCCATATATCTCCGTTCCCATCTGTCTCCATTTATAGTGGCCCCTACTAAAAAGGGATGCTAACATAGGTAGGTTCTATTTTCCCAATTATAACAAAAGTTTGAAAATTCCTGAATGAGAAAATTATTTTTTTAAGTGTAGCATTCTAGATATATTTTTTAATTAAAGATGGGGACAATGGGGTCATTTTCTCGATGGTTATCTTAGTTCTCATCATTATTTTGTTTACTAGTAGATGATCAAAGTCTTTACCAATTATAACAAATACAGTCATGACAACTTGCTAGAATTTTGTTGTAGAAGAGCTTGTTAAGATTGAAAAACTAAATTGTAACCCTCTACAATATAATCATATCTCATTTTTCTTGTTGAACTAATTACCTAGATATTATGTATCTATATACTATTTATTAAATCCTCAAATTCCTTCAAGAAAAGAAAATCCCATCCTTTTTTCCCTTCATCTCTTTGTAATAGTGCAACCTATGAAAAAGAAGAAAATACCAACAAAAGATAGGTCATAGTAGGACATCTTAATGATTATGAGGGGGAACCTTATATACGAGATGCATCAACTAGATCCATTTCTCAGTTGTTTTGATCTCACTGTTTACTCAAAAAAGGATCTCTAATCATCACTCAAATCTTGAGAAAATCCAACAATAATGTTAAGAATTACACATACTAGACCATCCATGTCCAAATCTCTCTTTTGTCCATCCGTGTCTTCTTTGACAACTTCCATGATGTCGATGCCATGATCCATAATGGCTTCCCTATTGACCACGATATTTTTACCATCCTCGTTAACAGCTAATGCGTTGTGTGGAAGCTCTGTGAGGGCATGAGTTTCTTCAGAATGGGGAGGATGTGCCATCAGTTGACAATTGTGGTCAGGAATTTCTCGTTGACGGCTTTGTCTCCATAAGCTACCTCCTATCATGGAAGGAAATATCGCAATATATCGACGATATATCGATATCGAGATGAGACAGATATCTATCATCCTTTTCAGGTATTTCCTTCACAAAAGTATGTCGACATGGACGATATTTCGGCGATATATCGTCGACATATTATCGAAATATCGTATGGACATGATATCCAAACGATATCGATATCGATACGACCTTCCATACCTCCGGTCTACCAAAGAGATCGTGGGGAAGATCACCAAGAATGACTTCCTACCCATCCTTGCCATATTCTATTCACTAATCCCAATGTTGTGCGAGTTAGAACCAATTAGTAAGAGGTTTGATGGACAATGTGAACATCAAGGGTGAATACGTATATTGAGATTGCCAAAAACCACAGGGTTAATCGTATAATTAAACGAGATTATAACGGTATGGTGCAAAAATCCCAACCTACAAACCCTAATATACAAAATCCCCTAAAAAATTGGGGAAAATATTCAAAAAAATTTAAAAACAAAAACAAATAACCAGGTCTAGAGAGAGGAACGTGCGATTCTACGCCTTAGAGAGAAGGAGCGAGACATATATGCGTTGCTGCGACAAGTGTTGCTTGCACTCCTCGATGCGTGTAAGCGTGGGCGCCCCTACATGGCTCCCTCGCGTTGGTCGGAGCCGCCGGAGATGGGAACGGACCTCCACCTCGACTACAAATCCCACCCCCCAACTCTAACCCTAACCCTAACCGCCACCATTGCCCCCTAGAACCCTACAAAGGTCCCTCCTTTCCCTCCCATCGATCCCCGTTCCCCCGCCCGTTCGCGGGGTTCTGATGTCGTCCTTGCGTTTTTGGTTCCTTTTCAGGTCGATCCGTCGATGGCGGAGGCGCCGAAGCTCCTCTACATCGTGGTGGTGGACGAGGATGAGAGGGGCTGTGGCAAAGGTGGCAGCTTTAGGTACACGAGGCCGGTGCTGCAGAGCACCCTGCAGCTGATGGGGTGCAAGGCGAGGCATGCGTTCAAGGTGGGTGGGAAATGCTTGATCTTGGCGGGAAAGATTCGATCTTTGGTTGGTTTTCATCGGTTGGTGCGTTCGTGTTGGAGAGAGGTTTGCGTGCGAGTCGTTTTCGCTCTTTGTTGTTGGATTTCTTTGGTGTCTCTTTCGGTAGGTTTTTTTAATACGTCGAATGCGAGGTTGATTCTACGTGTGGAACCGATGAGAAGTCTTTTGCATGCCTTGAGGTTTATTGTTGGATCAAATCACACCCTTTTTATTTGATCAGCTTCTTGTCTTTTGATCATATTGGTTATTGCTTGCACGGTAACTTAATTCACGATGGACATCTCTGTCAGATGTTATTTTACTAGATTAAACACCTATAACGTGATATGGGAAAAGTTTATGGTTCTGGTTGAAACCTCTACCGCTTATCTCCTTCCCTTTTATTTGGAGGATTTTTGGTCTTTTTAATCAGGTGGGTGCTTCTTTCCTGGTGACCGTAACTCTAATCGGTCACTGCCTTGTGTGGTTGGAAGGTTCCTTTCAACACATTGATTATATGGTGTTGAAACTTCTATGACGCTGACCCCATGAGGGAAACAGAGTGGGTCTTGGTTGGAAAATTCTGCCTCTTATCCATCCACTAGATTAGCTGATGCTGTTTCTACAATAATGATTGCTGGACTTTGTGTTTCGATTTATCAGATCAGTAGAAGAGTATTTGAAGTGACGAGAAATGGATTTGGGGACCCATCATCATCAGGGGCCGAATTGAAGTTAAGCATCTCCGAGAAATCTAGTGGTAAAGCAGATGACAAGCATGAGAAGCGTCCTTTGGTCCAGAAGGAAGCTACTTTATCTGTAAAACATGTAGAGAGAAGTAACTCTGTGCAGTTCGAGTTGTACAAGAGGCAGACCACTGTTGTTATCCTGAGAGATGCCTTTTATGACTTGGTTTGTGATGCACTCTCACAGTACAAATATGTGGGACCAAATCAAAGAGCTGACTTTGCTGTGGCATGCAGGTTTGCATCTCATGATCCTTCTGATGTGCACATTACTTTCACATTCTGTTATGCAGCCTCTTATTTGGGCCATGTTTGCAAAATTGTAGATTATACCACAGTTTATGTACTTCTAGAGTGTTTGTATATTTGTATATTTGGGTTGTGGATGCAAGAGGAAAGAAACTCCATGGACCAACCCCGCCATCTCCACCATGATAATTTCAAGGATGCCTTCAGCATCCATGGGTTGTAGATGATCATTAGCTGTCTGATGATTGTAGAGGGGCAATGGTTTGTTCTTAAAACTAAAACCAACATTCTAAATTCGTAGTCAAGTGGGATTTCATCATATCATGGACCTTCCAACTTGAAGTCCGGACAACTATCAAGGAACACCGACCCTTGCAGCTTGTTGAGGTTGGGTGCAATATATCAAAGCAACTATCTAAAAAAATTAGTCTTATTTGTCGAATTCATATTCATAGGATCATATGTACGGATGCGACTCAACCTCTCTCACTTGTTACTTTCATGTTATAATTGTTTTGGTTCTTGTTTATTCAATCACTCTCAATAATAGTGACCTCAAGATGTCAGTTAAGCGCTTTCTACCTAATAGTTTTAGTAGGGGTTGATAATAAATGGAGCTTGTCAGTGAACACCTACCAAGGGTAGATAACCCATTTTTCCTAAAAATACAAATAATTAGGGTTAATCCATCTCTTGGATAGCCATTTCCACTTTCCACCATCAGAGGGAAATTTACTTTGTTATTATTGAAACGTCCAGTACAAATAGAACAATAGTTTACTTCAGATGCTAAACAGGTGACTATGTATCGATATATTTTATTCCGGTTAAGTGTATAGAGTAAGATAACCGGTAGAGATCATGAAACTTTTAACTGAATCGCACAAATGATAAATGTTTTATGTTTTGAGTTTTCGTAGTTATTCTACATCAATGAAGTGATTTCCTATACTTTGTGAAATTTGTCACGATTTCTTAGTAAGCGGATTGTATTTTTGGATATAACCTTTTTGATGTCATTATCTTGCTTCGTAGAAATTCCTTGCATTGGATTTTCGGATTCCTATTGAGATTTTAAAAAGATTGTTCACTTGGTGATACATACCTGTGTTAATTTTGAGCCTTTTGGATGATAATGTTTCTCCTCGATTGTTTTTTTATGGAAACTTTTCTTCTGCAAGAAGAATTTTGCTTCTTATTTCTTCCTTTTCTGGCAGAATAAGAGAGCGGAAGGAATCTGTCACTGTCCTCTTGTGTGGAACTAGCGGGTGTGGGAAGTCCACATTGTCCACTTTGCTGGTACCTGACACTTGCATGATCATCCTTTTCATGCTTATTTTTATTACCAACAGTAAATTAAAATTTCCATTCTTGCTATTGTATGCCATATTTTGTTGCCTCCATTATGGTTAAATTATTTCGGAATGGGGCATCAAAACTAAATTATCCTTCATTTGCTTAGCTTGTTATATCGTCTACACATTGTATTTATGTCGACCTTTTTCAGTAAGAAATTATATTTACCTTTTTCAGTAAGAATTTATAATTTTGTACACGCAATCATTTTATTAAAGTCTACTTAAGTTCTCAATTTGTTTGCAAGCATAAGCCTGTGTTGATTGTGAATACAGGCTAGCAGGCTTGGTGTCACAACGGTGGTATCTACTGACTCAATAAGGCATATGATGAGGAGTTTTGTTAATGAAAAAGAAAATCCTCTTGTATGGGCATCAACGTATCACGCAGGGGAGTTTTTGGATCCCGTTGCTGTTGCAGAAGCAAAAGCCAGACGCAAAGCAAAGAAATTATCAGGGGTTTCAGTCATGACTACCAAGGATGAGCTTAGTGAAGGTGAAAGAGCTAATGCCAACAAGTGTTCAGATTTAGGAACTGAACTGATAGGTAAAAAACAGATGACCATTGAGGGGTACAAAGCACAAAGTGAGATGGTTATTGACAGCCTTGATCGCCTAATCACTGCTTGGGAAGATCGGAATGAGTCTGTTATTGTTGAGGGTGTCCATCTGAGCTTGAATTTCGTGGTAGGTATCTTAATCACTTTAATATCCTTTTGTTAGATTACTACTTAACAACTGTTCTTTTCTTGATCTTTTATTATTGGATGCATCCTTGAGAAAATCATTATTGATCACTCATTTTCTTACTGTAGATGTCGCTACTAACCTGGGTATTTTTTGTAAATTTTGAAAATCGGGAATGTTTTCTTTAATCTAGTTAAAGTTTGTCCTTTTTTGGAGATTTATCATTTGTATTTTGGCCAGATGGGTCTTATGAAAAGGCATCCTTCTATAATTCCATTCATGCTTTATATCTCAAATGAGGAGAAGCACATGGAAAGATTTGCTGTTCGTGCAAAGTACATGACTTTAGATCCTTCAAAAAACAAATACATCAAATACATTCGCAATATCAGAACCATTCAGGATTATCTTTGTAATCGAGCAGATAAACATCTTGTGCCCAAGGTAAACAACTCTAATGTTGACAGAAGTGTAGCAGCTATTCATGCCACTGTTTTCGGTTGTCTACGGAGGCGAGAAGCAGGGGAGCAGCTCTATGACCCAACCACAAACACAGTTCCTTTAATAGATGAAGAATATAGGAGCCAATGTGCTGCTAACACACTCAGTTCGAAGGGAATGTTCCAGTTAATTCAGAGGAAAGGCTCATCACGGCATCTGATGGCCCTTCTAAATACAGATGGAACTGTTGCAAAGGCGTGGCCTGTGGAGTCTGTTGACGGTGCTGAGAAACACAAATCAGGCAATAGCAATGATAAATGCATCGGTAACCCATTGTATGGTCCATTACAGATTGCAAAGGCAGAACCTGTTAATCTTCAGTTTGGTAGTTTTGGCATTAGTGCTTGGCCTAATGACACTGGTGGCACGAGTCATAATGGAAGTGTTGATGATTCCAGAGGCGATGGGACAGACACTGGCAGCAGATATTATTCCTCTTGTTGCAGCTCACCTAGGATGTCAGATGGACCTGCAAAGGAGGTATATTCTGGTTTTCTTATCTGCTGTACTTTCAGATGACATGAAATCCCACACCACTTCCATTTTGTGGCTACATACATATATGCATACATACACACATACGTATAAAGGAGCCTACACCCGGTGTAGGTAACTTTCCAACACCCGTCCCCCTTTTCTCCTCTATTCTTTTGAATGAATCCTGCTGGGCGATTTAGATCACAATATATCACCAATTGTGTCATTCAAATTTCAACTTAATTCGGGACCTCTAACTTATTCATTAAGATAGTCAAATTTTAACGGCCTCAGATTTGCTGAAATCGACCCTTCAGATGGACATATTATTAATGTCTATTCTACACGAAGCATGTATTCCTCTTAATATTTTAAGTAAATCACCCAATGATTCATTTAAAAAAAACAGAAAAATAGAGGGGAAAAGGGCCGGTGTAGGAAAGTTACCTACACCTGAGTGTAGACTCCCAACC
Organism: Ottelia alismoides; assembly: GCA_037367405.1. Lineage (NCBI taxonomy): Eukaryota > Viridiplantae > Streptophyta > Magnoliopsida > Alismatales > Hydrocharitaceae > Ottelia > Ottelia alismoides. The sequence continues at coordinate 399,205 of JAZKJV010000948.1, read as the reverse complement.
CCTATATATATTATTTTATATACTTAATTAACCTTTTTGATTTATAAATCGGGATATGAAATCTGTATTATGGATTACAATCAAATTTGTTGTGGATTTTTCATGAATTCACTCTGCACAAGTACATGGCATGGTGATTGTAGTTTGTAGGATTTTATAGGCGTTTCAACTAGCTTTATTACATTAACTATTCCTACTCCTCTCACTAAACCATTTTCCGTAAATTGCTTAACTTTTATAGCAATCATCAACAAACTGGTTCTTTGGCCTGCAACAATTGCTATCCCACTTTTCACTCTTGGTCTTCTTTTTGTGCAAGTGTTAGCCAACTTATACTGTGGACTACAATCTGAATCGATGTTATGCTATGTTATGCTAGAACCAGACCGAGTCATGGTTCTTATATGTAGGTAGTCTATGGTGGACTTACAAGGCAATCCTGCATGTTTATACCTGGTTGAGTTGTAAACCAAAAACTAAGACGAGCTGTTTCTTTTTTCTTTTGACAGCTCAAGGAGGAATCATCTGTCTCGGGTAGCGATGAAGAAGCGGTTGACACTCAATGTGTGGACACGGATGAGGATATCAGTGACATAGATGACCAAGTAATTGAAGAAGAAGTAAGCTCTTTGCTACGATCTTGAAGTTTCTTGCTTATATTCTGTTAGAATTCGATTTTGGATCCTATCGGTGGACTTAGTAACTTGCAATCAGAGGGTTGTAGTGGCTGTGTTGCAAAGTTGGGCGTTGCTGTTTACTTGCCTGTTGTAATTGAGCTCTGCTATTTGATTGATGATATTTTAGTAATGCTTCTTAATTGCCTTTGCGGCCACTGATCAACTCTCTTGTATACACATTTCTTTATCACTGACACCAAATTCCTCTTGAACTGTAGATAGAAGGTTCGGTTGACGAAGAGTCAACCAAGTCAGATGAAGAGTATGACGACTTGGCTATGCGTGATGGTTTGGACAATGGTTATTGGTCTGATGAGGATGAACCATCCGACAAAACGACACAAATGAACAGCAGGGAAGTTACAAGTAGAGTAACCGATGGTGTTGGCTCAGAGAAGTATAAGAAGAACCTTGACCTCTTTCTGAATGACCGTCGACGCACTTCAGATGACCCGTGCTTCCTTTTACACATCCTATCTGATGGGATCACAAGGAGTGGTGATGGAAGGATTCGAAGGAGGTCGCTCAGTGATGCATCAGGTTTCTTCCCTCATTCGCAGGCCATACCTGTTTTAGATAAGCAGGGTTCACTATGCGTCCAAGGAGCCATCCTCTCCGCAGCGCCTTAGGCGCTGCATACCGGAGTTAACTAGCATGGCTGAGAGAGAGTGCACCTAATTTTGATGATAGCAAGGGTATTCATGTCTTGTGATTCTTGTGAATATGTTGTTGTCCATGGTAGGATTGCCTGTAAGGCTGTAACCAGCCCTCTCCATCTCTCTATTCTCCTCTCCTCTGTTCCTCACGTGTTTCTGATTGTTTACAAAATTGAAACTTGTTACTTAAAATAGGAAAAAAAAACAACTATTAGCCTTGAATTGCCACCGTCTCCCCACACTATTTGCGTATTAGCTATTGGGCTAGTTCTTGCTGCCTATGGTTTTGTAGGCCAATGGAGTTGGGGTGCTATTACAGTATTGGCTTTGACAGTGCGAGAGCAATCGGGAATCGCTTTTTCTCCTACGGATCTGGCTTGGGTTTGTTATGGTTTCCACATACGATGGTAGGAAAGGGAAATACTTGGAAAATTTTTGACGTTTTGATGGGGGAATGATACTTTTCGCCTGTGTATGGTTGTTTGGGTGAATAGGAAATGGGGTGAGAAATTGATGGAAATCAAATGATTTGAATTACACGTGCTAACCCTAGACCTTTATATATAATTGTTTTTTTAAAAGAAAAAATGGCTTCTATCGTATAGGTGTGAGCTCAAAAACTTCACCATTAAATAACTTAATCACCTTATTACAAGCTTGTGATGTGGCTTGTCACCCACCAGAACAATACAAGACATTTATATCACCCAACTATCGACCAACACTTTAGCATGCACCACTACATTTTCACCATACATTCTGACCCTCCAAAAAACATCATTCCTTCCCAAAGTAGTGCTAAACACTCAGACCATCCCCTTTTCGATACCCTCCAATTCTCCCTAATAGACTCCCAGAAGCCCTTCATCGTATCCCACCTAACCACTCGATCTTCAAAGATCGACAATGAATCCATTGAGGATCTACACGTCGTGAAGAACATGTGGTTGGCATCTTCTACTCCTGTTTGACATGGAGAGCATGATGAACTAGCATTGGTAATGAATCTCGCCACCTTGTCACCTGTGAGGAGCCTACCTCTTCTGCACAACCATAGAAAGACCTTCACCCGCATCGGCACTCTCCATGTCCAGATTCTTCTGCAATCCACCACTGTCCCTGCTAGATCCATTGTCGATGCCCCTTTCAGAACCTTGTAGGCTTTCCCAATCGAGAAGGAGCCATCACGCCAACACCAGCAGTCCCTGCCCACAGTGGGCCCAACTGCACCATCCAACATCTCAAGCATCAGCTCCAGCTCTTCCCTCAGCTCTTCCCTCCTTCGGTCTAAGATACCAACACGAATTTAGGAGCAAATTTCCGGTCGTCCCAAACCTCAGCAACACAGGTAGCCGATGTATTAGTAAGAGCCATCAGACGAGGGAATAGCTCGTCAACACACCCCCTTCGAACCAATCGCCCACCCAGAATCTAAAGCCCCTCCCGTCCCCAACGATTGGTCTCAAGGAAGGACATATCTCCTGTACACTACCAGTGACGCTCCTCCAAAAAAGAGGGTGACGACCCAAGATCTTCCAGCGTGGGAATCTTAAGGCCTACCCTATAAATTCGGCGTAGCAGAGAGCAAACAAAGCTATCACAATCCCCCAAATCCGAGCAATCCACTTGCAAATAAGCGTCTTGTTCATCTCCTCAAGGCTACGGACACCGAGACCCCCATCTTCTTTTGCACATGTCACCGTCTTCCAGTCTACCAGTGGCATCCCACCTGTCCTCCTACATCTTCCCCAAAAGAACCTTCGCATAATGCCCTCGAGCTTCTTTCTCTCCCTGGTCGGCAGCAACTTCGAAGACAGAAAAAAGATCAGGATTGCCGAAAGAACTTACGTTAGGAGAACCAACCTCCCACCCCCAGAGAGGCAAATTGGCCTTCCCGTCCGCCAGTCTCTGCTCCATCTTTTCCACAACAGGGCCCCAATCCACCGCCCTCATCGTATTGGCCACCAACGGAACACCAAGGTACCTAATAAGCAGGCGACCATGAGGCGATCGCAACCATCCCTCACAGATCGCAGACTCCTCATCCGACATCGCAAAAGAGACGTACTTCGATTTCTCATTGTTAATCTTTAGCCCTGACACCCCCTCCCAAACAGATCAAGGATCGTCGAAACAACTTTGGAGTATGATGGGTCGCCTTCCACAAACATAATCGTGTCATCCGCGTACTGGAGGATATGGATAGAAATTTCCTCTCTGGAGTACCCCTGAAAGAAACCCCCTGAAACAACATGATCCACCATGACCGTCAACATGTCAGAGACAAGGACGAATAGCAACGGTGCAAGCGGGCAACCCTGCTGAACTTTGTGGCTGGAAGTAGCCACCCCTCAGCTGCCCATTCACCAACACCGCACTGGAAGAAGTCGTGACACACCTCTTCATCCAGGAAATCCATCTTGGTGGAAAACCTCGCATGTGTAGCGAAGCCCAAATGAAGCGCCAGTCCACGCAGTCATAGGCCCTGGAAAAGTACACCTTCCAAAGGACGCCCCTCGTCTTACGTCTACGCCAATTAGCCACAATCTCCGATGCCATCATTACACTATCCAGCAACTGCTTCCCCGAACGGAAGGCGCTCTGTGTCGGTTATACAATCCTGCTCAACACCTTCTTCAGGGATTGGCAAACAACTTGGTCAAAGTTAAGTAGACTGCGTTTGAAAGAGCAACTGGCCTGAAATCTTCAACTTTCGATGCCCCATCCCTCTTGGGGGAGCAAAAAGATGAAGGAGCGGTTGATCTTCTCGAACCCCTCGTTTCCCTCCAAGAATTCCTCCACCACCGCCATTAGCTCCCCCGCCAGGAGATTCCTAAATTCCCTGTAGAAAAACACAGGAAAACTATCCAGACCCGGGCATCCATCCAGATTGAGAGAGAAGAGAGCCTCACGAACTTCCTCTAAATCGACTGATCTCGTCAAATCCACTGCATCCCCTTCAGAGATGCATTTCACCCCAAGCCCCAGCCACCTAGAACCACATTGAGGACTCCTCCTGCTCACAGACTTGAAGAAGCATGTGACGACCCTCACGACCTCCTCCTCCCCACTGATCACCTCCCCCCCCAACCTCAATGGAGTGAATGAGGTTACGCCTCCTTCTCTCACTAGCGACCGCACGGAAGAACATGATGTTTGAGTCACCTTCCTTCATCCATTTCATCCTAGATCTTTGTCTCCACTCGATCTCCCTTGCCTTGTCCTCTTCCGCCAGCACCTTCTGCACCAACCCGCGACTCAAAATCTCCTCCTCATCTAGTTCTCCAACATCCTCCAACAAGTCGAGCCCCGTCGACTCTTCATGCGCCTGCTCCCTACAGAGGCACCGCTCAGCCCTGGAAGCCTTCATGAACTCCTGAAGCCTTCTACACAACGCGGCCAACTTAGCCGTGAAGACCTCAGTAGCTGACCCCGGAAACACCTGTCTCCTGCAAAACGAAGTAAGAAGGTCACGAAACTCCTCCTCCAGCATCCAGCTTCGCTCAAATCTGAAGTACAAAGATGATCCTCTGCCAGAGCCTGAGTCTAAGCAAAGCGGTGTATGATTGGATCTCGATCTAGGCAACGCCACAACCGTCGCCACCCCAAACACCTCTAGAGCTTCAATCGAAAGGAGGAATATGTCAATACGTGATATGGTTGAAGAGCTCCTCCAGGTATATCTGCAGTTCATTGCATCCGCCACCTCCAGTCCCATCTCTGTAACCATCTCTATGAAGAGACCAGAGCCAGGGTCACGACCACCCCTCCCACGTGGCATGTTGTCCTCAAAAAGTGTGACATTAAAATCACCACCAATCACCCACACAACACCTAAGAATCGCTCCCTGGTGGACCTCAACTCATCCCACACCACCATGTTCAGCGACCCACATGATATGTCATATACCGAAGTGAAGACTCACACAGAATTATCGACCCTATTGCACAATAACACATATATAGAGTGCTCCAATAGAAAATCCTCAAATAGCTCAAACAAATTCCCATTCTACGCCACCACAATTCCCCCGGTGCTACCAACGACCCGGACTGCCCTGAAATCCGTGAGCCGAGGACCTGACACAGAACCCCAACCGACACTATCCCACGAATCAATCTTCGTCTCCTGTAAACACGCCACATCAATTTTCCATTCCCGCAGTAGAGAGTTGATAGCCATCCGCTTGTCCGGTTGACCCAACCCACACACATTCCAAGAAAGGAACCTTATTCTCACCCCGAGGGGGAGGACCCTGCCAACAAGATGCCAACTCGGTGCGCAATCGAAAGCTCAAAATCTGAGACATCCTTCTCCCCACTCTGAGAGCCGCTCTCCCCCTCTAGATGGGGACTCCTATCCCTCGCGACAACCTCCCTTGTAATCCCACCTTCTGCTCCCACCAACAGCTCGACTCCCTGCCCAAATGCGGCCTCAGTCTCCACGATACCCACTTGGATAGGCCCCTTCTTCCTAATCGTCTCCAACCTGCACACCTCCCAATCTGATTCATCAGTACGCTGCCTCTTCCTGGGGAAAGACCTCCATTGTGGCTTTCCTCCCCTAGCAATGTTTAAGCTGCCACGAACACCCAAGCCCCTCCTCACGGTTCTGAACTGCTCAACTCCACCACACAACTTGACATGTCGCTGCAACTGCCTCAAACTGGAAGCACTCCCTGTAGCTGCCCCCACTGTGTAACGCCCACCCTGGTGGTGCCCCTACATGCAACAACCCCGAAGGCACCACTACCCCGACCACCCGTGGCTCCCCGACCACTGCTAAATACCCCCTTCCCCACATGATCGAGCCCTCACACGTCGCTAGTGCGACGTCTTGCAACAACAACTGGCCACCTCCCACTGAAATAACCTCCACATGCTCGTCGGGCAATGCGACCACACCCGAAGCTTCCGGATTTTCATAAACTCCCAAGCTTGAAGCACCACCCCCGACTCCCTTAGATCCTTGCAAGCCCTCCATTGGGTCAAAGAATTCCTTAGCATCCGAAACCTCCAAAGTGAAGGTGAGGTGCTCCTCAGAGCATCTCATCTTGATCCCTCGAGCGATCTCACTCGCAGACGAGGTGAAAGCACCCGTCACTTCTCCCCTACCATCCTCAGGAGTCGAACTAGTAATAGCCGCCTTACCGCCATCCGAAGTGATGGGCACATCAATAGACGATCTCTGCCGAGACACCCCCACAACATCCCAAACCGGCCCCGACCCTGAAACACGATCACAGTGACCCACCTCCATCGCCACCACCCAGATTCCGATGGGCCTTCTCCCAAGCCAGACCATGGACCTCACCGGGATTGGGGGCATATGCCCCTTCATTCTAACCAGAAGCTCTGGGTCCTCCCCCGACCCCAGCCCAGAGGAGGAAATTTCCACAAGCTCACCAAGGAATTTGATGATTTTCAGTATATTTTTTCTCGGATATCGATCAATATCGATGATATTTTGCTGATACCTATATATATCAATGATAAAATCCATGTAAGCTTGATTCCACTACTTATTTAAGCAAAATATCTTTTTTTTTAAATTTTATACATGTGAGCTTGATTTCACTACTTATTTAAGCGAAATATCTCATTTTTATACTTTATATATTAATAATTATGATATCTCAAGTATAATATTAATAATAACAATCTAATATGTTATATACTTATATACGTATGTCCTTGAGTGAGACCCCTGTGCTTGTAGGGAATAGTGCGATAAGGTGGGGGTGCATATAATGGTTCTTCAACTAGATTTACCAAATACGATGGTTAGGATTCAAAGCATATCAATATATGCTTTGTATATGGATGATAATACGAGTTAGAATTCAAGGCAATTCTTGCAAAGAATACTATATGTTATCATGTTTATAACATATATGGTGAATATGTTAGAGAATATCTAAATGGGGGAAAACGGCCCTGCCCTTGGGGGGAGAGCTAACTTGGCGCCCCGCCCTATTTTTCTTATTTTCTTTTTTTTTTTGAAAAATGAAATTATGAAAATTCATCACTACATCCTTATATTATGTTATTCAAGTTTCTTACCAAATAGAGACTACTACAACCTCCATCCAGACGGGGTCGATTTCAACAATTTTACAATCTTTAAAAAATGACTGACAGATGGAGGCCCTAGGAATCTCTATTTCACGCGAAACTTGAAGACATAATATAGAGATATAGTGATGAATTTCCATGCTTTTGTTTAAAAAAAATAAAAAAAATGGGACGGAGAGGGGGGGGACAAGTTTGCTCCCCTAGGAGGGCAGCCACATTTTATCCTGTCTAAATTTATGATTTTATAAACATATATGTACGTTTAATTGTATTTTATGTATATTTTCTTATATAAATCAAGAGTTACACCTTGATCGATGTGGTCATTGACATTGTCTCATTAATCATTATCTGCATTTTTCTAAATATATGAACAAAAGACACGTTGTAAATGTGATCAACTTAGCTAATTTATTTCTATTTCCAATTTCTATCAATCAACCATCCACATTATTAACGATATGTTTGATATGTATGATATAAGGTTTATAGATGATTGGTATGTGTGATATAAGTATATTTTGTAAGTTATTTACCTTTTTTAAGAACTTGGATGAACTACAGAAAGGAATCAACACTAAAAGCGATAGGACATATATGTGCAATATAAGGGGTATAGATGGACGATATGTGTAATATAAGTATGTATTTGTAAGTTATTTATTGTTCTAATAACTTGGATGACCTTAATATGCAAAAAATGACAAAAAACTACTTTTTTGAGCCATTTCCGAGATTTCCATCAAAGTCGTCAAAATTTCTCATAATTTCACCAAATTATCACATCCATGTGGACAGAAATGAAATTAAAATTGAGATTTTGAATCATGTGTATAAGTATTAGGTGTTAGCTTCATATATTAAAAATACTAAAATATACAAAGTTCATCAAAATATAATATAAAGCAAGCACACATATCAGCTAATCAAATGGTGATAATAAAACTTAAGTTGGTATTACATAACAGTTTGGATAATAATATACAAGATATTTCTAATAAAAATATCAGTTTGACCCAGCGATAAACGTCCTTCTACATTTTCACTTACTCATGTAACATATATATGAAGCACTTTTCATTATAATTATATATATTATGATCTTTCAATAAATTTAAAAATTTATATAAGCAAAATATCTAAGGATGCAAACGAAAATAATTATATTCATATCCGATTCGCCATTGTATCCATTGGCATCCCTGTATACATTTTCATTTTTCAAAACATTAAAGATACGATTAATAATGAAAACTATAATTACTACTATATTTTTTTATTTCAATAATATTAATATTATAAAAATGCATTAGTTTATATAGAAGTCTCATTTTAAGGTATATAAAAAACTTTAAGAAAGAAAATTGTCATCTCCATACATGATATTTTAAAATAATAAAAACAGTTAATAAACTTATATACATGTATAAATATTTTTATAGAGCATTATTAATTTGAATTATTATTTACGAACTTCTTACCGTGCATACAAAAAAATATAAAAAATGATAATGTACATTTTAGCTTTCCAAAAGTAGGTTTTCTAAAATAAGAATCTAACCTATATTTTTCAAATCTTATAAATGATATTAATGATGTTTGCTTTAACTTTATTTAGTTAGTGCTACTATAATTCTAAATTTAGAAAGAGAATGTGGGAGAATGTGAGTCGATGGAGAGATAGTAGGAACATGGGAGTTGGAGAATTTAAGGGGGGAGGTAGATAGATAGAGAGAAGTTGAGAGAGAGAGAGAGAGAGAGAGAGAGAGAGAGAGAGAGAGAGAGAGCGTGAATGGAGCATGGGGGCGAGAATGAGAGAGGAATGCGTTGGAGAACTTCCACTACAATGGGGCTACCCACGTGTCAACCTAGGGAGAGAGACGGGAAAACCCATTTATAGATGGGACTAGGTACATGGTTCGCACCTCGTTGAGAAATGAAAAAATAGAAATAATATCGAATTATAAATAAAAGAGTAGCATTAGGTCTATTGTCAATGCATTTTAAAAATCGATGACAGTTTTTTTTAAATGACATTAATGGGAAGGAATTTGAAAAAAATTATCATGTTGTATTAAGTATGGTTTTATTTCTAAATATAATCTATTTCTTGCTGTAGCATTTTTTTAAAAATATAGATCTGATTAGTAAGAAAATCGTGAATATAAAACCCAACTCTAATACGATAATTCCTAACATAACTCATTTCTCTCAACGGTAGCATCATATGAATATTTCATTTATGCTAAGTCTACACTTGGGAATATAAATGACATAAATAACAATAAAGAGTAATCTTTTATTAAAAATATATTTTGAGACAATGATAAAAATCCATTTATAGTTAATGTGATGAAGAATAAAATGGAAAATACTGTAGTTTTTTTGGCAGTCACAAAGAAAAATGTGAAGAATAATTGTATTTGTATTTCTTATGTACTAAATAACTTCATTAGAAGAACAAAAGGAGATAACATGGGATTTTGTTGGGTATATAACGCTTTATATGTTAAAGATGAAGTAGGGTTAGAAAGGATGGTATTTGTTTCATGTGAATAGTTGGGATTGTAACTAAACCCATTTACATAACATCAACAGTATAATATAAAAAAATAATAAATCATAACGACAAAACATGACATCCAACATAGGAACAATAAATAAAAAAGTAAAAATTATTTCGAGCCTAAGAATTATATATTTTTTCAAATGTATCGATCCGTACCATAATGTACAATATATAAACGAACTTTATCTACATGAAAAGAGACATTTAATCAGTGTAAGAAAAAAATATAAAGAATCGTAGCGATCATGTAAAATGTACATTTGCTATTTTGGCTTGCTTATGAATGCAATAGTTTTTGTGTTGGAGATAGAGCAGTGATTAAAAAATGGTTTTTGTGTTGGAATCTGTTAAAATAAGAATGATTTTTTAAAAAAATCTATTTTTTGTGATGATGGACCTACATTAGAATAAAGAGATAACATTAAACATGTTGTATGAGTGAAAAAACTCAACTTTAGTATATGTAATAGATTTTAGATATCAGCAAGACAACAACTCTTAACACTTTCTTGAGATGGACTAGAACATGTTCTCAAATTGAGCAAGGAGCATAAAATACCATCTCACACTAACACTTTCTTGAGACGGTCTAGTGGCTTTCTTAAGCTAGAGAATAAAATGTCGATTATGTTCAAGTTGCTACCGCATCTCAAAATCGAGCGAAAATATGTAGTCATAGCATAAAATGTAAACTATGTTCAAGTTGCTACGACATCTCAAAATTAAGCGAAGATATGCAGCATGATCGTAAGAAGCTGCATACTAAACATGCACAATATTCCTCTTTGAATCAAATCTAGGTATATAGATAATTTAACTCAACATGTTTTGTATGCTCAAGAAACATGGGATTATAAGAAATATGCGGGCACTAATAGGCAAATAGGTCAACACTGTTCGGATTCAAACTAATTTTGTTGTTGGATGTGTCATAACTCTGTGTTTTATGCACTAGAGAGAGAAAACGACGACCTGTTTTTTGCATTTCTATAAGCGTCAAACCCATGTGATCGTTGGATATAGGAAACATCATGTAGTTCACCAGAAAGAAAGACACTCTTCACATCAAGCCAATGAAGATGCCTCCAATTACACTGCAATCAACAACACAATCAGAACTGTAGAAAAAACATGCAATCAGGAAGACATATGCCAAATAATTCAACCTTGTAAGTTTGTGTAGTACCCTTGTCGCTGGTTTGGGCTTTGTATCTTGAAACAGAACCATCTGAATTGTATTTTTATAAACACCCATTTGGAACCCACCACTTTGGATAATGTAGGCAAGTCGACAAGCTACCATGTATCTCTTAAAAGTAGAGCCTCCATCTCCTCCTTCATGGCCTAACACTTCTGAGAGTTATGCATGACCTTAACAAGTGTAGTAGGGATCTCTATAGCATACAAGGCCTTTATAAACTATATGGAAGTCAATCCAGTGCTATACAAATAAAAAATGATACAAATATGGTGAGAAATAGGCTAATCTAAATCACTAAATCCATAACTATCATTAGAAGTAATTGTTTCTCAAGAAGACTCCATAGATTCAACAGGACATCAGTCTATAAAAGCTCCATTGGAAGGATCATTTGTGATGGAGGCATTGTCATAGGCTTAAAAAGGGGAACACATTATTGATAATGAATTATAAATCGATATTTTTGGCTTGAGAAAAAGAAGGAAAAAATAAGAGGCACTCTTAGGTACATGTAAAGGAACATAAATATAAAAATGAAAAAAATAAGGAAGTAGAGTCAAACAAAACAATATTGACACTAATGTAGTACCTAATAGTCTTCAAATGATAACGAAAATATCCCTTCTAATTTTGGCATATTGATGAAATCGTCTTTCATGTGCACTGGAGTTGAAAATTGAGCCAGAAATGATAATAAACATTAGCATTCATCTACATATTGGGTATTATTAGAATTCATGCATCTATATACCATGAGAATAAATTAACAAATAAAAATAACTAAAAATATAAAAAAAGATTAAAAGACTAAAAACAAAAATAAGAGAGAGAGAGAGAAAAGAGTATATTTGCGTATAAAGTATAGAATCATAATTATATCATTTTATATAAAAATAAGGATTTTTAAGTTAATTCCTTTTGAATTTGTAAATACGCTATGTATATTAGCTAAATAAAAGAATAAAAATCCAAAAAACATAAAAGCATGGGAAAACAAAAAAAGAAAGATAACATTGGAAATAGGACATACGATAAAACACTAAAAGAGAATGAATATATTGAAGAATATGTAAATATATATCTATCCATATTAGCTACTAAATCACTTATTAAAAATTAGAAAAAAGGAATGTAAATAGTATGCAAATATATATTAAGTATTATACTCCTATAAGGGGTTGGAAAATGCATCAACGAGTTTAGCCAACTTGCTACATCCGTGCATTTTTCATTGTTTTTTTGAATGAAACCTAGAGGGATTTAGATCACCATATATCACCGTGGTTTCATGTCATATTCAATTTAATTCGACACTTCTATCCTGTCTATCAAGACTATCAAATTTTAACTATCTTAAAATTATTGACATTAGCCCTTTCTAGATGAATATGTTAGGAATGTTTGAAGTACATATTATACTCAATAAACTAAGTAAATCCCTCCTAGTTTGCCTCAAAAAAAAATAAAAAAACCAATGAAAATAATAATTGTGTGCATCTACTTGGCTACACCAAACAATGTAGCTTCCCTTTTCCCTTCGTACAATATAACATGTATATATTCTATTAAAAAGAGAAAATGAAAAATATAAAATCAAATAAATTTAGGTGTTTTATACTCATAAAATGTCAACTAAAAATTTAGCTATATTTAAATGATCTATTATGAGAAAATTTTTCTCATGGAAGTTATAGACCATCTCAATTTCAGTAACTTTTATATTTTGTATTTTTTGATGTCATTTATTATTTTATTTTAAAATTTCTTTTAATTCAATATCTTGAGTTTTGTAGAGGCAACACGTATCCCCGACCGCATCTTTGACCCCCTCACTACACGACGATCGGTGACTCAATCCACCCATGCTCTTGCCGACCCATCGTAATCTAGTCAATGGTGGGTCAACTCCCTCTCCTGATGGGCCAGATTCATCCACTACAACGGAGACCGTTAATAATGAGTCAACATCCCCTTCTCCACTCCCCACTAATCTATTGTTCGATCCACCATCTTCCTCTCATGCCATGATCCATCCGATCTATCTCCTCGCCCACTACTAGCAATCCCAGTAGCCCTAATCAACATCTCTATTTTCCTCGAGACACCAACTGAAACTTCCACCACCATGCAATTGGTCACATGGATAAAATCTTAACACTGATTTTTGAGATTAACCTGTGCGGCGTCAGCTTCTCGCAAGCTAACCAGCCTTTGCCTTTGTGTGTAGATGTACATCATCATGTCGACTAACCATGCTGCTAGAATACTCGAACACAAGCACTCAAGCACAATGGCACACGAGAAATGACACTAAACCCTCTTTGTATTAGCAAGAGACTCACTCTGATTGTGTTGTTTACAAATGAGCTCTATCCCTTCTTATATACAAGGCAGGGGTATACAAAGTGACACCATTATTACATGTACAATGAATGCAAGGACTCTTCATCTTATGCGGAGACTCTTCATCTTCCGAGATGACTCTTCGCATGCCTTGGCTCTTCATCTTCCATGCAATCCCTTCGTCTTCTGCAGCAGATGCCACGTCGCCCGCTCCGTCAGCATGCCATGTTGTCTGCCTCATCAGCATGCTATGTCATCATGCCACGTCATTAGTGGGCCCTATGCTCCTACGTAGGATGTTGCAGCTCTGCTCTATCAAGTGTTGCCGAACATTTGTGTTGTGCCAAGTGGAACCTGCGGTCTCCGAACTTTTGTATGGTAAACCCTATCCTTAGATGTCCGTACGCTAAGGTGAAGTCCTCCAAAACTTCATTGTGTGGCCATCGAACCACACAGGAGTGCAATACCGATATCGCACGGTATTCCCGTACCTTGGGGGTTGGGGGTCTTACACAACCCATGTGCAAACCCAATACGTTCATCACCTCTCTAAAGCCTACAATCATATCAACACTTCACAACTCATAGAACTGCAGACCAACACCTTTATCCTTGCCTATTACCTGCCACCAACCTACATCAGACCCATTCTCCATCTTCCATCCTCTATAGAGCAGTCACCACCAAATCTCGTAAACCTCAGCCGCTAAAGCCAAATCTCGACCAGCTCCCTCAGCTACAACCACTGCAACATACCATCATTGTTCCTTCAACCAAACCTCCGTCTTTCCTAAGATTCGATATGTGCCTAATCTTCGCTCGCCTATTTAAAGATCAGAGCCCCTACCTATTTGTTTGCCCTCCCTCATCCATTGCAAGGAGATTTCCCTCCAGCTTCCTTGCTTTTATGATAGAAGGGCCCAAGTCGATGCAAAGATGTGGGCGAAGGCCCCTCTGTGGTGCGATCTAGGGACTTTTACTAGCCACTTGAAACTGACCTTTCTCTGTTCTAGATTCAAGAGAACCACCTCCTCCTCCGAGGCAAAGGCCGAGCTTCAGTGCTCAATCATCGGGCGGTGCATCCACTTAGTTGTTCCAATTCTGGGTCTGTTCCTTTCCTCTTCGTTTCATTCGTCTTTGGTAACAAGGTTGGGTTGGGTTGGGTTGGAGTAATATCATGTGAATAGTAATTGTTTGGACGTACATAAGAGTTAGAATGATAAACGCATTGTGATCTCACATTAATTATGTGCTACGTTAACTTTTTATGACTATAATACGTTATTTATGTTAGTTATTTTATTTGAACGTAACTAAAAAATATATAACAAAGAAATTGTGGGATCCATACATCCTAAAAGTTTAACATCAAAAATATATAATAGTCATGAAAACAATTAATATAAAATATAAACAATGTCACTTCACATCACAATGATCATATTTCTATTTCAACCCTCCTAATCATTAAGCAGTTTTATTATAATTTAGAATTACCATGTTCAATCGATGTTTATTACCCAAGTCATCAATCTTTATCATGCTTTGATTTTAAATTGCAAGGAAACCCCTTCAGATTTTGGAATTTGCACAAAAGCTCTTATGTTACTTTTTAACTTGGTTCAAATATTTTTATTATTTCATTGATTTCTTGGCAGTTATACCTTAATATATTCTCATCTCTTGCTTATTTTTAAATATTTTTATGTCATGTTTATCATAAGCTCATGCTCTACTATGCACTAGAGTTTGGCAATTTGTTGGACTCGATCTATTTGTGAATTAATTAATGAAGCATGCTCATTTCTCATATTTAATTCACAGAAAATTCACGTGATCTTATTTTAAGTTGATTTTCTGGTAGATTGCAAATCTTAGTGAGAAAAAACTTTCAGAAGAGAAAAAAATATTGTGTTTATTGACTTTGTGGAATCTTTATTAAATCCGGAGTGCCTAACTTATTCTACAAGCATACTGCATCCAATTACAAATCTAGAAATATGCTTAGATAGATCTTTTATGCTATATATTTGTGATTTTTCATAATTTTTATTCCATTGTTTGTTTGCTTAGAAACATCAAAAACTTAAATATAGCCTTGCATTTTGTACCATATTTATTTTATTCTTATTATTATAAAAAATTCAAAAATAGGATAACCTGCTTTTACCTAATATCTATGCTATTTTTTGGATTTTACTTTTATTGCATATTTTATCCAAAAAACTAAAAATATTTCCAAACTTGGGAAAATCGCTAAAAATTCATACAATATCAAAAATACAAAAAGAAAGGAGGATTTTGAGAACTTAGAATACCTATTTTTGAGAAAAAATCTATTCTCAAAATTTCCTATTCTCTATGTTTTTTTATTTTCTCTTTTGCATTTTACTTCCACTTCATTCTCTTTAGAAAATAGCTAAAAATATTTGCATTCCGGAGAACATGGTTCCCCCCTTGGATAAGTCTACTCGGATGCTTTCTTTGGAGGCCCGAGGGAGAGTCCCCAATCATCTCCCTGTATGAATTTTCAGGAGACATAGGGGATACACCTTTTCATTGATGATGAAGGAGAGACCCCGGTCTTCACCCCATTTATATAGTTTCTAAAATCAAGCATAGAACCCTTCTATGCCATTTTCTACTTCTAAGAGGCTTTATGGGATCTAGTTGAATAGAGCCAAAACGGACCAAATTTTTTTCTCTTATTTTCCTATTTTCAATACTAATATTTCCTCTCATATATATATATATATATCCATTATATATGTTATATTATTTTTTATAACTATATTTTAAATAAAAGTAAAAATAAAAAATGTGAAAAATCAAACTAAATAAAAATTTAAAATAAAAAATCAATTTAAAAATATAAAACCCTTAAAACTACAAAAACACATGTACGTCTCTCATTCATGTGATCGATTAGTGTATTGCCTTTCCGAGTTCGTCCTTGGGCTAAACAAGTTAAACAAACATCACCTCCACTGTGCTAGAGCCTTCATTGGATACACCTTTCTTATTTTGACTTGTTTGATCCCTAGTACTACACCGATTGGTAGGAGCTTGTCCTTAATGCATTAGGAAAAAGTGAGACCACATATATAAGAAAAACATATTTGACAGCCCTTGCAATAAGCTCATCCCTCCTAATACCAACAATCTTGACTTGAAACACATCCAAACACCCTAGGAGGTATCACAAACACCCCGTTACATAGAAAAAGAAGTTCAATTAGGTATTTGTCCATCAATCACACTCGATGGAATACAATTTTATACAATGATAGTCAAAATAGCATCACCCTAAAATAATGGGAACAATATAATAAGGAAGAGTTCTTTGCAACATCAAGAACATGTCTATTTTTTCCATCATCAATTCCATTCACTTGTGATGTATTAAAAGAAATGGTATGAGGAAATTTACCACGACACAAAAGTATGACTTCAACAAAAGTAGAAAGAAAATCAAACTTATTACTTATTAAGAATACTCATGATACTCGAGAGAAATCATCAAACAAACCAGATAATATCAGTGACCATGTCCACCAGGATAGTAACTTGGCCCTCACACATCAAAATGGACCGAACTAAACAAACACGTAGAGTAAATAGTACTCAAGTGGTGTTCCCCCAGTTGGTAGGTTTGACACTCTAATGAAGTAGGGCAGGAGGCCGAGGAAGACTAAATTGCAATTTATGCCATTGAAGAAGAAAATAATTGGATGTCAAAACAAGTAACAATGAGTGGGGCCTAAGATAGATGGCAAACTCTCCCTTTCTCACAATCCACATAAATTTTCCTCCCATTCAGAATCAACATCCATTGATCTAACGGATTAGCAAAGGGAGGTTGGTCATTTTCGATCCAATAATACCTCTCTTGATGTCCTCTTCCATAGTATATGCACTTTGTCTATCATATGCCAATATCCCACTGCACTAGTCACTCTTTAGAGATAGTCAAGTATGATAGTTGGTAGTTTTTAAGGTCCTATTTTTTCTTCTTTTGAATGTTTGCTCTTTTTCTAGATTATTTATTGTGTTATATGTATATCATTGCTAGGCTTTCACTCAGCTATGCTGGATTTCTCCTCAGCTGATGTCAAGCTTGAGATGGAAGCTCGTGTGTTGTAGCTACTTCAAACAATCATAATGAGGGTGAGTAACATCTCGACATTATTTCCTATCAGTTGACATGACCTCGATCTTTCTACTTTTAATGTACTTATTCAATAGTACGAGGATGTGTGTGTGTATATTTGCATATCTATTTTATTTTTCATCGTAATTATTATATGGTGTTGGTATTGTGGTATGCTTATGCTATTGGTTGGATGACAAGGTTTTTGGGTAATGAGATGTGCGCCTCGTTGCCTTCGGATAAAGGATCAGTGGAGCGGATACTACAACTGGTATTTGAGCGGGTTCAATCTGATAGTGAAAAAAGGCTACCTGAAAGGTGGATCAACCCTTACAAAGAGAAAGGAAGAAAATACAATCTGAAGCGTGCAATCGCCATTATTATCAGGGATAAGTAATGAACAATATCGTAACAGAGACATTACGAACAGAAGTGGAGAGGTTTTAACACTCCAAACACAATCCCGCAACTAGAACTCACAAAGGGTGAGAGTGAGTTATAACTGGTTAGGATCACTACTTGATAACTTAGGATTAAGCATTTTGGGTGATCGTGAATGGGTCCACCTGGGCTCGAGTAGGCGAATTTGTGAGGGCTAGTTATCCTCCATAATGACTCGGACTGAGGCCTAGAACACTACAAATGTTATTGGTTGGATGGCCTACATATGCCGATTATTTGGGTTGCAATCACTGAATCATTTCATCATAATAAAAAAATTTAAGCATTGATCATTAAAATAGAATAAAAAGTTCAAGAACATACATGTGATTTTTATGGCAATATGATGATACAAAATCCTTCTTCACTTGTTGCAACATATTTGGGTTGCAATATGATTTTTTTTTATTTTTCTTTGGATGCACTTTTCCATCTCTTTGACAACCATGGCTCCCTGCCAAAGTCAACTTTATCTTGCATTATGTGGGACTTAAATCAAAAACAAGAAGAAGTTCAACTAAAGTATAACAAGACCAAAAGCCAGATAGAATCTAATCGTTGAATTCTCAAAGGAAATAACATCATTGAAGTGGGCAAATTGAGATCCTTGAACTAGTGGTCTCTGAACGCGCCTTCGACCGAATGTGGAAATTCTCCGCGCATCAGCTCATTGTCGAAGCTGATTCGGAAGATACCTTTGAGACACCGGAACACTCTTCGATTCAAGGTGTCAATGGCTCTTAATTTTTAATTATGTAAACGATCACCATTTTTTGGGGCAAAGCGAGTAGAAGAGGTCTCTACATATCGGGTGGTGGTTTTGGGGTTACCGTTGCACCATCAATACCCCTTTGTTACCGTTGCACCATCAATACCCCTTTGTTTTGAAGAAATTTGGGAATATGCTCTGGTTACGAATCCCTAAACCTTTCAGATGACTGTGAAGACACTTCATTTGTGAAACTGCTCGTCCATATCCTTGATGGAGGACACTATTATGGTTACTTCAAAAACATTTCTTCATGATGTATTTAAGATTTTGACTAGTTTTATTATTCTCATTGCAAACATTGGCAAGAGAAGGTTTTTATATTGCTAGAGTTAAATAATGTGGCTTAAGTTCTTAGTACTCCAAAACAAAAAGCTGACTTCTTTGCATCGAAAAATATGTATGTATACTATTTTGAATACAATTTGAAATGAACTTTTTGATGTCTACTATACATCTAATTCAGTCTCTGAAATTTATGAAAGCTTGCAAAAATATATATTCTAGAGGTTGCGGGAAATCAAAAATTTACAATAGAGAATTTCTTAACTTCCAAATAACAATAGATAAAGATATTACCTAGCAAATCCATCAATTTCACGTCTTATCGATGTCTTAAAAATGAAAGTATAAAATCACCAGATTCTTTTTAACCGGTTGCCTGATTGAGAAATTGCCTAAAGTATGGAAAGAATATAAAAATCATTTGAAGCATAAGGAAAAGACTATGACTCTTGATGACATAATTATTCACATTACAATTGAAGAGCAAAGTAAGATTAGGCAATATTTTTGAAAAGGATAAAGAAATGGCAGTCAAAGCTAATGTGATGTAGAGCAATTAAAACATAACTTCTAAACCTCATATTAGGAAAACTAAGAACAATCAACAAGGTGATGGGAAAAATTTTCAAAGAAAAAAATCGTAATCCAACTTTTAAAAGAAAGATTGGAAACTGCTACTTTTGTGGAAATTGGGTCATAAAGCTACTCAATGTAGATACATGAAATCAAGTCATCAACCAAAAGAAAACATGGTGACTTGAACAGAAATTATCGCTGCAGTGGTGAGCGAGCCAAACTTGGTGGCACGTGGAAATGATTGGTGGTTGACTCTGGCGTCACTTGTCATATATGTGGTGATAGGAATGTCTTTAGCTCTTATACACATGTGAAAGAAGGAGAAGAGAGTATAATTTGGAAACTCTCAAACATCTCCAGTTACTGGAAGAGAACAATCGAGTTGAAATTGACTTCCAATAAATTCTTTTTGCTACAAGATGCGCTCCACATACCTAATATTCGCATGACTTTGATTTAAATTTCCGTCATCATAAAAAATGGAGTGAACCTTACTTTTGAGTCGGACAAATTTGTCATGACATAATATGGAAACTTTGTTGGGAAAAAATATAATAATTATGGTCTTTTTGTATTGAGTGTTATTGATGTGATGAATAAGAAAGCCCCAACTTCTCCTGCTTATATGCTCGACTCAATTGATTTTTGCCATGGAAGATTAGAACAACTCAACTTTTCTTATACGAAAAAAATGAAACTATTAGGATTGATTGAGAATTTATGTTAATCTTTTGTAAAAGATAATATGGAATTTGTGTAGATTCCAAGTCCGCTAGAAAGAATTGTGCTTCCATACACAATGGATAATATAAGTTATTAGAGCTTATTCATATTTATTTAGGTAATCTGGAAGGGAATATTACTGGAGGTGGGAAAAAGTTTTACATTACTTTTATTAATGATTTCTCTCATATACTATGATTTATTTTCTAAGATCAAAAGATAAGGCTTTTGAAATGTTTTTAAGATAGAAATCTCAAGTTGAAAATTAACTCAAGAGAAAAATAAGAAGGATAAGGTCAGGCATTGGAGGAGAATATGATTTCAAAGTCTTTATTGATTTTTACTTACATAATGGATTATCCGTAAATTTACACCATCCTATTCTCCTGAATCAAATGGTATGATAGAAAGAAAAGCTAGAACTCTTATAGAAATGATGAATGCTATGCTTATTCGCTTAGGTGCTCCTTTGAACTTGTGGGGGGGAGCTATACTCTCTGCATACTTCATACAAAATAGAATATATTGTAAAAAGATCAAGAAAACACCATATGAATTGTAGAAAGGATATACACCTAACTTGAAATACTTGAAAGTGTGGGGGTGTTTAGCCAAAGTTTTACTTCCCGAGCCTAAGAAAAGAAAACTTGATGCAAAAACCTTTGATTATTTATATATTGGTTATGTTGATAATAGTTCTGTTAGTCATTATAGTACTGCATATCAATTTCTTATTATTAAAATCAAAAATAATATTATGGCAACGAATACCGTTGTTGAAAGTAAAAATTTTAGTTTTTTTGAGCATATTTTTCGTTAAAATCCGCTCTAGGAAACCCTTATAGGTTTGTACTTGTGAACAATGAGATAGAAAGGTGTAAGAGAGATATGAAAGAAATTGATTTTGAAGATAATTTCTTTACGTATCTTATGGATAATGATCCTCAAACATAAAAAATCCATTTCATCTCATGATTATATCTTTTGAAAAGAAGCAACACATATCGAATTAGATTCTATTATGTCTAGCCATACATGGGAATCAAGAGATTTATCACCATGTGCTAAAACTATTGGGTTCAAGCAGATTTTTAGAAGGAATCTGAAACTTGATGGTTCTGGAGAAAACTTCAAAGAGAGATTAGTGGCAAAAGGTTATTCTTAAAGAAAGATGTGGATTATTTTGACACTTTTGCTGTTGTAACTAGAATTTCTTCTTTAAGAGTTTTAATTGCTTTAGCCTCTATTCGTAAATTAGTAATCCATTAAATGGATGTTAATATTGGCTTTTAAATGGTGATTTAGAAGATAAAATTTATATAGATTAATCTGAGGGTTGTATTATTTCAGGTTATGAAAATAATATATGTAAGTTGGTTAAATCTTTGTATGTATTGAAGCAGAAACCTAAACAATGACATGAGAAATCTGATAAAGTCTCATTTCTAATGATTTTCCAATGAATGGTGCAGATAAATGTATGTATTCTAGAGCTGATGGTATAAATCGTGTAATTATTTGCTTATGTGTTGATGAGATGCTTACTTTTGGTACTACTCTAGATATTGTTTATCATACAAGGAAATTTTTGGCTTCTCATTTTGATATGAAAGACACGGAGAAGCAAATATTATTTTGAGAATACAACTTGTGATTAAGCTTACTTATATTTTACTCTCGCAAGAACAATTTCTTCTTTTGAATGTAAATCAGTATGTACTCCTTTCAATGATAACTCACAACTAAAGAAGAATAAAGGTGACAATGCATTTCAAACAAAATGAGGGCATAATTGACAGTCTTATGTACTTAATGAATTGTACTTGACCCGATATTGCATATGTTGTGGGGAGACTAAGTAGCTATACTCAAAATCCCAATAGAGAGCATTGGGACGCTCCAAATAGCGTGCTTAAATACCTTAAAGGAACAATGTGATATTGCTTAAAGTTTTGTGGAGAACTTCTAGTACTTGAGGGGTATTGTGATGCAAACTAGATCTCGGATTCAGATGAGCTGAAATCTACTGGTAGATACATTTTTACCCTTGCAGAAGGAGTTATTGCTTGAAAATCAACTAAACTAACTTGCATTACTTAGTCTACAATGGAATTCAAGCTCATTGCCTTAGAGAATGCATGTTCTGAGGATGAATGGTTGAGAAACCTCTAAAAGATCTTCCCATTTAGATGAAGCCAACACCATCTATATTCATCCATTTTGATAGCCAAGCCGCTATAGCAAGTGCTAAAAATAAAATCTATAATGGGAAAAGCATGCATATTCGTCTGAGGCACAATATTCTGAGACAACTCATTGGTGGTGGCATCATATCCATAGATTATGTGAAACCAGAGTTAAATTTGGTCGATCCTCTGACTAAACCACTAAGCAAAAAGCTTATAGAGAGTACATCGAGGGGAATGTGATTATGCCTGATTCATGAGTCAAAGTGTTGGAAACCCAACCTTCATGAAGGGAGATCCCATGAAGAAGGCTCATATGTGATAAATAATTCACGAGGCGACTTGCGGGATGTTATCAACTCTTCCCTATTCCTATGGTGTACAACATGATATTATGAAAAGTAGTGAGGTTGAACATATATGTTCGTAATGGACATCATAGCTCAAACTGAGTGGTGTACAAAAGCAATATACATTTGATGATGATCCATCTATATGAGCGTGGAGGTGAGGTCACTTCCTATGAGATTTTGGGAAAAGTCTCATATAGCATTCATGAAAATTCGGGTAGATGCATGGCCGAAACGTGTAATAGCACTAAGTAATCTAAGGAGTTTTTTGGAGAGAATTTATGATTTATGTGGATATTGTATACATTTTCTTGATTGTTTCTTCTGTTTTCAAGTTGAAAAGCTTGTATCTTCGTTGTAATAAACTGATTCTGATTTCCTTTACCTTAAATGTACCTTTCATGTGTAATGATAAGTTTATTTTAGACGTCATAAGCAGACTTGCATGTATATAATCGATTAAATTCTTCTCTGACCAACCGGTAAAATAAATCGTTCATCATTTTCGAGTTATTTGTTGCATTTTCCTTTTCGTTGCTAGAAGTGATGGTTCCTTCTGACTTTTGATATTTGAAGTAGATAATATCCTATATTATGTATCCCATACTTTCTAAATGAATTTCCACATAAATATTTCAATAGCCAAAGTCAATACCATCAAAACGGGGAGGTCTTGTTGTGGATTGTCCTTCTGAGGTGATGTTAAGTGCGATCTTGTGCACGGACTTTAGTTACTTTCTCTGCATGTCAAGCTCTAATACTAAATGAGAGTGTATTTGGATCGCTAAACAAACCCTTATGACCAGTAAACACATATCACCTATAATAATAATCACAATATAAATAGTCAATCATCAGAACAAATGCAACTATGGGAGGCAAGTATATAACGTCGAAACTCCACTAGGTAAAAACCATGACCCAAGTCCCTTGACTTAGAATTTTCGATTGACCGAATTGATTAACATTCAACTATCTCGAGTTATATCCCAGCAAATAACTCAACCACTTACCAATGCTTTGGAACACACCAAAAACTTTCCCACAGCTTGTATTAGAAACCAAGTTCTTTGTACACCTTGGAGTAAATAGCAAGTGTTACAATATAACAATAGTGTAAAGGAAATGTAACTATAAAGCCTCAAATATAAACATGCAATGAATAATAAGATTGAAATATATGCTATAATAAATAATGAAACTGCAAACCAAGCGTGTAGATGAATGACTATCAAGATTGAACTTTTAAGTAGAGAGCACGCCTCGAATGGAGCTTTGAGATATGCTATAGATAATGTTTTGAGATGTGTGTTAATAGCAATGTATGGGGCTTTGTTTATAATGGTATGGGACTTTGTTTATAGTGTTGGGGTGGTCCATTCAAAAGTATATCCATTGGTCTAAGAATGGAAATGAACCAAAAAGATTATGGTGAGTTGATCGATCAAAATATTCAAGTTGATCGATCAGTTGATCTCAATTGATCAATGAAAAGTATTTCATTGGATAGAATTTGAAATGTGATCGATCATGCGGGGAAAGTGATTGATCAATAGTTGATCTATAAGGAGGAAACTTTTGGCTTATCAAGAAGTGATCAATCAGAGGTGGATGTTGAATAATCCTGTAGTAATCGATCAAGGCTGATGATTGATTGATCAGGTAGTGATCAATCAGAAGCTTAAGATCGATCGATCAGAAGTGGATTGGACTTAATATGCCTACTCATTACATATGCATGTATACATTACGATTTTTTACATATGCCTATCTCAAAAGTCTTCTTTCTTCTTCTTTGCATTGTTCACATCTTTCAACTTGTCCGTTGAATATGCTTTTTGTCATTCTTGTAAAACATGTGCTTGAGCAGCTAAACGTCTTTGCTTTTGTTGTTCGTTCTCTATAATTTGGCTCTTTGTACTTCATACTTGGAGTGAAGTTATCATTATATATGCAATACTATATGTACTTACAAAGTTTATCATTGTTATTATAATAATACATTTAACATGCAATCATAATACTAACAACACATAAACATGCGTATCCCCAAAACACTTCAAAAATAAATTAAAGGAGTTGAAATACATATTCTCATTCCTATAGATTTAAAACCCATTTGCTTGCTTTTTTTATAGAAGCATCTAATCCCTTCACTACTGAACACTCTCTCACAATTATCATATTTCCCAAATACTATACAAGTTAATGCATTGCAATAAATTAAGCGATTGAGACATTGATGATAGACTTTCAACTGCATGTTTTTACCTTTTCTTGTGGGTTTTTTATTTCAACTTCTAAGTTATTGTACATTTAAATGTTCACAACTTTTTGGGTCTATATTTGTAATATATATGACTATATGTACAAACTATAAAATGGAATCATCCAATGAATATTTAGTTGCTTTACTTTTTACACTCGTGGGGTTTTGAATCTTAGTCATTATAATACTAGATATTACTATCGTTGAATATCAAAATCTTTTCGGAGAGATGTCTGGATGTTAAAAGTAGTCATGATAATATAAACTTATGGAGAACTTTTAATGCAGAGAAGTATTATATAGACGACAAGGTATGCTGAGGGATTATCACATCACATAGGAATGACTTGTGTAACACAACCAAAATCCATATATTATCGAGGCATTATAAAGGTGAAAAAGCAAGAGGATAACTCAATAGCTTGATACATAAAGTGCAACGAAGTAGCTACTCGAAAACTGGTAATTTTTGCTGGATACACGGATTATGATCATGTAAGCACTCTCATCACCTTAGCACGTAGATGAGCCATGTAGAGGTATCTTATATTCTTAGGTTACGAAAAAATAATCATTAAACGAGCAAAATCAGAAAATGGACTTGCACGTGTATATGGATTTGTAGAAGCACGTGCATGTATTTCTAAATGATAATAATAAACGGATTAGGTGGATAACTATTATAATGAAAAATCCGTTGATAGTAACATAATCACCAATACTATATAATCACATTGATGTTTAATGTAAAAATATGCTACTTTTCTTTCTAAAATTTTCTCCATGTGAAACAAAAGATTCAACATTTTGAAAGCACTCGTCACCACTCCCCCCATACGCTACACGTCTCGCTTCCCCCCTCCTTACGCAGAGCCTCGAGCCTCTCCTCTCCTCCCACCAAACCCCACCACCGGACCCTTCTCCCTCAACCCCCCAATGGCTATCAGCCTCCGCTCCCACGCTTTCGCCGGCAACCCCCTCCGCTCCTCCCATCCACCTCCGCCGCTCCTACTCGCAGACAACCCCAAAGGAGCCGCCTTTGACTCCATAAATGTCCTCCCCTTCAGGAAAGGCCGCGTCTTGGCGCGATCCGACGAGACCTCGTGGCGCCTCTGCTGGCTGCGCCCTTCGGAATTGGGGGCCAATTGGCCAGTCGATGCCTCCGTGTTCCTCGGCGCCGGCAGGGGCGGCACTGACCACTGGGCAGTGGATACGTCCCATTGCGACGTGGATTTGGAGGGAGGCGGTGGTGGGAGGGCGTTTGTGGAGCTCAGGACGCTGATGGTTGCGACGGATTGGGCTGATGAGGGCCTGATGGCAGAGCTTGCCGTCGCCGGCCATGTGAGTAATTGTGGTTCTTGTTGTTGTTATGGATGAACACATATTAGTCCATACGAATTCTTGTTGATTGTGCTAAGAAAGACGATTCCTGACCGATCGGATCATGCAATAATACTAAAAAAATTCAAATTGTAGTGAAAGTTGCTAAGGAATGGGAACGAATGTCGGTGTGTATTACATTTGAATGAGTGTTGGACATGGATTTTATGGGGATGAGGAAGTTGTATTGTAGAGAAGATACGGGTTGGATATGGGTAGGAGAAGTTTCATTTTTTGATGTTGAGGAAGGAGACGTTTTCTTTTAAGTGTAGATGGTATACAAAGAACTAAAATAACGGGATTATGGTGGACCTGGTTTGCTTTGTTATAGAAGATGTAAATGAAATATTCATGGACTTCTTGTTGTATGGTTTTAGTAGAAATCATGATCACTTGGTCACATTGTGACGATTTTTACAGTGCCAACTTTACGTTGGATTCTCACGATTAAATTAGACAGCAGGGATAGGCTACTGTTATGAGTTGCTTTCTGGTCACTGTCTTTGCCTGAGTTTGTGAAAATTTATTGTTATATATTTGGATGAAAGCTGCTGAGTACAATAGTCTGTATACATAATCTCTTCTCGGAAAACAGTCAATGCTTTCTCGAGACCTTTCCCCAGTCGGGATTCACTTATAGAGATTAGTTGGAAGAGAGCTATAAAACATTGATCAAGGTTTGCAAGGAAATTTGAGGTTGGGGGGGGGTGTAATTAGCCATATATATCCTTTGCAATATTTATCCTTTAGAGTAAGGACAATGGTTACTAGCATTTTAATACATGTCATTTCACGATCAACTGTCCTTGTCACTTCAGTATCGGTAGTGTAGATCATTCTCATAAGATGCCATTTTTATCTATGTTAAGGAGATGTTGGATCTTCTGTCACGATGCATAATTACATGGAGCTAATTTCACGATTTTATTTATGCATTTGATCATTGCTAGTAACTTAATAAGGTTACTAGATTTCTTCTTTTCTCTTTCATGTTAAATCAGGCAAAAGCACTAATAGAGTGGCATGCTACATCACGTTTTTGCGGACATTGTGGAGCTCCTACCAAAACAATTGATGCAGGGAAACGAAAGCAATGCACTGAAGAATCATGCAAGAAACGAGTATATCCTCGAGTAGATCCTGTAAGGTTCCACGATGCCCCTGTTTGCATGATAGGTTCTTTATTTGATTAAATAAGAGATGACAGAGGTTTTTTAAGATTGTAGTGATCTATGATGTTTTTCTTAGTGTTGACTTCATATCCTGTAACTTCAAGGAATTCCTTTCTAGCGCAAGCTTCATCTTATATATCCTTCTTATATTCTCAGGTAGTTATTATGTTAGTCATTGACAAAGAAAATGATCGTGCACTTTTAAGTCACCAAGCAAGATTTGTGCCTCGCATGTGGAGCTGCCTTGCTGGATTCATCGAGGTATGGACTTTTGTTAAAGCAGTTCACTCACAGTTTGATGTATAAAAAATGTCGAGGTTAAGCACATACAAGTTCATTAATGGGATTAACTTGACAAACACACACCGTATGCAATGAGGTGTCCTTAAAAAAGCCCTGTTTTGACAATAAAGAAGCAGTTTGAGGTATGCCAAAAATATATCAAGGTTGTTTATCTTGCTATAAAAAAATT
Source organism: Ottelia alismoides (assembly GCA_037367405.1). Classification (NCBI taxonomy): domain Eukaryota; kingdom Viridiplantae; phylum Streptophyta; class Magnoliopsida; order Alismatales; family Hydrocharitaceae; genus Ottelia; species Ottelia alismoides. Next base: position 370,911 of record JAZKJV010000948.1, on the reverse strand, counting down.
AATAAAATACAAAGAAGCTATACAAAAGCAGCGATTTCCAAACAATTGTGTACCTTCATATAAATATCCGGAGTAAGAGATATAACCCATTTTCATCACTCAGTAACTTGATCGAGCCAAGCTTTTGCTATTTCTGAGTAACATATTTGAATAACATATTCTCCATGATTAAAATAAAGTAAAAGTCTTTCCTTGGAAGCACACTTGAGAGTGCTTATCTAGTTTAGGTCAGCAATCAATTCTTTTGAAATAGTTAAGATCTTTCCTTGGAACCACTCTTGAGAGTGTTTATCTAGTTTAGTTCACCAATCAATTCTTTTTATATCCTATTTTTCCCATGCCTTGCTTGAGTTTTTGAGGTAATTTTTTATCAAATATGGAAGTTTGAGACTGAAACTTGATTAAAAGGTTTTGCATTGTCATTCGATCTTTTGTCATGGCTATTTAACATGGTTTTCATATGGTAGTTTCCGGTGTTGCAGAGGTCAAGGTTGTAGAAAACGGTACTCGATCGGTCGGGTCACTGAACAAGGATTAATCGGCAGTCGGACGACTAATCCGATTTAGTAGGCCTTTAGTCAATTTTGATTTTTTTAATTATTTAACTATATAAATCATTTATATACATATTTTCTTATATAATTACATAGATTTGTATATTTTCTATATTATCATAATGAAATAAAAGAAGTAGTTGAATTTAAATACAATGTTAAGCATATTAGAATAAGTTTGCTTTTAAAAAAGGGAAAAAAATAAAAAGATGGTTTCTCCATGCAAAAATCGACCAACTGACTGAGTATTGACCTATTAGTCTGTGGAGGAAAAGTTGAGAATGAAAAACTTGTTTATTCCATAGCTCTAGGGTTTCTTATATAGCATGATACCCTAGGGAGCATACAAAAAAATGAAATTACATAGATGCCCTTATAAGACTGCTACAATAACTTCAACATTCCCCCTCAAGTTGGAGCATATCTGTTGATCATGTCCAACTTGAAATAAACGACGAGAACCGTCTTTTAGGCAGTGCCTTAGTGAAGATATATGCAAGTTGAAACTCAGTGGATATATTTATGGTACACATATGTCTCGTACAACATCATATATGAAATTACAATCAACTTCGATATGTTTGTGCGGTTATGAAAGATAGATTGGTGGCAATATATGCGGCATATTTGTTATAGCAATACAATGGAACATGTGTAACGGTGTGCATACCAATTTTTGTCAAAAAGGAAACGGGCCAGGTAATCTCACACGTGGCTTGGGCCATTGCCCTATATTTTGCCTCTGCACTTAGACCAAGACATAACGATCTGCTTCTTACTTCGCCATGTTACAAAGTTGCCTCCAACGAACATTGCATAACATGTGTTGGATCTTCTGTCTTCAGGAGAACGAGCATAGTATGCATCAACATATGCAACAACATTACTATGACCTTTGGCCTTGTAGAATAAGCTACATCTTGGGGATCCTTTCATATAGCAAAGTATCAGGAGAACCTCCTCCCAATGGCTGTAACATGGTTTCTCCATGTGATGGTTTGCTCGACTGACATCATAAGATATATCAGGTTTGGTGACCGTAAGATAAAGTAGTTTTCCCACTATACTTCTGTATCGAGTGGGATCCTCAAACTCAGGATCAGGGGATATAATATGCCTTCGTGCCTTGATGCAGCGTAGGGCCCAAGTATAGGGCCGAATTATTAATCAATTTAGTGGTTAATTTTATTTACGTTTATTTAAATTATCGTATCTCTAATTTAATAATTGAGATCGCCTGTGATCTCCAACATTTATTCGTAGATTTAATTTTGGTCGGTTAATTAGATAGAGTCCAATTAGGATAATTAAAGGTCAATTTGAATTTTATATTTGTCAGAGTCAAATTAGGATAAGTTGTTTCCAATTTGAATTTAGTTTCTATTTTTGTAAAATCATCCCTCTTATATAAAGGGATGAGGGTCCAATGTATTGGTAAGTCAAGTAATAAGAAAATTTGAGTTATCTCATTATCTCTCTCTATCTCTCCTCTCTCCTCCCGCGATCCCCGCGTTCTTCTCCCTCAACCTCTCGTATTCCCGACGAGTTCTTCTTCTCAACCCCTCTTCTTTTCTTCTACCAAAAATCCACCATAAAAAAATTATTATTTGCGTCGACGCCGATTTTTGTCTGCATCATTTGGTATCAGAGCATGGCATCTAGGTCGTCCTCACGATCTAACGATCCGTCCAGGTGCTCGCACCGGCATGCATCAAGGTATCATCGTTCATCCGAGCAAACACGACGAGCCATCTCCACCATCGCCGCCTACAACAAGGAGACGGAGCACATGATACGTGACTTGCAAACCAACTTCAATTCCATGTTTCGAGATCTAATGGCTAACTTTGAGGCCTTCCGCGACGCCCAATCAAAGCCTCCATCCGTCGAAGCCGCTGCCGCAAGTTTTGATGAAGAAAACTCCGCAGTTGAGGAAGATTCGGTTGCTGTCCGGGTCGTTTTAGGAGGAAAAAACGACGAAAAGACTGCTGTACAAGTATTTTCAGATTCCCAAGAAATCCCGGAGTCGGTCTACGCCCCACCTGCGGTCTTCTCACGGACCCCCGCGGCAGCCCCCGCCTCTCCAGCGCCCCCCCTAGCCCCGTCGGACCCCCCCGCGAACCACCCCTCGCTCCCGGCAGCACCACCAGCCCCCTTACCCTCTCCCATCGCCACCCTCACATCCAACTAGCCCCGCCATCATCCCGCGCCCTCCCTTCCCATCCCGCACTCGCCAGCCCCGCCTCTGCGCCGCTCCGCACTAACGCTTCCCCGGCGCCTTCTCCCCTCCACACGGCCCCTGCTCCTCCCCGGCGCCATCTCCTCCCCACCCTTGAACCCCCTCTCCACGTCGCGCCACCCCCCCCCCCCCCCCCCCCCCCATCCACCACCTGCACCTTCCCGGTGCCCCTTGCGACACCCCCACCGCTGTCGCCTTCTCGCCACGCACCCCTCACCCTCCCGCGCTCAAGCCTGCGATGCCACCTCCCCGCGACGCCGCCCTCGCCTCGCCCCCTTCCCCGCCTCCTCCAGGCGCGACCCCGACAGCCCACGACACCCCCCAACCCCCGGCCTTTGCCCCGCCAACCCCACAGCCCACTCCCTCGCCGCATCCCGCCAGCGCCTCCTCCTCTCCAGCACCAGTCACCTCGCTGCCGCCCCCCGTGCCACCGCCTCGTCCTCGACATCTCCCATCCCGCGCTGCGCCGCCTTTTGTGGGGGAAGGCAGGAGCTCTAGCACGAGCCTTCCTTACGGGAAGAACCAAACCTCCGAAATTCAGGGCTGAAAATTCAAGTGGGGAAAATTGCAATAAATTAATCCCTAAAATCCCTATTTATAGAAGGACCAAAGGCAATAAGAATGAGGGGGTGCGAAATTTGCACCCATACCCCTGGCGGCAGAAATATTTGAAACAAGGGGCTGTGAACCAGAAATATGGGAATCTTCCTTATCCAAGTAGGACTAGGACCTTGGGTTTTCCCTATTTAAGGACCCCATGGCTTCATTCCTTGGACACATCTCCTCTTCTCCTCTCCTTGTGCCATTGCTTCGCTATGGATGCTCCGAACCGAAGTCCATGTTCTTCATGCCTCATCAATTCTTCGACCATCACAAGGGGATGCCAACACTCAAGGAGACGCCGCCGTTCGCGCCACACATATTCTTCAACCACGAAGGCCGCGTCATCCACGCCCACGTATGGACTTTGCCGTTCGCTCCACACCAATTCTTCCAGAAGATAAATGAGCACGCCGATTCATCCTCCAAGCCTGCAGATCCAATAATTCGTCGGGAGACGAATTTTTAAAAGCGGAGGAGAGTTTATGCAGCGTAGGGCCCAAGTATAGGGTCGAATTATTAATCAATTTAGTGGTTAATTTTATTTACGTTTATTTAAATTATCGTATCTCTAATTTAATAATTGAGATCGCCTGTGATCTCTAACGTTTATTCGTAGATTTAATTTTGGTCGGTTAATTAGTTAGAGTCCAATTAGGATAATTAAAGGTCAATTTGAATTTTATATTTGTCAGAGTCAAATTAGGATAAGTTGTTTCCAATTTGAATTTAGTTTCTATTTTTGTAAAATCATCCTCTTATATAAAGGGATGAGGGTCCAATGTATTGGTAAGTCAAGTAATAAGAAAATTTGAGTTATCTCATTATCTCTCTCTATCTCTCCTCTCTCCTCCCGCGATCTCCGCGTTCTTCTCCCTCAACCTCTCGTATTCCAGACGAGTTCTTCTTCTCAACCCCTCTTCTTTTCTTCTACCAAAAAATCCACCATAAAAAATTATTATTTGCGTCGACGCCGATTTTTATCTGCATCATTTGGTATCAGAGCATGGCATCTAGGTCGTCCTCACGATCTAACGATCCGTCCAGGCGCTCGCACCGGCATGCATCAAGGGATCATCGTTCATCCAAGCAAACACGACGAGCAATCTCCACCATCGCCGCCTACAACAAGGAGACGGAGCACATGATACGTGACTTGCAAACGAACTTCAATTCCATGTTTCGAGATTAATGGCTAACTTTGAGGCCTTCCGCGACGCCCAATCAAAGCCTCCATTCGTCGAAGCCGCTGCCGCAAGTTTTGATGAAGAAAACTCCGCAGTTGAGGAAGATTCGGTTGCTGTCCGGATCGTTTTAGGAGGAAAAAACGACGAAAAGACTGCTGTACAAGTATTTTCAGATTCGCAAGAAATCCCGGAGTCGGTCTACGCCCCACCTGCGGTCTTCTCACGGACCCCCGCGGTAGCCCCAGCCTCTCCAGCGCCCCCCCTAGCCCCGTCGGACCCCCCCGCGAACCCCCCCTCGCTCCCGGCAGCACCACCAGCCCCCTCACCCTCTCCCATCGCCACCCTCACATTCAACCAGCCCCGTCATCATCCCGCGCCCTCCCTTCCCATCCCGCACTCGCCAGCCCCGCCTCTGTGCCGCCCCGCACTAACGCCTCCCCGGCGCCTTCTCCCCTCCACACGGCCCCTGCTCCTCCCCGGCGCCATCTCCTCCCCCCCCCCTGAACCCCCTCTCCACGCCGCGCCACCCCCCCCATCCACCACCTGCACCTTCCCGGTGCCCCCTGCGACACCCCCACCGCCGTCGCCTTCTCGCCACGCACCCCTCACCCTCCAGCGCTCAAGCCTGCGACGCCACCTCCCCGCGACGCCGCCCTCGCCTCGCCCCCTTCATCGCCTCCTCCAGGCGCGAACCCGACGGCCCACGACACCGTCCAAACCCCCGCCTTTGCCCCGCCAACCCCGCAGCCCACTCCCTCGTCGCATCCCTCCAGCGCCTCCTCCTCTCTAGCACCAATCACCTCGCTGCCGCCCCCCGCACCACTGCCTCGTCCTCGACATCTCCCATCCCGCGCCGCGCCGCCTTTTGTGGGGGAAGGCAGGAGCCCTAACACGAGCCTTCCTTACGGGAAGAACCAAACCTCCGAAATTCAGGGCTGAAAATTCAAGTGGGGAAAATTGCAATAAATTAATCCCTAAAATCCCTATTTGCAGAAGGACCAAAGACAATAAGAATGAGGGGGTGCGGAATTTGCACCCATACCCTGGCGGCAAAAATATTTGAAACAAGGGGCTGTGAACCAGAAATATGGGAATCTTTCTTATCCAAGTAGGACTAGGACCTTGGGTTTTCCCTATTTAAGGACCCCATGGCTTCATTCCTTGGACACATCTCCTCTTCTCCTCTCCTTGTGCCATTGCTTCGCTATGGATGCTCCGAACCGAAGTCCATGTTCTTCATGCCTCATCAATTCTTCGACCATCACAAGGGGACGCCAACACTCAAGGAGACGCCGCCGTTCGCGCCACACATGTTCTTCGACCACGAAGGCCGCGTCATCCACGCCCACGTATGGACTCCGCCGTTCGCTCCACATCAATTCTTCCAGAAGATAAATGAGCACGCCGATTCATCCTCCAAGCCTGCAGATCCAACAATTCATCGGGAGACGAATTTTTAAAAGCGGAGGAGAGTTGATGCAGCGTAGGGCCCAAGTATAGGGCCGAATTATTAATCAATTTAGTGGTTAATTTTATTTACGTTTATTTAAATTATCGTATCTCTAATTTAATAATTGAGATCGCCTGTGATCTTCAACGTTTATTCGTAGATTTAATTTTGGTCGGTTAATTAATTAGAGTCCAATTAGGATAATTAAAGGTCAATTTGAATTTTAAATTTGTCAGAGTCAAATTAGGATAAGTTGTTTCCAATTTGAATTTAGTTTCTATTTTTGTAAAATCATCCCTCTTATATAAAGGGATGGGGGTCCAATGTATTGGTAAGTCAAGTAATAAGAAAATTTGAGTTATCTCATTATCTCTCTCTATCTCTCCTCCCGCGATCTCGCGTTCTTCTCCCTCAACCTCTCATATTCCCGACGAGTTCTTCTTCTCAACCCCTCTTCTTTTCTTCTACCAAAAATCCACCATAAAAAAATTATTATTTGCGTCGACGCCGATTTTTATCTGCATCATTAGTTGATGCAGCGTAGGGCCCAAGTATTGGGTCGAACTATTAATCAATTTTAGTGGTTAATTTTATTTACGTTTATTTAAATTATCGTATCTCTAATTTAATAATTGAGATCGCTTGTGATCTCCAACGTTTATTCGTAGATTTAATTTTGCTCGGTTAATTAGTTAGAGTCCAATTAGGATAATTAAAAGTCAATTCGAATTTTAAATTTGTCAGAGTCAAATTAGGATACGTTATTTCCAATTTGAATTTAGTTTCTATTTTTGTAAAATCATCCCTTTTATATAAAGGGATGAGGGTCCAATGTATTGGTAGGTCAAGTAATAAGAAAATTTGAGTTATCTCATTATCTCTCTCTATCTCTCCTCTCTCCTCCCGCGATCTCCGCGTTCTTCTCCCTCAACCTCTCGTATTCCCGACGAGTTCTTCTTCTCAACCCTTCTTTTCTTCTACCAAAAATCCACCCATAAAAAATCATTATTTGCGTCGACGCCGATTTTTATCTGCATCATTTGGTATCAGAGCATGGCATCTAGGTCGTCCTCACGATCTAACGATCCGTCCAGACGCTTGCATCGGCATGCATCAAGGGATCATCGTTCATCCGAGCAAACACGACGAGCCATCTCCACCATCGCCGCCTACAACAAGGAGACGGAGCACATGATACGTGACTTGCAAACCAACTTCAATTCCATGTTTCGAGATCTAATGGCTAACTTTGAGGCCTTCCGCGACGCCCAATCAAAGCCTCCATCCGTCGAAGCCGCTGCCGCAAGTTTTGATGAAGAAAACTCCGCAGTTGAGGAAGATTCGGTTGCTGTCCGGGTCGTTTTAGGAGGAAAAAACGACGAAAAGACTGCTGTACAAGTATTTTCAGTTTCGCAAGAAATCCCGGAGTCGGTCTACGCCCCACCTGCTCACCTGGCGGTCTTCTCACGGACCCCCGCGACAGCCCCAGCCTCTCCAGCGCCCCCCCTAGCCCCGTCGGACCCCCCCACGAACCCCCCTCGCTCCCGACAGCACCACCAGCCCCCTCACCCTCTCCCATCGCCACCCTCACATCCTACCAGCCTCGCCATCATCCCGCGCCCTCCCTTCCCATCCCGCACTCGCCAGCCCCGCCTCTGCGCCGCCCCGCACTATCGCCTCCCCAGCGCCTTCTCCCCTCCCACACGGCCCCTGCTCCTCCCCGGCGCCATCTCCTCCCCACCCCTGAACCCCCTCTCCACGCCGCGCCACCCCCCCATCCACCACCTGCACCTTCCCGGTGCCCCCCTGCGAACACCCCCCACCGCCGTCGCCTTCTCGCCATGCACCCCTCACCCTCCCGCGCTCAAGCCTGCGATGCCACCTCCCCGCGACGCCACCCTCGCCTCGCCCCCTTCCCCGCCTCCTCCAGGCGCGACCCCGACAGCCCACGACACCCCCCAACCCCCCGCCTTTCCCCCACCAACCCCGCAGCCCACTCCCTCGCCGCATCCCGCCAGCACCTCCTCCTCTCCAGCACCAGTCACCTCGCTGCCGCCCCCGCCGCCACCGCCTCGTCCTCGACATCTCCCTTCCCGCGCCGCGTCGCCTTTTGTGGGGGAAGGCAGGAGCCCTAGCACGAGCCTTCCTTACGGGAAGAACCACACCTCCGAAATTCAGGGCTGAAAATTCAAGTGGGGAAAATTGCAATAAATTAATCCCTAAAATCCCTATTTGCAGAAGGACCAAAGGCAATAAGAATGAGGGGGTGCGAAATTTGCACCCATACCCCTGGCGGCAGAAATATTCAAACAAGGGGCTGTGAACCAGAAATATGGGAATCTTTCTTATCCAAGTAGGACTAGGACCTTGGGTTTTCCCTATTTAAGGACCCCATGGCTTCATTCCTTGGACACATCTCCTTCTCCTCTCCTTGTGCCATTGCTTCGCTATGGATGCTCCGAATCCATGTTCTTCATGCCTCATCAATTCTTCGACCATCACAAGGGGACGCCAACACATCAAGGAGACGCCGCCGTTCGCGCCACACATGTTCTTCGACCACGAAGGCCGCGTCATCCACGCCCCACGTATGGACTCCGCCGTTCGCTCCACACCAATTCTTCCAGAAGATAAATGAGCACGCCGATTCATCCTCCAAGCCTGCAGATCCAACAATTCGTCGGGAGATGAATTTTAAAAGCGGAGGAGAGTTGATGCAGTGTAGGGCCCAAGTATAGGGCCGAATTATTAATCAATTTTAGTGGTTAATTTTATTTACGTTTATTTAAATTATCGTATCTCTAATTTAATAATTGAGATCGCATGTGATCTCCAATGTTTATTCGTAGATTTAATTTTGGTCGGTTAATTAGTTAGAGTCCAATTAGGATAATTAAAGGTCAATTTGAATTTTAAATTGTCAGAGTCAAATTAGGATAAGTTATTTCCAATTTGAATTTAGTTTCTATTTTTGTAAAATCATCCCTCTTATATAAAGGGATGATGGTCCAATGTATTGGTAGGTCAAGTAATAAGAAAATTTTAGTTATCTCATTATCTCTCTCTATCTCTCCTCCCTCCCGCGATCTCCGCTTTCTTCTCCCTCAACCTCTCGTATTCCCGACGAGTTCTTCTTCTCAACCCCTCTTCTTTTCTTCTACCAAAAATCCACCATAAAAAATTTATTATTTGCGTCGACGCCGATTTTTATCTGCATCAGTGCCTCTGCTGGTATCCCGGATGGTTTACATCCAAGTAATCCTGCATCTGTGAGGATAACTTAGCAATTCTTCCTTTGTGATAAATGCAATCCTTCTTCAATGTGTATCTCCTATATACCCAGAAAGTAGCGGATCTGGTCAAGATCCTTGGTGACAAATACCTTCTGAAGGAAGGCCTTGGTCTCTGCAATGCCTACCTTGTCATCACCCGTCATTATCATATCATCATCGTATATAACGAATGTCACAACCCTAGTAGATCGTCGTCTAACAATACAGAATAGTCAGATTTCATCCTCTGGAAACCAAGAGAACCAATCTCTATGGTAAGCTTGTCAAACCAAGCTCGAGGACTTTGTTTCAGGTCGTAGATGGCCTTACGAAGTCGACATACAAAATCCCCTTCGATGAGTATCCAGGAGATTGTATCATGTAAACTCTCCTCGAGATCACTGTACACAAATGCATTCTTTACATCAAGCTGAGATATTTGCCATCCATTGTTGTCTGCAATGGAAAGAATGGTGCGAACAGAACCTAATCTCGTACAAGAGAGAAGGTCTCGAAGTAAATCTACACCATATTGTATATCCTTTCGCAACTAGTCGAGCGTTCAGTCTAGTGTGCCATATAGAGACTGTTTGGTGGTGAAAACCCATCTACAAGCAGCTGGCTGCACCCAGATGGACATGGAACAAGATCCCAAGTTCCCTTGGATATCAGAGCATCCATCTCCTCCTCCATGGCCCTCTTCCAACCATGATTCTGCAACGCACTATGATGATCACGAGGAATGAAGATTGCCATCAATGCATCTGTAAACTGTCTGTCACCACTAGAGAGGCCATCAGTGGATGTAAAAGAAGAAATATGGTGTACGTACATTGCCGCTTAGTTCACCGTAAATCTATTAGAAGATCCAACATAGCATCCGAACGAGTATTGGTGATGGGAACACTTGAAGAAGGCATCTCCTCATGCAAACATGGGACAAATAAAGGAACCGGCTCTGAGGAACTAGTACTGCTTTCTTGTATAAACAATGGGCGGTGGTGGTAATTCCAAAGGTATCTCACCAACAGAGTATGTGAAATAACTAGTTTGTTCAAAGAAAGTGACATCCGCGGGAAACATGATAATGATGACCCACTGGATCATAGTAACAATACCTCTTTGGAGTCCTCGAGTACCCGACGAACAAACATTTAATTGCACGTGCATACAAATTATCCGCGGTATGAAAATTGTGAACAAAAAGCAGTACACCAAAAATATGTAGAGGGAGAGGAAAGGTGTCTTATACGGATAGAGAATAGAGAATGGAGTAGCTCCTTGGAGAACAGATGAGGGAACCCTGTTTATAAAGTGGATTGCAGTGAGGATGGCATTTCTCCAGTGTTTTGGGATGGGAGCTCACACATGAGTAAGTAGTGATCGGGTAATGTCTAGAAGACGACGATTTTTTCTCTCAGCAACCCCATTTTGTTGAGAGGTGTAGGGAAATGAAGTTTGGTGGACAATACCCTGGGAGTTAAAGAACGTTACTAGATTCATGATGAGAAACTCAAGAGCATTATCAGTCCGTACAATCTGAATACACTTAGAGAAAACATGTTTAATAGATTTGATAATTATATTAATATCTGATCGTTCTTTTATTAAATAAGCCCACGATCGTTCTTTTATTAAATAAACCCACGGACATCTGCTATGATCATCTACAAAAACCACAAAGTTTCTATGACCTCCTACAGTTCGCACCGGACAAGGTCCCCAGACATCACAATGAATCAAAGCAAAGGATACAGATCGACGAGGTTCCACCATGGAAGGAAAAGAGCTCCTATGATGTTTGTCGAACTGACACACCTTACACTCGAATGGCTTCAGTGACGAAAGTTCGGGGAACATCATGGAAAGAACTTTGGCCGAAGGATGATCCAGATGCAGCTGCCACAAGAACGGATCATGTGAGATGGATGCGGTGCCAAAATAAGACGAGTCTGAAGGAATGTCAAGATAGTAAAGGCCTTTCTTCTCATATCCCCCCACCAAAGATCTGCATCGTCTGGATCAAGGTTCAGAAATACTGTATGCGATATTCGTTCGATCATGCGGTTTAAAGCAAGTAAGTGGATATGCGGAGGAATATATAGAGGTATGTGCAGTTTATGTGGTTTATAATATTTTAATTTAAAATATTAAAAAATACAATAATACAACATGATTATATAAAAAGTTGATGATTTAACAAAATCCAAAATCATAATTATCAAATAAGATAATATAATCATAAGATATATATAAGCATGATATTATAATTTGATTATTTTTTAGTGCATATTTTGAATTTAATGCATATATATATACACATACAAATTTAGATTCAACATGGAAACACATGAATTCCATAAGAAAATCTTTAATGCATATATAGATCTTATAGATAACAAAAGATAAAGAATAATCATATGTATACAAATCATACACCCAAAATTATACACATATATGGATCTCCAAGGGACAAACTTGTTGACACAAAATATAGGAAAAAATTTGTATCTGCATATAAAATTTATAGAAGCACAAAAATGTAAAGTGCCAGTCTGTTAGCTAATTATTTCATGTTTTATTCGAAGAATTAGAATGAATTTCATTAGATAGAAAAATCAAAAGGCAGTAAACAATTCAATAATAAGTGTTAAAAACAATAGAAAGATATGGATATGAGAAAACACCCTAGATCATATCCCCAAATGCGACATATACGGGAATAATGAAAAGATGCATTAATGTAAGTGATGATATAAGAGTTGCTCGGAAAAAATCGAGTTACATCAACATGATATGGATTAACAATGAATCCTATATGCAAGTCCTTATTTACATATGCGGCTGCATGCGGCCATATGCCGCATATTCGGACCGCATATGCATTTTGACTGCATATACCGCATATGGCATATGCGCTGCCGGGTCAGGTGACCGAATATACATATGCGGCTACATATGTGGCCGCATGGACCGCATTTCCGAACACTGGTCCAGATGTCCTAAAAATAACAAAAATTCTCATTGAAAAATCACACGATAGTCCAATTATGAGCACAACTTATGAACATATAGCAAGCTCAACGGGAAATCAGGGGCACAATGAGCTCTTGTAAGTCAGAGACTGGATGAAAACTTCCACTGTTCCAACTGTAGTGATAGGGGAGTGAGCCCCGTTGGCTACCCTGACTGACTTCACATCTAAGGAAGGTTGGGAGGAGGTCAATAAGTTACATTTCGCCATCAGATGAGTGGATGTCCCTGAGTCAATGATCCAACCAGAGTAGTTGCCATAGTAGAGTTGGCTATCGTACCTGAGGTAGTGGCCAAGTGTGCAATAGCCTCATTGGTGGTGGACTCGGATTTCTGTAGCATCTGCATCAGGCGTGAGTAATCTGAGGCTGAAAGTTGAACTGTCTATTCATTTGAATCCTGATTGTGTGCCTCAGTGACGTGTATTATAATCAGATGTGAGATGAGCCTGTAGTGACATCAAACTTCGCCCAACATTTTTCTGATGGATGGATGATTTTCTAGCAATGGTGTTCGAATACGGACTCGACCACGACCATATTCACGGGCACAACTTCCGCGATAGCTAGAACGACCTCCTCGTCCAGAGGAAGACATGAAAGTCGAGCTCTCCATAGGCCGTGGAGAATGAGTATGAGCAGAAGAATTACAATCTCCTCCAAGCGTCCAAAAATAACCTTGATAGATGGAACAATATCTGATGTGAGGAATCGTTCCTTGACATTTTGATAGCGAGGATGGAAACTAGTCAAGGAATCTGTAAACATGCCATTCTAACCGCTCAGCTACCTGTTTTGTACACATGCTAGCTGAAAAATAGCAAGCTCTTCGTACAGTCTAGCACTGGAGTCGATTCACCTTGATTGTAGACCAAATCCACATATAGATGTCTCATGTCTACTAAACGTGATTTTATACTTTTGTGGGAGTATGTTTATTCCAAGTCCTCCGACATTTCTTTGGCGGTCTCCTTGAACAGGAGATTTACTGTAATATGCTGCTTCACATTGTTGGTCATCCAGTTCATGACCTGATAGTTGTCTGCAATCCATGACTCATAGTCCTTGTTCACCTTCTTTTAGAGGCTCCTTCATCAGAATTGATATCTTCCTCTGACCCTCGATGAAGACCTTTAAATGTTCGAGACCAGAGCACATAATTTCCCGTGTCCTTCAATTTGGAGGTACCCTGCATCATCACAGATGTCGTCGGATACACGGGCTTTGTCTCGATTGGAGCCGCGACCATCGTGGTTAGGGATAGAAAAAATCAGCTAGAGTTCGATATCTTTGAATCACACATCAAAAAAAGTCACGTGATCCCTTCAGCAGCCCGGGAGGACAGTACAGTCTCGATCTAGGGACTGTATTGCTGGAGTCACGATTAGGTGACTGAATTTGCTCGAAATCCTCAATTTTGGGGACTGAAAATGCTTGAACAGGGACTATCCAGTCTAGATTTCACCCCGACCTGCGCTGGATTTGTGATTTTGGGGCAACAGCCCAGAAAATCCACTATTTGGCGGCGAATCTGGGGTGTTGGAGCGTTGGCGGCGGCGCCGCCGATCTGGGGTGTTGATGGCGACGCAGATCTGTTGGCAGCGCAGATCTGGAGTGCGGCATCGTCGCGAATTTCTTGGTGAGGCCCTCATCTGGCCTCATCCTTCGTGATAGGCACCACCAAGCCCTCAACCTCTTGGGTGGAGATACACCTCAATCCCTGCCCACGCCACCCCCAACCCGCTCCTCTTGCTCTCCTGGATAAATCGATGAAATGCGCCCTGAGCTGCCAACTAATCTCCGCGTCACTTGTCGCGTGCACTCCTCCCACCTCAATGCTCCTAATGAAATTTCGAAGCCTTCTTCCACTCACCATGGAATGGAAAAAAGCATGTATTGCTATCCCCCTCCCTTAACCATTTCTACCTCGACCTCTGCCTCCATTTGACCTCCTTTTTATCTTCCAAACACACATGTTTCAAAGAAGCGCACCTCTCTTCAACCTCAGGAGCCAACAACTCCCTCGTGTCCTCTACTGCATCGAGGCGAGAGATGACTTCCTGCGCCGCCGCCCTCACACTCTGCCTCTGCTCACGGGTGCACCTCTTGAACTCAATTAGATGCTTCCGCAACAACCCGAGCTTCCGAGCCAGAACAACCGAAACCAACCCCCCACCTGCATGTTCCACCAAAACTCGACCACCACGTTGTTGGAATCCATCCTCCTGCAATCATGATCTCTCAGATATGAAGAAAGACCTCGGTCTCACAACCTCCCCGGAGGACGACAGGATCGAGTTGTAATTAGAGTGAGCACGACGTAGAGCCCACACGTCCGCCAACAGAAAAAGCCCTGCCGCCTCCTCGGATATCAAGAACCGATCAATTCGCAATCTCGACCTAGCATTTCTTCAAGTGCAACAACACCCACTAGCATCAAAAATCTGCAAGCTCGCCTCAGTAATGAATCGCATCAACTCCTTCGAACTTGCATCCGCACCCCCGCGTAAACGAGGCCTATCCTCCGGGTGCAGTGTCACGTTGAAATCCCCCCAATATGTCATGCCTCGTCTGGGTACCTTTCTCGGAGCAGTCTCAAGTCATCCGTCAGGTCAGACATCGCTTGGCCAGTCTGAGGTCCATACATATTTGACACAAACAGTCGGACCCCATCCGCCTTCCGCCGCAATGGGACCGAGAGAGAGTGCCTCCCCTTGCTCACATCCTCCACAAGATTGAAGTTGTCCACGCTCTAGCCCACCGCCATGCCTCCTGAGGCCCCCGGAGCGTCCAACACCCTCCACTCACTCAGGTGAGAATCTCCCATCGAGCCACAAAACTCGTCAATGGGAAATCTTAGTTTCTTGCAGTAACATCACATCTGTCAACACCTATGCACATAGGTCCCGGGTCGTCATTCTCTTCTCCGCCCTCCTCGTACCTCTGACATTCCAAGAGACGATCTTCATTAATCAACCTGGGCAATTCATGATAGCGATACCACGCCCAAGCAGTTCAGCATGGCTTGACTCACCTCCAAACCCAGGTGCCCCCGCTACTTCCAACCGAAGGCTCAACGTCTACCGCATTGCTTCCGCTCCCACCGAATCCCTCTTGCGCCCATGCGGGTCTTCCTCTCCCGAGGCCGAAACCCTCGAGTCATCAACTCGATTCGAGTATTCCTTCGATTACTAAGGAAATAACCTATTTTTTGGGGTTAACTCTTAATTAACCCATGTAGAGATAATTCTATGTAATCTGAGTAGTAGTTGCTTATTTTATTTTTTGTCATGTCTATCTTATGTAATTTACCCATAGGTCTCTCCTCTATATAAGAGAGCCTAGGGTTCTATAGAATAAACATGTCTCCTATTTTTCCCAGCATGGCATCAGAGCCACGGTCCTAGACCGGTGCTCCGTACCCTAACCCTAACCCTACCCCACCCGCCAGCCCCCCCTCTCTCCTTCGCAGCCGCCGCCAACCCCTTCTCTCCGTCCACTGCCGCGCTGGCTTCAGCCCCGTAGCAGCCTAGCGGCCCAGCTGTCCCTCTCCTCGCCTCCCCTCCGTTGCAGTTCGGCCCAGTGGCCCCGCCGTAGCAGCTCAACAACCCCGCCTCCTGCCAGTAGCAGCCCAGCGGCCCCGCCGCTGTCGCAGGTGCAACCCATCCTCGGCCGTCGGCCTTGTAGCCGTCATATACTCTCTTTTGTTGCATCGCAGGAGTTCGGCTAGGAATAATGGATTTAGGTGCATAAGTCTACATATGCATTCAAATCCATACATGTCTGTGTGTAGACACCTATTCATTTGGTCTACGTAACCCTATTATTCTTCCACCGGGAACATGTCAGAAAACAAAGTTGATGTGCCCACCACAGGTACCTTTCGAGGTCCAACGCCTATAGTCAAGATGGACGGGACGAATTATGAGCTCTGGGCTATGCAGTTCATGAGCTTCATGAAATCAAATGGTAAGAAGCATATTCTTACTGAGGAACCGGTGGAGAAGACTGAGTCGAACACCTCTTGGGAGGCAGATGATGCATATATCAAAGTATGGCTTTCAGGGACATTGACGATAGAGATCGCCAATGATGTTTTATACCAGCCTACTGCTAAGGCTATGTGGGATATCCTCGCAGCTACTTACTCTCAAGCGAGGAATGAAACCAAGATACTTCAGCTTCAGTACGACATATTCACGATCAAGCAGAACGGTCGGCCTCTCTATTTGCTGTATACATCCTTGCGTGGGATATTTGAGAAGCTTCACAGCTTCATGCCTCTTACGGCTACCCCAGAGCAACATAAGACATACAGGAATGCTACCATGGTTGGTGTCTTTCTGACAGCTCTGGATCCTGAATATGATGTTGCTCGCTCCCAGATTCTTGCGGACGCTACCATTCCTCCTATGGAAGAAGCTTTCCACAGACTCAGCAGGATCACTGTTCCGCCCTCTGCCCCTGCTCAGAACTCTTCAGCGATGACAGCCTCCCGTGGCAGAGGAGGTGCTTCTTTCTCTCGTGGTCATGGTCCTCACGGTAAAGGAGGTCGTCGCATCCGTCAACCCTGCACATTTTGCCATCATCCATGTCATACAGAGGAGACATGCTACTCCAAGCATGGTTTCCCCGCATCAGCCCGTGTAACAGAGCAGGTTGAGTCTCCCGCTGCTTCTACTCCAGATCAGAGGTTTGATGATCTTGTGGCCAGACTACGAGATATTATGCCTCCCTCTTCAGCATCTCCTGGAGGCCATTCAGATGTTGCATCTTCTGCCTCTGCCAGTACCTCTGCTACAGCTAGCACCCCAGGTAGTACTTATGCCTTTACATCATGTTATGGATCTAAGATTACATAGTTGATTATGGACTCTGGGGCGACACACCATTTATTTGGAGACAAGGGCCAACTTACAGCCTACAGACAGGTTCCCTAGGAAGAACTATGGTGATAGCTGATGGGACTCATTCCCCGATCACAGACAGTGGGAGATTACCTTGACGCCTTCAATGCATCTACAAAACACGTTACATGCTCCTGATTTTTCTATGCGCTGTATCCATTAGTCAGATTACAAAAGACTTGCACTGCAGAGCTATATTTGAACCATCATCTCTTGCTTTTCAGGACATTCTTACAGGCAGGGTGATTGGCTGTGGCTATGAGCAATGTGCTCTCTATCGACTGGTCCAAACTTCCTATGCAGGCGCATCCTCTATTTCCCCAGGACCAGTCCTCTCCTTTTACCTGGCATCTACGTTTCAGTCATCTCCCTCTTCAGAAGATGCGTCATATTTTGCCAAAGATCTCACTCAAATCCTCCTTCCAGTGTGAAGATTGTCAGTTGGGGAAGCATCATTGATCGTCTTTCCCCAGTCGTCAGAGTCGAAACAGTAACTCCCGTTTGAATTATTTCATATTAATTCAGTCTCTCCTTTTACCTGGCATCTACGTTTCAGTCATCTCCCTCTTCAGAAGATGCTCATATTTTGCCAAAGATCTCACTCAAATCCTCCTTCCAGTGTGAGGCTTGTCAGTTGGGGAAGCATCATTGATCGTCTTTCCCCAGTCGTCAGAGTCGAAGCAGTAGCTCCCGTTTGAATTATTTCATATTAATATTTGGGGTCCAAGTCGTGTTCCTGATCATGGCACATGTTTTATCTTGTTGCAGTTGACGATTTCTCTCGATTGTCATGTGTTTTCTTATTGAAAAAAATCTAAAGTAGGGGATATGATCAAAATTTTTATTAATGAAGTTCATATGTCCTCTTCCTCTGTAAATTGTGAGAACAGATAACGCTTTGGAATTTTGTACGCGTTTCTCTTCCAGTTCTTCTACCACGTGGCATTATTCATCAAACAACATATCCTTACACTTCTCAGCAAAACGGTGTTGCGAAACGAAAACATCGCCATTTACTTGACATCACCTCAGACACTTCTTATTCAGAGTCATGCCCCACCTTCGTTTTGGGGGGGATGTTGTTCTTACATGTTATCTAGTGAATCACATGCTCTCTACTATCTTGGGTGAGAAACTCCTTTATCCATTGTCTTTCCTGATAAGGAGTTGTTCTCACTTACCCCTCGTGTCTTTAGTTCGGTTGCATTTGTACACCAGTTGGCTCTCGGTCTTGACAAGCTCTCTCCTAGGGCTGCAAATGTGTGTTTGTTGGGTACTCCAAGACCCAGAAGGGATATCGATGTTATGACCCTTTGCGAATGAAATATTATATCCGTGCTGATGTCACGTTTTTGAGTCTGTGATGTTCTTCTCCCCAGGAGATAGATTGGCTTCATCAGAGTCTGATGATGAGGTTTTACATGCCACCTCCTCCCACATCTCCGTCCTCTGCTACCTGTACCTGTTGTCCTACCTTCGCCACCACCACCACCATCGCCGCCTCCTCCTCCACCATTACCGTCTTCTACCTAGTCTCATATTGTTCGTCCATTACCAAAATTCTATTCCCATCGATCTATATATGCACATGGACATCGCTCGTCATCCAACACACACCTCAGGTTTATTCTGATAACATGATTTCTAATGATGGGTCTGGAGATATGTCTGTGCAGGAATCTTTACAGGAAACTGGCCCAGAAGTGAATGATGCTAGCCATGACCTGGATTTACCCATTGCATCACGAAAGCAATAGCGTACTCATGCCTCTTACCCTATCGCGTCTCAGGTATCCTTCCATCGTCTAACATGGGACTTTTAGGGCCCGTTCGGTAGGAGAATAAGCAGGAATAAGGATGGGGAATAAGGGGAATAAGGGTCTATTCTCCGTTCGGCTGGAGGATAGGAATAAGGAGAATAAGGTCAAATAATGGTAGGTAAGGTGGGATAAAGATAGGAATAAGAGTGAAATAAGATGAAATAATGGGGAATAGTCGTACCACGGGGAACCGTGTTGGGGGCTTATTCCTCTTATTCCATTCCCCCTTATCCTCCAAACGAACAAGGCCTTAGAGATTTGCAGTTGCTCTATCTGCCGTGGATATTCCACGGAGCTACCGGGAGGCTCTGAAGGATAGTCGTTGGCGCCTAGCTATGGAAGAAGAGATGGGTGCCCTACAATCACGTGGTACATGGAGTTTGGTGTCTGCTCCTCTTGGAGCCTCAGTTGTCAGTTGTAAATAGGTGTTTACTGTTAAACACCATGCGAACGTGAGCCTTGATCGTTATAAGGCCAGACTCGTAGCTCGCGGATTTACTCAGACCTATGGCGTGGATTATATGGACACCTTCTCTCCCGTTGCATGCCACTCCAGTCTATGGATCCTTCTTTTATGTTGTAATGGTACGTGATTGGCCTTTATTTCAGCTTGATGTTAAAATGTTTTTTTTGTATGGCGACCTACAGGAGGAGGTTTTTATGCAGCAGCTTGTGGGGTTTTGCTGCTGAGGAGGAGTGTCAGCAGGTGTGTAGACTCCATAAGGCAATATATGACCTTAAGCAAAGTCCAAGGCTTGGTTTCAAAAGCTATCAGATTTGGTGGGAAAGACAAGGGTTCAAGAGATCAAATGCATATCACTCATTGTTTGTGCAGAGGACACCTAAAGACACTGTGTGATCATGGTTTATGTTGATGATATACTTATTGCATGTGATGATGAGCATGTAATAAAAATGGCAAAAGAATTTCTAGGTCGTCAGTTTGTTACGAAGGATCTAGGAACCCTAAGATATTTCTTAGTGCTAGAATTTGCCAGGAATGCGCAGGGTCTTGTGATGACCCAAAAGAAGTATGTTACGGATATGATTGTTGAGATCATGCATGATTGGTTGTCGACCATCCACTACTCTTATGGACCCTAGCATGAACTATACGGAGATGATACATAAGAGGTTGGCAAAAGAAGATACAGAGAGATGGTGGGGAAGCTCCTATATGTTACTATTACTAGACCTGACATCTCGTTTGCAGTGAATCAGGTAAGTTAATTAATGGAGCAGCCTCGACAGGTTCATATGGATGCTATATATATATATGATATTGCGATATTTGAAATCTTCTCCAGGTGCAGGACTGTTATTCAAGAAGGAACACATCTTTTCTGTTTCTACATGTGCTGATGTTGACTATGCGGGGTGTCTAAAGACAGGAAGTCTATGTCTGGCTTTGCTGCATTCCTTGGCAGTTCTCTTGTTTCTTGGAAAAGTAAGAAACAAACAGTGGTAGCTAATTTGAATGCCGAATCTGAGTATAGGGCTATGGCACAAGCGGGCACAGAGATGATGTGGGTTCGAACAGTGCTGACAGATTTGTATATAAATATACCTCTGCCCATGCAGTTACATTGTGATAATCAGGCTGCCTTGTTCATTGCAAGGCTCTCTTATATAGGGGAGAGGCCTAGGGTGAATTACATAAGATAGACAAAAGGATAAAATAACGGAAGAGATACATGGAATGTAGAAATATCTCAACACTCCCCCTCAAGATGGAGCATAGATATCAATCATGCTCAGGTTGGACGAACACTTCTGAAATGACCCTTGAGTAATGCCTTGGTGAATATATCTGATGTTTCCTCTCCTAAACTAACATGAGAAGTAGAAATCAGATGAGAAACGAGACCAAGATCCTCCAACTTCAGCATGATATATTTACGGTCAAGCAGAATGACCGACCGTTGCATTCGTTATATACATCCCTATGAGGGATGTGTTGAGAAGCTTTACAGTATCATTCCCCTGACGACGACCCTTGAGCAGCAGAAGACGTTCCGGAATGCTACAATGGTGGGGGTCTTACTAGCGGCACTTGACCCGGAGTATGATGCGGCTCGCTCGCAGATCCTGGCGGTGCTACTATTCCTTTAGTGGAGAAAGTGTATCGACGATTCAACGAATCCACAGTTCCTTCTACTGCCACTACTCCACCTCCTTCAGCGATGGCAGCTTCCAGAGGCAGAGGTGCAATCTTCTTCTTTTGTGGCCGTGGACCTCATGGTCGAGGTGGTCGATTCCGTCAGCCATGCACCTTCTGTCATCGCCCGAGCCATGCAGAGGATATATGCCATTCTAAGCATGGTTTTCCAGCATCAGCCCGTGTAACTGAGCACGTTGTGCCTACACCGACATCTACTTCAGATCAACAATTTGAGGATCTTGTCGCCGGACTACGTGATATCATGCCTCTTGCCACTACTGACTCGCCAGGTCACTCAGACATAGCAGTTTCAGCCTCTGCCAGCACGTCAGCCCCATCTAGCACATCAAGTAGCGTTTATGCCTTTACGTCATGTCTTACTTCTGATGTTTCAAAATGGATTATGGACTTCGGTGTGACGCAACATCTCTATCGAGACGGAGATAAGTTTACATCATACAAGGAGGTTCACCAGGGAGATCGGTAGTAAATAGCGGATGGGACTCATTCACCCATCATCGGACAAGGGGAGATCAGTTTGACACCCTCTATACGACTACAGAATGTTTTGCATGCTCCAGATTTTCAATGAACTTACTTTCTATTAGTCAGATTACAAAGGATTTGCATTGTCGGGCTATTTTTGACCCATCGTCTCTTATTTTTCAGGACATTCTAACGGGCAAGGTGATTGGCTGTGGCTGTGAGCAGGATGGTCTCTATCAGTTGGTCCACACCCCCTATGCTGGTGTCTCATCTCAGTCTAGTGGAACTGCTTCTCTCTTTACTTGGCATTTACGTTTTGGTCATCTCCCTCTTCAGAAGCTGCGACATATCTTGCTCCAGATTTCACCAAAGTCTTCTTTTCAATGTGAAACGTGTCAGTTGGGAAAGCATCACATATCTACTTTCCTAGTCGTGAGTCTCAGAGCAGTCGCTGTGGAATAGTCTCGCCAGTCAGAAGAAGTACGGGCTGCATCGTATCAGGATCAAGAGAGCACAGAAAAACTCCCGTCATCGTGGCATTTCGATATGCCTGTTGTTGTTCCGTACTGGTTGTGATCGGCATGAAGCTATGCAATCTCTCGAACATGCCCTGCAGATGAGAGAAATGTGCATGGAGCGGTCTCCCACTCTGTTTGGTGGAGAAGATGTCGAATTGTAACTGAAGTATTTTGCTCTCATTCTCGACTGCCCATATGTAGCTTCCAGTATATCCCACATAGCCTTTGTTGTTGGTTGATTTCACAATATCATTAGCAATCTCCGTAGTCAGCGTCCCAGAGAGCCATATACGAGCATAAGCATCGTCTTGTTTCCACGTCGCATTCGCTCCAGTCTTGTCTTCCGGCTTTGAGTCTGTCAGGCCTTATTATGGTACTGCATCAGTGTACGAAACTGCATGGACCATAGTTCATAGTTGGTCCCGTCCATTTTTACTATTGGGGACGGGCCTTTGAAGGCACCCGAAGATGTAAAGACATCACCCTCGTTCTCTGACATGATTGGAGAAGAGCCACAGACCGACGGAGGAAAAAAAATAGTCGGTCTACAGTATCATATGAGGGATAGGTTGTATGTGTAGAATTATACAACCATCCCTAATCCTCATCAAGCGGCGAAACTAGTCAACCACAGCCACAACGGGACAACCCGGAGGCGGTGGCTGCGACAACATGATTCGCGGGAGATCACAGGGACTCTTGGGGGCCGCTGGAGGTAAAGACGGGGGCTGCCGGTGGCGTTGGGCGCCGCAACGCCATGCGGGGGGGGGGGGGGGGGAGGGGGGGCTGGTGTTCTAGGGCTAGGGTTTTGGGTGGGATACCGGGACTCCGGTCTAGGACCGTTACTCCGATACCATGATAGGAGAAAAGGAATAACTTGCATTAGACGTACCCGGGGGCTCTCTTATATAGGAGAATAGCCCTTGGGTTAATTACATGATAAGTATTCAGAGAAACTGGAATTACGTAAGAAAGACATAACAATAGATTTATCCTAACAGACCTCTTCCTGTAGATCACCACAGAGGAAGGCATTCTTCACATCAAGCTGGTATAGCCACTGGAGAGAAAGTATCATGATAGTCCACCCCATATGTCTGGATGAACCCACGTGCCACAAGTCTCACATTATAGCGATCTACATTGCCATCCGCACGGTGTTTCACAGTGAACACCCATTTGCATCCCACAGCTAACGCATCAATTGGAGCCGTCACCAGACTCTACGTACCACGTGACTGTACCGCAGTCATCTCCTCTTCCATAACCAAGCGCCATCGACTATCCTTCATTACCTTCTCATAATTCCGTAGAATTTCTACGATAGATAGAGCCACTGCAAATATATGAAAATCCCCTGTTAGACGATGAAAGGAGACTTGAGAAGCTAGGGGATAGGAAGCACAAGATCTCTTGTGCTTTCGAACTGCAATAGGATTATCCAGATCAGAGGGAACGTCCTCCATCTGTGGGTAATTTATTACAATGATTCCTGCACAGATACATCTCCAGACCCATCGTTAGACGCTATGTTATCAAAACAAACCTGGGGCTCCGTGAAAGATGGACGATGACCATGAGCAGAAGTAGACCGAGTAGTGTAGAACTTAGGTAGGGATAAGAAAGGTGGCGCATGTGACTGGATAGTAGCAGAGGGCGGAGGAGGAGGTGGAGATGGTGGTAGTGGTGGAGGTGGAGTTGGCAGAGGTGGGACAACAAGCATGGGAGGAGGTGGCATATAGACGACACCCTCTGTGTTCGATGAAGCCAACCTATCACCTGTATGGGAGAAGTACATCACAGACTCAAAAAACGTGACATCAACACTGATATAATATTTTCTGCGCAGAGGATCATAACACCGATATCCCTTCTGAGTCATGGAGTATCCAACAAATACACATTTGACAGCTCTAGGAGCAAGCTTGTCAAGACCAGGAGTCAACTGGTGAACAAAAGTGACAGACCCGAACACACGAGGGGTGGATGAGAATAACTCCTCAGGAAAGGCTACATAGAAAGGAATTTTCTGACCCAAGACAGATGACGACATACGGTTCACCAAATAGCATGTTGTGAGAATGGCATCACCCCAAAACGAGTGTGGTGCAGGACTCTGAATGAGAAGAGTCCGAGTGACATCAAGAAGATGATGATGCTTTCTCTCAGCAACACCATTTTGCTGAAAGGTGTAAGGGCAAGATGTTTGATGAATAATCCCTCTAGATGACAGGAAATGAGATATATCACGAGTACAAAATTCCAACGCATTATCAGTTCGTACAAACTTCACAAAGGTAGAGACAATATTTTTCACTTCATTAATAAAGGTTTTGATCACATCCCCTACTTCAGATTTATTTTTCAAAAGAAACACCCATGACAAACGTGAAAAATCATCCACAACTATAAGATAGAATCTGTGTTCCTGGTGATCAGGTACACGACTTGGACAATAGATGTCAATATGAAACAACTTAAAAGGGGAGTTAATGCTCCGACTCTGACGATTGGGAGAGGCTGACCGATGATGCTTTCCCAACCGATAAGCTTCGCATTGAAAGGAAGAAGTGATTCTCTTATAAAATGTCTGCTTACTGAGAAGAAGATGGCGGGTTCGAGCGGAGTGGTAGGGGCACAGTGGTGGAAGAAGGGTGAAGCGAGTTGTGATTCGAGAGGGGGTGTGAGCGGGGTGGTCGGCGCGAGGTGGCGGAAGAAGGGTGATGCGAGTCGCAGTTCGAACGGGGAGGCGGGTCTCGACGTAGTAGAGCAGGGCGAGGGGGTGCTCGCGGAAGGCGGAGGTGACGGTTATGATCTTGAAGGGGGCCTTCGGGGCGACCGTAGTGCTGGGGGGGTGGCCGTTTTGGGGCGGGGGTGTCTCGCGGTGTAGGCGGGAGCCCGCAGTTTGTGGTGGCGGGCGCGGAAGGTAGCAGAGGAGCGGGGGAGGGGTGGGTGCATGTCTCCCACAGGAAGCCGATGAGGAGGTGCTTTCGGTGTGGGTTGCGGGGGCATTTGGCGTCGGTTTGCATTGCGCGGCCGCGGTGCTTTGCATGCAGTGGGCTGGGGCACCGTATGGCCTCTTGCAGTTGGTGTAGTCGGGCTGAGAAGGATTCTGCCTCGCCTCGTAGGTCGGCGTACTTGGCGGGTGATTCTTCGTCGAGTGGGGCCTCCTTTGGCGTGGGAGGTCGTTCCTTCACACAAGTGGTGGCCGGTGGTGCAAGCTCTGCTCTGGTAGTCGGTGGTGTTCCTGTTCAGAGGGTGGTGGTTTCTCCGGATTTCTCGACTAGTGCTTCCTGTCCGGTTCAGTCGACTGACCTTCCTCGGTGGGAGGATTGTAGCCGCGTGGTCATCGGGGTTTTCTTGCATGGGAGCTTTGCGGTCGACTTTGTGCTGGGCCATCTTCGTAGTCTCCTTGGATCGCAGTTCTTGGGGGACGTCATCGCCTTGGACTCAAGGCGCGTTTGTGCTCGGGGGCTAACTGATTTCCAGCGTCTTCGTCTGCTTCGGTGCGGTGAGATGGCCGGCGTGATGGAGAGACCTTCGTTTTACTGATGGGGCGTGTGCGAGCGTAGAGGTTTGTGTGGCGGAGGTCCGCGGTGTCCCGTTCCTTTCACGATCGGTGCATTGTCTAAGGCGGCCGTTGCGGCGGTGGGGAGAGGTTCTTTTTTTTTGAATAAGAACCTCTCCCGCGGTGGGGAGAGGGTCTTGCGGTCACCGATAAGGGGTTGGCTCCGGGTTCGGACCATGATGTCACTAGGATCCTCTTGGAGTGCATAAAAGGTTTCTTAACGGAGTGGTGGACCGTGTTTTCTTCGCTTCTTTAAAGATCGGTCGGTTCATGTGCCAGATTGAGATGTCGGTCGTCTCTCCGCCGCCGCCTCCGGTGATGCGAAGGGGGGCAATGGTTCCCGCCGCGGTTTTGGGAAGGGGGAAGGACGTCGTATCGTATTCCGAGGGGCAGTTGGCTTTGCATGGAGGAGCTTCGTGGGACTCGTCCTGCAATGATGATTTCGTACGTCCCTTCAGTTCCGCCCCTTGGTCTTTGTGCAAGGATTCTTCTGTTACCGATTTGTCTGGTGAAGTGGAGGGGAGAAACCTGGGGGCCACGGGGGCCTTTCACTTTTGGCCAGGGCCATCGAATCCCGTGGTACGGTTCTTTCAATCGGATCTCTATGCGGATCGGCCTTTTGGTGGACTCTCCTGCAGGCTTTCTTTCGGATCTTTTGCAGGTGGGCTTGAGGTGCCGGATCTGCTTCGTGTATCGTCTTCTAGCCTCGACAATCGTGTGCTTGACTTGGCTCACTTGGTTGACAGCGGGGGGCTTCGTTGGCTCAGGCCTCCCCTCCCCTGCCGCCGGTCGCCGATGGAGGGGCGGTGTCATTGTTCGAGGTCGCGGAGGCTTTTGCTGTTGAAGGGAAGCCTGAAAGGAGATCGGTTAAGAGGTATAGGAGGAGGAACATATCGCGTTTGCTGGCCAGCGATATACAGGGTTTCTCCTCGTTAAAAGATACGGTGACGTCGGCTGCTGGTGTGGTCCGGTCTAGAGGTGTTTGGAAGGTTCCTCATGAAGGTGCTGTCTTGGAATGTGAGAGGGTTGGGGGAGGCGGTTAAAAGGAGAACCTCGGGGTTGAGGTTCACTGATTGGGGGTGCGACGTCGTCATGCTTCAGGAAACTAAGCTCCAGGTGGGGGAAGTTATTTGGAGGTCGTTTGGTGGGGGGGGGGGGGGGGTGGATGAGGTGAGGGCCCTGGGCTCGACGGGCGGTTTGCTCATTGCGTGGAGATCTGCGGTGTTTCCTTTCAGCTCGGTCATCTCATGCTATATCCGTGATTTTGACTAGGGTGTATTCCTCGCTATCAATTGCCTTCTCTTGTATTTACGGGCCGTGCTGCTATATTAAGAGAAAGGAGCTGTGAGGGATTTGCATCAGGTTGGCCAGCAGTTTGTGGGGATTCCTTGGCTGATAGGAGGTGACTTCAATGTTACTTTGCGTCTATCGGATAGACCACGTTCCAGGGGGGGTCAGGACTCTGGTTTGTCGGATTTTGCTGAGCTTGTTGACTCGTTGGCTCTGGAGGACTTGAGGGCGGGTGACATCTCTTACACGTGGCGGAATTTGAGCTCACGTTCATGCATTGACAGATTCTTGGCGTCCGTGGATCTTTTGGATATATTCCCTCTTTCTTTTGTGAGCTCCAGGCCTCGTTGCATGTCGGACCATAACCCTATTTTGTGGGACTCCGGGGAGGTGTCTTCTTCAAGAGGTTTTTTCAGATATGAAAGGTGTTGGCTGATGGAGGACAATTTCAAAGGCATTGTCGCGGATCTCTGGGGTCTTGAGCAGCCTGGGGGCACCGCGGTGGTGAGGTTTGTTCGAAAGCTCGACTCCTTGCATAAGAAGTTGGCTCTATTTAAGAAGGAGTCGAGGGAGGCAAGGGCGGCGGTCAGGAGGGAGGCGGAGGTGGTGGTCAGCTCGTTGGACGCTTTGGAGGGGGTCAAAGAACGTCGGCAGGAGGAATTGGTTGCGCGATCGGCCGCTCAGCGGAAGGTGGCGGAGGAGGACTCGAAGCGGGTCACGGAATGGCGCCAGAGGTCGAGGGTCTCTTGGTTGAGGGAGGGGGATGCCAACACGACATACTTCCTTCGGGTGGCTAGCGGTAGGCGGCGTTCAAATTTCATCCGCTTGATCGAGGTTAATGGCAGGCACGTGGTGGGGGATGCGGTTATGGGGAGGGCGATTTTGGAGTATTTCAAGGATTTCTCGAAGAGGCGCTCCTGGAGGAGCTGGAGGTGGGCGGATTCTGGGGTTCTGTTGCTCTCGCCTTCGCTTTGTGAGGCTTTGTCGAGGAAGGTTTCGCTGGAGGAGGTTAAAGCGGCTGTGTGGGATTTTTTAGGCGGACGCTTCTCCGGGTCCTGACAGGTTCTCCGTGGCTTTCTACAAAGACTTCTGGGATTTGGTGGGCATGGAGGTTCTGACGGTTATTAACGAATTCTGTGATGGTAATGCTTGTTTTGACAAAATTAATAGGTCTAATTGTTTTGCTGCCGAAGTCCCCCGCGGCCGTGCGTATTGAGGATTTCCGTCCTATTGCCATTTCGAATTCTCTCTATTTGATCGTGGCAAAGGTTTTTGCTCGTAGGCTGGCCCCTGTGCTTGATGAAATTATCTCTCCGATGCAGGCGGCTTTTGTTCGTGGTAGGCAGATCGTCGACGTTATCGCTATGGCTTCGGAGATGGTGGTGAAGTAGGACAGGGAAGGGACTCGTGGGGTGCTTTGGAAGGTCGATTTTGCGAAGGCCTATGACTGCCTCGACTGGTGTTTCATTTGGTCGGTTCTGAGGAGACGGGGCTTCTCGGAGATTTGGATTTCGTGGATGCGCCACTGTGTCACTACGGCCTCTTTCTCGGTTATGGTGAATGTGCGCCTCGAGGGGGGTTCTTTCCAACCTCAGAGGGGGGTTCGGCAGGGCTGGCCTCTTGCGCCTCTGTTGTTTGTGTTGGCGGCGTATGTTCTTGCTCGGATGGCTTGTCGGGTGGTCGACTGTGGTCTCTCGAAGGGCTTCTCTTGTGACGGGACGGTGGTCCCTCTGCTTCAGTACGTCGATGACACGGTTTTTTTCATTGGGGGGGGGGGGTAGGAGGAGGTCTCCGCCATGGAGGCTACCCTGGAGGTGTTCGGTGAGATGTCGGGGCTGGTCTTGAATGCTGCCAAATCTAAAGTGATTCCGTTTGGTATGGATGCGGTGGAGGCGGCCGTTTGCGGGTTGATTTTGGGTTCGCAGCCTAGCTCGTTGCCATTTGATTACTTGGGGATGCCTTTGGACACGGGCAGGACGCGCTTGAGGGACTGGTCCAAGGTGGTGGAGAAGGTTGAGGTGAGGCTGGCCGGTTGGAGATCTGTTTTGCTATCGAAGGGTGGCCGCCTCTCCCTCCTCAAGGCGGTGCTTTCGTCTATCCCCGTTTATTTTTTATCCAACCGTCAGCTGCCTGTAGGGATTCGGAGTCGTCTTGAAAAGCTGATGCGGAGGTTTTTGTGGGGAAATAATGGGGAGCCCCAGGATGGGGTGCACGTGGAGGGGTGGGACGAGGTGGCGAGGCGTAAGAGCGAGGGGGGCTTGGCATCCGGAGGTTGGAACATGTAAACGAAGCCCTCCTCCTCAAGTGGGTCAATAGATTGTGGGGTCCTAGTGTAGATTTCTGCTCGGGGGTCTTGCGTAAGATCCGTGGAGTGGGTGGTTCGCTTCCGGTTGCGGGAGCTTGGCTTGGTCCTCAGATGCCTTTTTGGCGTGGGGTGTTGGGAGTTCTCTTCAAGTTCTCTTCTCTATTTCATCCGGTGCTTGGCGACGGTAGTGCTTTCAGGTTCTGGAAGGATGTCTGGTCCGGGGAGGCTCCTCTTTGTGAGAGGTTTCCTCGTTTATTTGCTATGGCAGTTGATGGTAACGCTTCTGTGGCCTCTTGTTGGTATGGGGATGGTTGGCTTCCCCTCCTTCGTAACAACCTGTCGGATCAGAGGCTCCTCGATTTACTCAGTCTCTTGGACTCCTTAGGGGGAACTTGTCGGCCTGCGAGTGGGAGGGATCATTGGGCCTGGTCTGGGGGGCCCTTTTCGGCGAAGAAGGCTTATTTGGTGGTTTCCTCTTCCCCTTGGTCGGGGACGGATGTGCTGGTGCGTGATTGCAGCTTTGTTTGGGGCTTGAAGCTTCCTGAGAGAATTGACGTCTTCCTTTGGTTGTTTCCGAGGAAGAGATTGCTGACGAGGATCGCTGTGCTAGGCTGTTTGGTGCTGTCCCGGATGGGTGCGTTCTTTGCAAAAATGGCGTGGAAACTTTGGAGCATCTTTTCTTCGATTGCCCGGTTGTGATGGGTGTGTGGGAGGCAACGGCGGAGGCTTGGGTCAACATCTCTGATCTGGCTTCTTTTTGGGAATCGATGGTGACTAACAAGAGTAGGGATCGTATGGAGCTCCTGCGTCCCCTGGCGACTGTTTGGGCAATCTGGCTTGGGCGGAATCAAGCGATCTTCGCGGGGCAGCGGTTTTACATAGAAAACATTCTGCTTCATTGTACCCGTTTAGTGGATGATTGGTTGCTGACTTAGCTCTCTTTCTGGTAGCTCGGTGTCTACCTTGTATAGTTCTTTTCTTTTTTCAGTTTTTTTCCTTTTTTAATGAAGATGGGGCGAGCACCAACGAGTGTATCCCCCGAGTTTTAAGTCTTCAAAAAAAATTGAAAGGAAGAAGTAGGTGAAATCTGCAGTAACATATGACACATCTTCTGAAGAGGGAGATGACCAAACCAGAGGTGCCAGGTGAATGGAGAGACAGAGCCAGACGAAAGAGAAGATATGCTAGCATATGGAGTCCGAACCAGACGATAGAGGCCACCCTGCTCACGGCCACACCCAATCACGTTGCCCGTAAGAATGTCCTGAAAAACAAGAGTCGATGGGTCAAAAATCGCACAACAGTGCAAATCCTTAGTAACCTGACTAATAAAATGCAAATTCGTAGATAAATATGGAGCATGTAGCATGTTCTGCAGACGCATCGAAGACGTCAGGGTGATCTCTCCCTGTCCTGTGATCGGGGAATGAGTCCCATCATCTATCACAACTGTTCGCCCTGACTTAACCTGTCTATATGACGTAAGCTGATGTCTGTCTCCACAGAGATGATTTGTTGCACCGGAGTCCATAATCCATTTTGAAATGTCAGAGCCATGACAGGATGTAAAAGCATATGTACCTGAGGTGCTGGCAGCAGCAAAGGTACTGGCAGAAGCTGAGGTTACCACATCTGAATGATCTCCTGTGGATGGTGATGCGGAAGGAGGTATAATATCCCTCAATCTGACTACGGGGTGATCAAACCTCTGATCAAGAGGAGAAGCAGCAAGAGACTCAACTGTTCTGCATCGCGGGCTGAAGCTGTGAATCCATGCATGGAATAACATGTCTCCTCGGTATGGCCAGGGCGGTGACAGAAAATGCAGGGTTGACGAGTGCGACCTCCTCTACCACGAGGTCCGCGTCCACGAAGAGTAGAATGACCTCTTCCTCGGGAGGCTGCCATGGCCGAGGAAGTACGACTAGAGACACTGGAAGGAATAGTAATCCTGTTGAGCCCGCGGAATGCTTCCTCCATGGGGGGAATAGTGGCATCGACGAGAGTCTGAGAGCGAGCAACATCATATTCAGGGTCAAGTGCTGCTAGGAATACCCCTACCATGGTAGTATTCCTATATGTCATCTGCTGCTCTGGAGTTGCCATCAGAAGCATGAAACTGTGAAGCTTATCAAACATCCCACGCAAAGATGTATACAACGAATGCAGAGGACGTCCGTTCTGCTTGATAGTGAATATGTCATGCTGGAGTTGGAGGATCTTTGTCTCGTTCCTCGCTTGTGAATATGTTGCTGCGAGGATATTTCACATTGCCTTAGCAGTGGGCTGATGTAATACATCATTGGCGATCTCAATCGTCAATGTTCTGGAAAGCCAAACCTTGGCATATGCGCCATCCGCCTCCCATGAGGCGTTTAGGTCTTCTCCACCGGTTCTTCCTCGGTAAGAATGTGTTTCTTACCATTCGATTTCATAAGGCTCATGAACTGCATAGCCCAGAGCTCATAGTTTGTCCTGTCCATTTTAACAATAGACGCTGGACCTCTGAATGCGCCTGTGGCGGGCACATCAACTTTGTTCTCAGACATCTTGCCGGATGTAGAAGACTTGGGTTTGTAGACCAAAGGTGAATGTCTACATAAACATATGTGGATTTGGGTGCATATGTAGATTTATGCCCCCAAATCCATTAATGAGAAAAAGCGAACGGCGCTGGTGCTTGGAGGAGCCGCACGCGAAGGACGACGCCCAAGGATGGACGTGCGAGAACGCGCAAGGCGGCGCTTCAACGCGCTAGGCTGCGCGTGTGGAAGCGCACAGGACAATGCACGCGGAGGCGCGCGTGGGGCGGCGGCGCGTGAGGAGATGGGGCCGACGGCGCATGGGTGGGGACACGAGAAGGGTAAGGGTTTTCGATAGGAGAGCTCCGGTCTAGGACCACCGCTTTGATACCATGTTGGAAGAAAGAGAATAGTTTTTTATTCCTGTAACCCTAGGCTCTCTTATATAGGAAAGAGGCCTATGAGTAAATTACATAAGATAGACAAAATGAAATAAACTAACGGAAAAGATACATGGAATATAGAAATATCTCAACAAAAACCTTTTCAGTATAGAACTGTTTATGGTTGGAAATGTATCTTCAGAAACCCAAGTCACCCAAACGACAATCAAAGGGTGAAAGAAGGGATCGACAGAGACAGAGCATGGCGAAACCACATCCCAGAATTGAACCACGGAAGAGGTGTCCAACTTGGCAAAAAACAACATGTTGAATGTTATAGAGAACACAAGGATCCTATGACATTCATGGTCTTTATGATTGCTATGTGAATATAAAGTTTTTGAGGAGACGTCTTCTTGGTGCATCCTTCTTTTTACTTTCAAATAGAAAATACAACATGCTAATCCTCCTTTAATGCTGAACACCAAAAGAAAAAGGTGCTGGCCATCCTCTGGATTTTTTAAAGACCTCATGCACAAGACATTTGCAGTATGTAAAAGCCTTGCTTGGTGTGATTTAGTTAGTATCCGATGTCGTTGCCGTTAAGGATGAGCATCGAGACATGCTCTTGGGTTTAAGGTGATCTCACCCAAGGCTCGTTCAATTTGATGGGTTGTGGCCAGCAGTTTCTTGTCTCAACCGGCCCATGACCCAACTTGGCCCAAATAACATGTGCTCAAGTTTGGGTCAAGCAGATTCGTTTATTCTTTGGTATGGGAACATGAAGAAGGAATGAGAGCAATTGAAGGTGCTCATGGTAGTGATTTAACGATGATGATAAATGGACATCATAAGGATTGTAGGTATTGGATCAAGTTGAGCTGCTTAATCTTTTAGGATGGGAATATAGAGAAGGAACAAGAGTAACTGAAGGCACCCATGGTAATGAAGATGAGTGGATATTGCAAGGATTATGAGTATACAACATAATGATTAAAATTGACGAGTCATGTATAAAAAGGGTGTATTATGCAAGATGAGATGACTTCTAGTCATTATATGGCGAGAAATTGATGTTGCAATAAAAATGTGGGGGGAAATATTGAGTTATTGACCAAAGGTTTGTTATAGGAGGAGAAATTGGCGTTAGTGGACATTGCATTTATGTAGATTACAAAGATTAGTTGGATCCAAAGGTTTTGATTATTATTACATTGGATCGTGGTTGTTATATGGGATGTTTCATTGGGCCCTGAGTCAGTAGGCTCGTAGGTTTGTTACGAGGTTAGCTCAAGCCTGACCCATTGAATTTAGTGGCTCAAATTTCTGGCTCAAGGCTGACCCATTACAAATTTGATTCAAGTTTGGGGTTAGGCTCATGGGCTGGGGTGGACCAACTCAATTCGATGCTCATCTCTACATGTAGTAGCCAAAGGAAAAATTATATTCTCAATGACAATCTAGATTTCCAGATAATCTTCAAGTCATCGTGTGTGTCATGGAAATAACTCCAGGCATTGAAGATAATGCGCAGTATACCTTTTTCACTATGAATGGACCGGTCTCCACCCCCAATCATCACACCCCGCACCAGGCCCCTCTAACTCCCAAAATTAATCATTGCTAAAAACTCAGAATTTCTCGGATATGAGGAGGATGAGAACAAGGGTCTCCATGTGTCATCTGACTAAACCTCAATAAAAGCTTTTTTCACTTCCATATTGTGCTCTCCACTATTCAATGTATTTTATGATGCTTACATCCCTACTTCATTTAATATTTAGATAGTTAAAAAATCCAATCTTAAGTATTGAATGTTTATAACAAATAAAATTTATATCAAACAAAAACACACCTTGTATTGTACTAATTATTTCTAAGGTACATAATCATAACGATAAAAATCAATCACTAACGTCAAATAATATGTTATGCGAATTATAGTTGATAACGACAAAAATACAACTCATGTAATTTTTGATATTCTAAGTATATAGTTAATAAAATTTCTATTCAAATCATTAATATCAATTCGATCTATATATGCATATATGATTATTAACATGATTTTTATGTTATCATGTGTATCAAGATGACAAATTTTTCTCAATAATTTTTTCACACTAGACCCTCTCTGTAAATTAATGAACCTTTTTTTTAATAAAATTTTGATAGTATTTAAATTGTCAAAATATAAAAATACAAAAATACAGTTCAATTGTAGTTTAGAGTATACTGATATCTTTTTAATTGAACAAGGGAAAAAATCTTGAAGTTTCAAAATAATAAACTACACATAAACTCTATTAAAAAGTATTCTTTAATTAAGACATTAAATTTCTTTACATCTATTAACTTCATACGTAATAAAAAACCACCACCGACAACAAAGCTTTTTCCCACAATTAAGTAGGGTTGGCTACATGGATTCTTCGCCTCCATTCAGATCTATCTTGGGTCAATCCCGAGTTTATATCCAAAAAACTAAGATCCCTTCGTATAGTCTCTTTCCAACACTTCTTGGGCCGTTGAGCCTAAAAAAAAACACTTCTTGGGCCGTCCTCGCCCTCGCTTAGCCGGCTCAACATCCCAACACTCGCATCTCCTAACTGGTGCATCTGTTGATCTTCTTTGCAAATGATCAAACCATCTTAAGCGGTTTTCTCGCATCTTATCTTCGATCGGAGCTACACCAACTTTCTTTCTGATTGTATCATTCCGAATCCGATCTTTACGTGTGTGTCCACACATCTACCTTAGCATTTTCATTTCTGCTACAGCCATTCTCTGTACATGTCTATGCTTCACATGCCAACATTCAGATCCATACAACATAGCAGGTCTCAAGGCTGCTTTGTAAAACTTTCCTTTAATTTTTAAAGGAATTTTCTTATCACAGAGAACAACAGAGGCTCCTCTCCACTTTAGCCAGCCTGCATTTATTCTGTTAGTAACATCTCCATCAATTTCCCCATCCTGTTGCAAAATAGATCCCATATATATAAAAGAATCTCTCTTCCGAATGTTATTGTCACCAATCTTCACTTCAGTTCCTTCACCATTGCTTCCATTAAAGGTGCACTCCATATATTCCGTCTCAGCCTTATACGAAAACCTTTAGTCTCCAATGCATGTCTCCAGACCTCAAGCTTCTCATTTACCCCATCTCTAGTCTCGTCAATCAACACAATATCATCAACAAATAACATACACCAAGGTAACTCATCCTGAATGTGACTTGTCAACTCGTCCATAATCAAAGTAAAAAGAAATGGACTCAAAGCTGAACCTTGATGTAAACCAATGTTGATGTCAAAATAGTCAGCCTTCCCAGACGGGGTCCTTACACAAGATAAAGCCCTATCATACATGTCCTTTATGAGGTTAATGTATAGGACATGTACATGTCTCTTCTCCAAAACTCACCACAATATCTCTCGTGGGACAGAATCATAAGCCTTCTCCAAATCAATAAAGATCATATGGAGGTTCTTCCTTTTAGCTCTATAAATATCCATTGTTCTCCTCAGCAAATTGATGGCTTCAATAGTTGAGCGACCTGGCATGAATCCGAATTGATTTTCTTTTACGTTGGAAACTTTCCTCAGCCTTCTTTCGATCACACGTTCTCAAATTTTCATAGTGTGACTCATCAGCTTGATACCTCTGTAATTTGAACAATTTTGAATGTCTCCTTTATTCTTATAAAGAGGCACCATGATACTCCTCCATTCTTCATGCATTTTCTTGCTTCGCCAAATAACATTGAATAGATTTGTAAGCCAAGTCAAACCACGCTCACCTAAAACTCTCCATACTTCTACAGGGATGTCATCCGGTTCTACACCCTTCCCAGGTCTCATAACATTCAAAGCCTCCTCTCCTTCATTTTTTTGTATTCGTCTATAATTTGCACGATTCAAGTAACTTTCACTACTAGCTAGATCACCCAAAGTGATCTCTCTATTTCCTTCTCCAATGAAAAGTTTATGGAAGTACTGCTCCCATCTAGTCTCTATGTCCTTGTGAGTAACAAGCACGTGACCTTCCTCGTCCTTAATGCATCTCACTTGAGAAAGGTCTTTGGTCTTTCTTTCCCTTGCTTTGACCAACCTGAATATATCATTCTGGCCCTCCTTAGAGTCGAGATTTTTATAAAAAACTTCATAAGCTTTTGACTTAGCTTCGCTTACAGCCTTCTTTGCTTCCTTCTTCGCTATTTTGTAGTTTGTGACAGTTTCCGTTGTTCTATCCTTAGACATAGCTTTAAAGCAAGCTCTTTTAATTTTTAGTTTCTCTTGCACCCCTTCTCTCCACCACCAAGCCTCCTTTTGACTTGGAGTTCCTCCCTTCGACTCGCCTAGTATTTCTTTGGTTACCCTTCGGATACAAGATGCTACTGCCTCCCACATCTCGTTTGCACTTCCGCTACAATCTCAAGATAAGTCTTCTAAAACCTTCTCCTTGAAGCCCGATTGCTTTAGTGGAAGATTCCACCATCTAGTTCTAGTGATCTTAGGAACCCTCCTTTTCTTTACCAGGCCTTTTATTTGCACATCCAAGACTAACAAGCGATGTTGAATTGTCAAACTCTCTTCTGGGATTACTTTGCAGTCTTTACAACACAACCGATCTCTTCTCCTCAACGCAAAGTAATCTATCTGTGGTCTAGTTGGCCCACTCTTATAAGTAATTAAATGCTCCTCCCTCTTCTTGAAGAGAGTGTTTGCTATGAAAATACGTAATAAAAAACCAATTAAATTTAATTAGTATTGATAAAATCTGCAAGGAAGTGTGGGCTCCTTTTCTAGTTATTACTATAACATATTGATTGCTTTTCCGGTGTAAGGATTGGTCATGAATATTTAATTTTGCTTTTCGGTGTTCTGATGAGGCAATTTTGAATGGTGCTAAGACTAGAGGGGAACAATATTCTTGTTATGTTTCATCACGAACAGCACTTTGACTCTTAAAGGGTATGTGCTGCCATTTCAAAAAGCATGTGAGTTAGATGTGAACACTGCATTTAGTGAGACATGAGATGATGCTCAAAGCCTTGTCAAAAGGCTAATATTAGAGCACGGTATTTTATGTAACCAACTTGAAACCGATAATTCCATCATTCTTTGAATTTTATTGGTGAATCCTCAAATCTCAAGCATCATAATTGTTAACGGTTACAAATGATGTATGGATGGACATTTATATCTAATGGTCATATTTAACAACCTAAGGACATTCTCACATTTTTTCTTATGCACATGCAACGTGTTTAAAATATTTGTGCACCTCTTTTCTTTGTCTAAAAAACAATTACAACTCTTTATAGCCTGGAGAAAGTTTGGAAGAAGCAGTGAGAAGGGAAACTCTTGAAGAAACCGGTATTGAAGTGGGCAAAGTCGTATATCATAGCTCTCAACCATGGCCTGGTATATTTCTCAAGCATTTTGTCCTCATGTGCTCTCAGCATAAACTTGTTAAAGAAGGGAGTAATAAGTTCTCTCATAGATGAAAAAGAAGCATCCGACTACCGATCAGATCAAACAATTGTCCAGTGGTAGAACTCTTGAACAGTTTTCGTGTAAAATGTTTGTTGAAATCTGTTAGAGATTAAATTGTCCAGTGGTAGAACTCTTGAACAGTTTTCGTGTAAAATGTTTGTTGAAATCTGTTAGAGATTATAGTAGATTGCGTCCTCATATTCTATTGTAACCCCACGAGGGTATTTATGTATTTTATCCTTTTGAGCTCTCTATGGTTTAGACTTATACATGGACTCCTAGACCACTTGAATAATCATCTCATAGTATTCTCTCATCCCTTTTCACATGGTATCAGAGCAACGGTCCTAAACCGGTGTTCTGACCTAAAAACCCGCCGCCACCACCGACCTCTAGACCTCAGGAGGTTCTCGCGCCGCTAGGTGATCCTCCAGCCTCAGGCCGAGCGCCACCATGCACCCCTCGCGCTGCCATGCGCTTCTTGTGCTTCACCAGGCGTGTCGAGTGCCACCAAGCACCTCTGGCAGGCGCGCTAAGCGCCACCAGGGCCTCCCGAGCACCGCCAGGCGCCTCCCTGTGTAACTGCTAGGCCCCCTACCTGCGCTATCGGATGCTCCTTGTGCCATCGCCACGCGCTTCGCGCACTACCGGACTGCGTGCTACCGCGCACTGCCAGGTGCCCCTTGCGTCACCGCCACTCACTCCTTGCTTGCCCTAGCACCGACTTGCGCTCATCCTTGATGTCGGATTAGACACCAAATGATTGACTAAGACACAATAAACTCTCTAGGTCACTTTTTCTTGACCTAAGCCACCAAAATGATGTCCGCCGAGACCAAGCCCGTGTACCCTACTTCTTCTTTGATGGTATATGGCACTTCTATCAAGTTGAAGGGCTCCGAAAATTATGTTTTATGGTCTCAATTTTTCAAAGTGTTTGTCGGTGGCCAGCACAAAAGTTATGTTCTTACAAAGGACCCACCTGCTAAAACAGACAAGGACTACGAAACCTGTTTTGTTGACAATTGCCAGGTTATCACTTGGATGACGAACAACGTCGATTCAAACATTGCCGCGAATCTTCTTTTCAAAGACACTGAAAGGAGATGTAGGAAAATCATGAGCGTACGTATTCTCAGAAGATGACCAAGTCTCGTTTTTCTAACATATACACAAGGATCTAGTATGTTACTCATGGAGAGTCAAGCCTTATCGAGTACTACATGCTTCTTACAAGCCTATTTGAGCCCTTGCACACATCTGATTTCTATCCAAAGTACACTCATACCTTCTCTTGCTGTTATTTATGCCCTTGCACACATCTAATTTCTATCCAAAAATTTAGCTCATGAACGAAATTTTAATAAGGATGAAAATTTAGAATCTTGTATATAATAGTATGCATACATGGCTACTGTTTTGATTAATGTTTTTACTAAAATTGTGTTTCATATTACATATTTTCTGCTACTGTTCTGTTCAATTTTTTAGTTTACAAATTTGAAAAAAAATAATTCTCTGCTATTGTGAGCTACTGCCAAAATTTTAGTAAAAAAAGTTTCGAATTGAGAAATTTAATTATCTGCTACTGTGAGCTACTGTTTAAAATTTTAGTTTTTAGAAAATGTTTTGAATTGAGAAATTTGATTCTCTGCTACTGTGAGCTACTATTTAAAATTTTACTTTTAAAAAATTTTTAAATTGAGAAATTTAATTCACTGCTATTGCTATTGTGAGCAAGGTTCAGGAAAACGATATACTTATGCGTTCGAACATGTCACTGAATAACGATTAGGCAGTATGCGGGGGCATATGCGGGGTATATGTGATTTTCTTTTTTTTTTAATTTAAAAATAAATAAATATCTACAAAAGTAACTACAACTAAACTGAATTTATGAATAAATGTGATCTAACAGAAGATTTAAGAAAAATGATTTTCATGTAGAGCTCAAAATAATACAACTAAATATCAAAATCATCAAAGATAGTATTACATAATCTGAATTAATATATAGAATCAATTTAATACAATATCTGGATTCAATTACCTAACTGGACCTTAAGCGGGGGCACAGAGTGCATATGCGCCCACACAACCTGCATATGCGGGCCACATATGCGCAAATGGTGCATAAAGCATGGCTTCAGGTAATTGGTGCACTGAGGAGGCTGCTTAGGCATATGCGGCCGCACAGACCGCTTTCATGAATAGAGGTAATGAGCTACTGTTTAAAATTTTAGTTTTGAAAGGAAATGTTGAATTGAGAAATTTAATTCTCTGCTACTGCGATCTACTGCTTAAAATTTTAGTTAACAACGTTTTGAATTGAGAAATTTAATTCTCTGCTATTGCGAGCTATTGTTTAAAACCTTAGTTTTTTAAAAAAGTCTTGAATCGAGAAATTTAATTCACTGCTCCGGCTACCGTGAGCTACTGTTTAAAATTTTAATTATAAAAAATGTTGAATTGAAAAACAAGGGGGGTTTTGAATTGAGAAATTTAATTCTCTGATTACGAGTTGCTTAAAATTTTAAATAAGAAAAGTTGAGAATTTAGCATTAATCTATACTTTAAGTCCAGATCTAATGAACAACCTCTAAATTCATGTTTTGAAAAATGAGAGCATTGTGGTATTATCGTACGAGTGACTTGTAAAAATTAGATCAATATTTAGTCTAAATTTCATAACCTTATAGGGAGGATTTGAAATACAATCATTAGAAGATTAATACCCTTATCTTATGAAGCCAACAAGTGATTCCTAATATCATTATGATTAATAATCCTCATCAATTAGTTCATTAG
The DNA here is from genome assembly GCA_037367405.1 of Ottelia alismoides. NCBI lineage: Eukaryota > Viridiplantae > Streptophyta > Magnoliopsida > Alismatales > Hydrocharitaceae > Ottelia > Ottelia alismoides. The sequence continues at coordinate 330,308 of JAZKJV010000948.1, read as the reverse complement.
TATAATCTCCCAATTATAAATTATTAATATGATAAAATACCTAGATTTGTAAAGTTGACCCCAAAAGAGATCGACTAAGAATTGAGGAATCAAGTAATGGTGAATCGGTGATGGTGATAAATTATGTTGGTCATGATGACCCTTACACCTGACTGTGCGAGGGTGCAGTGACCCTCGGCTGGGTGGGAGATAACAAGCCCAATTAAGGCAGCGGTCCGCCTAGTGCGTAGGTCTAGGATCTCAGTCTTTTCTTGATTTTTCGCAGTTTTTCACCTTGTTGGGATCCACATGTTTCCTTTTTGACTAGTTCCGTTGTCCCCCGTCCTGTAGGGTGCTTAGGTTGGAGGACCTTTAGTTTTCTTTTCGAGCTCGTTTGCCGGTAGCAGTAGGGCTCGTAAAGTGACTCAATCCGGAGAGTCTCTCTCACCCATCTCAAGGGCGTAGTTTGGGGGTGTGCCTAGCCCTCTCCTGGACCGTACTTCCACTGAGAGGGCGAGACGGAAGAGTCTCTTACGAGACTTCTTCACTGCTTGAGTTTTGGTTACTGTTCTGCCAATAGGTCTTGACGAAGAAAAGATCCTTGCCAGCTGGAGTTGAGGTTGATTACTGTTGAGCTTGGCTACAATTGAGTTTAGTTATAGTTATTTGACTACAATTGAGTTGGGTTACAGTTGAGTTGGTACTGCTCTTGAGGTTGTTACTGTTCCACTAGTAGGTCTGGCAAAGAAAAGATCGTGAGTCAGAAATCATCATCAATCATAATCATCGACATTTAATCAGAATTTTGAACTATTACTACGGATGTTAGGAGAAGCTAGTGGATGCGTTGGGAACTTAGTTAGGATGCATCATACTCCACCGCATGCCTACGGAGGCACCCCAACCCTAAGGTATTATTCACGACTTAGAGTCATAGTGTGAGGTCACACTCAGACCAAGACCACAGACTATCCACTAGGCTTGATAAATTAGACAAAGATATAGATCAGATTAGAAACTCATCGTCTACATTAGAAATTCAAAACAACTTGAAAACCATCTTCCCGTGCAAGTAACTTGTTAATTTTAAATGTTAAAATCCTATCTACTTGCTTTCTTTTGAAACCGCTGAAATGCATGTTATTTTGATAAATTAAAGTGTACTCAACTTTTGTTGACGTTCTTTTCTTCCCAACATAAATGGCAAGTAAAGCACCCACATCACATTAGTCTGACAGCAGGACCCGAGCTTCTACAACTTATTTTGGCGATACATTATAGCTTTTGTTCATGATAATGTAAAATCTCTTTTGTGCTTATTTCTGTCTCTTCTGTTACAAGTTGGGATTTATGTATATAATGCTAGTTTCCTCTGTTACATGTAAATATACGGAAATTAATGCAAATGAGATCTTGGTGACACTTGTTAATTATGTGGTTGTTTATCAAATTGTGAATGCAATTTGAATCGCAAAAATTATTTCCCTCATTTTCGGTAACCTAGTGCGATCAATAGCGAATGTAATGTTGTGAATTATGTGTAAACGAATAGTGGGTGTTTCAAAACCCGACAAGTCGTCATTTCAACCCAATAGAATACGATTAGAAGTACCAACAAAAGGAACAACCTTGAAATCGAAGAGACGTGGACATGTAATAAACTGACATGCAAGAGCATCCCAACTCTCCATCTTCGTCTTCTAAAGACTAGCAATATCCGCCCTCCATTCACTGAGGAGGGACCATACCATCATTTTCTTGTCTGGCTACCCAAGCCTCGGACGTTACATGAGACACACCTCATTCCACAACCATGGGGAAACCCCTGCTCCACTCTTATGCAACTCGCTACTCGAGATCGATGAGAAGATTCTGAATGTGCATGACCATCACGAAGAGTCCAAAAGTCCTCCAAGTCCTTAGCTTCCCACACCGCCTCATCCACCCTCCTCTTCTTCCTCTGGAATACCTGAACCACCTTCTCCCGTGTCTGTGTGGGCCTCATCCTCCTATCTTCACTAACAACCTTCCGAGGTCCTTGCCGCATGACCTTGCTTCTCTAGCTAAAGTTAATACCTAACTCACTATTTGGCATAATCATCAATATCGACGAGATGTGGGTACCGATATTCACACACACACATATATATATATATATATCCTTTTCCAGGATATTGGTCGATATCTCGCAAGATATCAGTGGTATATCACCATATCGAGCATATCACTCGAAATTGAATAGTTTCAGTACGAAATTTCTCAGATATAGATTGATATCATCGATATTTTGCCTATATATATCAATGATATTATGCTTGTAAGCTTTATTTTACTATCTATTTTGCTACTCCTATTATTAAAACTCATCATGAATTTATTATTTTGTTCGGGTTCGAGGGCGAGACTCCGGTCTGGTAGGGTATGGTGCTACAAGGGGGATGCATACGACGGTTCTTCAATTGGTAGACTTCGTCCTCTTTGGCAATAGAGATGAAAACAAGTATAATGTTGATCAAGTTAGAATTACAGGTCTAGAATACATCTCAATAGTCAACAGTAAGCTGTCAACATTAACAACCGACAATCTGCACGATATAATGCATATTAGTGTGCTAAATACACCTTATTCTTGCATATAACTATATATTTGTACGCTATTTATTGTTTTAATAACTAGGATGATTTTAATTCATGAAAAATTCTCTTTTTACGTCATTTTCGACTAGACGGACCGATACGATATCGATATCGATATTTCCTACCTTACCCTTCATGGAACTCTTAGTTCTAAACCCCTCATGACTAGGTAATCTCTTTTACAATATTGTGTCATAGATGATCTATATGTGTCATCTAAATGTATCTTTGTAACTTATTTAATGTTATAAGAACTTGGATTAAATCCATCTCCAATACCTATAAGTCAGCAATCAACATTAACAGTGATATATTCGATATGACCGATATGTGTGATATATGGGGTATAAATGACCGATATTTGTGATATAAGTGTATATTTGTAGGTTATTTATTGTTTTAATATCTTGGATGATCTTAATTTCTGAAAAATGGTAAAAAATAATTTTTTGAGGCATTTCCGACATTTTCACCGATATCGTCGATATATCGGCATTATATCCTGTTATAAAACAGAAATGCGGAAGAGAAATGATAAACATAGCATGAATAAAGAAATATGAAACATGGAAGAACAAGATTTTTACGTGGAACCCTACCTCCTAAGGAGCGGGATGAAACAATGGGAGAAGGCTTCAAAGGGCCATATGCTTCATTGCGTTTTCTCAATGGATACAGGAGGTCCAGGGTTCCTTATATAGAGCCTCCGAGTCCCACCACTGGTAGATGTGGCACTAAACATACAAAAGTGACGCATGCTCCAAGTACTCTAACACTCCCCCTCAAGCTGGAGCATGCAATGCTCAGCTTGGACAAACAGAAAGAAACACAACTCACACTACATGACACTGCAAACAATATCAATTCAATGCGCACAACTGTCGGCTGCTGTTGAATATGTTGCTTCTCATGCCGTACAAGTGAGGAGGACGAACGGGCTGGAGTGTGAGTCGATTGAATCTCCTCATCGGAGAGCATGTGCTCTGTACAACGCCTGTCAGAGTCACTGCAACTGAAGAATGAGTCTCTACATGGAGAACTCTGACCCACCACAACATGTGGACAACTGCTCCATCTCTGAAAAAGGGTTGAATTGAAAAAAGCCGTGGAGTGCAATTCTCGTCGGAGTCCACGGTAACTGGGGAATGGAGTCTGAAGAAGTTTCCTCGTCGGAGAACTGGGTCTCTCCCATCTGGCTCAGAGACCCTACTCTGAGGTCCCTATAATACTACATCAAAACCCTAGCCAACATGGCATAAGGAATGGTCCTCTACTCTGGAGCCCCTATGGCTCACATGAGATTATCAATTAAATTAAAAATTATTCTATGTATCAATCCTTACTTCTCCTACAACAGGAGGGGTTACAACCAGTTTTGGTATGTTGGGAGATGTCATTATTGCTGAACCTAATGCCTACATCGCATTTGCAGGTAAAAGAGTAATTGAACAAACATTGAATAAAATAGTACCCGACGGTTCACAAGCAGCTGAGTATTTATTCCATAAGGGTTTATTATTCAATCGTACCACGTAATCCTTTAAAAGGTGTTCTGAGTGAGTTATTTCAGCTCCATGGGTTTTTTCCTTTGAATCAAAATTCCAAAAATTAAAAAAAAAACGATTTATATATTTATATATATAAGATTTCTGGCTGACAAAACAAGAAAAGGTGGAGACCATTGAACTAATGGCATACATGTGCACACATGAAAAGAAGACCGCATACATGTACATGTCTGAACTGAAGACTCGGAATCTGATCGTCGAGTCTGAACAACTGTAGAGTCAGAAATCTGGATGGCCTGGAATCTGGAGTCTAGAGAATCTGGATCTGGCAATGAGGCATGTAACTCTACATATACTCCCTCTTTCTCCCATACTTGTTGGAAAACATGGACGTCGATCAAGTTGGGAGAAGACAAATAAATTGGAGAAAACATGAAACCAAATGAGCCGTCATATTTTTCATCTTTTTTCAATCAAAATCATTTTTCTCAATTATTTTCATTTTTTTAATTGCTTTCACACAAATTTTTTTGAAATCAATTTTTAAGCCGTTCAATCATCTTTTTCAGCTTTTCTCTGCATTTTTTTGCAAATCTTTTGCGTACGGCTTTTTATTGTACACGTCTTTTAAAACTCACATATTATTTTTTTTTTGAAACACAACCAACTAGGGCCACAAAAGTTGCTTTTTTTAATGCTGCAATTTTTAATGCATGCCCAACATTGTGCCCAAAGACTCAGCCCCCCTCTTTTTTCCCGAATGGGCTCCCCCTTTTTTTATAGCACGAACCAATTGGCCAGACCCCTCTCCCTTTTTTTTTTATAAAAACTGCATCCCCTTTTTGGAGCTAACCCTATTCCCCCACATAGATTCTTTTTCTAATCGAGCGCCACCCCCATCTCATATTAGGGTTCCCTAACATGGAATCCTCGTGACGCCGCCGCCATCCCCCAGATTGAGGCTTCATCATTAGGAGCTGCCGGGAGGACTTTGCCTCTTGAGCTGCCGCAGAGGAGTTGGTGTGGCATCACCGCCGACTGGGACGTGCTCCTGTACGTACGGAGCTGCGCGTGTGGGCTCGCTTGCTGAAGCAATTGCGGACTGGAGAGCGATCTAGGTTGCGTTGATGGGAGCTCATCTTGTGCGCACGAAGAGGGCGGCGCTGCGGGGATCTCGCCGCCTGATGCACTTGATGCACTTGAGGATCTGGGCTCAGGGAAGGACTCGCGGCTAGGGCTCGTCGCATCTGGAGCCCTTGCACCGCTCGATGGGGAATGGAGGGTCGGTGCTACGGGCTTCGAACAGGGAGACTGAATGAGAGTTCGAAGCGCCGCCAGGAGTTATCTTGCGCCGCCTGCGTGAGACGATGGATCAGGTGGAGAAGGCAATGTTCAAGACCTACGGGAGAGGGGCTTCACGTTTCTGCACCACTTGCACTAGGGCTGCGGTTTGCACCTGTAGATGCGCTGTCTGGAGATTACGTGCGAAGGTGTTGGCCCGCCTTGCGCCTGGACGATGCGATGCCATTGCAACATGTTCTGAGATTAGGGTTTATAGAACCCTAGAATTTTTGTGACGAGATCTCCAGAAATAAAATACAATTAGCAGGGTTTTGAACCCTAAGACCAAATTGAACATGAATAATCTTCAACAATAATAACATTACAACCGAATCACGAAAGAACAAAATTAAAGAACTTGAAATCCTCGAGAATCGACCTGCTCTGATACCATGCTAGAAAACAGAAATGCGGGAGCGAAATGATAAACATAGCATGAGTAAAGAAATATGAAATATGAAAGAACAAGATTTTTACGTAGAACCGTAATCCCTAAGGAGCGGGATGAAACTACAGGAGAAGGCCTCAAAGGGCCATATGCTTCATTACGTTTTCTCAATGGATACAGGAGGTCTGGGGCTCCTTATATAGCCTCCACAGAGCTTCCAAGTCCCACCACTGGTAGATGTGGGACTAAACACATGGATGAGGTAAATGGATCCTGGAGGGATACATTTACACTCCTATTACATAAGTGATGCATGCTCCAAATACTCTAACATATCCCAATATATCCTTTTCCAGGCTGATTGATACAATATCGATATTTCCTACCTTGCTATCTGGGCCAGTTGCTCCTTCATACAATTCTAACAACACATGCTGTAACTTCAGGGCAAAGACTCGCCATTCAACACGGCTCTTTCTCGAAATAAAAGCCACGCACGCATCAAAGATTGAGCCAAAGTGTTGTGGAGTAATTTCACGAGGCACAACTATAACATCCAAACTGTCTTTCGAGGGCCACCACTATCTCCAAAAATAAAATCCATAGAACACAGTTTTGCTCCTGACCGCTTAGCTCCAGTTATTTCTACTATCAAGGTGGAAAGGAGCAGATTCCATCTTTTCAAGCTCCACCCTAGTCACCAACTCACCACCCACCAATACCAGAGCCTCACCTCAAGCAAAATTCGACATTGGAGAAACAAAGGAAAAAATGTGACCATCCTGATAAAAGATCACATATAGAAGATTCTTTTGTGAACCTATAATCTCTGCCACCACACCAAACAACTCGTCAGGACTGAGGCCATCATACACAATAGCCACAGACTTGCCCGATGGGGAGAACACTTCACACACTGCCACAAAACTTCTACATCATAGTGGGGGGCCTTTCACAGAAACACAAAACTGATGCACCTAAGGGTCCACTCCATCTTGAAATTTTGATCACACCACTTGATCCCCTCTGATCAACCCGTCGCAGAGCCATCCAGTAGCCCCAAACACATCTCGGTAGGGACACCTCCTCAAAGGCATACCAAGTCCTGTAGAGGTTTATATATGTTGCGATGTACTGTTTCGTATTTTCTATTTATATATTGTACGTCTATGTAATTTACCCAAGGGTTTTCTCTCTATATAAGAGACCCGAGGGCTCTATGGAATAACACATCAGAGTATCGATTACTCTAACATGGTATCAGAGCCAAAACCCTAACCCCCTAGGGTTTTTTCTCCACCCCCCCCCCCCCCCCCCCCCCGCCGCCGGCCCCTCCAGCCGTCCCCGTCGGCCAGTCCAGCCCTCCAGCGGGCCCCCGCGCTACCCCAGCCAGGCTTCCAACCTCGCCGAGGCCCCTCCTCCGCCGTCCCCGACCCCGCCAGCCCTCAAGCCCCGCCGCCGGGACCCCCCCCCCCCAGCCGCCGCCTAGCCGCCAGGACTCTCCTCCAGCCGTCGCCTCTCTCTTCTGTAGAGGCTTCCACATCCTCTACTCGTCCCTGGGGCGGCTCTCCTTCGGTCGGTCTCAGATAGATGATGGGTTCAAGTGCATAACGTCTACATATGCACTTGAATCCTGACAGGTCTTGGTAGACACCAGTTTCTTGGTCTATCATCCCTAGTTGTTCTTCTCCGGCAGTATGTCAGATCAAAAGGGCGATATACCCGCCTTCGGTGCCTTTAAAAGTTCGGCACCAATCGTCAAAATGGACGGGACGAACTACGAACTGTGGGCTATGCAGTTCCTCAAGCTCATGAAGTCGTGTGGTAAGAAGCATATTCTTACCGAAGATGAACCGCCGGAGAAGACGGGAATATATGCCTCATGGGAGGCTGATGACGCGTATGACAAAGTTTGGCTGTCAGGAACGCTCACGACGGAGATAGCAAATGATGTCCTCCATCATCCCACCGCCAAGGCGATGTGGGATATTCTAGCCACGACGTACTCTCAGGTTCGGAACGAGACCAAGATGCTACAGTTGCAGCATGATATCTTTACCACGAAGCAAAATGGGAGGCCTCTTCATTCCCTGTACACGTCTCTTCGTGGAATGTTCGAGAAACTTTATAGCACCATCCCACTCACAGCCACGCCGGAACAGCAGAAGACGTTCCGCAACGCCACTATGGTTGGCGTCTTACTTGCTGCCCTTGATCCTTAATATGAGGCAGCACGCTCTCAGATCCTTGCCGATGCCACCATTCCACCGATGGAAGAAGTCTACAGACGGCTCAGTCGTGTACCAGTTCCATCGAATACAGCGACTACACCTCCCTCGGCAATGGCAGTCTCCAGAGGACGAGGTAGTTCATCCTCATTTCGTGGCAGAGGAAGTGGTGGACGTGGCCGCGGAGGTCGCATACGCTCTACGTGCTCATTCTGTCGTCGTACTGGTCACTCGGAGGATACATGCTATTCCAAGCATGGCTTCCCTCCTTCTGCACGTGTTGCTGATCATGTTCAGGGTCCACCAGCATCTACTCCAAATAACAGGTTCGAGGAGCTAGTGGCACGGCTTCGTGATATCATGCCACAGTCATCATCAGAGGGTGCTGATGCTTCTGATGTTGCGGCTTCGGCGTCAGCTAGTACATCTGCTTCAGCCAGTGCCTCAGGTAGTCCTTCAGTCTCATATCATAACCATGATCTCACAGGATGGATTGTTGATTCTGGAGCCACCCATCATCTTTGTCGTGAGAGAGATATTCTGCAGTCCTATAGAGCTGTTCAGCCTGGTCGCTCTGTACTCATTGCTGATGGCACTCATTCCCCTATCATCGGTCAGGGGGAGACGACTTTGCTGCCCGCCATGCACTTACAGAATGTTCTACATGCACCAGAATTCTCAATGAATCTCTTATCCATTAGTCAGATTACACGAGATTTACACTGTCGTGCTATTTTTGACCCATCGTCTGTTATTTTTCAGGACATACTAACGGGCAAGGTGATTGGCTGTGGTTCTGAGCACAATGGCCTATATCGTCTCGTACGGAACTCTTATGCTGGCGTCTCCCTACATTCACAGGGCTCCGTATCTCCATATACCTGGCATCTTCGATTTGGTCACCTGCCGCTACAGAAAATGCGTCACCTCCTGCCTCAGATCTCTCCGAGTTCGTCGTTTCGTTGTGAAGCCTGTCAGTTAGGGAAGCACCATCGGTCCAGCTTCCCCAGTCGTCAGAGTCGGAGCAGTCGCTCCCCATTTGAGTTATTCCACATAGATATTTGGGGTCCCAGTCGTGTCCTAGATCATCAGGGGCACAGGTTCTATCTAGTTGTTGTTGATGATTTTTCTCGAGTGTCCTGGACTTTTCTTCTTAAAAATAAATCAGAAGCAGGAAGTGTTATTCAAAATCTTATCAATGAAGTTCAGAATGTTTTTTCATCTACTGTTAAGTATGTGCGTACTGACAATGCATTGGAATTCTGCACCCGTTCCCTTGCTCGCTTTCTTTCGTCTAAAGGCATTATCCACCAAACCACATGTGCATACACATCTCAACAAAATGGGGTTGCAGAACGGAAGCATCGACATTTCCTTGATATTGCTCGCACATTACTTATTCAGAGTTGTGCCCCATTATCCTTTTGGGGAGATGCTATACTTACAACGTGCTATCTAGTCAACCGCATGCCTACCACTGTTCTTTGGGAAAAGTCTCCTATCTCTGTTCTTTTTCCTGACAAAGATTTGTTTACACTTACACCTCGAGTCTTTGGCACTGTTGCGTTTGTCCACCGCTTATCTCCAGGACTTGATAAGCTCTCTCCTAGGGCTATCAAGTGTGTTTTTGTGGGCTACTCCAGGACACAGAAAGGATATCGTTGCTATGACCCCGTTCATGACAAATACTATGTGAGTGCTGATGTTACATTTTTCGAACCAGTCATGTACTTCTCACCTGCAGGTGACATTTTCACATCCACATCCACTGATTCTAATGTCTATGTGCCTCCACCTCCAAGTCTGGGTCAATCCTCTACTCCAGCACCACCACCTCCTCCACCACCACCACCACCACCTCCTCCAATTGTACCTTTTCCTAAGTTCTGTACAAGGCGGACAGGCCCTGCTCAAGCTACATGCCAACCATCCAACACGCCTCAGGTATGTTCTGATGTTATCACTAATGATGGGTTACACAATGCACCAATGCAGGAGCCGTTACTACAGGAGGAAGACCAACCAGTCAACACAGTGATAGATGATCTGGATCGGCCCATTGCTCATAGGAAGCAGCGAAGAAAATGTGCTTCATATCCTCTTGCCTCTCAAGTCTCATTTCATCGTCTCAATGGGGATTTCCAGAAATTTGCAGCTGCTGTCTCGTCAGTTGATATTCCACGGACCTATCAAGATGCCATGAAGATTGATTGCTGGCGTCTAGCCATGGAAGAGGAGATGCGTGCCTTGCAATCTAGAGGGACTTGGTCTCTTGTCCCCATTCCTCCAGGTGCCTCCGTGGTGAGTTGCAAGTGGGTGTTTACGGTAAAATATCATGCAGATGGACGTCTCGACAGATACAAGGCCAGACTTGTAGCTGTGAACCCCTCAGGATCCAGGTACCCGTTTACGACACAATTCGCCGAAATTCCATTTATGACATCGCATTATAAGCATAATCTTATGGGGAAATTTTTCGCAATGAATGTATTTGCAAGTGACATTCGATATTCACATTCACACCTACAAGATAATAAAGATAAATGTCACCAAGAATTTATTTCATTAACTTTCATTTCATTTTCAACCTGTACAATGTCTGAAAGCACATACAGTATATCCCAAAAATTTGACTGAAGAGAAAAGAAGCATATAACATTAACAATCGAACAAAAACTGAGACAAAAAGAATAACATACCGTCTAGTATAGACCTTGTCTTCTGCAACCCTGTATAACTACTGAACAATAGACTCCTTTCCTGCCATGCGTGCAAGGAAGAAAAGGAGTCACAAACGTGAATACAAACCCGTAGTTTAAAATAAATAACAAGTAATTTTATGTGCAAAAGAGAGCAAGTAGAAAGGTGGAATAACTAAAATTTATATCTACTTGCGTGAGTAAAAAGGTAGTCAGGCTTGTAAGCATTTCTCATAAACTCTCATTATCTAAACACTTTTCATATTTAACATATTTATTTTGTAATCAAATGTTGATAAATTATAATTATAGGAGTATGCATATAAGTATATGGGATTGGGGAGCCTACACCCATGTGTAGGTAACTTACCTACACCCACAGCATGTTTCTTAATTTTTTTGATTTTTTTGAAATGGGATCTTTAGGGGATTTACTTAGAATATTAAATGGAATACGTGTGTCAAATTTCATTTAAAACAGACATTCCTAACAGCTCCATCGGAAGGGGCCGATTTCAGCAAATCTCAGACCGTTAAAATTTGACGGTCATGATGGATAAGTTAGAAGTCTCAAAATAAGTTGAAATTTGAATGACGATATGGTGATATATTGTGATCTTAATTCCCCAAAGAATTAATTCAAAAAAATAAAAAAATTTGAGGGAAAAAGAGTTGGGTGTAGGTAAGTTACCTACACATGGGTGTAGGCTCCCTTTTCCCTAAGTATATATCTCTATTATTATATTGACCAGATATCAAATCTGTGGATTTGTCGATGTGAAAGATGGAATATGAAATATTTATAGATTACTTGATTCCCAAGTTCAATAGGTAGGCATCCAATTCTTAATTTCAATTGTTTTAGATATAACTACAGATGATATAGATAAAAATCATGATTCTGGGTCTTGGAGATCATGTCGTAGAACATGATGGCACATGAAATTGCTAATTTCTTGTCATTTAGATCATGTCATGGTTTCCGATGATGGACTGATATAATGATGACTGATTTGATCCTTAATTCTATTTACTCCTTTTAAGTTAGTGGATAGTCCGTGGTCTTGGTCTGTGTGTAGCCTCACACTATGACTCTAAGGTATTAAACTACCTTAGGGTTGGGGGGCCTCCGTAGGCATGCGGTGTTGTGTAATGCATCCTAACTAAGTTCCCAACACGTCCACTAACTTATAGGGATTTCGAATCAGATTAAAGTCACCTCCAATCAACTCAATTTTAATTGTAATTTCCTCCAAACCTTCACTCTAACTCTCTCAGATGCAACTCTTGATGATTTAGATGTAGATATAGATGTAGATATGGATGATCTGGATGTAGAATCGCCAAGTCTGTTTGGCGAAGGTAAACTCAAGCGGTGAAGAAGCCTACAAATGGCTCTTCCGTCTCGCCCTCTAGTTGGAAGGCCGGTCCAATAGAGGGATAGGTCTACTCCCCAACTACGCCACTGAGACGGGTGAGAGGGACTTCCCGGGAAGTCGCTCTAGAAAAACAGCCCGACCGGTAACGGGCAACCGAGCTCGTACGTAAAACTGAAAACCAAGGATCCCCCGCCTGGGTATCCTAAAACAGGGTCAACGGAATGGTCTAAAGTCGGGATCCCAACGAGGCGTAAAAACACTGCGAGCTCGCGTAAAAACCGAAATGGGACTGGGATCCTAGACCCGCGCACTTGGCGGTCGCTGCCCAAACTGGGCTTCCTTTCTTCCGCCCAGGTGAGGGTCACCGCCCCCTCGCACGGTCCGGTGTAAAAGGCCACCATGACCGGCAATATAATTTATATGTTATTCACGATCAACACTTGCTTCTCAACTGATCTATTTCTCAATTATTTCCTTATTTAATTTTACAGATCTTGATCTCTTGATCATTGATCTTATTGATAGTGATTCATAGTTAATAGGGAATATCCAAAGAAGGGTTTCAAGAGGTGATCAACTTTGTGGTTATAGGTTATAAAATCAATTTATTATGAAACTTGATACAGAACTGTAAGATATTCATGGAAGGCTAACCACTCAACTTGCCTTCCTACTGCAGTCAGTGGCGAGATGGGAACTATGTACTTAACCAAATACCAGATCTTATATCTATATATGATATCTATGTTCTTAAACAAATAGCCAGTATGTATTTAATGATCATATACGATAATTACCTAACCTCAAATATCCTCATTTGATTTTATAGAGAGGCACTTCGAAATTCACTTACCACTTAATCTACTAACCTTTATCATTTCTTATGAGGATCATATCATACAAATGACTGGGATATATTAACTAAACACATCTTATAAACTTAAATAGCCTTTTATGATAAGAATATTTCAAAAAAAATCATAACATCAATTTCATATGGTACTACTGGAAGGACTATAAATGTGAGGGAGGTGGTCCTACTATTAGTATTGGTGGATTAAACAGACAAGTGTTCACCCTTAGGAAAGAAACCTTCTTTTTTTTTTGACACTCCAAAGAGGGGGAGACACCCGTAGGTGTTCGCCCCATTTTATTAAAGATGAGAAAAAGAAAGAAAACTTACAGATGGAGGAAGAAGTAAAAAATAGGGGAAGATGATATCAATACTGATATCATTCGCCCCAGACCCAGAAACTCGCTACCGAATAGACCAGTCCGAACAAAGACGATTAGCGTCAATACATATGTTTTCTACGTAGAATCTCTGCCCTGCAAACAGGAATTTGTTCCTCGCCAGCCATACACACCAGATGCGTGCGAAGGGAACCAGTCTCACCGCCCTCGGATGGTTTGCCGCGAGAACCATGCTCTCCCAAAAAGATACCATCGACGAAAGATTCAGCCACGCAATGTCCTCCCATAAAGGCCGCACAAGGTCACAGTGTAGGAAGAGGTGCTCAACCGTCTCCACAGCCGAGTCGCATAAGCCACAAGAGATGGGAACGGATGGAAAAATAGCTACCAGGCGGTCGCGAGTAGGAAGGCGTCCACGCCTAAGGATCCACAAAAAAATGCCAATCCTTTCCGGAAGCTTGAGACCCCATATGAGTTTGCAGTGGTCAAGAAAGGACGCCTCCGGATGCACAGCAATGGGGATGAGAGCAGAATAAGCCTTTGACGACGAAAAGGACCCGTCGTTCCAATAGAAGTGATCTCGCCCCCCCGATGGAGTAGGGGCGTCCCCGAGTAAAGACATCAAAGCAGAGAAGTCAATCAGGCGCTGAGACGAGAGAGAATCCACCAGAATCGGGCACCAGGTGCCGTTGGACCAATATGAGACCACCGATGCATCTTTGTCCCTGGCTAACGCATATAGTCTTGGAAAAATGTTCATGAAGATGCCTTTGCCAGACCAGTCCATGGTCCAAAAGCGGAAGGAGGAACCATCGCCGAGAGATGGTCGGAATAAGGACCGATTGCGGTTGAAAACGCTAAAAGCTTCGCGCCAAAAGATGGGAGACCGAGAATGTGATCTACCATCAAAGACGGAGAGAAATGCATTACCCGCCGCACAGCGAAGGCATTGAACAAGAAAGCCATCCTCCCGGCCTAAAAGCCGCGACGCCCATTTGAGAAGGAAAACGTCCCGCACGATCTCCAGCCGCCGAACGCCCAATCCCCCGTCCCGTTTAGGACGCGAAATGTCCTCCCAAGCGACCAGGTGAATCCCTCGACTTGCAGACCCACTCCTGCCCCAAAGGAATCCCCTCATACATTTGTCCAAGCGCAGTCTAATCCCCTTAGGCAAACCACGCGCCGAGAGGAAATAAATAGGAATAGCGGAGAGGACGGATTTGATAAGCACCAATCGGCCACCCCGAGAGAGCAGTGAAGAGCGCCAACCTGCCAGCCTTGTCTCGACCTTCTCCACCACCCGCTGATAATCACGCAACCGCGGCCTGCCCACAGAGAGATATAATCCCAAGTACTCAAGAGGAAGGTTCCCGAGAGAGGCCCCCAATATGGAGGAGCAATCCCCGACCTCCAGAGGTGAGAGAGCAAAGGGCACAAATTTGGATTTGGCCTCGTTGATGCGGAGCCCCGATACTTCGCAGAATAAATGTACCGTAGTAGCCATTCCGGAAAATTGCAGCTGATCCCCTTCGATAAAACATAGGGTGTCGTCTGCATATTGGATCAGCGGGATATGAAGATCACCTAGCGAGCAGCCTCGAGTATACCCAGCGTCATATACGCCTTGAATCATACGAGGCAGCACATCCGCCGCCAAGACAAAAAGAAGGGGGGCAAGGGGGCACCCCTGGCGAACACCCCTGCGAGGTTGAAATAAATTCCCAGACGGTCGACCATTAAGGAATATGGAGAAGGAGACCGTGGTCACACATCGACGGATCCAAGAAATCCATAACAGAGGGAATCCCCGAGCCTTGAGAACCGACCATAAGAAACGCCAATCCAAGGAATCGTAAGCCTTAGCAAAGTCAATTTTCCATAGGACTCCCTTCGTTCCATTTCTGTGCCAACCATCAATGATGGCGGAGGCAAGGGCGTAACAGTCAGATATTTGCCTCCCTCAAACAAAGGCCGCCTGGCAGGGGGAAATGATAGAAGTAAGCAGTGGCGCTAATCGACGAGCCAACGCCTTCGCAATGATCAAGTAAATACCATTGGAGATGGCAATAGGGCGGAACTCCTCAATACGACGGGCACCCTAGGGATTTCGGGATGAGAACCAGAGAGGCCCGATTAACCCTGTTGAAACCCCGGTTTCCTTCACAGAACTCGAGAGCCACGGCCAAAACGTCGCCTGCGATAACGTCCCAAAAGTCCCTATAAAAGGAAATAGGGAATCCGTCTGGGCCTGGGGAGGCATCGGCGTTAAGGTCCCAAGCCGCGCTCTTTAACTCCTCCATTGATAGAGGGCGAGATAAATTAGAAGCATCTGAGCCAGAGATGGAAGGGGCCCCGGGCGCCATCCATTGCCATGAAGAAGAGGGGAGGCGATTGAAAAAATTCTTGAAATAGTTAACCAATGCCGCACCCATGTCTCGCTCATTCTGGAATATATCGTCCCCAATCTCCATGGAAGAGATACGATTGGATCGATTACGTGCGCTAGCGACCCGATGGAAATAGGCAGTATTAGCATCCCCCTCCTTGAGCCAGCGAAGTCGCGAGCGTTGTCTCCATTCAATTGCTTTTTTCCTGTCATCCTCCGAAACGATCTGAGCCGCAGCGGATCTCTCCTGTAATTCTTCCCGAGTAAGTTCCCTGATGCTTTCCAAGCGATCCAATCTAATAATTATCTCCTCAGCCTCGTTACGGACCGACCGCCTAGCCAGACGCGTAGAGAATTTAAAGGACGCAAGAACCCGCCGCAGTGAGGAGAGTTTGAGGGCAAAACGATGAGCCGCATTGCCCGAGAAGGACGTTTGTGACCAATGATTTCGCACTAATTCCTTGAAATTAGGCTCCATAAGCCAGCTCTTCTCGTAACGAAAAATGCCGCGCGGACGGGATGACTCGCCCGAATCCCAAATGATGGGGCTATGATCCGAAAAAGACCGAGGACGAGACGAAACCGAGCACAGTGGGAATGCCTCCATCCAACGAGAATTAGCTAGAAACCGGTCAAGCCGCGATCGAGAGGAGCTATTGCGCCAGGTGTATATGATGTCCGAGGCTGCCAAATCATCCAGGGCCAAGTCGTTGAAGAAGTTCAGGAAATCGATAGAGCCAGGGTCCCTTCCCCCCCGCCCGCGGGGGCGGTCGTTTGAGAGCATAGTGACATTAAAATCCCCTCCCAAAATCCACGGAATATCCCCAAAGGCCGCAGCATCGTCCCGCAAGTCCTCCCATAAATCTCGACGCGCAAGGTGACATATAGGCGCATAGATACAGGAAAAAGCCATAGATACGTTTGTGGCCAAATGCAAAAGGATTACAGAGATAGAATGTCGTCCCATGCGAGAGCGGGATAATGAAAAGCTTGAAGATCTCCAAGCCACAATAGCCCCACCAGAGGAGCCAGTCGCGTCCAAAGCACAATATGCATCCATCGGTCCTGCTCCCACCGATCTCCATAAGGCGACGTCCACTCCATGTATCTTAGATTCCTGTATGAAAGCGATATCGCAATCCCAATCAACCAAACGTGATCCCAAGGCCCTGCGACGCAGAGGATCACCCAATCCACGAACGTTCCACGAGAGTATCTTCATTAAATATTACAAAAATTATCCCAAAAAGTGGTCGGAGGAAAGCCCAAATTAAGCGCGTCGTCGGTCCAGACGGCGAAGTCCAGCCGCTTCCGCCACCGCCTCCCTAGATATCAGAATCGTCTGCGAAGAAGTCCCTTCGGAGGAGAGGTCCATGCGCCGAGCATATATAATGCCAAATCGATTCGGGGAAGCAGCCGCTGCATTCCCAGAGTTCCACGCAGCTGCACTTCGGGTTGGAGATAGCGGCATGGCGCTTGGAGAAGAATCCCCTTGATAACCATAAGACCTAGAAATCCCAAAGGAAGAAGACGGCTGGTCATAAGGATGATTGATATCGAGGTTACCGATTTCTGGGGCGGCCACCGGGGGATTCGACTCGTTTGCAAGCAGAATAGGCGGTGAAGCTGGGGAAGAGGGGCTCCAGTCTTCGTAGCACTGCGATGGATAGAAAGGCACCGCAGAGATAGGAGTAGGGCAGGGAATATCTTCAAAATAGATAATAGAGTCCCCGAAGATTGTCGGTTCATGCCCGACCCACGTTAGCGCCCGAATAGGGTCCGACCCGTAAGTGGGAATCGGAAGCGCCACATCGAGAGTTGGGGATATGCCGCCACAGTTTGGAATGGGAATGTCAGTAAAATCCACTGCTAGCGGATCCGCCTCGAATAGGCCCCTCGGCACGTGAAGAGGCGTCCGTCCAAATGCGCACGAGAAGCGAGGCCGAGGCGACGAAGACGAAGGGTCGTCATGATTCCGCAGTGCTTCGGGAACACCCGAGGGAGGTGCCACGTGGGCCATCGAAGACGAACCGTCGTTGGAGCTGGAAGCATCGATCCCGGCCTCGGAATGGACTGACGAAGCCACCGGCGGCGCCACCGGCGACGGAAAGAAAAACTCAAGCTTGAAGGACCATCTGCCCAGATCCAGGATCTCCGAGAATGTCTTACCAGACATGGAGCGAGAGAGGTTGGAGGAACATTCGACCAAAATTCTTGTGCATGACCAGTCCGAGCCAGGGGAAAGACCATCGTCCAAGATAGCCAGAACTTGACCCCAACTTCGGATTACCTTGGAGAGGCAGTGCGCCGAGCGAGACAGGAATGGAACTCCGCGGACCTCCACAACGCATATCTCGGAGGATAGAGAAGCACCATCGGCCACCCGGGGACGACGCCATTTGACCGCCGAAGAATCCGACCGAGAGATGAGGATTTCCCGTTGCTCCAGGGAAAGTCCACGAACACAGCATCGGGTGTCGTCCAGAAAGAAGAAGTCCCCCGAGAATCCTTCGCCAAGGAGAAAGAAACCTTCTTAGGAAGTGCTTCCTAATTCTTCTCCAACAAAGTCTGTGTATGGACTCCAATCTACTTTCCTTTCTATTTAAACCTTGTTGTCCCAGCTTATGGAGATAGAGTTTTGCATCAAGTTTGTACTCATATCATGAAGGGATTTTTTTTTATTCATGTCAAATTATATTGTAATACAGGCAACTTCTTACTATCATATTTCACCTGGCATGTTTCACTTGGTTGCACAGTTTGTATAAAAATGCATTCTTTTAATACTTATATACATATTGCCTAATATATGCGAACCTAATGCTAGCAAATCCTGGATATAGAAATTCCTCAATATTGATAAATTAAATTAACATTCCTGATCTCCTATAAAGTGCCGAAAGAATTGATATGTAGTCACTGGTCATATAACTGCTCTCTAAATTGCCATGCATCAATTAAAATATCTATGAAATTTCTGCTACAATTCCAATTGCAAGCCCAGTCCTTTACTGACTATCAATTAGTTCTTCATTTTTTTATTGTGTCAATCAAACCGAGATTGTAAAAAGAACAAAGAAAATAATCGGGTTTTCATTGAGTTTATATCTGAATGACATTTTCTTTATTTACATTTACATGAAATAAGTAATATATATATATGAATGGACGGTCAAGACATACAGTTTCCAGTGTACAACAACAATGTAAATAATTTACACATGTAGCATTACAGTGGGATTTTTAAAGTGCATGCAGATTTCCAACTTAGAGATCAAGAAATCTTGATTTTGATTATATAAGAGAGGTGAATTTTCATGGACAAGTGAAAGGAGCATGCATGGCAGCAAAAGATAGGAAGGGATTGTACCTAATTTTCTCCAATTTTTTTTTGCTTACATTTTATATATTTTTATAAACAAAATATCTATTTATTTGATATACTTAAAGTCTACCGTGCGCACACCTCGGGCCTCGGATTTTTACGCAGAATATCTTGTTTTGACCGTCTCAAAATGACAGTCAATATGAGTATAATATTGATATACTTCCGGTCGGGTTTTGAATACCCGAAATTTCCGGATACGATTTTTGTTTAAGGTTAAATTTTACGATTTAAAAATATCAAACGACCTCCGATTGACGAACGGTCGATTCCGTTGGTCTTGTATCGTCGAATCGGATCTCATGATGGTCTCGGTTCGTTTTGCGGTTTCCGAATTTGCGTCGCGGCTTTTCACGGCACGTATTACGAAACGACCGCTTTTTGGTCGATTTTGCCCGAACGACTTTTGATTCTTGATCAATAGATCGTTTTAGGTTGGTTGGCATTGACCAACAACTTTATTGAGTTAATCGGACCCCAATCGGGTCGAGTTCTGGTTTGACGGATTCCGGATGTTACAATTATAAAAACCTCAAAGGGAGTCTCGTCCTCGAGACTCGAGTCTAGGTCATTAAGTGTTTGGTTGGGATTTCATGTGTCCATAAAAACCTCAAAGGGTTTTGAACCCATAAAAACCTCAAAAAATAAGCCATATATTTATCATGTATCTAAATACAAAAGCTTGTTTTGCTTATTATATTTAGAAAAGTTGCGGGTATTGTGCTCGTATGTCCGCTTCGGTCTCCCACATCGCATCTTTGACTCCGTGACGGTGCCATAAAATCTTGACCAATGGAATCTCTTTGCTGCGAAGCTTCTTCACAGCACGATCAAGTATATGGATTGGCTTCTCTTCATAAGTCAGATCTGGTTCCACGTCGAGATTCTCGTAACTGATGATGTGTCGTGGGTCGTGCACATACTTCCTCAGATTGGATATGTGGAAAACATCATGAATAGCCGAAAGGTGTGGAGGAAGGGCTACTCGGTATGCTACTTTCCCCACTCTAGTCAGAATCTCAAAAGGTCCAACATATCGCGGCGCCAACTTGCCACGAACACCGAATCTCTGTACTCCCTTCATGGGAGATACTCGCAAAAATACCCAATCTCCAACCTATAATTGATAGGAATGTCATTAATATGAGGTTAAGTTGAACACATAGATATCATAATTGAGTAGATGAGGAGAAAATAATTAGATTACCTGAAACTCTAAATCTCTCCTCCGACGGTCTGCATAACTCTTCTGGCGACTTTGTGCCGTCAGAAGCCTCCGTCTCACAAGATCAACAGCTTTCGCAGTCTCTTCCAAGAGATCCACGGAATATAAAGCATGATCACCTACCTCACGCCAACTGAGAGGCGTGAGGCATCTCCGCCCGTATAGGGCCTCGAATGGTGCCATGCCAATACTGGAGTGATAGTTGTTGTTGTACGTGAATTCTACCAAAGGCAAATGGTCCTTCCAGGACCCTTTCCACTCCAAAGTGCATGCGCGAAGTAGATCCTCTAGTGTCTGAATGGTGCGCTCACTCTGACCGTCAGTCTGTGGATGATATGCAGAACTCATCTTCAGCTCTGTCTGTAGTGCTGACATGAACTGATGCCAATAATGAGATGTAAATCTCGAATCCCTGTTAGACACCACCTCTCGTGGTATATCATGTAGCCTGATAATGTTCTGCACATAGAGCTTGGCCAATCTGGATGAAGTGTAAGTCGTGTTGACAGGTATGAAATGGGTTGACTTGATCAACCTATCAACAACGACCCAAATGAAATCATAGCCTCCTGGCATCTTCGGCAGACCTGTGACAAAATCCATAGAAATGCTCTCCCACTTCCATTCGGGAATGGGGAGAGACTGCAGTAATCCTGGTGGTCTCCTGTGCTCAGCCTTGACCATCTGACAGGTCATGCATCTGCTAACATGTAGCGCCACATCGCGCTTCATTCCATCCCACCAGAAATGTCGACGCAGATCACGGTACATCTTCGTACTGCCTGGATAGATAACCGTGAACTGTGTGCCTCGTCCAAAATGTCTCTGCGAAGCTGCTCATCATTGGGTACAACGACCCGTCCTGCCTTCCATAAAATAGACTCCATCACAACAAAGTTGTCAAATTCGTCCTTGACGGCGTGCATGTATCTATCATGAATCCAAGGATCGGTCTTCTGGCCCTCAACAATACGATCCCAAAGACTGCTGTATCGTGGAGGCACAGGCGGTAGAAATGGATGTGCTCTCCTGAGGATGCCAATCGGTCAAAGCTGCAAGCGTATCCCACGTGTATAGCCAGTTCGCCGTACCATCAGCATGCGCTCTCCTGCTAAGTGCATCAGCCACCACATTTCCCTTACCGGGATGGTAAGAGATCGTGCAATCATAATCCTTCAGCAACTCGAGCCATCTGCGTTGTCTCATGTTCAGCTCCTTCTGATCAAAGATGTACTTCAGACTCTTGTGGTCTGTGAAAATCTCGAAGTTCACCCCATATAGATAGTGGCGCCAGATCTTCAAAGCGAAGACAACTGCCGCCAACTCCAAGTCATGTGTGGGGTAGTTCCGCTCGTGCGGTCTCAACTGCCGTGATGCGTAAGCAATCACCTGTCCTCTCTGCATCAACACTGCTCCTAGACCTTCTCCAGATGCATCTGTGTAAACTGCATAGTCCTGAGTGCCTGAAGGAAGAGCAAGAATAGGCGATGTAGTCAACCTCTCCTTCAGTGTCTGGAAGGCCTGCTCACATGAATCGTCCCAAATGAATGGAACTCCCTTCTGCGTCAATCGTGTCAATGGACGGACGATGCGTGAAAATCCGCTGACAAAGCGTCTGTAATAGCCCGCTAATCCGAGGAAGCTCCGAATCTGAGTGACTGTCTTGGGCTGCTCCCAAGACATAACTGCATCTATCTTCGCAGGATCAACTGCAATGCCTGCTCCAGAAATGATATGCCCGAGAAATGAGACCTGGGATAACCAAAACTCACACTTGCTCAACTTGGCATATAGCTTGTGCTCCCTCAATGTATCCAAAACAATTCGTAGATCATTCACATGATCCCATTCATTCCGTGAATAGATGAGCACATCATCGATGAACACCACTACAAACTTGTCCAAGTATGGACGGAAGATACGGTTCATCATATCCATGAAAGCCGCAGGTGCATTGGTGAGCCCAAACGGCATCACCACAAACTCGTAATGCCCATAGCGAGTCCTGAAAGCTGTCTTCGGAATATCTGACTCACGAATCCTCAGCTGATGATAGCCTGAGCGAAGATCGATCTTCGAGAAAACCGAAGATCCCTGGAGCTGGTCAAACAAATCATCGATACATAGTCTCATAGATCCATCATTCTTCTTGACAAATAGAACCGGAGCACCCCAAGGTGAAGTGCTCGGTCTCACGAATCCCAAGTCAAGCAACTCCTGCAACTGCACCTTCAGCTCCTTCAACTCGGCTGGTGCCATGCGATAAGGTGCCATAGAGATCGGCTGTGTTTCTGGCAGCAATGTGATCTCGAACTCGATCTCTCTCTCAGGAGGTAGCCCTGGTAGCTCATCAGAAAATACGTCAGGGTATTCAGATACTACTCGGATATCCTGTATCATCGGCTCATGGCTAGATACTTCCCGAACAAATGCAATGTATGAATCACAACCCTGATCAACAAGTCGCTGGGCTCGCAACACTTGAAATGTACTCCATAGTGGAGTCATGCATAGTACCCTCAAAAGTGAACTCGGGTAGGTTGGGAATCTTAAAGATATCTGTCTTCCTAAAACAATCAACAAGCGCATGATGAGTGGATAACCGATCCATGCCTAAAATCAAGTCGAACTCATCAAGCTGTAAGAGTAGACAATATGTGATCATCTTGTGACCGCCAATCAGTACGGGCAATTGCCTGACTATCAGGGAAATGATAAGCAACTGGCCACCTGGCCCTTGTATGTGCTATGGGGAAGAGAGTCTCAGAGACTCTACCTAACGAAGTAAGTAACCTCGAAGAAAGACATTGATCGGTAATGTCCCCATTCGTGACATCGGTAACATCTGATTGGTCAAGTAGATGGAGTGGTCATGTCTGCTCGCTGCGACCCAGATGGTCGAGCGGAATCTGTGCCACGTCCGACAAGTGCTCCTCCTAATGTAGTCGATAGAGATGAGCGAGCACTGGCCGAAAATGCTTTTTCTCTTCTTGGGATATAGTATGAAAATAAATGAAATTGGTGACATCTGTGGTGAATGAATTAGAATGTCAATTTCCCTTCTCAGACTCACGACAAGTCGGAAGACTATCGTTATCAGAGAACCTAATGCGATCGGAATTGTAATGTTGCGAATGTGCATATCGGGGTACCACTGCTCTGATACCAAAAATGTGAACCCCTCAGGATCCGGGTACCCGTTTACGACACAATTCGCCGAAATTCCATTTATGACATCGCATTATAAGCATAATCTTATGGGGAAATTTTTCGCAATGAATGTATTTGCAAGTGACATTCGATATTCACATTCACACCTACAAGATAATAAAGATAAATGTCACCAAGAATTTATTTCATTAACTTTCATTTCATTTTCAACCTGTACAATGTCTGAAAGCACATACAGTATATTCCAAAAATTTGACTGAAGAGAAAAGAAGCATATAACATTAACAATCGAACAAAAACTGAGACAAAAAGAATAACATACCGTCTAGTATAGACCTTGTCTTCTGGAACCCTGTATAACTACTGAACAATAGACTCCTTTCCTGCCATGCGTGCAAGGAAGAAAAGGAGTCACAAGCGTGAATACAAACCCGTAGTTTAAAATAAATAACAAGTAATTTTATGTGCAAAAGAGAGCAAGTAGAAAGGTGGAATAACTAAAATTTATATCTACTTGCGTGAGTAAAAAGGTAGTCAGGCTTGTAAGCATTTCTCATAAACTCTCATTATCTAAACACTTTTCATATTTAACATATTTATTTTGTAATCAAATGTTGATAAATTATAATTATAGGAGTATGCATATAAGTATATATCTCTATTATTATATTGACCAGATATCAAATCTGTGGATTTGTCGATGTGAAAGATGGAATATGAAATATTTATAGATTACTTGATTCCCAAGTTCAATAGGTAGGCATCCAATTCTTAATTTCAATTGTTTTAGATATAACTACAGATGATATAGATAAAGATCATGATTCTGGGTCTTGGAGATCATGTCGTAGAACATGATGGCACATGAAATTGCTAATTTCTTGTCATTTAGATCATGTCATGGTTTCCGATGATGGACTGATATAATGATTACTGATTTGATCCTTAATTCTATTTACTCCTTTTAAGTTAGTGGATAGTCCGTGGTCTTGGTCTGTGTGTAGCCTCACACTATGACTCTAAGGTATTAAACTACCTTAGGGTTGGGGGGCCTCCGTAGGCATGCGGTGTTGTGTAATGCATCCTAACTAAGTTCCCAACACGTCCACTAACTTATAGGGATTTCGAATCAGATTAAAGTCACCTCCAATCAACTCAATTTTAATTGTAATTTCCTCCAAACCTTCACTCTAACTCTCTCAGATGCAACTCTTGATGATTTAGATGTAGATATAGATGTAGATATGGATGATCTGGATGTAGAATCGCCAAGTCTGTTTGGCGAAGGTAAACTCAAGCGGTGAAGAAGCCTACAAATGGCTCTTCCGTCTCGCCCTCTAGTTGGAAGGCCGGTCCAATAGAGGGATAGGTCTACTCCCCAACTACGCCACTGAGACGGGTGAGAGGGACTTCCCGGGAAGTCGCTCTAGAAAACAGCCCGACCGGTAACGGGCAACCGAGCTCGTACGTAAAACTGAAAACCAAGGATCCCCCGCCTGGGTATCCTAAAACAGGGTCAGCGGAATGGTCTAAAGTCGGGATCCCAACGAGGCGTAAAAACACTGCGAGCTCGCGTAAAAACCGAAATGGGACTGGGATCCTAGACCCGCGCACTTGGCGGCCGCTGCCCAAACTGGGCTTCCTTTCTTCCGCCCAGGTGAGGGTCACCGCCCCCTCGCACGGTCCGGTGTAAAAGGCCACCATGACCGGCAATATAATTTATATGTTATTCACGATCAACACTTGCTTCTCAACTGATCTATTTCTCAATTATTTCCTTATTTAATTTTACAGATCTTGATCTCTTGATCATTGATCTTATTGATAGTGATTCATAGTTAATAGGGAATATCCAAAGAAGGGTTTCATGAGGTGATCAACTTTGTGGTTATAGGTTATAAAATCAATTTATTATGAAACTTGATACAGAACTGTAAGATATTCATGGAAGGCTAACCACTCAACTTGCCTTCCTACTGCAGTCAGTGGCGAGATGGGAACGATGTACTTAACCAAATACCAGATCTTATATCTATATATGATATCTATGTTCTTAAACAAATAGCCAGTATGTATTTAATGATCATATACGATAATTACCTAACCTCAAATATCCTCATTTGATTTTATAGAGAGGCACTTCGAAATTCACTTACCACTTAATCTACTAACCTTTATCATTTCTTATGAGGATCATATCATACAAATGACTGGGATATATTAACTAAACACATCTTATAAACTTAAACAGCCTTTTATGATAAGAATATTTCAAAAAAAATCATAACATCAATTTCATATGGTACTACTGGAAGGACTATAAATGTGAGGGAGGTGGTCCTACTATTAGTATTGGTGGATTAAACAGACAAGTGTTCACCCTTAGGAAAGAAACCTTCTTAGGAAGTGCTTCCTAATTCTTCTCCAACAAAGTCTGTGTATGGACTCCAATCTACTTTCCTTTCTATTTAAACCTTGTTGTCCCAGCTTATGGAGATAGAGTTTTGCATCAAGTTTGTACTCATATCATGAAGGGATTTTTTTTATTCATGTCAAATTATATTGTAATACAGGCAACTTCTTACTATCATATTTCACCTGGCATGTTTCACTTGGTTGCACAGTTTGTATAAAAATGCATTCTTTTAATACTTATATACATATTGCCTAATATATGCGAACCTAATGCTAGCAAATCCTGGATATAGAAATTCCTCAATATTGATAAATTAAATTAACATTCCTGATCTCCTATAAAGTGCCGAAAGAATTGATATGTAGTCACTGGTCATATAACTGCTCTCTAAATTGCCATGCATCAATTAAAATATCTATGAAATTTCTGCTACAATTCCAATTGCAAGCCCAGTCCTTTACTGACTATCAATTAGTTCTTCATTTTTTATTGTGTCAATCAAACCGAGATTGTAAAAAGAACAAAGAAAATAATCGGGTTTTCATTGAGTTTATATCTGAATGACATTTTCTTTATTTACATTTACATGAAATAAGTAATATATATATATGAATGGACGGTCAAGACATACAGTTTCCAGTGTACAACAACAATGTAAATAATTTACACATGTAGCATTACAGTGGGATTTTTAAAGTGCATGCAGATTTCCAACTTAGAGATCAAGAAATCTTGATTTTGATTATATAAGAGAGGTGAATTTTCATGGACAAGTGAAAGGAGCATGCATGGCAGCAAAAGATAGGAAGGGATTGTACCTAATTTTCTCCAAAACATGAAGCTAAGTCTGCATGCAACAGATGTGGATGTTCTGGAGCTCCAGTACCTTCATATTTTCTTGGAGATTGGTCTCCAAAAGCTGCAATAACACCAGCTTACCCAACAAACCCTGCCGTCAATTCTAACTATATTTGAGTTAGTTACTTGGGTTAGTCTTGAGTTAACATAACCAATTTACTGTCTAGTTGAAAAAAATAAGAAAAAATAAATCGACGGAGACAGGGGATCCATCCTCAGGGGGGCTCCATCCACAGGGGGCCTCCATCCACGGGAGAAGCAGGGTGGGCGGGCTCCATCGTCTGGAGAGCAGCAGGGGCTCCATTGTCTGGAGAACAACAACGGTCCTCCATCAACGGAGCAGGGGGACTCCATCAACGGGGGAAGCCGGGGGAGGCATGGGGGGGGGCTCCATCGCCAGGGGAAGCCCGAGGGGGGGGGGCTGCATCATCGGGGGAGAGCAGCAGGGGCGCAGCGGCGGCGCGCGGGTAGCAGCATCAGCGGCATCGCCGGAGGGGGGATTCAGGGGCTCCATCGTGTCGGGGTCTTCCATCGCGCAGGGGGGAGGGGGGGTCTTCCATCTCGCGCGCGCGCGGGGGAGGGGGGGGGGGGGCGGGTTCTTCCATCGCGCGGGGTGGGGGGCTCCATCGGGCGGGGGGTGGGGGAAGTAGCGGCAGCCGGGGGGTGGGGGAAGCAGCGGCGGTCGGGGGGTGGGAGAAGCAGCGGCGGCCGGGGGTGGGGGGAAGCAGCAGCGGGTACCCGTCGGCGGGGGGGGGGGGGGAGCAGCTGCAGCAGCGGGGGGGGGGGGAGCAGCTGCAGCGGGCAGGGTGGGGCCTCCGTCGGCCGGGCACCGAGCAGGGGGTCCTCCATAGCAGCGGCAGCTGGGGGCGGGAGCCGAGCAGCGACGGCAGCGCGGGGGGGGGGTGTTGGATGGTGGCATTCAATGTAAATTTAATAAATAAAATGGGTATAGTATAAAGGAACATAACGGAATCTGGTCAACTTTAACGGGTCAATTAACGGGCCTTAACCGCAGGGTCTGTAGGGTAAGGGTTAGCAACTTTACGAGGTTGCGGGAGGAATTAGGATGTTTCAGAGGTCGTAGCGGTAATTGCAAAAGATTACAGGGTCTGCTGGGTAAAAATCCCATTAAAATATCTATGAAATTTCTGCTACAATTCCAATTGCAAGCCCAGTCCTTTACTGACTATCAATTAGTTCTTCATTTTTTATTGTGTCAATCAAACCGAGATTATAAAAAGAACAAAGAAAATAATCGGGTTTTCATTGAGTTTATATCTGAATGACATTTTCTTTATTTACATTTACATGAAATAAGTAATATATATATATGAATGGACGGTCAAGACATACAGTTTCCAGTGTACAACAACAATGTAAATAATTTACACATGTAGCATTACAGTGGGATTTTTAAAGTGCATGCAGATTTCCAACTTAGAGATCAAGAAATCTTGATTTTGATTATATAAGAGAGGTGAATTTTCATGGACAAGTGAAAGGAGCATGCATGGCAGCAAAAGATAGGAAGGGATTGTACCTAATTTTCTTCAAAACATGAAGCTAAGTCTGCATGCAACAGATGTGGATGTTCTGGAGCTCCAGTACCTTCATATTTTCTTGGAGATTGGTCTCCAAAAGCTGCAATAACATCAGCTTGAGCAAGGATGGTAATTGCTACTGCTGTAGCTGGATTAGTGGTGAAAGGAGGAAGAAAGTTAGGGCTTCCAGCAGCAGTTTCAGAAAAAAAAATGGAGGATTTGGTCTCCTTACGGCTGGAGGATTAGGGAATTAGAAGAGACAAGTTGCCATATTTATAGGGAGAGTGAGGGATTTATTTGCTTGCCAAGTGGTGTGGAGTGAAGTGTTAAGTGGAAAAGAAGGGAAAAGCCATGTGGCTTGAAAAGAGAAGAAGAGAAAAAAAAAACATCATATTCCAACGGCTGAAATCCAGTACAGGCTGGTGCCTGTACTGTTTTAAAATATTTTTTTTTGCTTACATTTTATATATTTTTATAAACAAAATATCTATTTATTTGATATACTTAAAGTCTACCGTGCGCACACCTCGGGCCTCGGATTTTTACGCAGAATATCTTGTTTTGACCGTCTCAAAATGACAGTCAATATGAGTATAATATTGATATACTTCCGGTCGGGTTTTGAATACCCGAAATTTCCGGATACGATTTTTGTTTAAGGTTAAATTTTACGATTTAAAAATATCAAACGACCTCCGATTGACGAACGGTCGATTCCGTTGGTCTTGTATCGTCGAATCGGATCTCATGATGGTCTCGGTTCGTTTTGCGGTTTCCGAATTTGCGTCGCGGCTTTTCACGGCACGTATTACGAAACGACCGCTTTTTGGTCGATTTTGCCCGAACGACTTTCGATTCTTGATCAATAGATCGTTTTAGGTTGGTTGGCATTGACCAACAACTTTATTGAGTTAATCGGACCCCAATCGGGTCGAGTTCTGGTTTGACGGATTCCGGATGTTACAGTAGCACGGGGATTTACCCAGACATATGGGGTAGATTATTTGGATACTTTTTCACCAGTGGCTAGACACTCTACTCTTCACATCCTCCTATCTGTTGCTGTGGTACGTAACTGGACCATTTTTCAGCTTGACGTCAAGAATGCTTTCTTGTATGGTGACCTACAGGAGGAAGTCTACATGCAGCAGCCACCAGGGTTTGCTGCTGAGGGGGAGACTCAGATGGTGTGCAGACTTCATAAGGCTATCTATGGCCTCAAACAGAGTCCCCGAGCATGGTTTCAGAAGCTTTCCCAGCTAATTGAAAGGTAGGGGTTCAGGAGATCAAATGCGGACCATTCACTGTTCATCCAGAAGACTCCTAGAGGTACAATTGTTGTCATGATATATGTTGATGACATCTTGGTTACAGGAGATGATGCTCAGGGAATTGAGACAACCAAGTCCCTGTTGGGAAGCCAGTTCATTACGAAGGACCTGGGCACGATACGATATTTTCTGGGGATAGAGTTTGCTAGAAATGCACAAGGAATGGTAATGACTCAGAGAAAATATGTCACAGACTTGCTAGTTGAAACAGGAATGACTGGATGCAGACCTTCAAGTACACCTATGGACCCAAGCATGAAGCTGTACGACGATGATACCGAGGAGGTAGACAAAAGAAGGTACAGAGAGATGGTGGGGAAGCTCTTATACATTACTATAACTCGACCGGATATTGCCTTTGCAGTAAACCGGGTGAGTCAATTTATGGAGCAGCCGAGGCAAGTGCATATGGATGCCTTGTATATGATATTGAGATATCTGAAGTCTTCTCCAGGCACAGGGTTGCTATTCAGGAAAGATACAGATCTGTCTATTTCAGCTTGTGCAGATGCAGATTATGCAGGATGTCCAAGGGATCGTAAATCTACTTCTGGATTCGCTATCTTCATAGGAAGCTCTTTAGTTTCTTGGAAAAACAAGAAACAGACTGTTGTGGCGAGATCCAGTGCCGAATCTGAGTATAGAGCCATGGCACAAGCAAGCGCAGAAATGATGTGGGTTAGAGCAGTCTTAGAAGATTTGAATGTAGATGTCTCCTTGCCGATGAATCTCCAATGTGACAATCAGGCAGCATTATTTATTGCCAATAATCCATCTTTTCATGAGAGGACAAAGCACATCGAGGTAGATTGTCATTATACCAGAGACATGATTCAGAAGGGCTTCATTTCCACCTCTCATGTCAGTTCAGAGGATCAGACTGTTGATATATTCACCAAGCCATTGCTCAGAGGACCTTTCCAGAGATGTTCTTCCAAGCTGAGCATGATAGATATTTATGCTCCATCTTGAGGGGGAGTGTAGAGGTTTATATATGTTGCGATGTACTGTTTCGTATTTTCTATTTATATTTTGTACGTCTATGTAATTTACCCAAGGGTTTTCTCTCTATATAAGAGTCCCGAGGGCTCTATGGAATAACACATCAGAGTATCGATTACTCTAACAAGTCCTGACAAATCTTTAGCACATCCCATGGCAAAACTATTGCAAGATTTCGCAAATTTGTTGGTTTCGGGACATCGATTGATAGATGTTGGTGGGTCGAACTGTATGACATAGATCGCTGCAATCATAATATTCTAAAAACAAGCACAATGTTATGTAGCACTTTTAATCGCGAGATAAACAATCAACTATAAATGCACAAGTATTTAACACGGAAATCCTCATAGTTAAAAACCATGACATGAGTCTCCCGACTAAGGTTAGTGGATGACCCGTATGGGTCGTGTGGATCAGTTTTTTCTTAAAAAAACCTGACCTACACGAGTCTTCCACTAACCTGAGTTGCGTACATGGGTAACCCCATGGTATTACAACCTGAGTTGATTACGTGATCAATTCAACTGTATACAATTAAACAATCTTAATAACGTCAATATTGAAGTAACAATGCAATCAATATTATGAGATAAAACTAAAGAGATCTTACAGAGCGAGGAGCAGGCTCGTAAGATTATTGCAGAATACCAGAGCTTTTGGACTGAAATGCATAACATGATACAACTCTTACTACTTTCTCTCAGAGTATAGAATGAAGAATAGAGAGAATGGGAGATGATTCTCATTGTTGTATGTCGTAGATTGAGGTATGTGGTCCTATTTATAGGTTTAGAGTTCACATAATCGTTAGTTTTGAAAAAGTAATTGTTGTGGACAAATCGAGAATGAAAATCCCTTCAAAAACTTCTTGAAATAGAAAATGATCGATCATGATATTTAGATGATCGATAGAATCAAATGATCATTCACGTAGATTTTGATGATCGATCAGAATCAAAAATTGATCAATCAATGATCAAAATTAAGTGATTATAATATAACTGTTAGAATTCAAAACTTGATCGATCATAAAATAAGGATTTATCGACCAGGTGTGATCGATCGATCAATGAAGATTAACCGATCAGTCATGGCAAATTGACCACTCAGGAAATGTTCAATCATGCAAGGCTACTAGTCGTGATTAGGTTGACATGTTGACCTCAAATTAAAGGTCAAAGTCAAAGTCTGAGATGCAAGATGCATGATTCTTGAGGTCTATTACAATCTAAGATAATTACAAAATACAAGAGTCAATAAAAGAAACGACTTCGTATTCTTCTTAAGCTTGAGCTGGACTTTCTTAGTTTTGAACTCCTATGAGCTTCATAGCTTCTTTATTAAGCTTGAGCTCGTCAGGCTTGAGCTTGTTCTTGGTCCAATAGCTTTCCTGCTCTTGACTTCGCTTCAAGCTAACCACATAAGTTTGTCTATTTGCACCAAATTTGTTACCATCGAAATATAAATGCTCATGCATGAACTAACAAGATCCTCCTCTATTATGAAGTCACAACCCTCCCCAACAAGCACCCCATCAATTAGCGAGCTCACAGGACGAGACTTCAACATCCAAACACCCTTTGCATGACACTCCAACTTCTTGTGGCCTGAAATGCCACAGCCAAAGTAGATCAGAGCACCGCGACAGTCTTTCCCAAATTGTTCATCTATCCCCACATCGGAAGCACCAGCGACGCCTCTCCCTTGATCCCTGACACCCCCTCGAGACTTCAGTCTTCGCCATTCTCCTTTTGTAAGTCCATATTCTCCAGACAATGGTCTGTAGAGGATGAATTCTGCTGAAAGGAACCCCACACCCCACCCAACACAGATTTGCACCTGAACAGGTCCCAGATGGCGATCGGACCATCACTTCAGATCACCGTTGCCATGGCAAGGGCTTCTCACTGCCACCAGCAGGCCCCCGCTAAGGTTAAAGGGGTCATCACCCCCAACTAGAGGCTTTCGAACCCATACACACGACAAAGAAAACCCCCAAGGGGCCTCTCGACCCCGCCTCCGAGTCCTAGCCAAGAAAGGAGGCCCGCGAAAGGGCTTTTGACCCCTCTCAGACTCCTGCACCAACTCATGTCGACCCCTATTTGAACACGAGAAGCCCTCCTCATCGCCATTGCTTTTCGTCTTTCACTTCTTGTAACATCGCCCCCTTCCCGACCTTTTTCTTTACCTTTGTGATGGGATCTACAGTTTTGGTCTTATTGAAGATCTAAGATGTGTTCCTTATCACGTCCTTTGACCATATCGAGGGTACTCTGCATCAGAAGATCCTACTTCACCCTTATCGATCTTGACTATTGGTGCATAGAAGATAGTCTTCATTCCCCCAAAGGTGTTTTGTTGCTGGCCACGTGAACCTGATTTCTCAAAAGCCATATCTCAAAGGAAGATAAATCCATTATTTACAGGCACTTAATGAAGCATCAATTCATAAATGACATCACCTGGAATCACAAGGGCCCTTTGTCGGCTAATATATAAGTTATGGAGTCTGGAAATAAACTTGTAATGTGGTTCATGGATTTAGGAAAACATAACGGGCCCGGAAGATGAGCCTGATTTATGAGAAAAAGGACTAGCATTAATGCTTTGCATGATACAAGCTTGTGGACGGAGGCGTTGGATATGAATAAAGGCAGCGATAGATTAGGCTTGGGGATCCCTTGGAACAGAGGTCTGGGCAGCGATGGACCTTGAGAATTATATGATGACGATCCTGGATGGTGAGATCGTGCTACATCAAGCCTAGATGGTGATGGCCCCGGGGATCATCACTTATAGTGAGTAGATAGGCAATGTCGATAATGGGATGATCTTGGATATGATCATTGCTTGAAGACGAAACCTGAGCTCCAGTAAGGGCTTCAAAGCTCTATAACAAGACTTTGTGTCATGGAAACCTTACGAGTAGTTTCAGCATAGGTAAAGAAAAAGGATGAATGTGGATGGGGTGGCTTACTTGGTGAAGTATCAGACCACCTATCTAGGATCACCGTTCTAATACCAGACTAGGAATAGAGTATAACTTGTTTGACTATATGGGGCCTATCCAGTGTATAGGGGAATAGGGTGACGAAATTGTACACAGACCCAAATACGTAAAACTGATAATGAAGGCTACAAAAGGAAGGAAATCAACATCCCACAACTCTGTTATTTCAACAAAATCAACTGCGTCATTTGGTTTAGAAATCTCTTTAATCTAAAACATTCGATTGAAGCACTTAATATCTTTTTCAAGTAGAAATGTCAGCCTATGGTGATTACAGAGTACCATCTTTCTATTAATTACCATGCTGTACATGGTGTTCCTATTCATGGCTAGCATAAACAATATGGATGCACCTAATGTTTGTTTATTTGTAGGGTTCGTCCTTGGTGCCATGACTATCATTACTATGAGCTAAGCTAGCAACCTTTGCTTGCTTTTGTTGAATTTCAAGCTTGCTCTTCTTGTTCTGTTATCTATTATGCCTTGTCATGATTTGCAATTAAACTGAGCATCTGGTGACATAGTTTTATGTAATTTAAGCTAGAACCGAGTTGGCACATAGAGGTCTTTGCCATGATTAACTAACCTTTATATCTTGTTCTTTGGAAACTCTTTCAGTTGGACCAAGCAGTATGCCGTGCCAGTTAATGGTGGGTTTCTTTGCCTATGCCAAATCATTCGACATCAAAGTTGATAAGAAAGAGCTGGATGGTAAGAATTATTTATACATTAGGCCAGTTACGGAAATGATAGCACTTCCCTATGTCATCATCAGTTGCATGATTCTGTATGCTCATGAACTGCTGTTTTGATGTTATTGATATTCATTATGACAGTAGGCTTTTTGATATCTCTACTTATTGATCGCTTATGTATATCTTAATATCTTGTGGAAATGCATCAGATGAATAATGAATTTACCGTTTGTCGTTTGCAATCGTAAAACCATCTCGCTGCTGTTGGTAAGGAAATTCTTAAGAGAGTTGTCAAGGAGATTACTGCGGCTACAAGTTGACACAGTCCAAAATAAGAGGACCAGAAATGGGGAACATGAGAAAATGTTTGATGGACACAAGTCTTTATTCTGAACTCAACAACAAAGCTAGGATAGAATCAGTGGATCTTTGTCCATGCCGGCTTAGATGAATAATGATGTCCAGTCATTCTACTCAAGCTACGGGTGCTATGAATGCAGGTAAGTTAAATAGGGGTAATGTGTACCAGTATGGTTATGCATGAGTGTACAACCTGTGTATGAAGAAGCTATACGATTTACAGCTTTGGCAAGTTGTTTCCTGGAGTATTAAATGGCCGTTTCTTTTGTTCATTTCAATTTGGAAAGGAATACGACAAATGGAATGAATAAGATCGTAAAAACTATACTATGACCAGCCATCATAGTAGCAAATTTGTCTATGGTATGGGCCAAGTAGTTCTTGGGAAAAAAGTGTGCAATAGGACATGTAACACATGAGAAGAAATTTTCATGTATGGAAGATGGTTGTGGCCCGTGGGGGGAGGATGGGGTGGGGGTGGGGGGCACATAATTGAGGGAGCCTTAAGCATGTTGTTCGATTCATTCCTGGCCATAATATCCCAGTTAACCTGTTGACGCATATTGAATAACTGTATCTCTTTGTTATTTTATTTTCTTGTTATTCTCTTTATGTAATTTACCCATAGGCTACTCTCCTATATAAGAGAGCCTAGGGCTATGGAATAGATTATCTCATTCACGTTTCCCAACATGGTATCAGAGCGACGGTCCTAGACCGGAGTTCTCGAAACCCTAAACCTACCCCACCCCACCCGCCGGCCTCTCTTCTCTCTCTCTCTCTCTCTCTCTCTCTCTCTCTCTCTCGACGCCGCCAACCCCAGCCTCAGCCGATCGGAGGCCCCTCTTCTCCGATCTGCGGTGCTCCTGTGCGCCTCGGAGGTATCTTGCGCATCTTGCGCCTAAGCGTGCCTCGCGCATCTTGCGCATCCTGCGCCTAAGCGCGCATCTGGCGCACAGCGCCTCTCGCGCACAGCGCCTCTCGCGCACAGCGCCTCTCGCGCTGAGCGACATCTGCGTGCGACATCTTCAGCGCATCTTCAGCGTGCTGCGAGGCATCTGCGCGCTGTGCGACAGCGTGCGCTAGGGCACGAGATACCGTCTGCAACAGGAAGCAGTAGCGCGCGTCATCTCCTCTCGCGCGTCATCTCCAAGCGCGCGCGTCATCTCCTGTGCACCTGCGCGTGAAGGCTACATATCGCGTGTGCATACTGTGTGCGTACGGATCGTAGCACGCGCAAATCCATGGGGATAGTTGCTTGAGGTCTACACATGCAACTAATCCCGTCTATGTCATTGTAGACAAAGATTATCTCTTGTCATTCGCTCCAGTCTTCCGTCTCCAGTATGTCAGAAAGCAAGGCAGATATCCCGTCTATGAGCGCGTTTCGTGGTCCAGCGCCCATTGTCAAGATGGATGGTACGAACTATGAACTGTGGGCAATACAGTTCATGAGTATGATGAAGTCTACAGGTAAGAAGCACATTCTTACCGAGCCCGAGCCTGCAGAGAAGACTGGAGTTCATGCCTCATGGGAGGCCGATGATGCATATGCCAAGGTGTGGCTATCTGGCACATTGGCTATTGAAATCGCCAATGACATTCTACATCAACCCACAGCCAAAGACATGTGGGATATCCTGGCAGCGACATATTCTCAGGCGAAGAACGAGACGAAGATCCTGCAACTACAACATGATATATTCACAATAAAGCAGAACGGCCGTCCTTTACATTCTCTCTATACATCATTGAGAGGGATGTTTGAGAAGCTTTATAGCTTCATGCCTCTTACCGCCACGCCAGAACAACAGAAGACATACAGGAATGCGACGATGGTGGGTGTGTTTCTCGCTGTACTTGATCCAGAGTATGAGGCAGCACGTTCACAGATTTTGGCGGACTCGACTATTCCTCCCATGGAGGAAGCTTTTCACAGATTGAGTAGGATCACAGTACCTTCAGCAGCTGCGAGTCAGAATCCCTCAGCTATGGCGGCCAACAGAGGCCGTGGTTTTCATCACCAGGGCCGTGGACGTACTCCTCGTGGAAGGGGTGGCCGCACTAGGCCAACATGCTCATATTGTCACCGAGTCGGACATACTGAAGACACATGCTACTCAAAGCATGGATTCCCTGCATCTGCACGAGCCGCTGAGCAGATAGAGCCCCCATCTGCTGCTACACTGGATCAACGATTTGATGATCTAGTTGCCCGCCTCAGGGGCATTATCCCACCATCAGGTCCAGCACCGACTGCAGAGAGTCATACTGATGCTGATACTTCTGCCTCTACTAGTACTTCAAGTAGTACACTTGCACTCCACAGTAGTAGATCTGATACATTGCCGTGGATCATGGACTCGGGCGCTACACATCATCTATGTGGCGACCAGAGCCTACTTACAGGATACACTCAGATTCCTCCAGGACGGACAGTAGTGATTGCCAATGGCACACACTCCCCTATCACGGGTCAGGGGGAGATTAGATTGACATCTTCTATGCAGCTCAAGAATGTCCTACATGCACCGCATTTTTCTATGAATCTATTGTCAATTAGTCAGATTACGAAGGATCTCCATTGTCGAGCTATTTTTGATCCATCTTCTTTGATTTTTCAGGACATCCGTACGGGCAACGTGATTGGTCATGGCTATGAGCAAGGAGGCCTTTATCGACTGAACCAGACCCCATTTGCTGGAACCACATCCTCTCCTGCTGGACAAGTATCTCCTCTCCTGTGGCATCTGCGCTTTGGTCATTTACCGCTTCAGAAGTTGCGTCTAGTTCTACCCTATGGTCTCTCACACACACCTATCCAGTGTGAGGCATGTCAGTTGGGAAAGCATCACAGGTCGTCTTTTCCCAGTAGTCAAGGTCGGAGTAGTAACTCCAAGTTTGAGTTGTTTCATGTCGATGTCCGGGGTCCGAGTCGTATTCCCGATCATCAGGGACACAGGTTTTATATTGTATTTGTGGATGATTTCTCTAGAGCGTCATGGGTCTTTCTAATGAAAAATAAATCTGAAGCAGGAAACATTATTATCCACTTTCTTAATGAAATTCAAAATGTTTTTTCCACTTCTGTCAAGAGTGTGAGAAGTGATAATGCTTTAGAGTTGTGCACCAACATTCTAGCCAATTACTACTCTTCAAAAGGGATTATTCACCAAACATCTTGTGCTCATACATCTCAATAGAATGGGGTTGCTGAAAGAAAACACCGTCACCTTCTTGATGTCACAAGGTCTCTTCTTATTCAGAGTCATGTTCCGTACTCCTACTGGGGTGATGCAGTCCTTACTGCATGTTACCTTATCAACCGTATGCCTTCGTCTGTCTTGAATGAACAGATTCCTTTTTCACTCATTTACCCTGACAAGGATTTGTTCATTCTTACCCCTCGTGTGTTTGGGTCAGTCGCATTTGTCCATCAGTTGTCGCCTGGTACTGACAAGCTCTCTCCTAGGGCTGTCAAGTGCGTCTTTGTGGGGTACTCCAGAACTCAAAAGGGGTACAAGTGTTTTGATCCTGTGCGTCGGCGGTATATGATCAGTGCAGATGTTACATTTTTTGAATCTATTATGTATTTTTCAGAATTCGGGAACATACATCCACCACCTATATCTCCTGATACCGTATTCATGGCACCACCAACAACACCACCGTCACCATCATCACCATCGCCACCACCACCGCCACCACCACCGCCATCAACAGTATCCCCGCTACCATTCCATTACACCCGCAGGCCTCCTGCAGCTCATGGTCCTGACCAGTCAACTAGCTCGCCTATGGTATGTAATGAAAATATTAATGTTGATGGATCTGACGACATTTCTCAGCAGGATGCATTACAGGAGCATGGTGATAACACAAAGGATCTGGATGTTCCAATCGCCCTACGCAAGCCGAAGAGAAGCTGTGCCAAATATCCTGTATCAGCAGCTGTGTCTTTTGAGAGGCTATCTGGACACTTCAGGACGTTTGCATTGGCACTTTCAGCTACAGACATTCCACGGAACCACCATGATGCTTTGCAGGATTCTAGATGGCGGCTAGCAATGGAGGAAGAGATGGCGGCACTTCAGTTTAGAGGAACCTGGAGTTTGGTTCCTATACCTCCAGATGTCAGCCCGGTGAGTTGCAAATGGGTGTTTACAGTTAAACACAATGCAGATGGCTCCATTGACAGGTACAAGGCACGCCTAGTTGCGCGGGGATTCACACAGACATATGGGGTCGATTACCTTGACACGTTCTCCCCTGTGGCGCGTCATTCCACTCTACGGATCCTGTTATCAGTTGCAGTTACTAGAGACTGACCACTCTATCAACTGGACGTGAAGAATGCATTTCTGTATGGAGACTTGCAGGAGGAAGTCTATATGCAACAACCACCAGGTTTTGCTGTTGAGGGGGAGTGTTCCAAGGTTTGCAGATTACATAAGGTCATCTATGGCCTTAAGCAGAGCCCCAGAGCATGGTTCCAGAAGCTGTCAGACCTCTTTGAGAAACAAGGATATAAACGCTCCAATGCTGATCATTCCTTGTTTGTACAGAAGACGGCGAGAGGTATCATTGTAATCATGGTTTATGTTGATGATATCTTGATTACAGGTGATGATGACCAGGGCATTGAGCAGGCAAAGGAAAGGCTGGGGACCGAGTTTGTCACCAAGGACCTGGGAGTCCTTAGATATTTTCTGGGGCTGGAATTTGCCAGAAATCCGTATGGATTAGTCATGTCACAGAGGAAGTATGTTACAGATCTACTGAGTGAGACAGGTATGCTAGGGTGTCGACCTGCTACGACGCCAATGGACCCTAGCATGAAGCTGTATGATGATGACACAGAGGAGGTGGACAGGAGAAGATATAGAGAACTGGTAGGCAAACTGTTTTATGTCACGATTACTAGGCCAGATATATTATTTGCAGTGAGCCGTGTGAGCCAGTTCATGGAGCAACCACGCCAGGTGCATATGGATGCAATACATATGATACTTAGATATCTCAAATCTTCTCCAGGTGCAGGTCTGCTATTCAAGAAAGGAAACGGGATTTCTATCTCAGCATGCGCAGATGCAGACTATGCAGGATGTCCTAAGGATAGGAAGTCCACCTCAGGGTATGCTGTCTATGTTGGAGATGCCCTAGTCTCATGGAGGAGCAAGAAACAAACTGTGGTAGCTAGATCTAGTGCTGAATCCGAATATAGGGCTATGGCCCAGGCTACTACAGAGATGATGCGGGTGAAAGCGATGCTGACAGATTTATGCTTAGATGTACCACTTCCTATGAACTTGGAGTGTGATAATCAGGCTGCTTTGTTTATTGCAAACAACCCTGCATTCCATGAGCGGACCAAGCATATTGAGGTGGATTGTCACTTCATACGTGATATGATTCAGAAAGATTCATTGCCACATCTCATGTTACTTCAGAGAACCAGACTGCAGACATATTCACCAAGGCATTGTTACGAGGTCCATTTCAGAAGTGTGCTTCCAAGCTGAGCATGATTGACATCTATGCTCCATCTTGAGGGGAGTGTTGACGCATATTGAATAACTGTATCTCTTTGTTATTTTATTTTCTTGTTATTCTCTTTATGTAATTTACCCATAGGCTACTCTCCTATATAAGAGAGCCTAGGGCTATGGAATAGATTATCTCATTCACGTTTCCCAACATAACCTATATTCATGGTTGGAATCTACTATTGGCAGTTGAATACTGCAGATTGGCAACTGAGGCTGCATATACTTTCCGATGAAATGTTCATTATCTTAGTTGACCCAAAACATGGTATTATCCGCAATCATCTGAAGGTGCCTTCTCTAGAGGTTTCGTATAAACGATCCATTTAATTTCTCCTACCTGGTAACCTTCTACTCATCATTAAATCAACTTATTGCAGAATTGATATGGAATAGAAGAGATGGATTATGGTCTTCCAGAAGGAAACAGGGCCAAACTTGAATGGAGTGCCATGCATTTAGATATAAGCTGAAAGCTGATACTTTGGAGTTTGGAGCCACATCAAGCATCTCCATATTTTCGTATTTTACTGTTATCTACGCTTGAAGAGTCTCCTATAAAATCTTAAACACCATAATATCATAATTAACTGTTATGTATGCTTTAAGTACTATGAAAACTTTACCAGGAAATGTTGATTCTTGTTTTACGCCATTATAATGATTAGAGCGGATTATCTAACTAGCACCTTCTTGCAGACGCTCGATGGTACAGTAAGGAAGACGTCAGGAAAGCACTGACTTTCACCGAATACGAAAGAGCACAGAAAACATCTGCCTTGAAAGTAAAGCAGATGTGCCAAGGCATCCAAAGAGATCAAATCCCGGCTTCAGACTTAAATGTTGACAGTGGAGAGCTCGCCCCTATGTTTGTCCCTGGTCCGTATGCGATTGCACACCATCTCATCTCTTCGTGGGTTCATAACAATGCATCTGGTAACAACCTCGAGCCATTTTCAGCATCGTCTACTTCGTTGTCAAACTTATAACGCCGCAAAATCCAGGACGGTCTCATTTATCATTTCCTGATCCTTCTGTCTTCACTTTGATGGATATATATTTTGCCATGTTCAATCTATTGGCAGGTCTAGAATATAAATACGCGAGCTATCTTAGGGTCATTGGATTCTCTCCCTCCCCTGTATGAAATAACGAGTATTTTTCGATATAGATAACTGTACAAGCAGTTCGTTG
The DNA here is from genome assembly GCA_037367405.1 of Ottelia alismoides. Classification (NCBI taxonomy): domain Eukaryota; kingdom Viridiplantae; phylum Streptophyta; class Magnoliopsida; order Alismatales; family Hydrocharitaceae; genus Ottelia; species Ottelia alismoides. Next base: position 288,832 of record JAZKJV010000948.1, on the reverse strand, counting down.
CTTTAATGAAATAAATCTTCGCTTCAGGTCATAGTGGCATGCCTCATGTTGTTTACACGTCTTCCCCTGCAGATGGGCTTGACAGGAGGGAAATTAGTAGCATTGTTTTTCTTATAATAAGTGTACCATCTATTTATATTTTTTGGGGGGTTTTTAGACTTTGCTCCTCCGAGATTCTGCATTTACAGTCATGCTCTTACCTTTTTTTTTCAATAAAACTTGTGCTCATATATTCTTACAGAATTCACACTACTGCGCTTCCGTTAATTATACTTATGTGGCCCCTATATTACATTGATGGAAGGGCGATGATGTAATCCCAAAATCTCATAGGGACACAAGTGTAAAAAATCATGTTACTTTGTCTTATTTACGGTGCAACCTTCCGTAAGTTTTTGTATTTGCATGCTCGTCCCTACCATGCAAAAGAAATGAAGATGAAAATGGGAAGGGATGAAAATGAGATACAAATATATGTATTACCATATCTTCTTACACTTTAAAATTCGGACACATATATGAATTTGAATATTATATGGATATGCAAAATGCTGAATTATATCAAAAAATACGAATATGAATGCAAAATGTATATTAACAATCCGTATACAAGCATTTAACAAATAGATGCGAAGTAATTTATGAATGCTAAATATATCCTAATTTATTTGAAATCTATACATCACTTTTATATATTGATATTTTTAGGTATCAAAATGTAACCGTAGAAATCACCACCTGAATATATCAAGAAAAATAAAAACCTCAAGTCAGAGATCTCCGTCATGTTTTTTTATTTAAACTTTGATTTTTAATATTAGTGAATTTAAACTAAATAAGTTTATTTAAGTTTTTCAATTAAAACACAAACTTATATTCATATAATTTATATTAGAGGCTTTAACTAAATCACTATTTAAGGTTTTCTTTAGGTTCATAACAAATTCTAAAATATAATACGTACATTAACTTATTAACAGCAAGAATTGACTTAAAAATAACAAAATAACAAAGAAAATCTTACCACACTTATTTGTAATCTTGTAATATTCGTATTGGTATCCAAAATTTGAAAATTTATATTCATTTAATATGCGGATTCACATGTTTTGAAAATTGAATATTCATATTTTTAACCTTCAAATTTCGAACATTTCATGTCCGTCAAAATTAATAACTTTAAATTCATATTCTTAATGTTGATTTTCAACGTTTGTATTCACCAAGCATAAAAAATGACATCCATATCTTCTATTTAACAGATCCATATGATTGAATGTATTTTGTAAATGGAATTTGGCTGACTTGATTCCTTTTTACCGTGTACTCGTATATATACATATTTGAGGATAAGACGTGGGTTATTCTGAGGTAGATCAACGTTTCCTAATATCTACATCATGTACTCTAGTTTTCAACATAGTGAAATGTCTTTTTTTACTAGTGGGTGGTCTAGTTGTGGGATTGGAACCCTGGTCATTGAATACGGTAGCAATTTCAATGACAAATACATCGATATCGATTTGTATCCAAGTGGGTAGCCTAAACATATGAATAATTAAAGCATAGCATATACCACGAAAAGCATAGTAGAGAAAAAAGATGGTGAAGTGAAGGCAATGTTTGTGAAAATCGCCACAAGAAGTCGGACTTAATAGACGAAGACAAACAAGCGTACGCTTAAATGGGAGAATGGAGACAAGGTGTCTTGTTGGCATACACCAAAATTTAATACGAAAATATGCAAGTTGGAATGTACTGCAATCAATAATAGACTTTAATGGAAGCCGAACAGTGGAAAAGCCTACATAAATCTTACAAGCTGGCAATGTGTACAAGGGAAGCTTGACTTGTACTGTTCATGCTGCATTTGCACAGAATGCCAATAGCTTTTCATGACCCAATGAAAATCAACTAATCTGTTCAAGAGGGGCAGCACTTCGTAGCAATATCTTACACCTTCTGCATATTGATTTCCGCAGGGCAACCTGAATCCTATAAATGTTTACAGTTCTGTTCAGACATAAGTCCTACCAGTCCCTCAAATAAAACCAGCAAACCAACCAGAGTCCCAACTGTCAGATCTACCATAACAATCATTCAAATAACTCAGACGACTACAAGAACACAGTATTCATAGTACCTTGTTCATTAGTTTCACGTGTTGAGCATCATCAGTTACATGGTCGACTCAAAGGCTTCAAACTAAATGGACGAGTTCTTAGGAAAAATAAGACAAGCACAAAAGTCATGGTGATACAACATTAGGGGTGAGTTCTGGCATCGGGTTAGCTCTGAATACTTGCGCGCTCACCAGGGTTGAGTATCTGGAGAAAAACACATAAGAACAGTTCCTACTATCTTATAAGACATCTAAATTCAGACAGCACTTCCAAAAGAAGAAACCCATCATTTGGATTGAAGATAGGACACATATCAGCCAGGCAAAGAATTAAAGGAAGCAATGCTATATAACATACACAACTATTTTTTTGTAGAACATGTTCTGGAGATTTAGATAAAAAGGGTAGAATCAGTAAAATCCTTGCAATCACAAAATACCAGTGATCACTAGAAGCAAATGGTTGGGATAGTGACGTATAGATTAAACACTTCCCATAAACAAGAGGAGCTTCATTCCATCCAGAGTAGTGAATACTAATATAACACAGATCAAGACAAGAACTAAAGATTATTTTCAGCAAAAGATAGGAGTCGCTACAATTTCTTTAATTGGATTGAGATAGTCCAACCTAAGGCAATTTCACAAAATGGAAGGCATCGACAAAGAGCCACCAGAATCCTGATGAAACCATGTAGTAGCTTTACCTCCTCGGTATAGGCTTGTAGAGGACCACGGTGACATACTTGGAATGGAAACGGTGCGTGAAGCCAAGAGCCACAACTGACCTCGAAGCCTCCCGGTTTTCTATGTAGAGGTGGTTTAGAATCACGTTTTGTGGCGGGGGGAGACTGTTCGGGGGATCCCTGCTCAGAGGGCAGCTCAGCACGCTGTGCTGTAAATGGGGCGGTAAAAGGGGGGGATCCCGTGCCTCATCTTCTATTCCAGGGATGGGATTAGAATAGCTTGAATCCGGGGACGCTGGGACCTCAAAGCCTACCACACTTACCCCTTCCTGCAGGTTTCACAGCTCTCCTTGAAATCAATGAAGGAGAAAAGACCAATAAAATGTCAAGTTTAAGCCCATACCTGATCATTTCTATATTGTCTGTCCATTATGATGAATGTAACTCCCAACTGAACTTGATGCAACTCAAGTGCAACGCTACGCAAAACCGATGCCTATGATTAACAACTGGTCAATGCAAGGATGCAGAATAATGATTAAGTGATGCAGGAAAAATTACTGTAGCAGAGAAAATTAAATTAAATGATTTCAAAAGATTTCTGGAAATTAAATGGAAGGTCAGACAGTATATTGGGCCGAAAATCAGTAACAATCGGACGGAAAACGCGCTAATTATCCACGAGATGTGCAAGAAGTTTGTCACTTTGGTTAACACGTACCGCAACCGATAGGGGAGGAGGAATGCAGCCGTCCGATCTGATTGCGAGGAGGGGGAACAGGCACGGCGTGGCCTGTTGGCGGCGACCGCGGGATGGGGCCTGGAAACCACGGGTAGCGAGACGGCAGCGGCGAGTTCGGTGGCGACGCTAGGTCGGCGTTGGGACTGAGGGAGACGCGGGAGGCAGGGGTCTACGCGGCGGCGGCACGGTGGGGCGAGAGGTGGTGCGGGATCCAGCTGGCGGAGGCGGCGGTGTACTCGGCGAGGAGGGGGCAGTACAGTGGCGGGGATGCGAGATGAGGGGGAGGTTGTCAGGGATGGTGTCGGAGAAGGGGAAATGGGGGGGGCGTCGGGGACGAGAGGAAGAGGGGGGAAGGCGGCGGGGTCGAAGGTCGGGGAGAGGGAGGTAGGAGGCGGCGGCGTTGGGTGGGGTTAGGGTTCGTGTGGAAAGAGGAAGGGAGGGTAGGAAACGAGAGAGGAAGAGAGAGAATGGAGAGAGGAAGAGAGAGAATTAGTGGGAGGAATTTCTCATTCACTGCCTTTTCTCATGGGGTGAAGTTTAGAGAGACTAAATCCCACCAACATACAATTAATATTTTAAATAAAATAAAAATTGAAAAAATGACAAGATCTTATATAATGGACTTTTTTACATAATCAAATACAATAGAATAAAATTTTAAACTCAACTGCTTAAATTAAAATTTGTCCTAAACTGGACGGAATTGAATAAAATTTATTCGCGATGGTCTTCATGCTGCATCAACCAGATTCTGATGTCAGTGTGCTTGAGAAAATGGTCATATCCTCGCAGAAGGTTCTTCCAACAAAAACGCATCAGAACAATTCTACAACCATAAAATAGAATCAATATGTCATGTCTACCCTAACTTTATGTCCTCCAAAAAAAATTACCAAATCCAAACAGATCATATGGCACATCACATTTAGAAACCTCCTCCCAATAAGCGCCCACACTCCTATAAGGCTAGCCATCCAACCTCTTGCACTTACGGACAAGAACATCATTTGGCATTTCTGCACCTTCAACTTCTTCCATCCAACCTCTTGCACCTTCCAAGAACCATACTAAATTATCGATTTCCTCGTAGCTCCGATCCATTTGTCTATGTGCATACATCCATTCATTGCTATAAGGTTTCTACAATCAAAATTAGTTTGTTTCTGCAAAAAAACTGATTTTTCATGCTGACAGTTCAGCACTCTTAGGTTTCGAGCTATGGAGAACCTCAAAGAAATGCAAAATTTTCAGAAAGTAACAGTTAAGAGAATCAATAATTGTAGTTTTGAAATTTGAATGAAGGTTATTCGTAGGGTCAATAGAGAAGGTGGGTGATTGATTAAGAAGAAGAAGGAAAAGTTCATATGGTCAGGATGTTGTTCTGTAAATAGTAAATACACAAACCACAAGATTCTTAAGCTACTCAACGTACACGGACTCAGATATATTGTGAGGCACATGGCATGATACTCCAATGAGCAACTATAGACAAAAGCAGTAGCACATCCTTCTTCCACTTTAGGTGAGGTCTGCTAAATAGATTTGAAGCAATCAAAGATATCTAACTTACATCCTGCTCAAGCTTAACTCAAAGTTGAAGAATTTATCCATGATTGACCGAATTTCCACCAACAAAAGTGCATTATGTTATCGTTGATCTGTCTTCAGTGGCACCAACATGATCAGAATAAGAATATCTGATTATTTTGAGACGCCCATTACTCAAATCGGTGGCATATACATGGTGTGTGAAAGTTTAGATACCCAAGTATTTGTTCCTGGCACTGTTAATATTCTTATTCGGCAGGGTGACCAAATAGAATATTTTTATTCGGTCAGTATTTGGTCGAACCCAAATATGCCCAAATATTCAGCCCAAATATTTGGGTATTCGGCCGAAAATTTGACCCACTATTGCAACAGACTGCTGATTTTTTTTTATTTTTTAAAAGTTTCTATTTATCCCGGTATATCTACACATGTTAAAGCTCCATATATATAACTTGTTAATTAGTACAACTATTGATTGATGACTATATATATAAATATAAAAGAATATACATTAGACATAATTTTTATATTTAAAATAATTAAAAATGCATAACTAAATAATTTTGAATATTCTCCCTAATACCGAATATTATTTATTGTCACCCCCTCTAACTGAATACTGAATTCCAAATTCTACAGCACTGGTTCCTGAACAAATTGCCTATAGAAAAGCCTAGATAAGCATCTATACATGGAGGCCTCGGATCTTTTTGGGAGTCAGACGATTTGCACCGACAATGTTTCCGGGTTCTAGAGCTCCATCTAGTGGACTGGAATGACATGGAGAATGAGAGATCGGGGTGCATGGCAATGATCCGGGCTCTGTGATTGGCTAGAAAAGGGGTGGTTTTTCGACAAGATCGGTTCTATGAGGAAAATGTGGTGGCACATGCTAAGGCATTGAATGAGAGTTTGAGCATGTAACTCTTAACTATACTTGTAAATGTTATACTTTTTAGTGATAAATGGTGAAGTTTTTGGGCACATTTATACATCGGAGACCATTTTTTCTTAAAAAAATAAGCATTTATACCTTTTTAGTAACATAAAATAGACACCATATTGCCTCATTTTTTCCTAATAGGACATCCAAAAAATACTTCAATATTGAAGAATAAAATCCACTTGAGATTACCATTTGACACATCACACATGTCATGCACGTTGTAATACCTTTCCTTTTTATCACTCTTCACACAAAAGCTAATTAAATTTACGCACAACAATACACATGAAATGAAACAGCCGCAGTCCCTAGGACCTCATTCAAATCCATTTCTAATAAACTATCACTGCCAGATAGTTATAAACTAACTGAATTTTGAGAGTCATGAGTTATTTTTACAGGTCACGTCAAGAATTAAATATTTCATACCCCATATAAGCAAATTAAATATCTGTTTGAAATGTAAATGACTTGCATCTTTAATCTTCTACTTCCATTTACATAGCTCTCTACAAATTCTGGTTTTCCTAGCATTATCTGGGGCATCTAAAGGTTGGGATATTACCGAGAAAGGAAATTCAAACCGTTGTTCCCGTGCATCATTATTTTGATGCCTTCGTCACATGACGCATTCGTTTTCTTGCTCACTCGGTTCTTTTCCCTCAACCTTTTGATACCCGCTTCCAACATTATGATTTTAAAAGCTAGTTAAGAAGAGGAATCCCAATGTGCAATCAAACCAAAACAAATTTCCGGTATGGGGTCTTTAAGACATAACCTAGGCAATCACCTTTCTTATGCAATTCAAAGGCACTTTTCTTTTCTCCAACAAGATTTCCTTCTCCCTCCAGTTAAAGAAGAAACTCTTGCCTTCTACTTTGCCATTCATTTCGTTACACATGATGGAACTCCTTAGCACCTTCTCCTTACATAGATACTAAATATCACCAATCTTAACAAGAGCTATTAAATTATTTTCCCAGCTATTGGATTTCAAAAGTCACTCCCATTACAAGCAGGATATATCAAAACATAGAAAAGCATCATAATAACCTGATGTATATTTTTGCACTCAAACTGATTCACCAACAATGTCAAATAGAAATATTACAGCAACAATCCACCTACCATTTTATACATACTCGATCAAAAAATCCATTACTGAATGACAGATTTAAAGCTTAATAATCAAACCACATACCAGCCTAATATTTCCATAACTCCAAAACAGTTCTATCTCCTCAAGTTAGACCAATCAACTCAAGCTACAGCTCCTAGTTCTACACATACAAACTCATCCAAAGGGTGCACAGAGGTGAAAACAAGCCTCTACTAACAAAAATCCTTTACTCCACTTTTTTTTTCCAAAAAACTGAACGACCCACTATCATACACCAGATCAAGATCAATAAAGCCAGTTTTTTTAACGAAATACAAACAACATCCACCAAACAAAACCCTTATTTTTCTTAAATCACCAACGCATTCCCCAAACCCCATAAAAAAACCCACCAGAACAATCGCCCGACAAGAACATGCAATAAATCAAGAAGCTCATCAGAAGAAGAAAAAGTGGGAAAAAAGGAACTACCTGAAGAGAAAATCCCCCAAGCAAAGGGGCAGAGCGATCTCGGCGCGAATGGCGGAAATCTCGCAGCGATTCCAGCCCCTTCGGGATCGACCCAACGAGGGGGTGGGGTTAAGAATAGCAAATGCGAGGGAAAGGCGGAGCCTTTTCGCGATTTGGGGGTTGAGGTGGAACCGCAGAGACCATCCCGTGCGACTGTTGTTCTTGTTTTTCTTATTTTTTATTTTCTGCTTCCGCGCGTGACATATAAATCCGCGCCGGCACTAAAAAAAATAATAAATAAATAAATAACGTGGAGACTAGAGAAGGAAAATAACAATGTTAGATAAATAAAAATATTGCTCGCAGAATATCTGGACGAGATGTTTGTCCACTTAAGTATTTTTTCTCTTTTTTTAATTCTCTAAACATAATTATAAGAAACCGACATAGTTATCCTTAAAAAATTAAGGGTAATCATAGCGGCATGCACTAGGGATGGGCATTGGGTTAGACCAGATCGGTCCAGTCCGAAGCTCAGCTCAAAAAGCTCGGCCCAGCCCAAGCTCAATAGAGGATTGGGTCGGGCATGAGCCTAAAATGTCGGCACAAAAAAACTTTGGATCGGACTCGGGTTTGACTCGACCCCTAACCTGACCCAAGCCCAACTTGTTCGGGGGCCCGAGGAATGGGCCGAAGTTGACTCGAGGGTAAAGCCCAAGACCCAGCCCGGACATGGACATGTGCCTTAGACAAGATATTTTGCCTACTAAGGTATATTGTATATGATTGTTGAAGTACTGATATTGCTACTGTTTAGCCATTATTTTCTCATTGGAATATTACTAATGTTTAGCCATTGTTATTCTTATGCATGGTTTAATAACTACTTTAATGTGGACATTCTTATGCTTGTAACTTCTTTTCTTGCACTTGATTTAGGGATGTGTTATCCTTCTCTTGAATGTATAGCATGATCCATCATTTCCATATTTCTCGTGTTATGGTTTTCATGATCGAGAAATAAAAAGGCTTGAGCCGACTCAGCCCAAGCCTGGCCCAAAGGAAATGGGTTGGGCCTGGGCTTGGGCTGAACAATACCAAAATTTGCAGGTCTAAGCCCGTCCAAGGCCCGAAATATTTAGATGAACTTGGGCCTGGGCCCTTCAGGACGTTGATATGAGAGAAGGAAAGAAGAAATACAAGGGAAGGAGTTAGAGGATGTGTTGGTGGCATTGAACTTGAATTTGGAGTAGGGATAGAAATATCTCAATTAAAAGAGGGGATGAGAGGTACAAAATTGTTTGGAGTAAGAACATAAGGGGATGAACCTTAACCATACACTAGAAGAAAACAATGAACAAAATGATTTATTAGGAGAGGGAGGAAGCTAGTCCTATCTTCGACATCTGTAAGTGGCCGAAGGTGATAGATCGTGATGGAAAATTAAACAAAAAAGGAGAGAATGATGAATATGATTATCAATGTATAAAATCAAGAATTGATGGGGGAAATGAGCATGTAAATATGAAGAAGAGAAGGTGGAACATGGATAGAAGATCGACGGGATATTATGGGAGAACCTACCTTGGAATCGATGGAGGGAATCTCATGGGGTATAAACCAACAATCTTCGATTCTTGTGGCCTCAGCTCTATGATGGTTGAGGGGGATAATGCTTTTCTTGGATCGTAGTAATGACGGATATGGAAACTAGAAAACACATGTGTATAGATATAAATTTAATTCTTAGTGTACATGTGATCAAAAGAATGACAGGATCATGCGCGCTGTTCAACAAACATCATTAGTTATATTGTGATATTTTTTATCACATGAAATTTGAGTTAATGTGTCCAAGTGTGTCACACTAACTTATAGTTAAGTAGATAATAAGGCTAAAATACTATCTGATTATTAAATCGCACCAAATATTCACAAATAGTGCATCTCTCCACATCGGGTGGTGTGTAGCCATGCACACAGGAGGCCTGTGCAACACATTGGAGGATTTCATTACCTCTAATTGTGTTATGTATTTATAAATATTGCACAATACTATTGGACTCACTTCAGGATGAGATATCTCGGTCCAATGATCGGGGATTTTGATGTATGCATGTAGAAGAATTATTTTTACCGGTACAATTCTCTATAAATATCATTTAAACACTTAATCAGATGCTATTTAAGATCACATCTGTCCATATCCTCATTGTTAACCAACCAAATATACGCAAATACCCGGTCAACATAAATGACTATATATTTTAAGATCATTTTATAGTCTCATTTGTAGCATGTACAAATGTATAGCGTAAAGTTATCATAAAATATTAAATTTATATTTGCTTTTCTTTGTTCGAAGGTCCCGGACTAAGGGAGTCTGCTAGGATTTAAACTTATTATAAGACGATTGTTGTCACATGTTGTAGTTTATTTCTGATGGATATTGGGCTGCATAACCCATTCCTCTCCGGTATACCAAATCAATCATAATCTAATACTGAATTTTTCACTATGGTGAATGTTTTGAGAGTTTATTGTGATTGGTTTATGGGGTATACTGGAGGGTGCAAGGTTATGCTGCCAAATTTTCCTCAGAAATAAGCTACAATGTGACAAATCATCATCTTATAGTAAGTTTGAGTTCTTATGGACGAACTCAAGTGATAACTTAATGAAAACACTTCTCTTCTCATCTCCAAAAATTAGTGAAATAAGTTTAGGCCAACGATGGATTTTGATTTAACTTTTCTAGGTATGGTCTCTTAACTTAAACCGACATTGAAACATCTCTTGTTATTTGACCTTATGAATTGTTACATTCTGTTGAAATCGATGGCTAATAGAGAGTGGTTGTACAAGCGTGTAGTAGATGGACTTGTTACATAGACCTTTCAAAAAGGTGTTCAAGAGTTTGTGGAATTTTCTTACGTCCAGGGTTCTCACGTGTGGATTCTAATGGGACTATATTGTGTCCGTGTCAAAAGTACCATTTAATGAAGAAGAAATCCAAGGATGAAATTCAGTTGCATCTTTATAGAAATTATTTCATGGAAGGATATCAAATTTGGTGGAGAAACAATGAAGTCTTTGATGACACAATTAATGAGGAAAATGATGCTGACACTATCAATCTATTTGTAGATATGGTTATGGATATTTTAGGTCCAGATTTTAGCACTGATGGTCTATACGAAGAGGAACAACATGGTGAGACAACCGACTTCTACGAGTTGTTGAGAAAGGCAGAGGAGCACTTGTGGTTGGGTTGTAAGACATATTCAAAACTCTCAGCAATTTCAGAAGTTCTTTCCATGAAGATGGAGTATAATATGACATATCGTAATTTCGATGCCATGCTTACAATTATCAAGAAAATGTTATCCAAAAATGTTGAATTACTTGAAAATTATTATAAAATCAAAAAAATGATGCGAAATATGGGTTTAGCTGAGGTTAATATTAAATGGTATTTTCACCTTTTGCAAAGAAGATCGGGTGATACACCAGTTTGGAGATGCGAGTGTTGGAATGTTGAGTCGGCTAAGAGAGGGTGAGGAAAGCCCAAGAAGTGTTGGAATGAGACTATTAGAACGAATCTTAATTTTTTAGATCTACGTTCGAGAATGACCCAAGATAGATCTGAATGGAGGTAAATAATCCATGTACCGACCTACTTAACGTGAGAAAGGGTTTGGTGGTGTTATTGTTGTACAAAAGTGAGATAAATTTTAGAATATTTTGGCATGCACAATTTGGACATATAAATGTTTTGTTAGGCCACGACATTGATATAAAAGTATAATAAATGATTAGAACATAGTTTATTTTCATCTTATATTATATTATTCTCTTATAAATATTTAATATGAATGCTAATCCAAAATACGTGAGAAGAGTTTGATGAATATCATAGTTCATGGCATTCTTGAGACAATTATTCATACCATCAATCCAATGGTCATTAACAAGAGGGGTTATACGAACAAATTCCATTTTTATTACCTTTGTATAATAATATTTTCTTAGAGTTTTTTGGCCTTATTGTTTGGATAATTAACATTGAAGTGGTTAAAATTGTTACAATCATAGTGGGAACCATGTGATTATTTCCCTATTAACTTCGCCTTGAAGGGTTCTAACTGTCTTTTATCATGTGCCACATCAGCTTCTTCATCTTCTTCAACATTAAAGATGTCCATCTTTGATCTTTGTTTTAAAAAAATTTGCTTAATTGCTAACTAGACAGATAGGTTCTTTACAATCTTAATGGTAACATTCATTCTAAAAAATGTGACAACCACAACCATGACGAAAGAAGTTGACATGCTGCCTCAAATGATTTTTACTTGCATCCTTTCTGGCATCATGTATATTGTAGTCTCTAAATCCTTGTCTATCAAGATCATCTTATTTATGTGTCTAGATTACTTTCATACTTACTCATGTAAGAGAAGCTAAACTGGTGCATCCAATTTTGAGTGATATTTGTTCTTTATAATATTTCAGCGCTTATATACAATAGAGAAGGCCCATAGATTCTAATCAAGTCCAACACCAAATAAGTTAAAATAAAATTATATACCTATTATTCATCTTTAACTTTTATTCATGGGATTTTTTTCCCCAATAAATGTATTTTCATATAATGCATGACCAAGTTTATTTGCGATAAAGTAAACACTATCTTGCAAAACACTAAAATAAAATTTCTAGCTCCAATACCTTCATAGTAAAATATTTTTTTCATTTTCAATCTGCAACCCTTTTAGGGTTTCAAGAGGGAGAAAGAATAATAGTAATCAACCCTTTTAGGATATGCAATCCTTGATGATGAAGGACATTTAAATTGTTTATCAAAAGACATAAAATATGCAACTTGGCCACCTTACAGGTATCTCACTGTCCAAGTAATCAACCACAATTGGTTCCTTAAGAACTTGTTTACCTAGGTCACAAATTGTAAACTATGAGCAAAGCAGCCACAATAAGATCATTATGTAACAGTAAAGTGATACAAGACCGACATATGTATGAAATACAATAACTCAATGAATCCTATATTACGAATGTATTTGTATAATGTTTTTTCTACACTAAGAGTTACATCCTCAAGAGACTCTTTCATTTAATCATTTAACGATGATTCATGATTCTTTTCATAATGTAAAATCTTATGAAAAATCTGTATATCAAAAATGATCAAGGAAATCAAACTAAAATCAAATTTACTCGCACCATTCTTATTAAATGGAATCAAACGTAATCAATATTTACTTTGCACCATTCTTATTATGTTCACATTGAGAAAATTAAACTCACTATATATTCGATATATATTCATAATTCAATCCATCTATGATATGAAGTGAATATGGCATCATATCTTAATCATCTCCTTAGTTACGAGGAGCTAAGTAAGCCATGATCTACATTTCAACATTCAAAAAGAAGTATCATAGGCTATAGATAGGAAAGTCCTTTTAGGACAATCCATCCCGCATTCCCTCATCAATCTATAGGGAATTATTCATTTTAACTAGTATGCGGTCCCACCGATCATACTCCAATCCAAGACCCTCGGGGTCCGTTTGGTAACCGGGTTACCCCGGGGTAACGTGGTTTACCCTTCTATTTTTTAGGTTGGAATTCCATCACAAATCATAGTGATATCATATCACGTTCTTTATTCCAACCCTTCCAACCTTCATAACCATCCCAAACCGCTACTATTCATATTAGGTTACCCCAACCCACCCCATCCCATTAACCAAACAGACCCTCAGAGTTCATGAGTTTCCTTAGGCTTCATTCCAACATCAGTATCATAATAAAATAGACCATTTTCCATAAAGTAATAGTAGCAATATAATATCTCATGTATTTCTAAATGAGGAAAGGGAGCCTACTTCATGAAGTAGGTAACCTTACATACTTCATGCCAATTTTTTATCATTTTTTTGGAAATACCACCATAGATTTTCATCACCATATCTCCATAATATGTTATTGTAATTTCATCGGAAAACCGAGACTCCAATGCCCTCCGTATAGAACAAGTAATTTTAATAGTCTTAGAATTGCTGTAATCAACTTGTTCTGGATGGATGGTATAAGTTTCTCTGTTTCTGGTGAAATTTTAACGACATATTAGAGGGATATAGTTATGAATATCTATTGTGATATTTTTAGAAAAAATAAAAAATAGCAAAATAATGAGCATGAAATAGGTAAGGTTACCTACTTCATGAAGTAGGCTCCCTTTCCTCTTTTTAAATAAACACTAATAAGTAACAACAACAATTCTTTCAAATTAACTGTTTATTTGAATAAAAGAACAATAACATTCATTTAAATAAATCCAAACTAATACTTACACTAACAATTCATACAATTTTTAACTGTAGTTGGCCTTCAAATAATATAACAGTTCAGTTCATTTAAACTTTCTATTTAAATAAGCATAATTTAACATTAAAAAAAACAGTTCACAAAATATTACTGACAGTGTTTCGATCATATGCTTCAAAAGTACTTACAAAGTAGAACAATTCACATAATATTCACAGTAATTTGATCATACTGCTTCAAAAAAACTTACATGACAGATCAATTCACATAATATTATTCACAGTGATTTGATCATATTGCTTCAAAAATACTTACAAGACATAATACCTCACAAATTATTTTAATTTGCATTTACTTAAAATACATACAGAGCTCAATCTTCATTTAAATAAAATAGCATAACAGTTAACATCTCATCTCATTTCATTTAAAGTTTGTCTTTAATCTTCATTTAAATAAATGACAAAATTGACAATTTATTTCAATTTTCATTAACAGTTAAAATACATAATATACATACAGCTCAGTTCAATTTTCATAGCTCAGAGTGTCATAATCATATTTTTCATAAAAATAAGTTTATTAAAATTATCATGTACTCAAAGAGAACATATCATAATCCATTTAAATATTCGTTATAAACAGTTCACCGAACTTAGAAATGTTATTTAAATTTTTGTTAGATCACGGAACTTTTTGTTAGTTACTTATTTAAATTTTCATGTCATAGAACGTATATTTACATCATATCTTATGTAAGCAAATAAACTAGTTTACAAAACTTACATTTTTACATCAAAACGTAGAAATTGATGGGAGACGGGCAACAAGCTGCGCCGCCAATCCCTTTTGGATGACAAATTCAATCCTTTGAAATACAATATTCATAGATCTAGGAACCATAACATTGCTATGCATAATTTTTTTGGATTCTCTTAAAGATCTTCACTGCTTCACTTGCAAAGAACCCAAATGTATCAAAACCAAAGGGGATTAATACATGTTGATTGTCAATACATGCCTTCTCATGCTTAGCCACTTTAGTTGAGGCAGCTTTTTATGCAGCGTATCCCACCAATGGAGAAACTCCAGTCAAATCGACATACGTTTCCTCCAACTTATCCAAATATTAAAACATCTGCTGGTCTAAGTATCGATCTCCCCTCCTGTGGATCAGTCAAAAAATTCACCGATGCTGCTTTTTTTGAAGCAACCCCCACATGTTTGAGTACATCGAAAAGGACATCCCTGACAAAATCATGTCTATATTTAAAACCTAAAAGTTTGCCACAATGAATGGGATGTTCCCTAAAAGAATCCAAGCAAGATTTATGGTATAGTGGGCAAGCCTCATCTGCTGGGAACAGAGGAATCATGAGGCAGTACTTGAGAATAGTATGATATTCAATGGGTGACATATGCATTACATCAAAAGTTATTTAAGTAAATAATCTCACAGAACTTATATTTACATCATAACTAATTTAAATAAATTAACTCAAAACACAATAGTTGACAGATTTTACATTTTTTTACATCATAGCTTATTTAAGTAAATAATATCAGAACACATCAATTAACAAGTCTTACACGACTTATATTTGCAACTGAACTTATTTAAATAATATCAAAACACATCAGTTCACCATAGAAATTATGTTTGCATCATAGAATACAATTCGAAGTTTATTCGAATATATTGTTTATATAGTTAGCGTATTTTACAGATCATGACTCACTCAATTAAAGAGTTTTCAAAACCAAATGACCAAAGAAAGATGGATGAGGTCCTACCGCTCTTGCTCTTGGTTTAGAGCAAAGTACATTTAGAGGTCCTTAAGACACTAGAATCCAAATCTGAAATAAAACCAACATGCAACTCTTAATTTGGATTAAAATATCATATGCAAAATCTGAGCAGACGCGTCATTCGTGCCTCTGTTTCATATATGTACCTATGTTTCAATTATAATGAGTGTAAAGATTGTAGAACGGCCTTTGATCATGTGGTCAAGAACTGTAGCCAGCCGATCCGACCGATCCGGAAGGCGGCAGTTGCGATGAGGCTCGGGTCTTGCGGAAGACCTAACCGTAGGGCGTGGGGAGAGGGCGGACTTCGCGAGGGGGTTTTCACGCCCTATAAATAATGGCCTCCATAGAGAGGAGTCGATCATGGAAGAACAACCCTCGCAAGGGAGCCCTCTCCCATCTTCTCCATCTATCTCGTTCTCTCTCGCAACCGAAGGAGAGGAGTAAACAAGCGTACCTCGACGAAATCCATCACTGGTATCAGAGCAAGGCCCGATCATCGTCTTCCGCAACCGCCGACTTAGCTCGCCTTTCCTTTGGCCGCCTCACGCCGACGTGGTCAGCAGGATACTGCTGGGAACGTTGAGAAAGGGGAGCCGCTGCTCACTTTTTTTTGGAATCGCCAAACCCTTAAAGGGTTCAAGATTAAAAAATGACAAGCAAGACAATTGCCACTGAGGCGGGAAAAATAGAGTACCTTAACGGTACTAATTATGAGATATCTACTATGGTCTATTGCACGATAACATACACTCCATCATAGACAAACCTGACCCAATCTTATTGAAAATCCAACCGTGGATGAAATTAGGTCCCGCGAACAGTGGGAGAAAATAGATAATAGGACTATGAGCTTCATGCTGACCCACATGGATTTGAACCTGATTCGGGTCTTTGAGACCTGCAAATCAGCTTACGAGCTATGGACCGCAGTTAAGGACAAATACCACTCCAAGTCGGAAGTGATCGTCCAACTTCTTCTACACAAGTACAACTCGTGTAGAATGAAGGAATATGAAAGTATCCTCGAGCATGTGAATAAGATGATCGTGATGGTCAAGGATCTTGCGGCTCTGATTGCGCGATTCCGGAGAGGATGTAGATCGCAGCCATATTATGAAGTCTCCCACCGTCATTCGACATGGTTGCCACATCTCTGCGGATGAATGGCAACATTAAGTCCATGACGGATCTAACTGCACAACTGGCAATCGAGCAAGACCTCTCAAAGCAAAGATCAAAAGCTGAGATCTTTGAAGCCGAGGAAGAAGAAGAAATAAATGCCGTGTACGCGAAAAAAGGCTGGGCCCCTCCAAGGCGAATTTCAAGGGAAAGAGTGGGAAATACCCACGTGGCTCTTGCTATGGTTGTGACATATATGGCCATTTCAAGGTCAATTGCTCCAACAAGAAGAAGCCAGGAAATTCTAAGATGCCTGAAAACAAAGGCAAGAAGAAAATGAAATTCGCGGTTGTCGTGGAATGCAACTCCATCATCACGGATATTGACGGATGGTGGATCGACTCTGTAGCAACCAGACACATCGCGAAGACGAAGGAGGGCCTGGTGGACTTCAAGGATCTGAACAAAGGAGAATAGAGGATCTTCATGGGGAACAACACCTACTTGGACGTAGAAGGTGTTGGGACATACAGGCTTGACCTGGGGGATAGCATTATAGTACTGAATGATGTACTATACGCCCCAGGGATACGCCGGTACCTGATCTCAGTCCCAGTGCTGATTGAGAAGGATTTTGAAGTCCGCTTTTATAATAAACGTATCTCTAAAGGCAAGAATAAGAAGGTCTATATGATGGGAAAGTTTGTGCCCGAGCATGACCTGTTCTGTCTTCCTGTAATAAATTCTAGTGTATCAACGAATGTCGCTTTTGATTATTCCTTGTGTTGTTTGTCTGATTATGACTTGTGGCACATGCGACTAAGTCATCCAGGAAATTCTAAAATGGATCAAATGATGAAGGCAAATCTGTTGCCTAAGATCACGGGTGCAAGGATATTGCCCTGCGAAAACTGTCTGACCAGTAAAATGATGAGAAGACCCTTCTCAACCGAAACTCGATCAACAGAATTACTAAGTTTGATCCATTCAGACATATGTGGACTACTAAGCGTCAACACATATAGAAATAACGAATACTTTATAACATTCACTGATGATTTCTCGAAGTTCTCCTATGTCTATATCTTAGGAAGAAAGTCGGAAGCACTTGAAATATTTAAGAGATATAAGACGGAAGTGGAGACAAGATTGGGAAAACCAATCAAGACTCTTAGGACAGATAGAGGTGGGGAATATACCTCAAAGGAGTTTGAGGATTACTGTATTCAGACATGCATTCGTTGGCAGACTACAATGCCCTATACACCACAACAGAATGGTGTAGCAAAAAGAAAGAATCGAACTTTGATGAATGCAGTAAGGTGTATGCTTTCACACTCAGGATTCTCCAAGAAATTCTGGGAAGAGGCAGTGTGGATTGCGAACTACATACAGAATAGGATTCCCACCAAGTCTGTAGAATCAAAGCCATATGAAATATGGAATGACAGAAAACCCGAGTTGGACCATCTCCAGAAATGGTGATGTGTAGAACATGTTCTGGTACCGAGTCAGCTTAGACACAAGCTAGACTTCAGGTCATTAAAGTACAAGTTTATTGGATATAGTGAGAATTCTAAAGGATATAGGTTCTTCCATGAAACTAAAGGTCTGATCGAAAGTCGTGATGCTACTTTCCTTGAAATTCATCAAGAAAAGGAGCATGAAGTAGAGGAATCAGATCCTTTGATTGTCCTACAGGACAATGAAGACGACTTGAGCATTAGACAAGAACTTGAGGATGATATCGATCATCCAAATATAGAGAATGAACCTATGGAACATGATGACCCTTTAGCGGAATTGGGTGGACCCGCACAACCCATGAGTATAATCGGCAACAAGAGACCCAGAACACGTCCCGCATGGATGGAAGATTGCCATTTCTATGGATGCGAGGCCTCGTGTTACACTACGGATGAGGATGTCGCGGATTGTATAGATCCCATATCCTTTGATGAAGCTATGGCTTCGTCTGAGTCAAAATCATAGTCGGCCGCCATGAGGGATGAGTTGAACTCAATCGAATGAAACGATATTTGGAAATTATGTGATTTGCCAGAAGGTGGGCAATCCATAGGATGTAAGTGGATTTTCAAGAAGAAGTACCAAGTTGATGGTACTGTTGACAAATACAAAGCCATATTAGTTGTCAAGGGTTATACTCAGCAAGCTGGAATAGATTTCCAGGAAACCTACTCTCCAGTGGTTAAGTTTGCATCCATTTGGATGATCTTAGCCATAGTCGCATATATGGATTTGGAATTGTTCCAAATGGATGTGAAGACGACCTTCCTTAATGGAGAATTTAAGGAGGAGATTTATATGCGACAACCTGATGGATCTCAGGTTGAAGGTCGGGAGAAAAGGGTTTACAAGTTAAGAAAGTCATCATATAGCTTGAAACAGTCTTAACGGCAATGGTATCTCAAATTTCATGAGAAAGTTATTCAATTTGGATTTGTTTCAAATAAATTGGATAACTGTGTGTATGCCATGAAGAGTGGGAGCAGGTCTGCAATCATGTCATTGTATGTGAATGACATTCTACTTGCAGGTAATGACATACAAATGCTCAATGAAATTAAACAGAAATTAAGCAATGAATTTGAGATGAAGGACATGGACGAAACATCCCATGTTCTTGGAATTCAAATAACAAGAGACAGAGACTCAAGGACATTGAGCCTTAGTCAGGAAGGATATTTGCATACTATATTAAGGAGATTTGGAATACAGAACAACACTCCAGCTCCAAGACCACTTGTGATGGGAAAGAGACTCAGTGAGAGTCAGTGTCCCGGAAAGGGACAAAAATCTTTAGATGTACCATATGCACAAACGGTGTGGAGTCTAATGTATGCAATGATGTGTACTCGACCTGACTTAGCCTATCTAGTAAGCTTAGTCAGTAGATATCAAAGTAATCCGATCCAGCACACTGGGAAGCTGTAAAGAGGATTCTTCGATATCTGAAAGGGACAATACATCTGAAACTTGTGTATCAAACAGAATCGCTTGAGGTGGTAGGATACTCCGATGCCGATTTCGGAGGAGATGTGGATGATAGAAAATCCACATCAGGTTACTTGTTCATGTTTGGTGGTGCAACCGTTTCTTGGGGTAGCAAGAAACAATGATGTGTATCTCGACATATACAGGAGGCTGAGTACATTGCATGTAGCATGGCCACCACTCATGCTGTGTGGATCAAACGTTTCCTAGAGAATCTAAGCCTTGAATTGGTCAAAGGACCAATTGAAATGTATTGTGACAATCAAGCTGCGATAAGCTTGATTAATAGTGGGGCTAATAGTTCTAAAGAAAAATACATTGAGATCCAATATCACTATATACAAGATATAGTGGCGAAGCAACAAATCACGGTAACCTACATACCTACTAGCGACATGTTGGCGGATTCTCTTACGAAGGGAATAGCTGCAGGAACATACATTAAACATGTCGGTTTAATGGGACTCAGGAATGTTTGAGTCAAGGAAGAGGTTTTCATAGATAATGATCCTCACACGATAAATCTCCATGTAAATACTACACGAATAGTGGGAGTATAATTTGACCACTTTGGTCAAGTGGGAGATGTAGTATGACCTTTGATCATGTGGTCAAGAACCGTCGCCAGCCAATCCGGCCGATCCGAAGGGCGACAGTTGCGGCGAGGCCCGGGTCTTGCGGAAGACCTAACCGTAGGGCGTGGGGAGAGGGCGGACTTCACGAGGGGGCTTTTCACGCCTTATAAATAACAACCTCCATAGAGAGGAGTCGATCATCGAAGAACAACCCTCGCAAGGGAGCCCTCTCCCATCTTCTCCATCTATCTCGTTCTCTCTCGCAAACGAAGGAGAGGAGTAACCAGGCGTACCTTGACGAAATCCATCAAAGATATCATACCAATTGAAGGAGACCTTAATTGACTTATTGGCAACTTTACTTCTTGCTAATCAATGGCAATTTGGATCTAGATTTGTGATTTCCAACCGCTATTTGGTAGATTCTACGGTACTGCTCGTTTGGAGAATAAACACTTGAATAAAGGGTCAATTCCTGGCCCGACGTGGTTCACAAAAGTACGACTATTCCCATCCACATCCCATTATTTCACATTATTCCACCCAATTCCCATCTTTATTCCACCATACATACTCATACTCCACCTTATTCTCCTTATTCCTAGCTTTCCAACCGAATAGAGAGTATACCCTTATTCTCCTTATTCCCCATACTTATTCCTGCTTATTCCCGAACTGAATGCCTCCTAAGGAAATTAGGGTGTCTTCTCTCCATGTTGTTGGAGCTGGTTACGGCTTCCAAGAGAAGAGATTAGGGCCTTTTTGTACGCTACTAATGCATGAAATTGGACGGTCAGGTCTTTTCTCATTTTTATTCTTTATTGAGGGTATTTTGCACCACCTATTATCTTCTATCCAACATTCATCAAATTGGTTCAAAGATGATTTATTACATTGAATCCAAAAATAACTTAACCACTAATGATCATACATAATGTAATCTCCAAGTCATCTATAGTTAAACCTTCCATCTTGTTTTTTTATCGGATTAGAATCTTGAGGTGCATTAACATCAAGGATATTACACAAACAGATACCATGAATCAACTCCCGCTCATCGCTTATCCTTCAACGTATCGGTCTTTCTCCTCTAACCAAACAAAACCGAGGAACAAGCATAAAAGAAGAAGCGCGCAACTTCTAAGTCGGCACGAACACACAAAGGACAGCTGCACACAGGACAGCTGCGGGACGATGTACACTTGATGGGCATGCCCATTTCTATTGGCTTTGGAGACATCTCTATATAATGTTTGTTTCTCGCCTTTTCCTTCTCCACTTCTACTGCAGGAGGTGAAGCTCGAAGATCCTCTTCAGAGCTAGACGTTGTTCCTGTCTACCCGATCTTGCTTACGCTGAGCTCAGCAACCACACTGAAAGCAAGCACAAACCTAAAAGAAGGTCGACAGATGTCGTCGCTTCGAGAAGATTGGTAGAGCCCATGCACAACTCAGAATTCCTTTCGAGAAAAAAACCGCGTGCTTAATAATCTACAGATTCTCAACCATTTCTTCTAACAAAGAGAGTTGCATAAAAAACATCTATATTAGAAACAACCAAAAAGATCGATTCAGTAGTATATTTGAACATGCAATGGAGCATCAATGGATATTCAAACGGAAGGACTATTTTAAACAGATGGACAGACTCAATCATCACCTGCAAGAGTAAGAAGTGAATCCACCAACACAATAGAAAGATTCAACTACTTTTGCACATTTCAAACAAGGAATAAAAGTTTACAAGCATAGCAAAAGTCCGCACACAAACTGACCAGAACAACAAATCTCATTCCCGTTGATTCCATACCTGCAAAATCACGAGTCAACACAACCTACTACAAGTCGCATCTTCGTCGCTCACCCTTGGACCCCAAGTACAGGTTTGTGACAGATGCGACCGCTAGTAGTCATCCTCTTGCTACATCCTCAAGGAGCAGAGCACCAAGAATTTCAGATGAGTATTGCCATTGCCTGATCAGCGTCAGCCGCTAGAAGCAGATAAGAATAATGTTACAAGCAACATGTGAATTATGATTGTGTTTTTCGACCAAAAGTTAGTACAGAAATCATATTAATCTTGTCGCTTGTTCAAACACTGCTGAAATCGTCAATAGATGATGAGCATTAGATAAGAGATTCATGTTGTACCTAAATCCTCGTGGAAAACATCACTAATGCAAGAATGCAAAGACATCTAAATGCAAGTTTCGCAAGGTATGTGCAATCACAAGGGCGCATATGAAATCCCCAATTTTCTTTCTGCAGAACTAATGATCCCAATCTCTGGTGCTATACTCAGGCAACTCAGGAGAAAAGCATTTCAAGAATTTTGCTTTCATTGTGAACAAAAGTTTCCAAAATCTTTTACAAATTGCTCCAACTACTAATCTTTCGAAAGAATGTTACAAGTACAGGAGGCTGTGTTTGATTGATACCTCCAGAAAATTACACGACATGAATACCACGCAGCAATTTCAATGTGAACTTCCAGAATTGAAGGAACACAAGTGGAGTCCCTCATAGAAACTGTTTTCCCATGACAATTTTAGCTGCAAAGATGTAGATGTGGCTGTGGACTGGAAGTATGGGCACTGATATCTTATTTGCTCAAACCATCAGTAACTTTTGAACAAATACAAAAGTATGAAAAGTGGCTTCCCAACTTGTAAACTAAGATTGAAGTACAAATCTGAAAGAATTTTCAGATTTAGCTTCCAAAATTGAGACCACCTACAAGAGCCTTTTCCTGCACAGCAGTGGAGCAACTCAAGAAGAGCAACAAACTTGAGAAGATGCAAATTAGATGAGCCTGCATGATCAGAATGCACAGTGATAATCATCAATCTGTACCGAATGAAGAAGATTAAATGAAGACATGAAAGTTGGTCAGAAAACACAATGATTTAATGAAGAGATATTTACACTTGTGCCCTTCCAAGTTTTTCCAAAAACACTTATGACTACTTTTTTACAATTACACTGTGCCCCTTTATTCTCACAAAATTTACAGTAATACCCTTCCGTTATTAGATTTCTGATCCTATTTTAACTAAATACTGCGATTTGTAAAAATCCAGGTGCACAAGAGGAATTACAAAAAAGATAGGGGGGCACAAGTACTATTGGGAAAAATTGGAAAGACAGGTGTGAAAATCCATTTAATAGAAAAATGGGCCATAAGCTGGTGAGGAACAAATAAGAAATGTTTAAAGCAAAAAAATTAAATAACTAATTTGATAAGTTTAAAGAATAAAATACTAAATAATTGATTTGATAGCAACTGAACTAAACAAGCTCGGTTGCCACTAATTCCAATTATACAAAAGTCTGACCTAATTATAAAATGTACCAGCGCATCAAAATTTCATATAAGAATTTTGACTGGATACTCGGTCTTATTTTGTAAATCATAGGAAGGGTCCACAGATGGATTAGCAAAGGGCATCCAGTTGTAAAGGTTGTCGATATGCGATCAAGAGGCACGGTATTTACATTGCAGAAATAATCTCTTGTCAAAATGCATGGTAATGCTACAAATATTAATCCCAAAGAAGTGGCTAAACAAAAGGGTTATTAAATGTAGGATGCACCAATAAGCAAAAGATTCCATGGAAAGATGCCGAAGGTACAAGGGCGCATTGCTTTAATTACAACGTAGACAAATAATGAAAGAACTACGGGGACCTGAGACAGTAGGAAAGGAAGCGTTGCCTTAGGCATGCAATTAATTACTGACAAAATCGATATAAATGTATTGTATAACTAGAAAGAAAAGGACAAAGTACTCATGAATAGTTAGGATGTTAAGACCAGATTGAAATATCATTCTTAAAAGATTTATAATTAGGAAAAAAAATACAAAACCAAGTAACTTACCCAGGCAAGCTACATATGTAAGCAAAGAGGGAAGAGGTGAACACGACCTAATAAAAGATGAAAATTGGAAACTATTAAACTGAACAATACCCCATGCATGTATGGTATGTTGGCTGCAAAAGTTAATAATACCATGGTTACCCAATTATTTAACTTTTAGATACCCACAAAAACGAAAGAGGAAAGGAAAACGGGTTTAGTAATGCAATTGTATAAGAGAAGAAAGATATACAAAAGGCATATTACAAAAGTATTTCAGTTCATGCCACAGACAAGAAAATGGGCAAGCATGATGTTCATGATTTCTCACAGCAAAACCATTTATGATGAGTGGTGCTAAGACACGTCAGATGATATTGTTTATAAGAATAACAGCAAAACTAAATCACTAAATCAATGTCTACATCTAGCCCTAATGACGCAAAAAGCCGGGTTTGAGCCTCAGCAATTTATGGAGCCCACAACGCAGCCTCATCATATTATCAAAACTTAGATAAACTCCAAAAAACACACACTTGGAAAATTAGGGACACCTCTCATAAAGAAGTAGAGAAAGGATCAGAAGAGGATCTATCCAACCTACACAACTACCAACTATATTATTCAAGCTAATCAAATATAGGACTATGAAAGGCATACTCTCTATCTTTCTTTATACTTAGTGAGCTTCTAAGTTAGACTATAATATCCGAGCCCATGGCGGCAGAGAAGAGATAGATATACATTCTGCAATATTTGTAATTGATTGCAATACTAGCTTCAAATCTTCCTCATCTGCTGTCCAAACATTTACTTTGGGATGCATAGGCAGGCATAGAGGACGGCTTTGGACCTAGAAGACTAGTCTCCTTGACTAACTTCCAACACATGTTTCGACATAACTAGTCCTTATGAGAGATGAGAGAAAAGTCTTCACTTCAATCCCAAGGAAGCCCTAGTCTTTAGTCACATATGCAGAAAGAGTTTAGTCAACTAGATCTCATACGTAAGCTCCTCGGGGAGATAGTAGCAGCTGCCACATGGCGAGGACGGTATTTAACAATTGTGAAAAAGATGCGGTAGGCAGGAGTGCAGTTGTAGAAAGAAGGAAAATACCTTTGAAAGTGATTCCCTCATTGTTCACAGGATCAGCCCGAAAAGCTAGTGATTTGAGAGCTATATATGCGGGGATGTGACCCACTTAATACATAATAGGAATCTGAGTGCGTCATGTCAAGGATGAGATGCCCGAGCTAGGATGATGGAGCCAGGAAAGACATGATTCCAAGCATGATAAGTGGACAAGAAAAAGGAAAAGCACAAACGCAGGATCAGAGCTAATGAGATATTACCCAAGGCTTTGAGGTGAGGGGAGGAGAGGGAAGTCTCAAACGAGTTCGACAGTCAAGAGGAAGTTATACCTCCGGAAAAGGACAAAGGAAAAAGCCAATGACTTGTACATGGTGGACTTCCCCGCGTAGAGGCTAGACTCTTGGAGGAAAGAGAGAAATACCCGCGCTCCTTTAATCATGATCATCAAATCCTGCTGAATTCAAAGTCTTCCCGCTCTCAATCCATTGATGAGAGAATATGACTGCTTATTGAAGAAGGCGAAACAACAAGGGAGAGAGTGAGACCTTTCCCAAAAAACTTAGCCTTCAATTTTTCACCTTGTTTATGTATGCTTCGAGAAAACACAGACAGATGGTGGGGTATTGAGACCCTGATACAGAGAGAAGCTAATGGCTATCCAAATCACAATCAAAATCAACTCCTGCTCACGGGAATTCCTTTAAATGTTCTAGTTAATGGAAGTAGAGGAGGTGATGGCTTTTATATACTAGTTGGGGATGTAGCCAGGACTCGACAATACGATGCACATTATGAGAAGAGATTCCGGTGAGGTTTCAAAATTGTAGAAATAATTGGTGCGAGTAATTAATAGAATATAAATTAAAGAAAGCTATTACAGCGAGCGGCTGCAAATCTGGACTGAAGAAGAAAGATCATCATAGTTGCTGCACCCACTACTCTACGACTACTTCCTCAACTACATATGACGTTGCTGCTTCGACGACTCTCTCATCCTCCGTGACTTGACCACCCATCCACCACCTTCCACAGCTGGGCAATTGCTGCTATGTATAGAAGTAGATACACACACATATAGGTATATAAGCCTAGCTTCCAGTTGCTGGGAAAGGATGGACTCTGCCTGAGGCAAGAGTAGCTAGTCCCAAATCATTTCCATCCCTTGGCAAGCATAACTTCTATCTTTCGATCCGAACTATATCTAACTCAAGTATATAATAAGCTCGACCACTTTCTCACTGGCCCTTAAGAACTAGTGGTGAATGTACATTTTTAGAAAAATGTGAATAACAGTGGGAAAACAAATTTAATTTCCACAAAACGATAGAAAAAGGGTCAAAATCCTCTTTGTTAAAAGCCACGATATACACGGTTATGATCATCTACTAAAATAAAGAAATATCTAAAATATCAACCCGATCCTTACCTGAGAAAGACCCCTTTGCATGAACAATAGATGAGGGAACAAGTTTCCTTCTAATAATGACAATGCCTACCAAGTTGGGCACGCCTTGCACTAAATGGACTTGAATTAAACTTTGAACATCATTAAAGTAGGCACAACAACAACAAAGCCTTTTTCCACATTAAGTAGGGTCGGCTACATGGATTCTTTGCCTCCATTCAGATCTATCTTGGGTCATTCTCGGGCTTAGATCCAAAAAACTAAGACGCCTTCGTATAGTCTCATTCCAACAATTCTTGGGCCTTCCTCCCCCCTCTTAGCCCGCTCAACATCCAAAAACTCGCATCTCCTTACCGGTGCATCAATCGATCTCCTTTACAAATGGCTAAACCACCTTAAGCGATTTTCTCGCATCTTATTCTCGATCGGAGCTACACCAACTTTCCTTCTAATTCCATCATTTCGAATCCGATCTTTACGCGTGTCTACATATCTACCTTAGCATTTTCATTTATGCTACTGTCATTCTCTATAGAAGTCTATGGTTCACATGCCAACATTAAGATCTATAGAGCATAGCAGGTCTTACGACCGCTTTATAAAACTTTCCTTTGATTTTCAAAGGAATTTTCTTATCATAGAGAACAGTAGAGGTTCCTCTCCATTTTAGCCAGCCTGTATTTATTCTATTAGTAACATCTCCATCAATTTCCCTATCATGTTGCAAAATAGATCCCAAGTATCTAAAAGAGTCTCTCTTCTGAATAAAATACACTAATGTATCTCATCCTGAACGTGACTTGGCGAGTCAAAGGGATGCTAGGAGAGTCAAAGGGAGGAGCTCTAAGCCAAAAGGAGGCTTGGTGGTGGAGCAGAGGGGTGCAAGAGAAGCTCAAAATTAAAAGAGCATGCTTTAAAGTTAGGTCTAAGGATAGAACGGACGAAACTACAAAATATAGACGAAGGAAGCAATGAAGGTTGTAAGCAAAGCTAAGTAAAAAGCTTATGAAGTTTTGTACAAAAATCTCGACTCTAAGGAGTGCCAGAAGGATATATTCAGGTTGGCTAAAGAAAGAGAAAAAAAGATCAAAGACTAAGCCAGACCCATTTAGAAGTCATCGCCCGATCGAGTGAATCCAGAAAGATGTTCATCAATAATGGGGAAATAGGACTCCCCTGAGGTGAGATGCATTAAGGATGAAGAAAGTCACGTGCTTGTTACTCAAAAGGATATAGAGACCAGAAGGAAGCAGTACTTTCATAAGCTTTTCATTGAGGAAGGAAATGGAGAGATCACTTTGGGAGATCTAGCTAGTAGTGAAAGTTACTTGAATTGTCCAAGCTATAGACAAATACAAAAGAAGTAGAGGAGGCTTTGAAGGTTCTGAGACATGGGAATGGTGTAGGACCTGATGACATTCCTATAGAAGTTTGGAGAGTTTTAGGCGAGCATGGTTTGACTTGGCTTACAAATTTATTCAATGTTATTTGGCAAAGCAAGAAAATGCTCGAAGATTGGAGGAGAAGCATCGTGGCGCCTCTTTATAAGAACAAAGGAGACATTCAAAATTGTTCAAATTCCGGAGATATCAAGCATATGAATCACCATAAAAAATTGGGTACGTGAGATCGAAAGAAGCAAGGAAGGCTGTATCGATATCGATATCGTTTCGGTCCGCTCGGAAATGGATTTATCGGAATATATCGCCGATATATCGATGATATCGGTGGAAATGTCGAAAATGGCTCAAAAAAGCCACTTTTTGTCATTTTTTCAGAAATTAAGATCATCCAAGATATTAAAACAACAAATAACCTACAAATACACACTTATGCCACACATATCGGTCATTTGTAGACTATATATCACACATATCGGTCATCATATCGTACATATCGCTGTTAATGTTTATTCCTGACCTTTAGATATTGGAAATTGATTCCATTCAAGTTCTTATAACATTAAATAACTTACAAATATACACTTAGATGACACATATAGATCATTTGTGAAGATTATGATCCTTATATTGAAAAATCGGTCATATCGAACATATCATTGGTACTATTAGACTGTTGCAAAAGTCGGCCGACTAGACCGACTAGTCGGACCGACTAAGCGAATCGGGGGGGTGCCCGACTTGAATAGGCTAACTCGGCCTATAGTCGGTCGAGCCCGACTAGGCGGCCGACTAGTCGGTTGAGGCGGCCGAGTAATCGGCCGATTATTGCATAAGGATCCATACCGGATCCGATTACGAAATAACTTAGCCCTTTCGAGGGTTTCTGTCTCTCGCCCCCAGAAACCCTCCCCTCGCTCGAAAACCCCAAAACTCCCGACCCCCTCTCGCGCTCTCCATTCCCCCGACCCCATCGCCGATCGCCTCGCCGGCGCCGCCCTCAGGAGTCGCCGCCCCGACGCCTTGAAGCTGCTGCTCCAACGCCTCGCCGCCCAATCGCCTCCAGTGCCTCGCCGGCCCCACGCCTCCTGCGCCTGGCCATCTGCACTGTAAGTTAGGGTTTTTTTTTTGATTATTTTTTGTTTTCTCTTTTACTTTTTTATATGTTGTTAATGTTGAGGATAAATGTTTATTTGTTCTAAGTTATTGTTAGCAAATATGAATTGTTTTTTCATTTCATTTTGCTTAGGTTTTATATGTTGTTAATGTTGAGGATAAATGTTTATTTGTTCTAAGTTATTGTTAGCAAATATGAATTGTTTTTTCATTTCATTTTGCTTAGGTTGATCTTAGAAGTAAGTAGTTGACATGTAGTTGCTTAGAATTGCTTAGGTTAAAGATGTTGAACTTAGATGTTATCATGTTAATATGTTATTGTTACTTGTTAGCCAATAACAATGTTAGGTTATGTTTTCATTTCTTAGGTTGTTTTTATTTCTTATTCCAAATGGTTACTTAATATAGATACTTGTTGTTAATTAGATACTTGTGTTTGATGATTACTTGATTAGTAATTTCTGAGTTTGTGACTATGTAGATGGATACACCTCCCGTGAACGTCGCTTCTGGTAGCGACTCGTCTTTTTACGTGCCTCCAAGATCAACTGATCCCGCATGGCAATATGGTTATCTTTCAAACCGTACAGATCCGAATACAGTTACTTGCAGATTGTGCAAGAAGGTTGTCAAGGGAGGTGTGTACAGGTTCAAGCGACATCTAGCACACCGTAGAGGCAACGTGGCTGCATGTCCAAAGGTGGACGAAGATACGAAGAAGAAGATGATCGCATATCTTGATGACGTTGCAAGGAAGAAGAGCCAGAAAGCCGTTGATGTTCAAGAGCTGAGAGATGATGTTGATATCACTGGAGATGCGGGTTCGGCGAAGAGACCACGAGCATCCGACTCGTTGGAGCAGAATGTTGCATTGGAAGGTTCGCGTCAGATGGCCATAAAAGATGCATTCTCCAAAGAGCATCGTGATAGGGTCACCCCGTATATAGCCAACTGGGCATATACATCGGCGATTCCTTTTAATGCACTGACGACGAAGCCCTTCATGCAGATGGTGGAGGCGATTGGGAAGTATGGGCCTGGACTAAAGACTCCCACGAGGTATGAGCTTAGTGGTCCTCTTCTGAAGGATGCGGTGAAGAAAATGCACGATGACTTGCAATGTCATCGTGATACGTGGAAGTCGACAGGATGCTCTTTGATGACCGATGCGTGGACAGACATGCGCGGACGAAGCATCATCAATTTTTGTGTTAATTGCACCTTGGGGACTTCATTTTTGAAGTCCATAGATGCCTCAAATGAGGTACACACTGCGGATTACATCTTCAAGCTGGTGGATGAGTGTCTTAATGAAGTGGGCATAGATAATGTGGTTCAGATTGTGGCGGATAATGCATCTGCCAATGTAGCAGCGGGAAGATTGCTGCTCACCAAATATCCACGGATTTGGTGGACTCCGTGCGCCGCGCACTCCCTTGATCTTGCTTTGGAGGAGATAAGCAAAGAGACGAAGGTGAGGAGTGCAATCACAAAGGCAAAGAAGCTTACGGTGTTTATATACTCTCACACCAAAACTCTAAGCTTGATGCGTAAGTTCACCAACACGAGAGACATTGCAAGGCCTGGTCAAACAAGATTTGCAACCACTTTTCTTACTCTTGAGAGCCTGAACGAGAAGAAAGACAAGCTTAGATTGATGTTTTCCTCAGAAGAGTGGAGAAATTGCAAATGGTACAAGGCCAAGAGGGGAGAAACAACGAGTTCTATTGTTTTCAGCCTTACATTTTGGAATCACGTTGCACACGCCGTCCGAGTTTTCACTCCATTGGTTCGTTTATTGCGTGTTGTTGACGCAGATCGACGTCCATCTATGGGTTTTGTGTACGGAGGGCTTGAAGAGGCCAAACGAGAGATAGTTGCATCATTCAATGGCGTGGAGTCATCTTACAAATTTTTTGTGGATGCTGTTACCTCCAAGACCAAAGGGAGGCTCGATACTCCATTGCATCTAGCGGCTTATTACTTGAACCCATTTTTCTTCTACACCGAGTCTCGTGGTGATCCGGATGTTGTGGTGAGGAGAGGGTTCAAGGAGTGCATGGAAAGATTTTATCCAGATTTGGATGTACAAGATGCAATTACCAGAGACGAGCTTCCAGCATACAGACTTGGTCGCGGTGATTTTGGCAAGCCTTTAGCTGTGAGACAGAGGATGACAAATGACAACAATTATGACCCAGGTATTTCATGCTGGACAATTCTCTCTTTGGCAATATTATATTATATTTATATTGATGAATTCTCTATTTAAATAGCTAACTGGTGGCATAATCATGGAGATGACACGCCTTATTTGAAAGCCATGGCCATCAAGATCTTGAGCTTGACGTCTTCATCCTCCGGATGTGAGCGTAACTGGAGTACCTTTGATTCGGTAATGACTCCATTCCATCGACCAAATTTGGTTACTAATAGTAAAGTATAATGTGGTAATTGATATAAATTTAAAATTTGAATTTTGATGTTCAGATCCATACCAAGAAGAGGAACAGATTGGAGACGAAGAAGCTGAATGATCTTGTGTATGTTCGTTTCAATTCGAACTTGCGGGAACGTCGAGTTGAAAAAGAAAAAGATCCTCTCTCATCTCGTTATCGTGCATACATGGCTGAATGGACTGGAGGTATCGATGCTCATGATGAGGAGGTTTTTCCAGGTTCCGGATTGACATGGAATGCTGTAGCACATGCTAGTGGTGCTGAAGAGAATTTGGAACCGAGAAGGAGCCAGCGAGTTGACCGTAGCAGGGGAGCTTCATCTTCGAGCTCCAATGCTACACCGATGAATGAGAACGAGGAGTTATATCTTGATGATATAGAAGACGTAGAAGAAGAAGAAGATGATGATGACGACGACGAAGAAGAAGAAGAGGAGATGGACTTGGATAATGACATTGAGGATTGATTCGATTGACATGTTGTAGTATTTTTTTGGACATGTTTTATGTGCTTTTGAACATTTCCTACTTGTAGTATTTTTTTGGACATGTTGTATGTGCTTTTGAACATTTCCTACTTGTAGGATTTTTTTGGACATGTTGTATGTGCTTTTGAACATTTGCTAGTGTTATGTACCAAATTTTGAATGTTTGATCTTAACTTCCTTCATTTTTCCTTCTCTTGATGTAATTTCTTAAGCTCTTGAAAATATTAAATTTGTTAAAATTATGAAGATAAATGATAGTATATATATTAAAATTTGATTTATATATTAAAAATAATTAAAAAATGCAAAACCGACTAATGCCCGACTAAATCCGATTACTCTCCCGACTGCCGATTAATCCTTAGTCAGTGACCCTGCCGACCGAGTACCGACTGCCGACTTCTGCAACCTTGGTTGTTGACCTATATGTATTGAAAATGGAGTTCATCCAAGTTCTTAGATCACTAAATAACTTACAAATATACTCTTAGATCACACATATCGATCAATCTATGAAGCATATATAACATATATCGATCAATCTATGAAAGCTTATATCGCATATATCGATCACTTTGAACATATCGAAATTAATGTTTAAATCTTGACTTATAAATATTTTGTTTTGAAGAATTGACTTATAAATATTGGAAATAGATTTCATTCAAGTTCTTACAACATGAAATAACTTGTAAACATAGACTAAATTGAAGAACCATTGTATGCACCCTCCTGTCGCACCAGGCCCTACCAGTACGGGGGTCTACCCGGTCAGCGAGCCTGGGGGGCTAGGGGGGCCTAGCTTGACCCCCCCTTGCGGGGGTGCGGGGACACCGCCCCCGACCCGAAAAAAAATATATAAACCATTGTGTGTTTTAATACTATGTGGAGCTAGATATGTGTTTTAATACTGGGTGTTGCTAGATAAGTAGTTGAATTAATCTTGCATGAATAATAGCATTGATATATAGAGATATCGACGAAATATCGATGATATCGATCGATATCTGTGATTTTTTATACTGAAAGTTTTTTTTGTACTGAATCCAGTCATTTTCGACCGAAATGAGCTGAGCCGATATGGCGATATATCGCCGATATCCCTGTAGAAGGATATACTGGGTAATATCAAAATCCTTATCCTGTCGAAACCGATATATCGACGATATATCACCGATACTGCCTTATATGCAAAAAAGGTTGAGGCAAGTTTCTAAAGTAAAAGAAAATCAATTCGAATTCATGCCAGATCGATCAATTATTGATACCACCCACTTGCTGAGAAGATGAATGGAAATTTATAGAGCTAAAAGGAAGAACCTTCACATGATTTTTATTGATTTGGAGAAGGCTTACGACTCTGTCCGACATGAGATATTGTGGAAAGTTTTGGAGAAGAGACAAGTACATGTCCTATACATTAACCTCAAAACAAATATGTATGATAGGGCTTCATCTTGTGTAAGGATCCAATTTGGGAAGACTGACTAATTTGACATTACCATTGGTCTGCATCAAGGTTCAGCTTTGAGTCTATTCCTTTTTACTTTGATTATGGACGAGTTGACTAGTCACATTCATGGTGAGATACCTTGGTGTATGTTATTCCCGGATGATAGTGATGATTGATGAGACAACCGATTGAGTAAATGAGCAGCTTGAGGTCTGGAGACATGCATTAGAGACTAAAGGATTTCCTATAAGTAGGGCAAAGACTGAATACGTGGAGTGCACTTTTGATGGAAGCAATGGTGAAGGAATCGAGGTAAAGATTGGTATTGGTAATATTCAGAAGAGATATTCTTTTAGATACTTTTTTTTAGGCTAAAAAAAGGGGGAGACACTCTTTGGTGTTCGCCCCAAAAATATATATAAAAGAAAATAAAAAGAGGTAATTACAATGAAGGGGAGAAGGAGGGAAAAAAGTGAAGAAAACCCAAAAGAAGAAAAGAAATAACAACCGAACAACACCAGCCCGCAAAAACAAGACCCAACGCCTACACCACACACCAGTCATCGAGAAAGCGCGAGCAAAGGATAAGAAGTTTTTCCCAATAGAACAGTTGACCGGAGAAGAGAGCATCGTTCCTTCCCAACCAAATGCACCACAGTCTTGCAATGGGGGCCAAGAAATCCCTCCTATTCTTTTAGATACTTGAGATATCTTTTGCAACATGATGGAGAAATTGATAGATATGTTACTCATATAATAAATGCAGGTTGGCCAAAGTAGAGAGAGGTCTTCATTCTTCTTCGCGAAAAGAAAATTCCTTTAAAAATAAAAGGAAAGTTTTACAAAGCAGTCGTAAGACCTACTATGCTTTATGGATCCGAATGTTGTCCTGTGAACCATAGACTTGTGCAGAGCATTGCGGTAGAAGAAATGAAAATGCTAAGGTGGATGTGTGGATATATATGTAAAGATCGGATTCAGAATGATGCAATCAGAAGAAAAGTTGATGTGACTACGATTGAAGATAAGATGTAAGAAAACTGCTTAAGGTGGTTTGACGATTTACAAAGGAGGTCGGCTGATGTACAAGTTAGGAGATGCGAGTTTTGGGATATTGAGCTAGCTAAGAGAGGGCAAGGAAGGCCCAAGAAGTGTTGGAATGAGACTATGCGAAGGGATCTTAATTTTGTGGATCTAAGCCCGAGAATGACCCAAGATAGATCTGAATGGAGCAAAGAATCCATGCTGCTAACCCTACTTAATGTGGGAAAATGCTTTGTTGTTGTTGTTGTTGTTAACTACTCATTTTACGACGGCCAAAATTAGGGGTCTCAACAATTTTGGCATCGACCGACTAAATCATTTATTTCGTAGAGTATTTTTTCATTCATGTTCCCACTTAAATGATCTGGTAGTAGTACAGTGTGTGTACCACCCAAAAGTCCAGGGCTCAAATCCCCCCTTATGGGGGTTGCCTTAAGTAGTCTACAACCAGCATAAAAAATAGTCGAAACTGTTGGGAAAAATGAATAACTTGTTTATTCCATAAACCCTAGGCTCTCTTATATAGGAGAGTAGCCTATGGGTAAATTACATAAAGTAGACAACTGGAAAAAATAAAATAGAGAAGAGATACATGCACTCATATGCGTCAACACTCCCCCTCAAGATGGAGCATAGATATCAATCATGCTCAGCTTGGACGCACACTTCTGGAATGAACCTCGAAGTATTGCCTTGGTGAATATATCAACAGTCTGATTCTCTGATGTGACATGAGATGTAGCAATGAACCCCTTCTGAATCATGTCACGTATGTAGTGACAGTCAACCTCAATATGCTTGGTCCTCTCATGAAAGGCTGGGTTGTTTGCAATGAACAAGGCGTCCTGATTGTCACATTCCAACCTCATAGGAAGCGGTATATCAAGACATAGATCTGTAAGTAAAGATTTCACCCACATCATTTCTGTGCTAGCCTGGGCCATAGCCCTGTATTCGGATTCAGTACTGGATCTAGCTACTACTGTCTGTTTCTTGCTCCTCCACGAGACTAGGGCATCTCCAACATAGACTGCAAATCCTGAGGTGGATTTCCTATCCTTGGAGCATCCTGCATAGTCTGCATCAGCACATGCTGTGATAGAGATCTCCTTTCCCTTCTTAAATAGCAAGCCTGCACCTGGAGATGATTTTAGATATCTCAAAATCACGTGTATTGCATCCATATGGACCTGACGTGGTTGCTCCATGAACTGGCTCACACGACTCACTGCAAATGATATATCAGGTCTAGTGATCGTGACATACAGTAGTTTGCCTACCAGTTCTCTGTACCTTCTCCTGTCCACCTCTTCTGTGTCATCATCATAAAGCTTCATGCTGGGATCCATTGGTGTCGTAGCAGGTCGACACCCTAGCATACCTGTCTCACTCAATAGGTCTGTAACATATTTCCTCTGCGACATTACTAATCCATATGGATTTCTAGCAAACTCCAGCCCCATAAAATATCTAAGGACTCCCAAGTCCTTGGTGACAAATTCGGTTCCCAGCCTTTCTTTTGCCTGCTTAATGCCCTGCTCATCATCTCCTGTAATCAAGATATCATCAACATAAACCATAATTACAATGATACCTCTAGCAGTCTTCTGTACAAACAAGGAATGATCAGCATTGGAACGTTTATATCCTTGTTTCTCAAAAAGATATGAGAGCTTCTGAAACCATGCTCTGGGGCTCTGCTTAAGGCCATAGATGGCCTTATGTAACCTGCATACCTTGGAACACTCCCCCTCAACAGCAAACCCAGGTGGCTGTTGCATATAGACTTCCTCCTGCAATTCGCCATATAGGAATGCATTCTTCACGTCCAGCTGATAAAGCAGCAAATCTCTAGCAACTGCAACTGATAACAAGATCCGTAGAGTGGAATGACGTGCCACAGGCGAGAATGTGTCAAGGTAATCCACCCCGTATGTCTGTGTGAAGCCACGAGCAACAAGACGCGCCTTGTACCTGTCAATGGAGCCATATGCATTGTGCTTCACTGTAAACACCCACTTGCAGCTCACTGGTTGCACATCTGGAGGTATAGGAACCAAGCTCCAAGTTCCTCTGGACTTAAGTGCCGCCATTTCTTCTTCCATTGCTAGCCGCCATCTAGCATCCTGCAGAGCATCATGATGATTCCGTGGAATGTCTGTAGCTGAAAGTGCCATAGCAAACGACCTGAAGTCTCCAGATAGCCTCTCAAAAGACACGACTGCTGATAATGGATATTTGGCACAGCTTCTCTTCGACTTCCGTAGAGCAATTGGAACATCCAAATCATCTGTATTCTCATCTGGCTCCTGCACTATATCCTGCTCAGAAATGTCGTCAGATCCATCAACATTAATATTTTCATTACATACCATAGATGAGCTAGTTGACGGGTCAGGACCATGAGCTGGAGGAAGCCTGCGGGTGTAATGGAATGGTAGTGGTGAGACAAGCGGTGGCGGTGGTGGTGGTGGTGGCGGTGGCGACGGTGGTGGTGGTGGTGGTGTCGGCATCTGAGATGATGGTGTCATGTATATGGCATCAAGAGGTATAGATGGTAGCTGCTTGTCTCCTGATGCTGAAAAATACATAACAGATTCAAAAAATGTAACATCTGCACTGATCATATACCGCCGACGCACAGGATCAAAACACTTGTACCCCTTTTGAGTTATGGAGTACCCAACAAAGACACACTTGACAGCCCTAGGAGAGAGCTTGTCAGTACCGGGCGACAACTGATGGACGAACGCATCTGACCCAAAAACACGAGGAGTAAGAGCGAACAGATCCTTGTTAGGATGAATGAGTCAAAACGGAATCTGTTCATTCAAGACAGACGAAGGCATACGGTTGATTAGGTAACATGCAGTGAGAACTGCATCACCCCAGTAGGAGTAGGGAACATGACTCTGTATAAGAAGTGATCTTGTGACATCAAGAAGGTGACGGTGTTTTCTTTCAGCAATCCCATTCTGTTGAGATGTATGAGCACAAGATGTTTGGTGAATAATCCCTTTTGAGGAGTAGTAATTGGCCAGAATGTTGGTACACAACTCTAAAGCATTATCACTTCTCACAAGCTTGACAGATGTGGAGAAAACATTTTGTATTTCATTCAGAAAATGGATAATAATATTTCCTGCTTCAGATTTATTCTTCATCAGAAACACCCATGACACTCTAGAGAAATCATCCACAAATACAATATAAAACCTGTGTCCCTGATGATCGGGAACACGACTTGGACCCCAGACATCGATATGAAACAACTCAAACTTGGAGTTACTACTCCGACCTGGACGACTGGGAAAGGACGACCTGTGATGCTTTCCCAACTGATACGCCTCACACTGAATAGGTGTGTGAGAAAGACCATAGGGTAGAACTTGACGCAACTTCTGAAGCGGTAAATGACCAAAACGCAGATGCCATAATAAGGTCGATGCTTGTCCCGAAGGAGAGGATGAGGTTCCAACAAAAGGAGTCTGATTCAGGCGGTAGAGGCCTCCTTGCTCATAGCCACGACCAATCACGTTGCCCGTATGGATGTCCTGAAAAATCAAAGAAGATGGATCAAAAATTGCCCGACAATGTAGATCCTTCGTAATCTGACTAATTGACAATAGATTCATTGAAAAATCCGGTGCATGTAGCACGTTCTTGAGCTGCATAGAAGATGTCAATCTAACCTCCCCCTGTCCAGTGATGGGGGAATGAGTGCCATTGGCAATCACCACTATCCGACCTGGAGGGATCTGAGTGTATCCTGAAAGCAAACTCTGGTCGCCACATAGGTGATGTGTAGCGCCCGAGTCCATAATCCATGGTAAAGTATCGGATCTACTACTGTTCAGTGCAAGTATACTACCTGAAGTATTGGTAGACGCAGAGGCAGAAGCAGCGGCATCAGAATGACTCTCTGCAGTCGGTGCTGGTCCAGATGGTGGAATAATGCCCCTCAGACGGGCAACAAGATCGTCGAACCGTTGATCCAAAGTAGCAGCAGATGGGGGCTCTATCAGCTAAGCAGCTCGTGCGGATGCAGGAAATCCGTGCTTCGAGTAGCATGTATCTTCATTGTGTCCAACTCGGTGACAATATGTGCATGTTGGCCTAGTGTGGCCACCCCTTCCACGAGGTCCACGTCCACGGCCCTGGTGATGAAATCCGCGATCTCTGTTTGCTGCCATGGCTGAGGAATTCTGACTCACAGCTGTTGAGGGAACTGTGATCCGACTCAATCTATGAAAAGCTTCCTCCATGGGAGGAATAGTCGAGTCTGCCAAAATCTGAGATCGTGCCGCCTCATACTCTGGATCAAGTGCAACTAGAAACACCCCTACCATAGTCGCGTTCCTATATGTCTTCTGCTGTTCTGGCGTGGCTGTCAGGGGCATGAAGCTATAGAGCTTCTCGAACATCCCTCTTAGTGATGTATAGAGGGAATGTAGGGGGCGACCATTCTGCTTGATGGTGAAGATATCATGCTGGAGTTGCAGAATCTTTGTCTCGTTCTTCGCCTGGGAATATGTAGCCGCCATAATGTCCCACATATCCTTCGCTGTGGGTTGATGGAGAATGTCATTGGCAATCTCAATTGCCAACGTGCCAGATAGCCAAACCTTGGCGTATGCGTCATCAGCCTCCCAGGAGGCATTGGTTCCAGTCTTCTCAGTAGGCTCTGGTTCGGTAAGAATGTGCTTCTTACCTGTAGACTTCATCATGCTCATGAACTGCATTGCCCACAGTTCATAGTTAGTACCATCCATCTTTACAATAGGCGCTGGACCACGGAATGCGCCAATCGATGGGATATCTGCCTTGCTTTCTGACATACTGGATACTGAAGACTGGAACGTCTGACAAACCAATCTATGATTTGTCTACACTGACATAGACGGGTTTAGTTGCACGTGTAGACCTCACGCAACTAAACCCATGTAGATGAAGGTGCTTGCTTTAGGGCCTTACGCGTACCCCCGTACGACCTACTGGTGCGCTGGATGAGTATGCGCGATACACGCACTGTTTGGCGCGCTGGGATGCACGCTAGTGTGCCACGGGATCTTGTTCAGATGTGCACCGAGCCCCTGGGATATGCGCTAGTGCGCTATGTGCGCACGGGAGAAGAGGCAGGGGCGCAAGGTGCGCTGGTGCGCTGGTGCGCACGATGCGTTGGGCGATACTGCTGGTGCGCAAGGTGCGCAAGAGGGGAGCGCTACCGCTGTAAGGTGCGCTGGCGATGTGCGCTACCGCTGCAAGGTGCGCTGGCGATGCACGGCACCGCACGCTAGTGTGCGCGCTACCGCACGCAGGCAAGGGGAGAAGCCAACGTGCGAAGAAGGTGGCGCAGTGCGTGCAGCCCGAGAGAGGGAGGCAGCGTCGATCGGAGAGGAGGGGCGACGCCGATCGATGAGGAAGAGGCTGGCGGGTGGGGGTAGGGTTAGGGTTAGGGTTTCGAGAACTCCGGTCTAGGACCGTCGCTCTGATACCATGTTGGGAAAAATGAATAACTTGTTTATTCCATAAATCCTAGGCTCTCTTATATAGGAGAGTAGCCTATGGGTAAATTACATAAAGTAGACAACTGGAAAAAATAAAATAGAGAAGAGGTACAGGTACTCATATGCGTCAACAGAAACATTCAACATGGATTTGAGCAAGAATCCATGTAGCCGACCCTACTTATATTGGGAGAAGTCTTCGCCATTTTTTATATTTTTTTCATCCTAATGTGCCTATAAGTTAGTCGACTACCTTTTAGCAGAGGGTCTTTATTTTGAATGGCGACATCTACTAAAACTAAACTTTACATCCTTTCACACTAATACGACTACTAATTCCCTAAAATGACCATTTTGTGTCGTATAAAAAGGAAGACATTCCTTTCATTTCTACACACAAGTCTCTACACTCTCTACATTTATTCTAAGCACCAAATAGATTGAGTCTCAAATTATACTCAACTCCATTTCTTGTGAAAGAAAAGAAGAGGGTGTTTAGCGCATTTAATACCTTATATTGTATTGCATATATCATTTGAGGATGAGAGTATTTTAATTCATACATAATTAATGTGCGGGATGTTCTTGTTGTTAGAGTACCTCTTCGAATTGGAGGAGAAGTTTGATTCAAGAGGCATACAATAATAGCAAGGTGTAATTAAGGGGGAGATTCTCTTATTTTGAAGCAACTTGTCAGTAGAAGGACCGAGAAATTCAATCGGTTGAAATCCCGAGTATGGAAGACTCTGGTCAAGATTTTTACTTGATTTAG
Source organism: Ottelia alismoides (assembly GCA_037367405.1). Lineage (NCBI taxonomy): Eukaryota > Viridiplantae > Streptophyta > Magnoliopsida > Alismatales > Hydrocharitaceae > Ottelia > Ottelia alismoides. Next base: position 247,748 of record JAZKJV010000948.1, on the reverse strand, counting down.
GTTTCCTCGTTAAAATAAATGTATCCATTGTGTTTGTTCGATTATTTTGTGATTGGAATAATATTGTGCTTTTAACATTGTTTGTAAAAGAAGACTTGCCTAAACAGTTTGATTGATACGCTCATGAACAATTTCCAATAAATATCATTTGGTATTAAAGCATGGAGCACATCGACGTCATATTGACCTAGGTGCAATGGCCTATAACAATGGATCAATGAACAGAAGCAAATCTGCCACCAGACCACCACACTTCAATGGTACCAACTAGTCATAATGGAAGCCAAAGATGATATTCTCGCAATCATGTGATTTTGACATGTGGTACATGGTAAAGAAGCTAATCGAATTCATGGATGATAAAGATGAAGGCGACACCGATGCAGAGAAGAAGCAAATGACAATGAAATTAAAGACAATCAATGACTTATATTGTGCACTTTTCTAACCCGAGTTTAATAGAGTATCACAACTCATAACCACTCAAGAGATCTGGGAATGTCTCCAAATCACTCGTGAAGGTACGAGGAGAGTAAAGGAATTTCGATTTCAGATGCACACACAAGAATACAAGATGTTCAAAATGCACAAAAGGGAAAAGTATCGAGGACATGAACGTTCGTCTTACAACAATTGTAAATCAACTCTAGAATCCTGGAACACATTTTTACTTTTAGAATTGCCTACAAAAGTGTGCACTCACTCTCACTTAAGTAGGTGCATAAAACTACAATAATCGAGGAGTCAACTAACTTCAAAACTATGACTTTCAACATTCTGCTTGTTAATATTTTAGCTTATGGGACTAATTAAGCTAGATGAAACACTCAATGGAAGATTCTGATGAAGATAAGAATATTGTTGTAACCACAAAATAATTCAAGAAATTCCTTAAGAACAAGAAGATCAAATCCACAAATAAGTTGATCTTCAAATTAAGGAAGACAAGTAAAAATATTCAGCATCTATCACCAGACCATTTGAGGAATTTCTCAAATAAATAGCAGATATCATAGTTTGTCCACAAGGCTTCAATATCGCATGATATCTTCAAACATTGGATCAGTAGAGGTGACATGTCTCCATAATTCAGCTGTAATAGAAGATGGTTTGCATCAAAGTAAGTCATCTTCAACAAGAATATCCAAAGAATCTTCCTTTTTGACAAATATAATCCTTTTACAGTGTGTATCACCTCAATACCTAGGAAGTATCGGAATTGGCTAAGGTCTTTGGTGACAAATACCTTTTGGATGAACACCTTGGTCTCAAGAATGCAAGGATGTCATCACCAATGATAACCATGTCATCAACATACACAAGTATCACGGTGCCTAAGGGCTCTATCAAATGAACACTGAATAATTAGATGTAGTCCTATGGAAACCAAAAGAGCTGATCTCAAAAGTAAGTTTGTCGAACCATACTCATGGACTCTACTTTAGGCCATATATGGCCTTATGTAGGCAGCATACATACTCCCCCTCGACAAAATAATGTGGTGGTTGTGTCGTGTATAACTCCTTCTCTAGGTCACCATAGAGGAAGGTGTTTTTCACATATACCCGAGAGATGGGCAAACTCTTGTTAGCTTCAATAGATAGAATTGTGCGAATATATGTCATCCTTGTCACAGGAGAGAAGGTTTCAAAGAGTTGATGCCATGGGCCTAAGTAAAGCCTTTTCCTACAAGCCTGGCTTTTAATCTAGCAATTGAACCATCAGGTGAGTGTTTGGTCGTAACAATCCATTTGCATGCAACATAGGATACAACTCGCAAACATGGTACAAGGTCTCACATGCCCTTGGAATTTAGCACATCTATCTCCTCATCCATTGCATATTTCTAACCATGACCCTGAAAAGCACCGTGATGATCACAAGGAACAATGATCATCATAAGAGCATCTATAAAATTTATGTTACTACTGGATATACTATAAATAGAAGTAAAAGGTGACAATGTATATAGTGTGCATTGTCTTTTGAACTTCTCTAGCACAATGGAAAGGTCTGAAGGAGCATCCAAATATGTAACGGTGGGGCTATTTGAAGAAGAATCACCATATAACAAGCAAGGAACAAGTAAATGAACCAACTCAGGTTGTATAATGTGTTTCCTGTTATAGATATGGAGGGGTGGAGGGAACTCCAAGGGAATATCACTAATAGACTATGTGAAGTAACTAGTACGTTCAAAGAATGTGACATAAGCGGAAATGTGATAGTGATGACGGACACAACCGTAATACATGCACCCGTTTGGGTTCGAGAATACCCAAGGAAGACACATTTGATTATACCAGCAGAGAGTTTATATGTAGTATGTAAATTATAAACAAAAGCAGTGCAACCAAAAATCCTTAATGGTAGAGTAATGGGTTCGTCATCTTTATACATAAGGGAGAAGTGAGTATCCCATTGAGGATTGAAGAATGTACCCAATTGATGAGATACATGGAAGCAATGACGACATCTCCTCAGAAGGTTTTAAGGGACTTTCATATGAGTAAATCAAGAACATCATATCTCCCCAAAAGATTGTAGGGACTTTGAAATGAGTGATGATGTGAGCAATATCCAGAAGATGACATAGTTTCCTTTGCGCCACCTCATTTTATTGTGAGTATAGATAATAAGTCTGATGGAGGGTACCCTATGTACGCCTCGAGGCGAGGCGGCCAGAAAATGCCTCTGAACGACCACCTCGACAGGGTCCTAAGAGGCGATCGCCTCAGTTGGTCGAGGCGGTTGAGGCGAAGGCGAGGCGCTCACCGAGGCATTTTTTTTTCAAATTATTTTTTTTATGTTAATTCAATTATCCTATTAGCAATTTCAGATGTTTATAAAGATGTAGTTGTTTAGGATATAATATATAAGATGAATGCTTAAATTTGGCCGCCTTCATGTTCATATTTACTATTAAACATGTTCAATCATGTTAAGAAACTCTTAAATTATGCCCTTAAATATACGAATCCACAAGTATCATAGAAAAAATTACTCGTAAAATTATTTTTAACGAGTTTTCAAACAATGAGCTATGTAATATACCAAGAAGGTCAAACAAGATATAATTCAAGGGGAGTTTATGTACTACTCCCATTGACACAAATCAATATATCCGAATAGAAATAAAATCCTTAATAAAAAATTTCGCCTTGTTGGGGTATGGTATGACAGGAAGGGGTGCATACGACGGTTCTTCAACTTAGGTTAGATGATTAGAATTTAGGGGAATATCAACAGATTTAATCTATGATTGGATGGAAAATTAGTAAAAAGACACATACACTTGTATATCTTTTCTTTCGGTGTTCCTATCTTTGTAATTGCATCATATATTATAGTAATTTATATCATATGTTAGTTAAAATATATATAAATTCATTAGTATATATTTTGTTGTAGTTTTTATAGGTTTTCTCCTTGTAAACTGAGGCTTACGCCTCGACTGCCTCGAGGCTACGCCTCGCCTCGATTCCAGGGAAACCGCCTCGTTCCGTTTTTAATTTTTTCAAACCTTGCCTATGTAGCAAAAACAGGGGCTAGGTCTTGTTGAACAAGCGCAGGAGACAAATGTTTTGAAAATTTAATATGCTCAAAAAAGTGATTTTTATGAACTCAAAAAAGGTCTTGACAAATTTTTTTATTTCTAATTGTTTATTTATTAAATACACCCAAGAAGATCAGCTATAATTATCAACAAAGACAACAAATTACTTATAACCTCCTATAGTACGAACCGAATATGGTCCCCAAATGTCAAAATATACAAAAGAAACGACGAAGAATGACGAGGCTCAATCCTCTAAAGAAACAAGCTCGATGATGTCTTCTAAACTAGCATGCTTCACACTCAAGTCCTCAACGACTTCAGAAACATCTAAGCAAGGGCTCTAACAGAAGGATAACCGAGGCATAAATGCCATAGGAATAGGTAAGCAGAAACAGAGACAACACCAACAAAAATGAAATGCGTAAGGATATTTAGGTAGTATATGTCATTCTTCTCATCACCCCACCAAAGATAAACATCGTCAAATATCCTCAAAATAACAATAACGCTCGTCAAAAATCACTTAGTAGTTTAGCTCTATACATAATCTATGAAGCTAAGGCAAAAGTAAAGTTGGCTACAATACTTACCGTGGAGATGAAAAGAAAGAACTGCATTACTGAGTGGCTCCAGAGTTCTCTTATATAGGAGAGAAACTTGTTGTGCAAATTACAAGAAGAAGACAAAGATAACATATATCTCAAAACCCTTAAGCTGGAGCGTAGATATCGATCAAGGTCATCTTGGAACATCTCTGGTAAGGCCCTCTGGTTAGAGCCTTAGTAAGTACATCTGTTGTCTAGTCTCTAGAGCAGACGTGAGTAGTGGCGATAAGACCCTTCTGTATCATGTCATGAGTGCAATGACAATCCACCTCTATTTGCTTGGTCCTCTCATGGAAAGCATGGTTATTTACAATGAAAACAACCTGGTTGTCGCATTGGAGGTGTATGGAGAAAGGCACCTCGAGAGTCAGGTCAGTAAGAACAGATCTCACCCACATCATCTCTGTGCTAGCCTGCGCCATGACCATGTATTCTGACTCAGCACTAGATCTGGCAACCACATTCTGCTTCTTGCTCTTCCATGACAATAGGGAATTCCCTACGAACACGATGAAGCCTGAAGTAGACTTCCTATCCCTGGGACACCCGACATAATCTGCATCTGCACATGCTGTAACGAAAAAGGATGTACCTCTATGAAAGGAAGTCCCATGCCAGGTGATGCCTTCAGATACCTCAGAATCATATGGACCGCATCCATATGTGCCTACCTAAGTTGCTCCATAAACTTAGTCAAGCTAGGTGGTGGTCCAGAAGTAGGCACAAGAGCAGGTGGTGGTGGTGGTGGCAGTGGTTGTAGAGGAGGAGTAGGTGTAGGTGGTGGTATGACAGTAGGAGGAGGCATGTAGATCTCCTCATCAGAGTCTGATGGGGCTAGTCTGTCATCTATAGGAGAAAAATACATAACAGACTCAAAGAAAGTAACGTCAGCACAACATTGACAAAATATTTCCGCCGAAGCGGATCAAAGCAATGGTACCCCTTTGGGTACGAGAGTAGCCAACAAAAACACACTTGATAGCTCTGGGGGATATATTGTCACGACCTGGTGAGAAATCATGAACAGAAGTAACCGAACTAAATACACAAGACGTAAGTGTTGGAGCATAAGTTGTATGCGCCTATTGAGTTGTAGCAGGGTAAATGGATCCTGGAGGAGATCCATTTACCCCATCCAGTGTTTAGTCCCATACCGCCTAGTGGTGGGACTTGGAGGCTCTGGAGAGGCTATATAAGGAGCCCCAGACCTCCTGTACTCATTGAGAAAGTGCAATGCATACTATGCCCCTTTGAGGGCTTCTCCCGTGGTTTCATCCCGCTCCTCACGGAGTAGGGTTCCACGTAAAATCCCGCGTTCATTCTTGTTCTTATTTATTTTATCCATGTTTACGCTTCCGCTTCCGATTTTCTAACATGGTATCAGAGCGGGTTCGATTCTCGCGGTTTCATGTTCTTGATTTATTCGAGATTTGATGTTATGTAAATTATTCAAGATCTGTTGAAGAGTTGTTTTTGTTTGGGTTTCATGAAACCCTATTTTCTGGAATTTCTACGCCGTCTTCTCCAGATCTCCTTCCAGCCTCTTCTTGATCGGCTCAGGCGAAGCACCGCCACTCCCGTGCGAAAAAGTATTCAGACTTCAGCCCCCCTTTCAGGTCTATCCCCAAGACGGCACCCCTCGAACGCAGGCGCACCTCCAGACGATCGCGCACGAAGCCCTCGGCAACCCTCCAGGCGGATTCCCCTTCAGACTCCAGATCACCAGCGGCGCCACCGCAACCTCTTTTCTTGGTGCCTCTCCTATGCGGCGCAAGCCGCAACCACAGGCGGGATGATGCTCCAGCCGCAACCTCCAGGATCAGAAGGCGTCGTCATACGCGAAGCCCGCGCGAGTCCCTCTCATCGCTCCAGGCGATCCCCGCGCGTGGTGCGCGATACCCTCATCAGGAGCCCCAGGCGGCGCTCCAGATCGGCGCCATCGGCTACACGAATGCCCCAGCCGTGCTCCGCTTCTCTGGGCGGTGGCGTTTCCAGTCCTCCAAGAGGCGCACCCCCGCGCAAATCCACAGCAGAGCGGACCCCTTTGCGCTCCGTGCTCCCGGCGCGCGCATCTCCCTTGCGGCGTGAATCCTAGGCGTGCTCTCCAGGTTTCACACGACTATTCCGTCACCCCTCCAGGCGTTCTTCATTCCAGGCGGTGGGGCAGCGCAATCCCATCGAATACTTCTCACGCGCAGGTGGCGTGTAGCGGCTCCTTCCATTGCATACTTGGCGGCGGCATTTCGAGGGGGTTCCCAACACGGGAACCCTAAAGTAGCGGGCTCGTGCCCTTTATTAAAAAAAAAGTAATCGCTTGTTTGGGCTGCGGTGTCATTAAAAAAAAGGAAAAAATTGTTAAGGGGAGGGTCTTGTTGGACCAATTTGTATAAAAAAAGAGACTGTTTTTTTTTGGGCCGAGGGGGCCAATTATAAAAAAAAATAGAGGAATTTGAAAAGGCACGTATTAAAAAAAAAGCCGTACGCAAATATTTTGCAAAAAAAAATTGAAAAGCCGTATTTAAAAAAAAGGTTGAACGGCTTATGTTAAAAAAAAAACAACAAAAAAAATCATCATGGCGGCTATTAAAAAAAATGACAAAGCCGCAAGTTTCATGTTCTTGTTGTTTACCCCCTATTTATCTTGTCTTCTCCCAACTTTGTCGAAGTTCATGTTCCGACAAGTATGGGAGAAAGGGGGAGTATATGTAGAGTCACAGGTCTATTCTATTCTTCCAGATCCAGATTCAGATGCCAGTCTCCAGACCAGCCATATTTTTCAGACTCTACAAGTTGTTCAGATGAAGAGATTCCATGCGCAGTTCCAGATTCGACATTCAGATTCCGAGTCCCAGTTTGATGCGCAATTGTTCAAACTCGATGATCATTGTTTCCGAGTCTCCAGTTTCAGATACGCACAAGTGTACGGTCATTGTCAGATGTGCATATGTTGCCATCAGTGTCAGAGGTCCCCATCATTCTTGTTGTTGTTCGGCCAGAGTTTTCATGTGAGCCATAGGGACTCCAGAGCAGAGGACCATTCCCTTGAGGGCAAGGGTTTTCATGTGGTATCATAGGTACACCAGAGCAGTGCACCATTCTCTGTGCCAGATGGGAGAGACCCAGTTCTCCGACGAGGAGACTTCAGGCGCAGTTTCAGACTCGATGGTCAGATTCCGAGTCTTCAGTTGACTCACACTCCAGCCCGTTCGTCCTCCTCACCTGCACGGCATGAGAAGCAACGTCCTCGACTGCAGCAAAGTGCGCGTTGGGTTGATATTGTCCATAGTGTCTTGTAGCGTTGAGTTGAGTTTCTGTCTGTTTGTCCAAGCTGAGCATTGCATGCTCCAGCTTGAGGGGGAGTGTTGGAGCATAAGTTGTATGCGCCTATTGAGTTGTAGCAGGGTAAATGGATCCTGGAGGAGATCCATTTACCCCATCCAGTGTTTAGTCCCATACCGCCTAGTGGTGGGACTTGGAGGCTCTGGAGAGGCTATATAAGGAGCCCCAGACCTCCTGTACTCATTGAGAAAGTGCAATGCATACTACGCCCCTTTGAGGGCTTCTCCCGTGGTTTCATCCCGCTCCTCACGGAGTAGGGTTCCACGTAAAATCCCGCGTTCATTCTTGTTCTTATTTATTTTATCCATGTTTACGCTTCCGCTTCCGATTTTCTAACAGAAGTAACCGAACTAAATACACAAGACGTAAGGGAGAACAGATCCTTCTCGGGAAATGCAATCGAGAAAGGGATCTTCTCTCCCAACACAGAAGAGGACATGCAGTTCACTAGATAGCAGGCAGTGAGGACCGCACCACCCTATTAAGTGTGAGGAGCATGAGTCTAAATCAATAAACTTCTGATCACAACAAGTAAGTGACGGTGTTTGCGTTTGATAATACCGTTCTGTTGGGATGTATAAGCACATGAGGTTCGGTGAATAATGCTAAGAGATCTGAGAAACTCATAAAGCTGCAAGATGCATAACTCTAGAGCATTATTAGAACGTAGATATCTGACATTTGCAAAAAAAATCTTTTTCTCATTAATGAAAGATTGGATAACGGACCCAGCATCAAACTTATTCTTCAATAAGAAAACCGAAGGAAGTCTAAAAAATCATCAACAAAGGCCGGATGAAAATGGTGTCCCTGGTGATCAGGGACACGACTCGGACCCCAAATATCTAAATAGAGGAGCTCAAACAAGTGAGAACTCCGACTCTGACGAGATGGAAAGGAGGAATGGTGGTGCTTCCATGTTGGCATGCCTCGCACTGGAAGGAAGATTACGTGAAAATCTGCGGGAGGACATGACAATTTCTAAAGAGGAATGTGGCCGAATAGAAGGCGCCACCGATACGGTGAGACTGGTCCAGTAGGAATAGTGGGGCCACCAACATGAGGAGGATGGACCGGTCTATAGAGCCCATGCTACTAACGGTCACATCCAATTATTCTGCCGTGAGTATGTCATGAAATACAAGAGACAAAGGGTAAAAAATGACACAACAATGTGGATCTTTAGTAATCTGACTAATGGAAAGTAAGTTCATCTGAAAATCAAGGGCATATAAAACATTCTGAAGAGGCATGGATGGCGTCAGATGCACCTCCCCCTGTTCTGTGATGGGTAAGTGGACCCCATCAGCAATAATAACCCATCTACTGAGAGGTATAGTCCTGTAGAACCTCGGTCGGGCTCTGTCTCCACATAGATGGTGGGGTGCACCAAAGTCTCATGATCCACTCTATCATATCAACACCGCTACTACCAGAAAAATCGTAAGCGATACCTGAGGAGCTCGAAGAGGCTCTGACTGCAACAACAATATTTGTAGATCCTGTAGTGGTAGTGTCTGCAACTGGAAATATAATCTCTCTTATACGAGAAACAATGTTATCCAGGCAAGGATTAGCCTGGGAAGCAGAAGCCTCTGAAAGCTCAATATATTCTACCACACGAGCAAACGTAGGATACCCATGTTTCCGGTAGCATGTATCCTCTGAGTGTCGTGGACAATGGCAGTAGGTGCAAGGACCACGCTGACGTCCACTGGATCTGCCACGGGGGATGCATCCTCTGAACCGGGTAGACCCTCCTCTACAGTGAGAAGTGGACATCATTGAAGAGGGTTGTGGAGTGGCAGTAGGAGGAATAAGGAGCATGTTGAGACAGCTATAGATCTCCTCCATGGGAGGTATGGTTGCTCCACTGAGGACTTGTGTACATGCAACATCAGACTCTGGGTCGAGCGCAGATAAGAAAACTCCAACCATCGTGGAGTTTCTGTATGTCATTTGTTGCTCCGTGGATATCATAATAAGCATGAAGCTGTGAAACTTCTCAAACATGCCACGGAGCAAGGAGTAGAACATATGCCGAGGACGACCATTTTGCTTGGCACTGTAATATCAAACTGAAGCTGAAGAATCTTGGACCCATTCTTTGCTTGGGCATAGGTGGATGCCAAAATGTCCCACATCGCCTTGGCAGTGGGCTGATGCACAATATCATTTGCTATCTCCATGGTGAGAGTCTCGGAGAGCCAAGTATACGCATACACGTCATCTAGCTTCCAAGAAGCATTGGTCCCAGTCTTATCCGTCGGTTCTGGCTCAATCAGGATGTGCTCCTTGTTATTGCACTGCATGAGGGGGAGAAACTGCATGCACCATAACTCATAGTTGGTCCCATCCACCTTTACGATGGGAGCCATGCCCTTGAAGGCACCAGACAAAGAAAAAATATCACCCTTGTTCTCTGACATGAAGAATGACTGAAAAACGGACCTTGACTGGGAAGTAGACCAATCTGAGTAAGTCTACACGATCATATGGAGGAATGGTCGTATGTGTAGACTCATACAACCATCCTCGTCAATCCTCGGTGTGCGCTAGGGTCAAAAAATGCGATTTATAGGTCTGAAATCACATTTTCCGATCAGAATCAAACTGTTTTAGGGTCACATCAGACTGTTGGGAATCGTGCAAGGTCGGAGGAAGGGATGGTGGTGCCATCGACTCGTCGCAACAACCTGGAGGGGGCCCAGGAGGTGGTGCTAGGGACTTGAGGAGCTCCTATGCGATGATTCGGAGTGCCAGAGGTGGTGAACGGTGGCATTGGATGTTGCTCGGAGAGCATGTTGTGCTTCCATGCGACGACGGTGACGTGCGGAGGCTGCAACTGCAGAGGGCAGCGGTGATGACGGCTAGGGCTGGTGGTGGGGTATGAAATTAGGTTAGCGCTCTGATCTAGGACTGTCGCTTTGATACCATGTGGGTATGAAAAGAAAGATCTGCATCACTGAGTGTTCATAGGGTTCTCTTATATAGGAGAGAAACCTGTTGAGAAAATTACAAGAAGAAGACAAAGACAATAGAAAATCCATAAGCAATATAAAAGATAACAAATATCTCAACACTTGCTATTGCATCCAGATTCACATTAGTACTTTCAAAAGTAGGGAACTCCATAACAGTTTCCATGAGCATGAAGTAGTTTATACCAAAAAGTTGGGTGGCATGTCTTGTCTCAACCCCTAATTTGAGGTCATCTCTTTGTAGATGCATCATAATCAAATGAGATGAAGATGCCAAATTCGCATATGGAGGTTTGCCAAACTTTGCCAACACCTCTCAAATAGTGGTTAAACATGTGGTAGTGAATGCAAGGAGAGTAGGTGCGATCACAATTACGACCAGAGTCATGGCATCGACCTCCTTGAGGACTCTAACGACCACCTCGTCCATATGTCACAAGAAAAGCAGAGTTCTATGCACCAAGTGCAGGGTTTTTTTGTCCAGTGGAAGCCTTGAATTGATGCAGTTGATCAAAGATAATCTCCTTGATGGGGGGAAAGTATCAGATGTGAGGAATAAGCCATTCATGATCCGATAACGAAAATGTAGACGATCAAGGAATCTGTAAACTTGCAACTCAGATTGCTCTGCCACCTATTTGGCACAATATGCTCGCTGAAAGATGTCAAGTTCCTCATATACCTTTTTCCTATAAAAAAGTTCTTCATATAGGTTGGTGAGCGGCATGTAGTATTCTGTAAGTCGTGACTTGGTTGTTTGATGTGAATATGTCTGGGAAAGTTCATCCCACATGTCCATAGCTGTCTCCTTATACAAGAGATCGTCGTGATGCTGGGCTTGACACTTTTAAGGCAAGTTCCTAACTAGTGTTCCGTAAAACATAATTCCACAGATATGATAACATATATTTTAATCCCTTGGATAGTGTACTTATATCGCATCTTCAAAATGCGCTATCTATAACATGTTTAAAAAACGTGTCAATAGTGTTATTTATAAATATACTTGGACTTCACAAGAAATGGAGATTATATATCACATTACGAAATGTGTTACCAAATTTGTACACTTTTGATAATGCATTTCATAAATGCGTTATTCATTAGACATTTGGAACTTACAAAAAACGTGGTATATATAACACATTTACAAAATGCGACATTGATAACACATTTTGAAGACGTGATATAACTACACTATCTAGGGAATTAAAATATATGTTACCATATCTGTGGAATTGTGTTTTCCGGGAACATGAGTTAGGAACTTGTCTCCGACACTTTTAGTTATCCATGTTATGATTAAATAATTGTCGCCCATCCAGGAATCATATTCCTTGTATGTTTCCTACATAAGTTCCTTCGTTAGAACATACATCTTTCCCTGATCACCTATGAACACCTAAAAGGCCCGAGAACAAAGCACATAGCTGCCTGCACCTTTGAGTTTGATAGATTTCCCTTGAACCATCATGGAAGATGTAGATATAAGGGGTTTGGCTGGAGTTGTAGTCATTGCGGTAGGGGAGAAAAATCAACAAAGTCCATAATCAGATTATTCACGCATGAGTATCAGTATTGATCTTCTTGAGTATGGCGAGTACAAAGGCAACTTGGATCATACACACACTGAGAAAGATGACAATGCAAGAAAAGGGCAATTAGGGCATCAACCTGTAGTCGAGGGGCCCCACACATAGCAAGGAAATGACGTGGGATGGCACACCAGGGCAACATCCTGCTGCCCAGGTGGTTGGCAACGTCGCTACGACCCCTACGGGGGCTAAAGGTACACACGAGGTGGTTAGAGTCCCACACCTAGGATTGGACGCTTGCATGGAATGGCTGGCGATAGTGGCTGGCCCGCGCATGAGAGGAGACCAGCGCAGGTGTGGTTGTCGACACAGGAGAGGGTTTGGGGTTCTGGTGAGGATTTTGGGTACGAACTCTGATCTAGGGATGTGGAGAAAAATTGAGAACCCAATGGAAGGAATTTGACTCAAGGGGTAGGGTTTCTTATAAAGCGTGAAATCCTAGGGACTTATAAGTGGCAATCACATAATAGTCCTTAAAGGGTTATAAATAGGAATAATGAACTTCAAAATAAACTAAAAATAGAAACCATGTTACCTAGCTACAATTGCCAAACGTGACGCTAATAGATATATTGCGTGTGTATCTTATGGTATGTTTGCTTATATGGCAGGAGTTCAACCAAATCCGTAGAGCAGGTGTTTTTATATCAGACAAGAACTATATATTGTATGTGCATATTGATGTTCCACATGGAGGACATATAAACACTAGGTTAAACACGAAAAACAAAACGACACAAGTGTGGGAAAGATCAGACCTGCCGTTTCCCACGAGAAAAAGATGCTCTTTATATACAAATCACGAAATAAACAAAGAGAAGAATGGAGAAGGCCATCCAAAAAGTCGGCCATACCTCACATCAGTACAAGGACATCTTGATTTGAGAGGTCTGGTCAAGGGAGATATAGCAAGGCCAAGAGCATGGAAAGGTGTCAAGCAAGTACAACAACCAAGGAAACAAATCATCCAAACATCCGCCAACTTGCACAGGTAATAAAGTGAGCCACAAGGTCCTACGTGAAGACACATGTGGTTGGCCACATTGAACGAATGCTCTTTTGGGTATATGAACCATTTCCCATACATATATAGGATGCCAACCCGATACATTGCATTTTTTATTCTGACCATAAACGTTGGGACCCTTTTTGTAATTTACTCTCATTTCTTTGATGCTTTATCTTTCATGGTTGTGCTTTTCCATGGCATTTCATTAGAAAATTTAAATAACTTGAACAAAATAGACTACCATATGTAAATGAACATTAAGAGATTTAGCAAGGCACTTCTTAAAAAGGATACAATCTAACATAGATTATATGGTAAAATTTTAAAAGAAAATAACCATGTGAGAAAAATTCAACTGTCTTGAAGTCATTTTCAAGGTATCTTTGAAAATAATAAAAAAAATCTGTAAACAAGCCATGGAATTTAATAATCAACAATATGCAGGAAAATTGTGGATCAATCGAAGTCTACATTGTACCCATGAATAATGTAAAAGTAAAATAGAAGATAATTGATTGCCACCTGTATATCAATGTACAATGTGTTGACTTCTTCTTGAGAGTAGTTCAATCCAAATTCATCAATAAAGCTACTATCTATCCGTCTATTGATGATCTTCTTTTCTACTAAAATTCTTCACCGAGAATTCATCAAGAAGCCCAAAATTAGGCACACTGGCTGAATTATCAGAAGGCAATTTGCGGATACAGTCAAGAATATGTTGAACATCGCGATGAAGCCTATAGAAAATTAGGACAGGCATTAGAAAAAAAATACAAATACATAAACCACCTAATCCATTGCGAAACACACCAAATACCTGTTCTTGCATTGGGGAGTCTTTATTTCAATATTAGAGAAGGCTTCCGATAGGTGAGAATGGAAAATTTCAACAACTTGTCTGTATAAGAAACAAAGATTTCGTTACACATTCAGCAAAGGGAACTAAAAAACTAGAACAAACACGTTTAAGAAACAGGTCATGATGATGAATCCTTAAAAAAACTCCATAATAAATGAAAACCAACCAAATTGGACAATTGAATCGTTTAAGACCATAACAGAGTTTCAAAAACAATAAGATCTACAAAGTAATAGACATTTACATTAATGCAACATGACAAAAGAAACTATCCTTAGTTGGAGCAAATAGCAAGAGCAGAAAACAGCCTTTCAAATGATAATCTTATGATAATAATTTTTTTAACAGAAATTTCCAACTCATCAGTTCCAGAACATTTCCATGCACTGGCAGCTAGTAGTTAAAAAGTATACAGCATCTACAATCAAGTGTGAATAATTGACTGACAATTCCAGAAATTCCACAAAGAATGTTCACTCGAATATAACATACCTAAAGATTCTATGGACATCTGTATCAAGCAGAATTTGGGATAATATCCTATGAAGATAAGATACTTCCTGTAAACAAGAAAACCTTTCAGATAAAACAAAGAAAGCAACTAGAGGGAATAACAACAGAGCAAAATCTGGTTTTCGATATCATATTCATAATATTTAGGAAATGTCTAACATAGTATCTTTTAACAAAAAAAGAATGTACATCCAGCAACTTACTTTTGTAACTGCTCGGGCAAACATACTAGGTTGCGGATCATTATCCTCGGGGCCATTCCAAGTCTCAACAATTTGAGGCAACTTACGAAGGTTTACCAGTAACCTTTCTCTCATTATCTGGACCAACTTAGAGTGTATCTCATCACGATGAATCCTATAGTCCTGGAAAGAATGTGAGACAGAAGATAAAATATGCTTACTGCGTGCAATCTAACACAGATAAACCACAAAACACCAAAAACAGATCAAGTGAATGATTCCCTAGCTTAAGGGACAACATCATATATAAAAAATAAACCTAACAGAATAAAAACTACTACAAAGTAGAGGAAAGGGAGGATGGCGGGTGGGGTACGTAGGGCGTGCGAAGTGCGTAGGGAGCGTCGGGGGGGTACGGCGGATGGGACTCGAGGGTCAGCTTGGGAGCGACGTGTGGATGATTATCGCAGGCCTTTTGGCGATCGGTGGCTTCCTGGGCTTCGGAGGGCGTGGAGACCTAAGGCGCGGGGTGCTGCGATTGCGTTCGAAAGGGAGAGCCGTGTTTTCTCGCGGTCTCATGCTACTATGGCTGATGGTGGCGATGGCGGCTGGACCCGGGTTTCCCATGCTAAGCCGGGTAAGCGTGTTGCTTCCGCTGTGATTCTCGGGGCCATTCTGCGTCCGAGTGCTTTGTTCCCCCTCGCTGTTTTCTTTGTGGAAGGCTAGGCCATCGGAGGACTTCCTGCTGGTCTTCTTTGGCCGTTTCAAGGTCGCGGTTTGTTGCCCACCCGGGGCGTGTTCTTGCTCCTCGCCAGCTTGGAGGTCGCGACTATCGTTCCTTCGCCCAGGTGGTGGCGGGTGGTGGGTGTTCCCCTCCCTTGCATGAGGGCGCTGGCGGTGCTCAGGTCGTGGGTCCTTCTGCTCCTCCTCTTTCCTCGGGTTCGGTCTTGCATGGCTCCATGGCGGGCGGGGTAGCGTCGCTTGAGGCTACGGCGGTTGTGGACGTGGATGTGGAGTCTGCTCTGGGGGATGGTGTGGAGCTTCCGAAGCTGGCGGTGCAGGTGCAGTCGGGATCCGCTGGGGCCAGCGACTTCGCGGTGGTTGGGGGGGCTTCTGTGGAAGGCTCGGAGGGGGGGGATGGGCCTGCTTTGGAGGTTTTGCTGTCGGGGCAGGCGGGGGTGGGCGGTTCGTGCGCCCGTACGGGACCGGCCTCCGATCTTTCGGTCCTGGTTGGGGTGCTTCGGAGTCGTCCTGTCGAATGGGAGTCTATTCGATCTGCTACGATGGATTTCCTGGGCGATGGCTTTGGGGGGGATTTCCTCTCCCTCGATGCGGTTCGTTGCTGTGTTAGAGTTCTCTCCCCGGAGCAACGGGAGAGATTCATTCATTCCCAGGGCGTTGCAGGTGTCCATTGGCGTAGTTTGCGGGTATCTGACGGTGCTGTGTTCTCGACGGAGGTCCGGGCTGCTGTGGTTCGAGGGGTGCCTTTCCTTTCGAGGACGGTTCATGCTCTCTCGAAGGCCTTCTCCGGCTGGGGGCAAGTCCTCCAAATCCTTGACGACGGTCTCGCTCCTGGTGCTGACTGGCGGTGCTGTCGGGTGCTGGTCGAGGCTCCGTCAGCGTTCTTTGCTGATTTGGCGGGGAAGACTCGCTTTGAACAGTTGTCTTTGGGTCGCTGGACTTTTACCCTGGAGCTCTCTCTTTTTCCTTCTCCGGCGAGGCCGGGCCCGTCTTCTCCGGCGGCTGGGCGGCAGGGCTTTTCCGACGGTTCTCCGGCAGACCGGGAGCCTGTGTTAACGGGTGACGGTTCATCTCCTCCTTGCCACGTGGTTCTTTCTGAGGCCTTTTCCGAAGCGTCGCCATGCATGGCCTTTTCTTCACGTGGGGGCGAGGAGGCTCTTCGATTCTCGCAATCAAGGGGGACCTTCCAAGATTTGGTGGCGGTTCAGATCCCCGAATTCCATTCGTCGGCGGATGCCGTTGTTCTGGACATTGATTCGTCTTCTCCTGAAGTATCCTTTATGCCGGCGGATTTATTGCAGGTGGTCCCCTCACAGGTCAGGACGTTTATCCCTTTTAACCCTATGGTCGGTTCTATTTGGGCCCCCCTTCAGGTTTCTTCGGAGCAGTATCTTTCGGATCCGGTATCGGGCTCGGATATTTGGGCCCCCATTCAGGTTTCTTCGGAGCAGTTCCTTTCGGATCCGATATCGGGCTCGGATCTCCTTCTCGGTTCGGAGCATCTTATTAGGGCTTCCGAAGTCGTATGCCCTCGTCCTATTAGAGCGGTGCCATTCTCTGGCCACCTGGAAGGTCCGCTTTCTCCTTCTACCCCGGTGTCCCAGTCGCTGCTTCTTTTTTCGGGAGATGCTTCCCTTTCGCTGGCTGGGGGGGACGCTGTGGTCCTCTATCAGGTCTCTGCGGGGCAGCCACCTTCTCAGGCTAACATGGAACCGCTCTTCTCTGATTATGGGGTGGCGTCGTCCCCTATTTCTGATGCTTCTGTGGTGGTGGGACTTTCTCCTTCGTCCCGTTATGGCCGAAGTTACTCTCGGAGGTGGCACTTTTACTCTAGTCCCGTTGCGGTTTCTACTTGCCAATCTTTGCGCGAGGCTGTTGCGGAGGCGGCAGGCCTTGATCGCCTTGCTGACCAGCGCCAGGCTGATATTTGATGGCCCCTCTCGGCATTGGTGTTTTTTGTTGGGGTTTTCCTTTTTGGGCTTCCATTTGTGTTTTTATGAAGATTGTATCTTGGAACGTGCGTGGCTTGGGTGATGTGGATCGTAGGCGCATCTTGGGTTCGCGCCTTGTTGAATGGTCTTGTGATATTGCGTTCATACAGGAGACGAAGTTACCGGCGGTGGACGATGTTATCTGGCGTTCCTTTGGTGCTGGTCAGCTCAACGAATTCCGTGCGCTGGATGCTATGGGTGCTAGGGGCGGTGCTCTTTTGGCCTGGCGATCGTCGCAATTTTCTTTTTCGTCGTGTAGGCTGGGCCGTCACTCTATTTCGGTGCTGTTAATTTGCGGGCGGTCTAATATTCGTCTGGCTTTTTCTTCTGTTTATGCCCCTATTTGTCATGTTGCCCGACGTGAGCTGTGGGAGGACCTAAGGGAGGATGCTATTGCCTTTGGTGACGTGCCCTGGTTGATTGGCGTGGATTTTAATGTAACTCTGCATGCTCAGGATCGCCCACGTGGGCGCGGTGGTCTTGATCCGGGGTCCTCGGATTTTTTGGAGCTCGTAAATGATTTGGCCCTTGAATCGCTGGTACCAAATGACATCTCTTTCACGTGGCGGAATAGCTCCTCGCGGTCGCGGATTGACCGCTTTTTGGCAAATAACTCTATGATGGAATGCTTTCCTTTATGTTTCGTCTCCTCGAAACCGCGTTCTTTCTCGGATCATAATCCTATTTTTTGGTCAAATGGGGAAGAGACCCGTCCTCATTGCATATTCCGCTTTGAGCGCTCTTGGCTGATGGAGTCTGGTTTTCGGGACTTGGTTCGGCACCATTGGTCTCAGCTTTCACCTTCGGGCAGTGCCGCTAGACGATTTGATTTTAAGATTTCATCCCTCAGGAAGTTGCTGGCGTCTTTTAAGGACATTCGCTCGGCCCGCATTGCTACCCGCGTGGCGGCTGATGAAATCATTTTGCGGTTCGACCGAATTGAGAATGATCGTGACCTTAATCAGGAAGAATTGCTTGCTCGCGCCGATGCTCTGGATAAGGTGAGGCTTGAGGATCGGAAGCGTGTGGTGGAATGGCGCCAACGTTCTCGGATGCGTTGGTTGAAGGAGGGAGACGCCAATACCACGTTCTTTCACAGGGTAGCTTCGGGTCGTCGGCGATCCAATTCTATCTCTTCTCTGATTATTAATGGCTCTCAGGTGCAGGGGGAGCGGGAGTTGGGTATGGCTGTGATGGCATATTTTAAGGAGTGGTATGGGTGCAGGGCTCGGCGTCAGTGGCGGTGGTCGGGTAGGGGCGCCTCTGTGCTCCCTCAGGCGGATGCTAATCATCTTACACGTCAGATTACGTTGGAGGAATTGAAAGAGGCGGTTTGGGCTCTTAATCCAGACGCGGCCCCGGGTCCGGATGGCTTCCCCGTGTTTTTCTATCGGGAATTTTGGGATGTCATTTCTCAGGATGTTCTGGCAGTCGCTCGCGACTTTTGCTCTGGCAACAACGGTTTTAATAAGCTTAACAGGTCGATTATTGCCCTCATTCCTAAGTCCTCTTCTGCCAACCGCATTGAGGATTTTCGGCCGATCTCCATTTCAAATGGCATATACCTTATCATTGCCAAGGTCCTGGCTCGTCGGCTGGCTCCGCTTCTTGATTCGCTCATCTCGCCTACTCAGGCGGCTTTTATTAAGGGACGACAAATCAGTGATTGCTATGCGGTGGCATCCGAAATTATTCATGCTTGGCACAGGAATAACGTTAGGGGGATTCTCTGGAAAATCGATTTTGCTAAAGCCTACGACTCGCTGGATTGGCGGTTTCTATGGTCTGTTCTTAAGAGG
Source organism: Ottelia alismoides (assembly GCA_037367405.1). Classification (NCBI taxonomy): domain Eukaryota; kingdom Viridiplantae; phylum Streptophyta; class Magnoliopsida; order Alismatales; family Hydrocharitaceae; genus Ottelia; species Ottelia alismoides. Next base: position 228,572 of record JAZKJV010000948.1, on the reverse strand, counting down.
CGGGGATTCCCCTCGTTATGGATTTCGTGGGTGCGTCGATGCGTTTCGACGGCCTCTCTTTCGGTTATCCTCAATGGCCGTTTGGCGGGGGGCTTCTTCCAGCCCCGCCGGGGGATTCGCCAAGGCTGCCCCCTTGCTCCTTTACTTTTCGTCCTGGCAGCTGATGTGTTATCCACCATGACTCATAACGTCGTCGCGGCTGGTCTGTCCCGTGGCTGTTCCCTTGGGCCCTATAGTATTCCGATTATTCAGTTTGCGGATGATACGATTTGCTTCATCGAGGGCGAGGAGTCCAATATTGCGGGGATGGCTACCACATTGGAGCTCTTTAGTGAGGCGTCGGGGCTTCTCATCAACTATAACAAATCCTCTATGGTTCCCTTTTCCACTCCCCCTGAGGAGGTCGAGGTCTGTTCGCGGATCTTGCGTTGCCCTGTTGGTGTTCTTCCTCTGGATTATCTTGGTCTCCCGCTGTCAATTGGCCGTGCTTGCTTACGTGATTGGCAGTCGCTGGTGGATCGTTTGGAGGCACGCTTGGCTGGCTGGCGTGCCGCTATCCTCTCTCGGGGTGGTCGTTTGGTTCTTCTCAAATCGGTACTATCTTCTATTCCAATCTACTTCTTCTCTGTGAAAGGTATGCCTAAGGGGGTTCGTCGGCGGCTGGACTCTTGCTTGAGAAGCTTTCTTTGGGGGAAGAAGGGGGCTGCGCGCAGCGGCGTTCCTTTGGTCGCTTGGGATGAGGTTGCTCGGCCAAAGAAGGAGGGGGGGCTGGCGGTTAGAAGGTTGGATGTTGTGAACCAGGCTCTTCTCCTCAAATGGGTGATTCGTCTTTGGGGTCCGGAGGACAATCTGATGCTTAATTTCTTGAGGTTGGCAGTGGGGGTCGACCGGCTTTTGGGTCCGGATGCTCGCCTATTGGGATCTTCCTCTCACTTTTCTCGTGATATTGGCAATACTTTGGCTCGTAATCGTGCTCTCTTTGTCACTAAGTTGGGGGATGGCTCGCTCATTCGCTTCTGGGGCGACGATTGGACTGGCAGGGGGCCCCTTAAGGATGTTTTTCCTCGCCTTTTCGCGCTGGTGGAGGATAAAGACGCGAGGGTTGCTTCCTATTGGGATGGGGCTGCTTGGGGCCCCAGAATTGTGGCCAACCTTTCCGATCAGCGTCATCTGGAGTTCATGGCTTTACTGGAGGTTCTTGCGGACGCGCCTTCGCCATCGGTGGGTTGCGATCACTTATCTTGGAAGGACGGCTCTTTTTCCACTCGCGCGGCTTACCGGGCTCTTCTTCCGCCCTTGGTTGTGGCTGATGATTCCTTGCTTCGGGATTGTCAATTCTTTTGGGGCATCGGGGTTCCCGAACGAATTGGCATCTTCCTATGGCTCTTCCGTCGTGGGCGTCTCTTAACTCGCAGCCGGTGTGCCGTTCTCTTCCCTTCGATGTCGCCTACTTGTGGTCTGTGCGATCTGGAGGCCGAGACTTTGGACCACCTTTTCTTCCATTGTGGCAAAACGCGCGACATTTGGGCGGACTTGGTTTGGCTTGACGTCTCCGACTCCTCCTCCTTCTGTGGTAGCTTGGTTCGTTCTCGGGCAAGGGCTAGGAACGACATTCTCACTTCTATTGCTCGCCTATGGTGCATCTGGATTGGTAGAAATGAAGCCCTGTTTGCTGGCCAGAGATTCTACTCGGAAAACGTCCTTATCTCTGCTTCCCGTCTAATCCAGGATTGGTCTGTTGCTCAGGGGGTCCTTGCGGTAGTGGGGGTATCAGGTTGTGATACCTTCGGTTTTTTTTTTCATTGAGTTTTTTTTTTCTCTCCATTTTCTCTCCGCCTACTTGCTGTAAGTCTTTCTGTAACTTTTTTTCAATAAATTTGGGGCGAGCACCATCGAGTGCGTCCCCCGCTTTTGAGCTTAAAAAAAAAACTACTACAAAGTAGAGAAGCATATGCCTCTATATTTTTGATATCACATTCATCCGCACCAATTTTTTTTAAAAAAATATACATACACCTGCAAATTTGTGCCAGCCAACATGAATGCACACATCAATTTTTCATTAACTAATGACTTTTTTTTGAAAAGGTAAAAGGAGAAGTCCTGAGTTGGAACCCAGCACTAACACATTAAATAAAAACATCAGCATACAGATGTCCAGGCTAATATGAGAGCCTTGCTATGCTCAATAACATTCTCAATGTAGAACTCTTGACCGAGGAATATGAGTTCATTCCTGGAACACCAAATCGTCCAAAGGAGAGGAAATGGTACCGAGTTGTCTTCATGGGAGTTGCCACAAACTGAGCGGACGGAGGTCTAGAAGGAAGCCCAATTGCTCGACCCAAACCAAGAGATACCCGCCCTCTCCCAAACCTCGAAAGAGTAAATGTAGCTGGAAAAAGGTGCTCCATGTCCTCCAATGCATCCTCGCATCTTGAGCACACGTGTCTCCCATCCTCATGATCCTATATATGTGGGCTTTTGTCAATATGTGTCCATGACTCACAATCCATAAGAAAACTTGACGCGTCGTGGGATCATGTCCTTCCATTATATATCACAATCAAGTTGCAGCTCCTCATGTATCATTTCTCGGGTTGTCGTGAAAACTCTATAATCTTTCTTCACCGAAAAGGCCCATCTACCCATCTCCAGTGGACCCTTCCTCATGAGGATATGTCCACTTCCTCTAACTCTTGGCACAACTCCATGAACTTCCCCCAATGCTGCTCGGAAAAATCTGCCACAAAAGGAGGTGCCTAAGTATCGCCCTGTCAAACCTAATGTTAGGTGAACATCATGGTCCAATGTAAACACAAATAACCTAGGGTACCGATAACAGAGTGCACCCAATATAGTTTGATCATCGGATAACCAAATTTTGAAAATACTGCTATTGCCGACTGTTAGAAAATAGGAAGCAGAAGCAATAATAATAAACAGAGCATAAGAACAGAAATATGAAACATGGAAGACAAAGATTTTACGTGGAACCCTACTCCCTAAAGAGAGGGATGAAACCACGGGAGAAGGCCTCAAAGGGCCATATGTTGCATTGCAATTTCAAATCTGACTACAGGAGTGTGGGGCTCTATATATAGAACCCGCGGAGTCTCCACATCTCCAAACTGGTAGATGTGGGACTAAAGACTGGATGTGGTAAATGGATCCTGGAGGTATCCATTTACCCATCTACAACACAATAGACACACTACCAAATACTCCAACACTCCCCCTCAAGCTGGAGCATGCAATGCTCAGCTTAGACAAACAGAAAGAAACTCAACTCACAATACATGACACTACAAACAATATCAACTCAACGCGCACAACTCGGCTGTTGTCGATGACGTTGCTTCTCATGCCGTGTAGGTGAGGAGGACGGACGGGCTAGAGTGTGAGTCAAACAGAGGACTCGGAATCTGACCATCGAGTCTGAACAACTGTAGAGTCTGGAATCTGAATGGTCTGTGTTGGGAAAATAAGAAGAGAGATGTTTATTCCAGAAAGCCCTAGGGTCTCTTATACAGAGAAAACCCATGGGTAAATTACATAAGACGGAACATAGAATAAGAAAAAGTACGAAAGGTATACAGACTACATAATTCTTTCGACACTTCCCCTCAAGATGGAGCATAGATATCGATCATGCTCAGCTTGGAAGTACACTTCTGGAATGGTCCTTTGAGTAACGGTTTGGTGAAGATGTCGGCAGTCTGCTCCGTAGAACTAACATGTGAAGTAGAAATCAGTCCCTTCTAGATCATGTCTCTGGTGTAGTGACAGTCTACTTCAATATGCTTGGTTCTCTCGTGAAAGGCAGGATTATTGGCAATGAATAATACGGCTTGATTATCACACTATAGCTGCATGGGTAAAGGTACATCTACATACAAATCTGTCAATACAGCTCGGACCCACATCATTTCCGTACTAGCTTGTGCCATAGCCCTATATTCAGATTCTGCACTGGATCTAGCCACAACTGTTTGTTTCTTGCTTTTCCAAGAAACTAGAGAGCTACCCACAAACACCGCAAATCCTAAGGTAGACTTTCGATCTTTAGGGCATCCTGCATAGTCAGCATCCGTACACGTAGAAATAAATAAATTCGTTTCCTTTCTGAACAACAGCCCTGTGCCTGGAGAGGATTTCAGGTACCTGAGTATCATATATATAGCATCCATATGTACCTGTCTCGGTTGTTCCATAAGCTGACTTACCCGGCTAACTGCAAGTGCAATGTCAGGCCGGGTTATAGTGATGTAAAGGAGCTTTCCCACCATTTCTCTGTACCTTCTCTTGTCCACTTCTTCTGTATCATCATCATATAATTTCATACTAGGGTCCATAGGAGTAGTAGATGGTCTGCATCCAACCATGCTTGTCTCAACAAGCATATCTGTAATATATTTCCTCTAGGTCATTACTAGACCCCGTGCATTCCTGGCGAATTCTAACCCCAGAAAGTATCGTAATGTGCCAAGGTCCTTTGTAACAAATTGACGGCCCAGCGTTGCTTTAATCATCTCTATTCCCTGAGCATCATCTCCTGTAACCAAAATGTCATCAACATACACCATGATGACAACTGTACCTCGGGTCGTCCTCTGGATGAACAACGAGTGGTCTGCATTGGATCTCTTGAATCCATTTTCTCCAATCAGATGGGACAGCTTCTGGAACCATGCTCTTGGGCTCTGTTTAAGACCATAAATGGCCTTATGAAGTCTACACACCATATGAGTCTCCCCCTCAGCAGCAAATCCCGGGGGCTGCTGCATGTAACTTCCTCCTGTAGATCTCCATACAAGAATGCATTTCTAACATCTAACTGAAACAAGGGCTAATCACGTACCACAGCTACGGACAGAAGAATACGAAGAGTGGAGTGGCGGGCGACTGGAGAGAACGTATCTATATAGTCCACTCCATAGGTCTGAGTGAAACCACGTGCAACTAGCCATGCCTTATACCGAACAAGACCGCCATCTGCATGATACTTGACCGTGAATACCCATTTGCAGCTAACAACAGACGCCCCTGAAGGAGCGGGAACCAAGCTCCATGTGCCCTGTGACTGTAGGGCAGCCATCTCCTCCTCCATTGCAGACCGCCAGCAATCAGATTTCAATGCATCCTGATAGGTCTTTGGAACTTCCACTGAAGATAATGCCACGGCAAATCTCTGAAAGTCCCCGATGAGGCGATGAAAGGAGACCTGTGAGGCAAGAGGATATGAAGCACAACTGCGTTTCTGCTTTCTTAACGCAATAGGAACATTCAGATCATCAACCGCTGAACTCGCTGGAGCTGATGTATTAGAGACCAATCTGTCACCTGCAGGTGAAAAATACATAACAAACTCGAAGAAAGTGACATCAGCACTGACAAAATATTTCCTGTGAATAGGATCATAGCAACGATATCCCTTCTGCGTCCGATAATATCCCACAAAGACATATTTGACAGCTCTAGGTAAGAGCTTATCAAGACCTGGTGATAGCTGATGAACAAACACAACAACTCCAAAAACACGAGGGGTTAGTGAGAATAATTCTTTATCCGGGAAAACAACCGAAAGAGGAATTTTCTCACCAAGAACCGTGGACGGCATACGATTTACCAAGTAACAAGATGTAAGAACGGCATCTCCCCAGAATGAGATAGGTGCACAACTCTGGATAAGAAGTGTTCGAGTAATGTCAAGCAGATGATGATGTTTTCTCTCAGCGACTCCATTCTGTTGGGAGGTGTAGGCACATGTAGTTTGGTGTATAATGCCTTTTGATCATAGATATTGTGAGAGAATCCGAGTACAAAATTCCAATGCATTATCAGTACGAATATTTCACATGGGATGAAAAAACATTGTTTACTTCATTGATAAGATTCTTAATGACATCACCAGCTTCAGATTTATTCTTTAACAAGAAGACCCACGACAGACGAGAGAAATCATCAACCACGACAAGATAAAACCTGTGCCCCTGGTGATCCGGGACACGACTGGGACCCCAAATGTCAACATGGAGTAACTCAAAAGGGGAGCCAGTGCTCCGACTCTGACGACTCAGGAAGCTAGTTCGATGATGCTTACCCAACTGACAAGCTTCACACTGGAAGGACGACTTGGGAGATATCTGAGGTAAAAGGTGACGCATCTTCTGTAGAGGGAGATGACCAAAACGTAGATGTCATGTATATGGAGAGACAGATCCAGCTGCATGAGAAGAAACTCCAGCATAAGAACAACGGTTCAGACGATAGAGACCATCCTGCTCAAAGCCACAACCAATCATCTTGCCCGTTAGAATGTCCTGAAATATAAGAGAAGAAGGGTCAAATATAGCGCGACAATGCAAATCTTTAGTAATCTGACTGATAGACAGTAAGTTCATCGAAAATTCCGGTGCATGTAAGACATTCCTTGAGATGCATGGAAGAGGATAACTGAATCTCCCCCTGTCCAACAATGGGGGAATGCGTCCCATTGGCAATGATCACCGACCTCCCTGGAGGAATCGCTCTATAGGAGATAAGTTTGTCTCTGTCTCGACATAGATGTCGCGTGGCACCAGAGTCCATGATCCAATCAGAGATATCTGATCTATAACATGTGGTAAAGGCACAAGCACTACCTGAGGTACTCGCTGTAGCATAAGTACTGGCAGAAGCAAATGCAACAATATCAGAAGGGCCTCTAGAAGAGTCTGTAGAAGCATGAGGCATAATATCCCATAGTCGAGCAACAAGTTCTTCAAATCTCTATTCCGAAGTAGAAGATGATGGAGATGCAACATGTTCTGCTACCCGTGCTGATGCTGGAAAGCCATGCTTCGAATAGCACGTATCCTCCGAGTGACCTGGGCGGTGGCAGAAACTGCACGGTGGACGAGACCGACCTCCACGGCACCCTGCTCCACGACCACGGCCACGAAATGAAGAAGAGGAACCACCTCTCCCTCTGGAAGCGGCCATCGCAGAGGGGGGTGGTGTAGGTGTGCTGGAGGGAACAGAAATGCGGCTAAGTCTCTGATAAACCTCCTCCATAGGAGGAATGGTAGCATCCGCTAGTATCTGTCATCTGGCCGCATCATATTCTGGATCAAGTGCTGCAAGAAGGACTCCTACCATGGTAGCATTGTGGAACGTCATCTGTTGCTCTGGTGTGGCCGTCAAAGGGATAGTGCTGTAGAGTTTCTCAAACATCCCCCTAAGAGATGTATACGTGGAATGAAGAGGTCGTCAATTCTGCTTCATGGTGAATATGTCGTGCTGCAGTTGTAGCATCTTGGTTTCATTCCTGACCTGGGAATATGTCGCCGCAAGAATGTCCCACATCGCTTTAGCGGTGGGCTGATGGAGGACATCATTAGCAATCTCCATCGACAATGTTCCTGACAACCAGACTTTGGCATACGAGTCATTGGCCTCCCACGAGGCATAGATCCCTGTCTTCTCTGTTGGCTCATCCTCGGTAAGAATGTGCTTCTTACCATTCGACTTCATGAGACTCATGAACTGCATCGCCCAGAGCTCATAGTTTGACCCATCCATGTTGACTATTGGCGCAGGACCTTTGAACGCGCCTATGGAGGGCATATCAACCTTGGATTCTGACATATCGCCGATGGAGAAGAGCTAGGGTTTGTAGACAGATTGACACTACACAAACTGCATAGGATTTGAGTGCGCATGTAGACGTTACGTACCCAAATCCATAGATCCGGAGGAAGAGGCGAGTACGATCAAGCCGACAGGAGATGCAGCGGTGCCGGCTAGAACAAAGCCGGCTGACGCGTGATCAGACGCGTGGCGGGGCCGGTTAGGGTGAGGACCGGGAGCCGCTAGGGCATGGCCTTGGCTGGCAACGAGAGGAGGCCGGGGCTGAGGACCGGCGAGGGAGGCCGGGGCCGAGAGAAGGGGCTGGGGCTGGCGTAGGGGCGGCGGGAGGCCCGAGAGAAGACGGGCGGCGGCGGCGGAAAGAAGAGAGGGGGGAGGCGGCGGGTGGGGGGTGGGATGAGCCCTAGGGTTTTGGCTCTGATACCATGTTGGGAAAATAAGAAGAGAGATGTTTATTCCAGAGAGCCCTAGGGTCTCTTATATAGAGAAAACCCATGGGTAAATTATATAAGACGGAACATAGAATAAGAAAAAGTACGAAAGGTATACAGACTACATAATTCTTTAGACAGTCTGAAATCTGCATCTGGAGAATATGAATAGACCTGTGACTCTACATATACTCCCCCTTTCTCATATACTGGTCGGAATGAATACATCGACCGAGTTGGGAGAAGACAAGATAGATAAGGAGAACCAAATAAGTCGTTTACATTTTTTTCCGGTTTTTCTCTGCACAAATTTTTTAAAGCCGTTTCACATCATTTTTTCGACTTTTCATATCGTCATTTTTTAAACCGTCTCAATTTTTTACGGCTTTTTTTCACACAATTTTTTTAACTATGCGTACGACTTTTCAAATGTAGGCGCCTTTTTCTCGAAACAGAAGCCTCCTCCTTCTCTTTTTATTTGTTTACAAAATATATCGACCCCAAATATTTTTTTAACGGGCCCCTTCTGCAAACTTTTTTAATCATCAGTCCACTCGGGCCAAACACAGAAGATTTTTTTTTTTAATTACGAGCAATCGGACCCCCCTTGGCCTTTCACTTTAGGGTTCCCAAGTGGAAACCCCTCTCATTCGAAGCCCGCCGCCCCCGATGGGGGCACTTCATGTCGTGCCGCCTGCGCTCACAGAGGGATGACCGCCACCACTGCAAGGGAGGAGGAGGCCGCCACCGCTGCCTGGAAGAGGAGTACGGAGAGGCGCCACTGAGGGTTGTTGTCGGTGGAGAACGATGGGGGCTTGCGCACGCAGGGGACCTCGGCGCATCGCTGCCTGTGAGCCTGAAGAATCGAAGAAGACCGCCTGTGCCTTTTTGGAGGGCTAGGGCATGCGCGCGATCGGAGAAGCGGAAGGAGATGTCGCATGCGCCGCCCCCCCGATTGGGGAAGAGCTCCTGGGATTTGCGGATCTTGGGTTTCAGAAAACCCTAGAGATTTTGAATCTCTCATAACATGAGCAATATTCCTCAAAACAAACTTTAAGAATCGAATCTCAAAAAAATGAACATGAAAACTCCGAGAATCGAAGCTGCTCTGATACCATGTTAAAAAATAGGAAGCGGAAGCAATAATGATAAACAGAGCATAAGAACAGAAATATGAAACATGGAAGACAGATTTTACGTGGAACCCTACTCCCTAAGGAGCGGGATGAAACCATAGGAGAAGGCCTCAAAGGGCCATATGTTGCATTGCAATTTCTCATCTGACTACAGGGGCGTGGGGCTCTATATATAGCACCCACAGAGTCTCCACATCTCCAAACTGGTAGATGGGGGACTAAAGAATGGATGTGGTAAATGGATCCCGGAGGTATCCATTTACGCATCTACAACACAACAAGTGCACTACCAAATACTCCAACACCGACCACCAGTCACAAGAAGCTCGTAAACTCAGAAAGGAGACCGGATATACCGCACAAAAGCAATGACATGGACTACATGTCCACATTAGGTCTAGCAATGTCTGCCCTGACCTCATAGATACTATGCAATAGGAGGCATACCAAGTCTTCAGTCTCGTCCCAAATCTCGATAACCCACTTAGCTAGGATGGTCTTATTCATATGCTCAATCTTCATAATGCCAAGACCACCCTCCCGTTTCGACATGGTCATCATATTCCAATCCAGTAGATATACGCCCTTTCTCATGCATGGAATCCACCCAAAAAAAACCTTACATCAAGGATTCCATCTCCTTCCTCATGCAAATTGGGAGCAGCTTGGCGCAATATAAAAATATGGGGATGACAGAGAGGACATGCTTGAGAAGGATCGAAAAATATCCCAATTCGGATGCCAGCTTTATCATCACCGCTAGAGCATCAACTACAATCACAAAGGGAAGGGGACCTAGGGGGCACCCATAGCGAACACACCATTGGGGTTGAAAGATACCACCTTCCGGATGTCCATTCACCATCATCAAATAAGAGGTTGTCGTAACATATATCTTTATCCATGTCTCTTTAAACCCTCCATCGCAAAGAGAAGACCACAAAAAGCACCAATCTACAAAGACATATGCTTTATAAATGTCGATCTTCCACAAAGGGCCCTTTGTGTGCTTCCTTTTTCCAATCCATCGCGATCTTAGATGTGAGGACAAGACTATCTACCATATTTCTAGGCGGAATAAAAGCAGTATGTTCTAGAGACATAATATCTTCCATCACACCATGAAGGCGACCTACAAGTACCTAGCGATGATCAAGTAGACCGCATTAACGAGAGCAATCAACCTAAATTCTTTCACCCACGTAAACACCTGCCACTTCGGTAATATGAAAATGAGGGCTCCATTGACGCAGACAAAACCATAATTGCCCAATTTGAACTCATGAAGGACCTCCATCATATCTACCATAACAACTTCCTAAACTTCTGTGCAAAACAATACTGGGAAACTGTCCGGGCCCGGAGCACCCTCCACATTCAGCTGGGACAATGCTACCTTAACCTCTCATTCTCCAAACTCAAAACAAGCAAGTTTCCATGATGGCTTTGAGATATATGCGAAGTCCCCCGACCTCACCAACCCCAGCTACTTCGAGTTGACCTTCTATTAGAAGAACTGGAGTAGTTACTCAAGGCTTGTTCACCTCTTTGTCACCCTCGTAAGTCACCACAATAACTATTACAGTCTGGATACAATTCCCGCAATGTCTTCTGCTAAGATGGAACGAAAGAATGTAGTGTTCGAGTCATTATCATTAAGACATCGTTGTCTCGATCTCTGTCTCTACTCAACCTCTACCTTCATGTAGTCATCCAGAAAGATCCCTAAGTAGGTGCTTCTCTCCTCAAAATCTTGGTCGTGAGTTCTCGCTTGTCCTTCAGTGTCCAACCTAGAGACTACTCTTTGAGCATCATCCTGTCCATTCTGACATAGAGTCTGAATAGATTGTGTGTACTCCGCCAATAGCTTCTTAAGTTCCCCCAACTTATAGGTGAGACGAGCTGTGGCCGATTCAACCAAGTTGCAATTATCCAATGATCTTCCACCTAAACTGCCTTCCAATAGTCAATAGCGCTCAAATTGGAAGAAATACTAAGGCATGAGACCCTCTCCTTAGTCTCATAGTTGAGGCGTATGATCCGAATGCGAGCTGGGAATGGCTCAGACATTGGCTAAAAGGAAGAGATGTAAAGCCTCCACGAATAAGAAGAATCGACATATTATGGATCTCGATTTGAGATTCCTCCATGTATAATAACTCCTTGCATTGTCAACGATCTCCGCAGTCTGGCTAAAGTGTCATCAAAAGGGATGTGAGTGTTGAGGAACTAAGATCTCCCTGCAACCATCCTCTTTTTGCGCAACGCCAAGTAGAAACATGGAAGGCCGTATCCCGATATATCGGCGATATATCGCCGATATATCGATATCGACATGGGACCGATATCGAAATCGATATATCGATATATCCGATTTCAGGCATTTTCTTCAGAAAAACTCCTAGATATAGCGATATATCGGTGATATATCGATATCGACAAGATATCGAAACGATATCGATATCGATATGTCCTTCCATGAGTAGAAATCACCTCCAATAATCAAAGATGTACCCTAGAAAAGTTTGTAAATCGGGAAAAAGTCCTCAAGAAGCTCACAGTACAATGCCAAGTCCATATGGTCATAAACATTTCTGCATAGTAATCGACATCCATCGGCATTCCGCCTAAGAAGTAATGAAAGCAAGTGATAGCAATGCATGTCCATGCCTTCTAATGTATAATTGTACCCATTCGAACCAGTAATCAAACGACCATAAGCACCAACCAAGTCAACTGGCCAAAATTCGGTCAGTCGCGACCTTACAATATAGCGCCACCACTCATCAGTCCAAGAGCTAATCTGGTTTCTTGGAGCATCATGATATCCATATTCCACTCAAAGAACATATAGCAAACAACCCTCTGATTCTTGGGCATTCCCAAAACCCTCATATTCCATGATAACAATATCACTTGGGAATAAAGATGAATCCCCATGGTGGAATGACTCCTAAACAATCATCTATTTCTTAGCAAAGATCAGTACCCACCTAGGCAATCGACTCCACAGTCCCCTCGTCTAACCCAATCGGAACTAAGATGCATCCTAATCCTCCTGACATGCGATCGTAACTCTTTTTCTCCTGACCCATGCTAACCAAGGGTGAGATCAGCTCAATGTGGCGTGATTTCCTCCATAAGAACCAAATTCTGGTTCTTTTTGTTGAGTCCAAGCAAAAACTCCATCTCTAAGTAACCACCTCTCAGTAGGTTTGAAAACCCAACACATGGGAGAGAACTTACCAAGGAATTTCCTATGAATCAAACCCACCGAGGCCAAATTCCTCCAAGAAGGATGCATACTCGTCAAAAGTGAAGCCCCCTCACCGACTCCAGGCCTCAGAGACATAGGGGTTAGAAGAAACTCAGAGCATCCTCCAGTGCCAATCCTTCGATGTGGCATTTCTTTATCCTTAAGCCTTTGGAATGCAAATAAATCATGACTCGATTTTGATGAAAGAAGCATGTGCCGAGACGAAGGAGTTGAGTATGGCCATCTGTGCTCACTACACCAATGGGTTTAGCCCTAACAACATGAAATGGACACGCCTCCTCTTTATCCTTATGACGACACTTGAGACGGGTCCCCTTTAGCCGGTCCAAAGATGAGTCATCGACATAACTAATCAAAGCATCATATCACTCGCTAAAGATAACGAACCTGTTCAATCAGTTGAGATGACAACTCTACATACCGAAAGATGTGAAATGGTCTCATCAAAGCTATGTAACATCGGAGGGCAAGATGTTTTACTTCAAAGACTTAAGATGGTCTCGTCAAAGCTATGTAACATCGGAGGGCAAGATGTTTTACTTCAAAGACTTAAGATGGAGAGATCATTGTTGTCAGAATTGCAGATTTGAAAGCCCTACATTCCCAAACCTACACCCCATGTACCCATCAAAGCTTATCCACTATCTATGATACTATAATCATGATCACACCCTCTCTCTCCACAAGTCATTATTCTCACATTACTTATACCACCCCAATGCTAAAAAACCCACTGACAATTTTCTCAACAAAAGCAATGTTGACACAAGCTTGGCAATTCATGATTCCAATTCTACCAAAGACAATATAACACATCCCACGTCACAGTAAAATAGATCTACTAAAACATTATGCATCACGGCGAACAACCAAAAAGTGGAGAGATAAAGAGTCCAGAACTAAAGATGACCACATATCACAGATAAGTAGGTAGCAAGCTCGTACAAAAAGACTGCAATATCCAGAAGCAGACAAGGAAAATACTACGGATAATTCAAAAAAAGGAATAATTGAATATCTTCCATCTTCATCAACAAAAGTATATCATCGACTCAAGGGGACTCTAACAACTAACCTTATAAGAGTATAAATGAGCATAATATCATAATATTGCAGGGGCTTAAGAAGCACCACTACAGTTCGACACCTAAAAAGTCTTCTCATATCTACTCCCCCTTTATGTTGCTTGTGGTGATTGCCAATGGGGAATGATTATGAATGGAGCTAAAGGACACGGGTGCCACAAGATCGACTCACAAGGGAATTTTGGTGGACTTGCATTGCTCTTTGAAGATGACATTGGCATAAGCGTTATTAATTCCATGGAAGCATATATCACAATTGAACTCCATAAGGTTGGCTGCGGAACATGGAATCTAATGTGCAATTATGGAACCCCAAGACATACAAAGGAAAAGGCTTTCTGGGAACATTTAATCGAGTTTGCTTAGACTCTGCACACCAAATTACTCCTCATTGGTGATTTCAATACAATGGCCAGACATGAAGAAAATCTTGGAGGAAGACAATTCTCTACATCTTGAAAAACCATCTGTATGTTCATTGGCCTGATCGACCTTGGAGGAAGCTCTCCTATTTAACAAAAATGTCATCGCATTGGCATGATTGACCTTTGATTTGCAACACCATCTTTTACTTGCAATAATAAGTGAAATTATATCAAACCTATCAAAGAAAAGTCTATATAAGCCTTTCCTGCAGGGGACTAGAATGCTAGTTGCCCAAGCACAGGCACTTGTACGCCATCTACAATGATCATGCACCTATTTCGCTCAAGATGAAGAAAGCAACTGCATGGAACTATAAATCTTGGAGATTTGAAGCATGGTAGTTGGAGTTACATGATTTCCCTACAAAACTTGAAGAATATCGAACAAAGGTCGACCCAGAAAACTCCTTGAGAAAAAATGGAAGTAGTTGTGAAAAACATAAACATATGGGCCTCGAATGAGGTCAGAATGTGGAAGGTTAGGAAGGTTGAAATCGAGAAATAAATCCAAACCCTATCTGACCAAATGCTACATTATCGAAAAAAACTTAAGGTCAAACATGCTCAGCTCCTGCACATTGAAGAAATATACTGGCTCCAAAGCTTGAAGCATCAATAGTCAAACTATGGTGATATGAATACAAAGTTTAACCACTAATATGCGCTTAATCGAAAAAGGAAAAACCCAATCAATAGGATACATTCAGAGGATGAAACCTACAGAGAGAACAGAAATGGAATCGAAGCCTCTGTTGACAAGCACTTCATCCATTCTAAATGAAGTCTGAAGGTATTCGAAGATTGCGATAAAACTATGAATGATGAGATCTAGTTGATTGAATCTATTGACTCTAGTCTTACCAAGGAAGAAATTCATAACATCTTTCTCAAAATGCCATCACTTAAAAGTCCAGGTTCGGATGGGTTTCCAGCCATGTTCTATAAAAAACGGTCGCCAATAGGAGACGACGTTAGCTGAAGCATTTAATCATTTTCAGTCAAGAAATATTTTGACATCAATGTAAATAGAACTCATATCTCTCTTAGTCCAAAAAAATAAATGCACTCCACGTACCTAACAAATTTCCCAACTCATGGTTGGCAGAGGCAACTTGAATATGCCATTGTTGAGAAAGTATTTCAGTCTCGTAGTAATACAACATATACTCAGCATCACCATAAGGCAAAACGAGCAATATATACTTATATGAAAACAACATCCTTGGGGGGGGGGGGGGGTGGGCTTCCATGGTTAGATAGGCCTATCAACTACTTGCCGTGAAAAAAAAACACGGACAATAAAGTTTTCAGTAAAAGTAAATTCATATATGACCTTCTAAGGTTTAAATCCTTATGTAAAACTCTCAAGTGGAATCTGCTTTCAAAATGCTTTCCTGTGGGTATACAACTCATAAAAAATTCATGTGTATGATGATACATGGGTCATTTGTCAAGATCAGTTGGAAGATGAAGAGCATCTATTCAGAACATGCTCATATGCACGTGCTTTATGGTTTACCCTAGGTTATCGAATAAATCACAATGATAATGTGGCCGACTTTTGTATCAAGTAACAATAAATACAAAGCTTGGCATCCTAATCCGATGCTTATTATCCACAAACTAAAAATGCGGGAATAAGGTTTTAGCGTGCATCACATCCCTAACAAACCTCACATCAAAATGGCCATATCTGTGCAGGATGATTCCACGGTCCGCACATAAAAGCAAAACCTCAAATCAAAATCATTGTCAATGCTTCCTATAATGTAGGCAATGCTGCTATTGTCGTACTCTGCTCTAATACTGGGTATCCTCTAAGTCAAATGTATGTGGTACACTGCTCACATCCCTGAAAAAACCGAGGCTCTGGCCATCGAAGTAGGGATCGCCTTGAGAAGCAACTCAAGGAAGCAATACACCGGTTACGCTTATGCAAAAATAGTAGTTGACATTGTCAATCGCCAGCAACATGGGCAATTAAAAGAATTGAGGAAGATTTAGCGGTCGAACTTTCCAAATCACCAACACTTAAACTTGCCTTCATCAAGAGAAGTATGCTTTCTATGGCTCATAACGTTATGCATATTCATTATGCATGACATCCCTAACAAACCTCACATCAAAATGGCCATATCTGTGCAGGCTGATTCCACGGTCCGCACATAAAAGCAAAACCTCAAATCAAACTCATCGTCAATGTTTCCTATAATGTAGGCAATGCTGCAATTGTCGTACTGTGCTCTAATACTGGGTATCCTCTAAGTTAAATGTATGTGGTACACTGCCCACATACCTGAAGAAGCCGAGGCTCTGGCCATCGAAGTAAGGATCACCTTGAGAAGCAACTCAAGGAAGCAATACACCGGTTACTCTTATGAAAAATAGTAGTTGACATTGTCAATCGCCGGCAACATGGGCAATTAAAAGAATTGAGGAAGATTTAGCAGTCGAACTTTCCAAATCACCAACACTTAAACTTGCCTTCATCAAGAGAAGTATGCTTTCTATGGCTCATAGCGTGATGCATATTCATTATGCATCTCTGTCAATGAGGTATGGTTCATGAAGACCATGCCCCGCTCTTCATTTCCCACTACAATCAGATAATATTAGACATGTGTTTCCTTAAAAAAATGAATTTCAACAAAACAAATCATATTAATTTTTACAACTGAGAGAGTTATGGTAACCCATTTATTTGAATTAAAGAGTTTCATATTGTGCATTTATGGGCTAAACCAGTATAGCTAAAGGGAAAGTTGTAAGGGAAAAAAAGAGAATTCAACAAAAACATCCAAGTATTGTCAGCGAAGGCTGCTAAAAACAGCCTCAATATTGACGCAATCTTGTCTGAGCAAAGGGTTAATGAGTTCTTGCGCCTCTCTTCCGCTTTGGGCAGAGTTGAGGCGCCAACTGAAGGGAGGGATCGTGGTGCTGGAGGGACGGTTACTTCTCGGTCAAGAAAGCATATAGGGTGCTTGCGGGACAACGGTCAGGCTCGGATATGGAGCTAAACAGAGATTGTGCGAGATTATGGAACTGGAAGATCCCAACAAGAGTAAAGATCTTCCTTTGGCTGCTTAGAAGAGAGTGAGTTCTAACGGCGGCTAAGAGAGCCAGACTATTTCCTGGTGTTGGTTAGGGTTGCATGCATTGTGGGTCACACACGGAAGACATCGATCATTTATTTTTCGTGTGTCCTGGTTCTGTTGAGGTGTGGCAAAAGTTAGATTGCCTGGGGCTAAACTGGATGGACAAGTCCTCTTTTTGGAGTTCAACCGGTGGGGTTGGACAGGTTCGGAGGAAGGAAGAACGAAGGCTTGTGCGATCATTTGGGCCTTGTGGTTGGCTAGAAACGAAGTCATCTTTAAGGGAGGGAGGTTTTACTTTGAAAATGTAACTGGTCAAGCCAAGGTCCTCTACGAATCTTGGCGGATGTAAAGTTTTCTATTTATATATATATATAGGAGAAACTTCAAATGAGGCGGAGTCTCACCATATATATGGTGAGCCACCCTCAATTTAGGCATCTTTCCAATATATTTTACAATTTCTCGTTTCATATATATAACAATAAATATTAACACAACATGTATAGTAAAATAAAATTATGAAAATATTATTATATTGGATGGAAATGTTAATTTAAATTTGGATGCTATATTTTACAAAATTTATTTTTTTACAATGTGCAGTTTATACTTTTACAAAACTGTTACAATGTTTTTACTAAATTCACAGTGGCCTTTACAATTTCAGAAAAGCCCCCACCTCATTTGAAAGGTCCCCTATATATATATATATTGGATGGACCTCTCAAGGGGGTCCATCCCACCGTTTTCTCAAAAAAATACAGTCTCAAAAATAAATGAAGACTGATCACCTTCAACTTCAACAACTCATAACATCAAAGGTAAAACACCCTTTCAATCTTCCGTAGAAAGGGTGCTTTCATTTCAGAGCACTGTTCACAGATGACAGCACCTTTGAGATATTCAGAAGAAGCATCCATCAGCTTCTAATTAGTTAAAGCAATTCCATAGTGGAGCAAACCTTGTCTCTTGAAACAGTAGTTAATGGCTTGATGATTACGACCCAAACCTGAATATCAAAATATAGCTATAGACCATAAGTTAGATGCATTTATTGTATTTGCGTTCGGACCGGAGCTATATCCATAACATGTAGTGGTGCAAAAGAATATTGTACTACTCATCTCCAGTTCTCCACACCATGGTGGACGAAATGAAATTTACAAATGACTTGGAAGTTTTAGCATTCAAATACCAGAGATACAATCATTATAGCTTCCAAGTGTGCAAGGTCTTCCTTCCATCATAATTTCAAGCAGCAATGCCAAATTAAATGTTCTTTGGCTATTTGACAAAGCAATAGCAGCTAAAAGCCCAAAAATCCAAAGCCCATCTGAATATCAAAACCTTCAAGAAGATTACTCCAGGCCAAAGGTAAGATGTATTTAGCTGGCTGTGCATACATGAGAGAGATGTATGTAATCCACGCCAAATTCATTTAGCCAATATCCTTCAATCAATAAGTCTTCGAGATCGACAAGTCAACATTCAACACCTCAAACAAGAATAAATCCATATTCGAAAGAAACAATTGAAGTTTTAGGCGACTGTGCATACATCAATAACATGCATGCACTTTCCACAAATTTCGCCATAGGTCATTCAGTTCAAAAACAATTCCACAGAAGCAATAACTCGAACTCAAGTTGAAGTTTAAGAATCATGAACAATACATGTCTTACTTTTACTCTACATAAAAGAGCATTCTAAAAATAAAAAAAGATAAAATATATTTGAGATTTTTACACCCATAACCCTGAGTAATTTTGTAATAACATTCATATCCCTGCATAATCGTGAATTACATGAGAAACCCCGAGTAATGCTTAACTCTTACATGGTATAACCCTGTGTTATGCTCCGTTTGAGATGCTTGTTATTGTAGAGATAGATATTATTATTATGCTATGTAAGTGTTCGTTATTTCTATGTTTTCTCTGGACTACTTTGTATTTTACCCTTAAGGTCTCTCCCTATATAAGAGAGCCTAAAGTTCCTCTGAATAATAGATCACAGTTTTCTCCCATCATGGTATCAGAGCCCAAGCCCTAGGGCTCTCCACCCGCCGCCCACCCCCACCCGCCGCCCACCCTCTTCTCGTCTCTCTCCGCCGCTGCTGCCAACCCCCAGCGCCCGGCGCCGCCGCCCCTCTCGGCCCTTCCCCCCCTTCTCCGCCACCAGCCCCCAGTCGCCGGCCCCCTAAGCTGCCGGCTCCCAGCCCAGCCCAGTGGGCTCCTCATCGCCGCCGGCTCCAAGCCTCGCCGGTCTCCAGCCCCGGCGTGGTTTATCCCGTTGCTCTTTTGCTCTAGCGGCACCGCTAGGGCGGTTTTTCCTGGCGCCTTGAGCCTAGCCGTCTCTTCCTCAAGGTGTATGGATTTGGGTGCGTAACGTCTACATACGCACTCGAATCATATGCAGTTTGTATAGACATCTATCACTTTGTCTACAAACCCTAGTTCTTCTCCAGCGGCGATATGTCAGAATTGAAGGTTGATATGCCCTCCATAGGCGCATTCAAAGGTCCTGCGCCAATAGT
Source organism: Ottelia alismoides (assembly GCA_037367405.1). Taxonomy (NCBI): domain Eukaryota; kingdom Viridiplantae; phylum Streptophyta; class Magnoliopsida; order Alismatales; family Hydrocharitaceae; genus Ottelia; species Ottelia alismoides. The sequence continues at coordinate 208,958 of JAZKJV010000948.1, read as the reverse complement.
CAAGATGGACGGGTCGAATTATGAGCTCTGGGCGATGCAGTTCATGAGCCTCGTGAAGTCGAACGGTAAGAAGCACATTCTTACTGAGGATGAGCCAGCAGAGAAGACATGAGGGATATATGCCTCGTGGGAGGCTGATGACTCGTATGCAAAGGTCTGGTTATCAGGTACATTGTCGATGGAGATTGCCAATGATGTCCTCCATCAGCCCACTGTCAAGGCGATGTGGGATATTCTGGCCGCTACATATTCCCAGGTGCGAAATGAGACTAAGATGTTACAGCTTCAGCATGACATATTCACGATGAAGCAGAACGACAAACCTCTTCACTCCTTATACACATCCCTGAGGGGGATGTTTGAGAAGTTATACAGTACTATCCCACTCACAACGACTCCTGAACAACAGAAGACATTTCGGAATGCCACCATGGTGGGCATTCTACTTGCGGCCCTTGATCCTGAATATGAAGTCGTCCGTTCTCAGATTTTGGCCGATGCAGTTATTCCTCCAGTGAAGGATGTTTACAGGAGTCTCAGTCGCATAACAGTTTTTTCCAGTTCATCTACTCCACCCCCATCGGCGATGGCAGTTTTGCGTGGAAGAGGTGGTCCGTCTTCTGGTCGTGGACGTGGACGTGGACCCCAGGGTACGAGTGGTCACTTTAGTCAGCCGTGTTCATACTGTCACCGCACAGGCCATTCGGAGGAGACATGCTACTCTAAGCATGGGTTCCCAGCATCGGCACGTGTAGCAGAGCACTCTCAGCCCCAGTTGGCATCTACTGCAGACAATCGTTTTGAGGAACTTGTGGCACGTCTACGTGATATTATGCCACAATTATCTGGTGATTCTTCTGGTGGACCTTCAGATGTTGCTGCTACAACCTCCGCCAGTTCCTCTGCTGCCGCTAGTACCTCAGGTAGATCTACTGCATTTATGCCTTCTCATGATATCTCTGATTGGATTATAGATTCGGGTGCCACACATTATCTCTGCCGAGATCGAGATAGACTTAAGTCCTACAGGGACATTCCTCACGGCCGCTCAGTGCAGAGCGCAGATGGTACTCATTCCCCCCTTGTTGGACAGGGGGAGGTCTTCCTATCCTCTACTATGCATCTACAGAATGTCCTACATGCTCCTGAGTTCTCGATGAATCCGTTGTCTATTAGTCAGATTACGAAGGATTTGCATTGTCGTGCTATATTTGACCCGTCTTCTCTTATTTTTCAGAACTAACTAACGGGCAGGGTGATTGGCTGTGGCTCTGAGCAGAATGGTCTATATCGGCTGGTTCGGAATTCTTATGCTGGTGTTCCTCTTATTCCGTCGAACCAGTTTCTCTGTACATCTGGCATCTCCGTTTTGGTCATCTCCCGCTCCAGAAAATGCGCCATCTTCTGTCTCAGATCTCTCCCAGTTCTTCCCTTCGCTGTGAAGCATGTCAGTTGGGAAAGCATCATCGATCGAGCTTTCCTAGTCGTCAGAGTCGGAGCAGTAGCTCCCCGTTCGAGTTGTTTCATATAGATATATGGGGTCCAAGTCGTGTATCCGATCATCAGGGGCACAGATTTTATCTAGTGGTAGTGGATGATTTCTCTCGTGTATCTTGGGTCTTTCTTTTAAAGAATAAATCTGAAGCAGGTGATGTGATCAAGAATTTGATTAATGAAGTGCAAAATGTGTTCTCTTCTACTGTCAAATATGTTCGTACAGATAATGCTCTATAATTCTGCACATGGTCCCTCTCTCAGTTTCTTTCGTCAAAGGGCATTATTCACCAAACCACTTGTGCGTACACATCTCAGCAGAATGGTGTGGCGGAAAGAAAGCATCGCCATCTCCTTGACATTACTCGAACCCTACTTATTCAGAGTTGTGCTCCTATTTCTTTCTGGGGGGATGCTGTTCTTACCACGTGCTATCTGGTCAATCGTATGCCATCTTCTGTTCTTGGTGAGAAAATTCCTCTCTCTATCATTTTTCCTGACAAGGAATTATTCTCACTTACTCCTCGTGTCTTTGGTACTGTGGCATTTGTTCATCTTCTGACTCCTGGACTTGACAAATTCTCTCCTAGAGCTGTCAAGTGTGTCTTTGTCAGTTATTCTCGGACTCAGAAGGGCTATCGGTGTTATGATCCCATAAACAAAAAATACTTTGTTAGTGCTGATGTCACGTTCTTTGAGTCTGTTATGTATTTTCTCCTGCAGGTGACAGACTGGTACCATCCACTACCAATGATGATGTCTATGTCCCTCCACCTCCTACTTGGAGTTCACCTGAGTCTACCCCTGTTCCTGCCTCTACGTCATCTTCACCACCTCCACCTCCACCTCTTCCACGACCTCTCATTCCACCTCTACCAAAATTCTATACGCGTCGGTTAGGTCCTGCTCAGGCTACACGTCATACACCCATCACGCCTCAGGTATGTTCAGATGGCATTACTACTGACGGGTCAGATATGGTACATGTGCAGGATTCTTCATTGCAGGAGGAAACTACACCATCCGGTACAATGGAAGATGATCTTGATATTCCTATTGCTATCCGGAAGCAGAAGCGGACGTGTGCCTCTTATCCCTTTGCTTCACAAGTGTCTTTTCATCATCTCACATGCGATTTTCAGAAATTTACTGCAGCGTTGTCTTCCGTGGACATACCACGAACCTACCAGGAAGCTATGAAGATTGATTGCTGGAGAATGGCTATGGAAGATGAGATGCGTGCATTACAGTCTCGTGGCACATGGTCTTTGGTTATTGCTCCTCCTGATGCATCTATTGTGAGCTGTAAGTGGGTCTTCACAGTTAAATACCAGGCTGATGGCAGTCTAGATCGGTACAAAGCACGTTTGGTCGCGCGAGGTTTTACACAAACCTATGGCGTGACTATATGGATAATTTTTCTCCAGTGGCTCGTCATTCTACCATTCGCATTCTCTTATCTGTGGCTGTGGTCCGTGACTGGAGTATATCTCAACTGGATGTCAAGAATGCCTTCTTGTATGGAGATCTGCAGGAGGAAGTCTACATGCAGCAGCCACCGGGGTTTACTGCTGAGGGGAGAAGCATATGGTGTGTAGACTTCAACAAGGCAATTTATGGCCTCAAACAGAGTCCAAGAGCGTGGTTCTAGAAGCTTTCCAATCTTATTGAACAATAGAGATTCAAGAGGTCGAATGCAGACCACTCATTGTTTGTTCAGAAGTCATAGGCAGGTACGGTTGTTATCATGGTCTATGTTGATGATATTCTGGTTACAGGAAATGATATTCAGGGCATAGAAAGGCGAAGACATTCCTAGGCCGTCAGTTCGTTACGAAGGATCTTGGAAGCCTAAGATACTTTCTGGGGTTGGAATTTGCCAGGAATGCACAGAGTTTGGTGATGACCCAACGGAAGTACATTACAGACTTCTTGACCGAAAAATGCATGGCTGATGCCAAACATCAAGTATTCCCATGGATCCAAGTACGAAGTTGTATGATGATGACACTGCTGAAGTGGATAAGAGGAGATATAGAGAAATGGTGGGTAAGGTCCTTTATATTACCATAACTCGACCCGATATTGCCTTTGTAGTAAGTAGGGTGAGTCAATTTAATGGAGCAGCCAAGACAAGTTCATATGGATGCTATATACATGATACTGAGGTATCTGAAGTCTTCTCCAGGTTCAGGGTTGCTGTTTCGAAAGGGCACATATTTGTCTATCTCAGCATGTGCAGATGTCGATTATGCAGGATGTCCTAAGGATCGAAAATCAACCTTAAGATTTGCAGTTTTTGTTGGAAGCTCTCTGGTTTCCTGGAAAAGCAAGAAACAAACTGTTGTGACAAGGTCTAGGGCTGAATCCGAATATAGGGCCATGACGCAAGCAAGCACGGAGATGATGTGGTTCGATCTGTACTAGAGAATCTACATGTAGCCGTACCTCTACCCATGCAGCTTCAGTGTGACAATCAAGTGGCCTTGTTCATTGCCAACAATCCAGCTTTTCATGAAAGAATCAAGCATATAGAAGTTGACTGCCACTACACTAGAGACTTGATCCAGAGAGGATTCATATCTACAACTCACATGAGCTCAGGGGATCAGACTGTTGATGTATTCACCAAGCCGTTCCTCAGAGGACCTTTTCAGAGATGTTCATCCAAGCTGAGCATGATAGACATCTATGCTCCACCTTGAGGGGGAGTGTAGAAATAGATATTATTATTATGCTATGTACCTGTTCGTTATTTCTATGTTTTCTCTGAACTACTTTGTATTTTACCCTTAAGGTCTCTCCCTATATAAGAGAGCCTAGGATTCCTCTGAATAATAGGTCACAGTTTTCTCCCATCAGTTATATTTGACAGTTTCCGTTTAAAAAGACAAAATTGCCCCTACTATTTCATTCTTATTTGCAAAATATGCCATCTTTCTCTGTTCATCATCTGATGGGAGGTTTTCTTCCCGACGTCGATGCTTAACCCTCCCCCACATCGAAGGCCGTCCATCTCCCCCGTGCCGAGAGTGCCACCTTCTCGTCCCGGGCTTCGAAGGCCCCCAAGCAGGCCACTTTCTCGTCCCCTGCTTTGAAGACCCACTCGAACCCCCACAGCCCGCTCCCGTTTGCAGCAACACACCCACTCCCCCCGCGGTCCCCCCCCCCCGACCTCTGCTCCCGCCACGGCTCCAACACGCCGTCGTCTGTATGGAAAGCCCCCCCGAGCCTCGTTGACCTCTGCTCCTGCCATGTCCCGAGCAGGCAAAGTCCCCCCCACCCAACACACCCTGCGCACGCGCGCCGACCGACCACTGCTGTAGGCTCCACCGCCCCCGGGCCCCGCCCTCCACTACAGGCAAAGCCCCCCCCCCCCCCCCCGTCGCACCCCCACCTCTGCAAGCAAAGTTCCCTCCCCGCCCCGCGCGTCAACCGACGACCCCACTCCACTGCCCCCGGGTCCCGCCCTCCGCTGCAGGCAAACTACCCCCCGAGCCTCGTTGACCTCAGCTCCTGCCACGCCCCGAGCCAAGGCAAAGCACCCCCCCCCCCAACCACCCCACTCCACCACCCCCGGGCCCCGCCCTCCGCTGCAGGCAAACCACCCCCCTCCCGCATCGCACCCCTCCTCTGCAAGCAAAGTTCCCTCCCCGCCCCGTGCGTCAACCGACCACCCCACTCCACCGCCCCAGACCCTGCCCGCTGCAGGCAAAGACACCCCACCTCTGCAGGATCCACCGCCCCCGGGCCCCGCCCTCCGCTGCAGGCAAAGCACCCCCATCCCCCCAAAAGCCCGCCCAATCATGTTGTCATTGCGCCGCAGCCCTCTAGAATAGTCAAGCTTCAACAATGTCTCAAGAGAAAGATGTGGGATATTTTTATTTAAATTTAGGTTAATCCTAGCCATTAGATTGTTTATTGGTTAGATTAACTCAATCATCTGGTTGAGTTAATGAAGTAAAGTAACTGAAGGTTGTGGGTGTAAGACGGCATACTTATTTAGGGTTCTGAGCGTAATTCGTGATTATGCAAGGTTATGAATGTTATTACGAAACTACTCCGGGTTATGGGTGTAAAAATCCCAATATATTTTTCCATTAGCTGCCCAACTAGTCAGTCAGTAGGACCAAAGATTTGATCGAACCAAACTGATTGGATAGATTTCTATTCTATTCGATCGATAGTATATTCAGACTGACTAATTGACCTAGTCAGCCGATTAATTGGAACACTAAAGGCTAATAAACTCAAAACCGATGAGCACAAAATGGGGAAGGAGCATTGGGAATGGACGAGCCGGATACAAACGAATGAAGAAAAGGAGACATTTTTCCATCTCCATCCCCCGGAGTGCCATGTCCCTCAAGCCACGATACAAATTGAAAGCTCAAATTTGAACTCTAGAATTTAGACATTTCCCGTTCAGAGACTTTCTGTGACAGCTTTTTTTAAATTCCGTGAGAGCTTAGCTCTTGGTCCTTCTAAAAAAGCCATCATTCCATCCATGTTTTCTTTTCTCCTAAAGAAAATCAACATTTTAACCCTCACCTGATGGCAGGCTATGAAGCCAGTAGGTGGCACGCATGTATGAAAGCACAAACAAAAGGTCATATACAGTAGGGGGCAATGTTGAGTTTACTCTAGGTTGAAAAATCGCACTAAAAAAGTCAATATGTGGTATACAGTAAGAAAAATCACTAGCTAGTGTATTCAACATGCATATAATAGCCAGACTTTCCATTTATGCTAATAGAGGATATAGCTAATTATGGAAAAGCCATTTACTATATTAATTTTTTTAGAATGAATAAAACCTTAAAAGACCATTTATTCCAACATCTCAAATGTCACAGAATTAAAAATGTAATGACAAGGCAGAGAAATTACACAGCAAATCAATTAGATCAGCTGTAAGATGGCTCACTACTCCAGCTACTTGACAATATAATCTATGTGAACCTTTGAATGATATAAATGGTTGATAAACCATCCCAGAAGGCCGATTTAATATCTACAGGTCCAAACTTAAATAGTAGAAGTTACCTATGACGACTAAATAAGTGATTTCAGGATTTCACTCAAAAAGGACAATGGCAATCATGATGCACCCCACACAAGCAAGAAAATTGCTTTTGCATTATATTTTTTGCACACAAATAAGAAGAAAATATCATAGAAACGGACCTGAGAAACCCTATCAACTTCAGCCAGCAAGAGTCCTTTACGAGCATCTGGTATTTTCAGAAAGAGGACATGCCTGACATCTATTTTGAGAGAGTATGTCAGAAACAGAAAGTGGAAAAAGAGGCCTAAAAATATATCATGCGACTCGACCTCATGTATGGAACAAAAGTAATCAATCACAGCAGAATTCCTCATCTTTCAAAGCTTAAAATAAATCATTTTCACGATAAAAAATCTACAGAGCTTGAAACCAAGATTCATAGCTTTTTAAAAGCATTTAGATAAATCACAACTAGCATTGCCACCGGAATACGGGTATATCCCGATCCGTCTGCCTCTGCCAGTGTATCCGTTTAAGCAGATATTGGACATATATTTTTTATTTTGCGGATACGGATATAGGATATGACTTTCTATTTTTCGCTGATATGGATATGGATACATATACCGTTTTCATTTTTTTAGGACATGGATATATATATATATATATATGATTATATATTTTCTGACGAATAAAGCTAGAGATATTGGCATTAGCAAATCTATGTGAGTATAATGTATAAACATAGATCAATGTGTGCATAGACATATCTAAATATTTTAAAGGATTACATGTAACATATAGTACCCACTTAAATGGTCTGGTGGAGTGCAGTGTGCCTACCACCCAAAAGACCAGGGTTCAAATCCTCCCTTGAGGGAGTTGCGTTAGGTAGTCGACAACCGGCGTAAAAAATAGTCAAATATTTCAACATGGATTTGAGCAAGAATCCATCTGGCCGACCCTACTTCTAGTGGGAGAAGGCTTCGCCATTATTTATCACATGTAACATATTACACTTTGGAGTCATTTTAAAATGCATGAAGAAAATTGTATATCTTATGCTATTAGACTATTTGTTATATTACTCGCATTTTTATCTTATTGTACTTGTATCCTATGTAATTTTGATTCCAACTATTAATTTCAATATTACAAAAAACAATTATATTAAATCTAAGTATTAGGAGACATTTATTATCCGCACAATAATTCCTAACTGTTTGTTAAATATTCATAAATGTACTATGATTATCTGTATCCATATTTAACGATATGATTAGCGATTTTCAATATCCATAGGAATCTGTTTTCGTATCCAGATTTAAAATAGACAAGGATATAATAACACTTATATCCGCATCTGTCTGTTTGCATCCCCACTCACACCAATTACGCATCCTGACAATAAAATGAACAAATTGGAAAACTAATTTTTTTCTTTTTTCAAGCATTCTTATTATAATGTTACAAGCTTATGTAATGTTACAAACTAAAACTGTATGTTACAAGCAATTTTATTCCATATTGTTACAAGCTTTCATATATATCAACTTATGAAAGCATTCTTTGGCATTTAACTGCTTCATCAGCAAGAATATGGCCACTTTAGGGCATGCAGAAAATATTTGATATATTTTCGAGACAAATAGGAAAAGTATGTGCATACATCCAAATCACGAATTTTTACCCAGATTGATAATCATTTGCTTAATGATTCTTAGCTTTCGTGTTTTTAGACGATGGATTGTATTTCATCGGGCTCCAAAATGAACAAAACAAGCAATTTTCTCAGATCACTTAAAATCTAACTTCCATGTAACACAGCATATTGAAACTGGAATCACCTGGTATGATGACATATATAAAACTAGTTAATTGACTGGCAAGAGCCAAGTGCTTGGAAGTGATGGACTTCAAACCAGATACCTGCAAAATATGCAAAATCAGGGAAAAGCACACAACTGACAGTAACCCCCAGGTTATTCAACAGATGGATGCTCAAATATATCGTTTTCCATATTGACTCCATATTGATACATAGTGTCTATATTTTTACGTGATATTGGAGAAATGTCAGGGCAAATGATATTTCCCTCAATTATAGCGAAAGGTGAGCCTTGCTTTGTTAATTATTCCAAATTTTGGTTGATGTTGGAGAAATCTTGCCCTTATCTCGACTTCATTAATATTGCCCCTCGTTTCAATTTGTTTGTGCTGCTAATTTAGTAGCAGTCATCTAGGGATTATTTGAACCTCCATCTCTTCGATCAAACGCGAAAAGTCCCTTATCTAACTAAACCACCAAATGGAGTTTTAAAGACCACATTCTTCCCTCGATATTAACGAAATGTGAAGATTAGTTTGTTATTTTTTCCAAACCCGCTTAAATGATCTAGGGGTAGTGCTGTGTGCCTACCACCCAAAAGACCGGGGTCCAACCCCCCTTGCAGAGGTTGCATTAGGTAGTCGATAACCAGTGTAAAAAATAGTCGAGTTTTTCACCATGGATTTGAGCAAGAATTCATGTAGTCGACCCAACTTGTAGTGGGAGAAGGCTGTCATTTTTTTTTCTTGGTAGATAAGGGAGAAATTCCATGTCTCCATTTCGTTGGTGTTGCTCCCATTTCGTATTTGTTTGTACTGCTAATTTAGTAGTGATTATTTTGGATCATTTGGGATCTTCATTTCTTCGGTCAAATGTATAAACTCTCCCTTATCTAACTAAACCATTAAATGGAGTTTTACAAAATCATGTTTTCCCTCCATTACATCTAAGATGCGATACTTATTTGACAGATAGTCTACCCATTCTCTCATTTACTATCCACTTTCTCCATCTAGAAGTTCCTCATCTTCACATAGTTCCACCACTATAACCTACGAGCCTTTCACCCTTATTCCACCGTACACTCTCTATATTTAGCTATTTAACATTCTGTTGTCATTTATATCGTGATTTATAGAAGGAAAAATAACCAATGAAAAATGAAATGAATAACTCTTTGCCGAAGTCACATCCAGATCTGATCACAAACTGCCCTAATTTACCCCCCTAAAACTCAATACAATTCTGGGGGACAATCCTGGAGTATTCCTGCAACCAAAACAACTAGGAATACATGCGAAAAAGGCATGGACCAGAATATGTAGGATCCAAAGTTTAAATTACTTCCAAAAAGTAACTAAGCATGGGTGTGTTCTAATTAAACTAAATAATGGAAAGGAAATGAAACCATCAAACCAGATAACTGAGGAAATAAAACAAGTAGTATATTATAGCAGAGCCCTATTCTCATGAAGATGGCAATCCATCTCCTTCTACATCATGTCTTATCATTGTTGGAGGAAAATGAAAACAGCAGTCTAGGTGGTATCGAGTTGAGATATTTACCGAACGAAATCAAAACGCACAATGTAATCTATGGCGAGGAGTCCATTTGCTAGTTGGACACAATCTGTGATGACCGGAGGAAGTCGATGGACATGGGGGGCTGAAAAATAGAGCCGTTGTGAATGTTGACCACAACATCGAAAACCATGGGGCCAGGGGGCAGCTCTGACAAACCCCATGTTGCGGCTGAAATAAGCCGTCAGCACCGAGTACCAGACATTAATGAAACACTGCATCATCCAAGGGATCCAAAAATCCTGAAAACGGCCTAATATGAAGGGCAATCTAGACGAATATCTGGAAGTCTAGGTTCACAGAGGGGTGTTGCTAAATAATATATATCTAATTCTTTGCGTACATTTTGTATTGCAAGATTCATAGATGTCTTTCGTCATAAAATTTGTATGTATATGAGGGAACATAGGACTACACATGCACAGATTTGAATCCCTAACAGAGGCAAAAAAATGTACGCCGAAAACCAGTTGCAGTTGTTTTGATCCATTTTGCATTGCAAGATTCACAGTCGATTTATGGACAATCTGACTGTTGGATCGCCAAGAAACTGTTGATGTTTACCCTTTCTACTGCTGATGGGAACCACATTTCGTTTCCTATGGTTATGGGGTCATTTTGGTCATGTTTTAGGTCAGCTCTAAGCTCCATCCCTTTTATAAAGCAGGGTTGTAGATGTCTTTCGAACAATGCGACTGTCTAATCATCATAAAATTTGTATGTGTATGAGGGAACATAGGACTACACATGCACAAATTTGAATCCCTAATGGAGGCAAAAAAAATGTACGCCAAAAATCAGTTGTAGTTGTTCTGATCCATTTTGTATTGCAAGACTCATGGTCGATTTACGGACAATGCGACTGTCGGATCGCCAAGAAACTTCTATGTGTATAGAGAACATTCGATGGTCGTGGTTATTGCCTAATGGACAGCTTTTCCCAGATGGACTTTGCCTCCCACATGGATGTGTTTCCCGTGGTGCATTGATAGTTGGAGTTAGTGACCGCAAGGTATGGGCATGCATCTTTGGGTTCCCGAGTAGAAGTATAGACGGTTGCAATCCCAGTTGCGTTGAATAAATGATATATAGTACTTGGTGCCCGATGTTATATTCCAGTGTCTACTCGACGGAGTTCGATGCCAAGTTGTGTGGTTGATAGTCCAGATTTTGCTTTCATAAATACAGTTATAAGAGGCCAATTAGTATTGATCACACCAATTTGTCTCCTAATATTAGCCTTATGAGGATGTTCCTGGATGTGATTGACGAAGGAGAAGATTTGTACACATATCCAGAAAAAAACAGAGGTAATCGTAGTTCTTTCGACTACTTGGAATTGAATGGTTGATCTGATTTGTTGAGAATATTATGCAATGACTCATGCCAAAAGTCATCATGGAGCTTCATCAATGGGTACTGAACTTAGGCGGTTCGTAACAGTTTTCATGTGAGGTCTTGTAGAACCTTTTCTATCGGGGTTGTGTCCGATGAGTGGAGTTTTGCCCTATTGAGGTCGATTGTTCGTGAGCGTGTGTGCATAGACTGTAGAGTACATGTTCACCAGTTCTTTTATTTTATACTAGTGGTTAATGTTATAACCGTAAACAATTGCTCATAATGTACCATTTTTTGTACGATTCCAGCAGGTATTCAAGAGCCGCCACAACAATAGCGGCTGAGAGCACGTGGAGTTTTACGGGGGATTCTACACCAGACATGGTACGTGCTTTGTAGCCTTGTACCTGTACACCTACTTCCATTTTTCGTTTGTTATAATTTTTTGAGAGACATTTTTTGATACATGTATTTTGTTATACTATGATGCATCTAGTGTTATTACGCATCTTTGGACATGATTATGTGACATTTTTGTGGTAATGTTAATGAAAGGAAAGAATGCAACAATAACATTTACTTTGCTTATTCTCCCGATTGCATGTTTATTAAAATGTGAATATGACGTACGTGAGAGTAGTTACTGAGTAATGTGGTCCAAGGGGGCATCACACCCTGTACCTCACAACCCCGTTAGAAATCAGTAATCAAGGTCTCAATCCCCTCCTCCAATAACCAAGACCTCTCGAAGCAAAATATGTGGGGTAGGCCCAAAGTCCTACAAAATAGGAGTATGGTCAGAGTATGATCTCAGAAAGGCCCTCTCTAACTGCAAATGAAGCTGTTGAGATATCTCAATTGGAACTAGGAAACAATCCAATCGCGATCGAGAAGTTCTGTTCCCCAATTATAACAACACTTTTAGCATCCAAGATATCAAGCGGTAACCCATCCTCAAAAGAGGCGAAAGCGAGCATCCTTCAGTCACAACCCCGCCCCTCACCCCAAAGGGATCACTAACATCAGAGTAACATTAAAATCCCCCACCAGACACATGGTAGAAGTGTTGGGAAAATAGAAAGAGTTGTTTATTCCTTGAGCCCTAGGCTCTCTTATATAGGGAGAGGCCTATGGGAAAATTACATAAAGTGGACAGAAGAAGAGGAAAAATATATAAAGGATACATAAATATGAAATATATATCTACACTCCCCCTCAAGATGGAGCATAGATATCTATCATGCTCAGCTTGGAAGAACCCTTCTGGAATGACCCTCTAAGTAGGGCTCTAGTGAAAATGTCTGTCGTCTGGTCCCCTAAGCTGACATTAGATGGGAAATGAAGTCCTTCTGGATCATGTCACGTCTAAAATGGCAATCAACCTCAATGTGCTTAGTCCTCTCGTGGAATGTCGGATTATTAGCAATGAATAAAGCAGTTTGATTGTTGCATTCCAGCGACATGGGAAGAGGTACATCTATATGTAGATCTGTTAAGACTGCTCGAACCCACATCATTTCTGTACATGCTTGTGCTATAGCTCTATACTCAGATTCAGTACTAGATCTTGCTACAACATGTTGCTTCTTACTTTTCCATGAGACCAGTGAGTCTCTAACAAATACAGCAAGTCCTGACATAGACTTCCTGTCCTTGGGGCACCCTACATAGTCTGCATCTACGCATGATGAAATAGTAATAGATCCACCCCTTTTAAATAGCAACCATGCACCTGGAGATGAATTAAGACACCTTAGTATTATTTGTATAGCATCCATATGAACTTGACGAGGTTGTTCCATGAATTGTCTCACCCGACTGACTGCAAATGAAATATTGGGTCTGGTAGTGGCAACATAAAGAAGCTTTCCAACCAGCTCCCTGTATCTTCTCCTGTCAACCTCATCAGTATCACCATCATAGAGATTCATGCTTCTACACTTGGCTCTACACATTTACAGATCCTTGATCCATGGGTGTAGTCGCATGTCGACATCCAAGCATACTCATGTCACTTAACAAGTCAGTGACATTTTCTCTGAGTCATCACAAGCCCTTATTGATTTCTGGCAAACTCCAATCCCGGAAAGTATCTAAGAACTCCTAGATCCTTGGTAACAAATTCACGATAAGACTTCAAAAAAATAAATTCACGATACAGAAATTCTTTCGCCCTCTTTATTCCATGCATATCATCTCCTGTAATAAGTATGTCATCAACATACAACATAATAGTAGTCATACCTCTGGGGGTTCTCTGTTCAAAAAGAGAGTGATCTGCATTAGACCGTTTGAACCCATGTTTCTCAAATAAATATGAGAGCTTCTGCAACCAAGCTCTAGGGCTTTGCTTAAGGCCATAGATTGCCTTATGAAGTCTACACACCTGTGAACACCCCCAAAACAGCAAACCTCAGCGGTTGTTGCATGTAGACTTCCTCCTGAAGATCACCATACAGAAATGCATTCTTGACACCCAACTGAAACAGGGGCCAATCTCGAACCACGGCAACAGAGAGAAGAATCCGTAAGGTGGAATGACGAGCAACTGGGGAGAACGTATCAAGATAATCCACCCCATATGTCTGAGTAAACCCTCGTGCAACCAGTCATGCCTTGTACCTATTAATGCTACCATCTGCATTTTGCTTCACTGCAAATACCCATTTACAACTTACTGTAGACACTCCAGTGGGAGCTGGGACAAGGCTCCATGTACCTCTCGACTGAAGTGTAGTCATCTCTTCCTTCATAGCTAATCGCCACCGACCATCCTTCAAAGCTCCTGATAGTTCCGTGGAATGACAACGGCTGTTAATGCAAATTTCCTGAAATCCCCAGTCAAGCAATCAAAGGAGACCGTAGATGCTAGAGGATATGATGCACAGCTATGCTTCTGCTTTCGAAGCGCAATAGGTAAGTCCAAACCTCCACATCTGTCCCATGTAAAGAACCCTGCTCAGTTAGACCATTAGACCCATCGTTAGAAACTGTATATTCAGAACATACCTCATGCGTGCTAGATGATGAGCGGCGACCATGAGCAGAAACAGGCCGACAGGTATAGTGATACGACAATGGTGGGACTGGGACCGTAGTAGTTGGTGGCGGTGGTGGTGGCGGTGGTGGCGGTGATGGTGAAGGATGTGATGATGGTGGTGGTGGCATGTATATTTCATCATCAGAGTCTTAGGAAGTCAACCAATTACCTGTAGGCGAAAACTACATCACAGACTCGAAAGATGTGACATCAGCACTAACATAATACTCCCTGCGCATTGGATCATAAGATATGTACCTTTTTGTGTCCTGGAGTACCCGATAAAGACATACTTGATAGCCCTAGGAGAGAGCTTGTCAATACCTTGAGACAACTGGCGGACGAAGGCTATCGAGCCAATCAAACGATGAGTAAGTGAGAACAACTTCTTTTCAAGAAAAGCAAGGCAGAAGGGAATTTTCTCACCCAAAACCGACGAGGGCATGCGATTAATAAGATAGCATGCCGTTACAACATCACCCCAAAATGAATGCGGAGCACGACTTTGAATGAGAAGAGTCCTTGTAACATCAAGCAAATGACGATGCTTCCACTCTGCAACACCATTTTGTTGGAAAATATAGGCACATGATGTCTGATGAATAATACCTTGGGTTGAAAAGTAATTGGAAAGAGTAATTCCAAGGCATTATCAGTTCTCACAAATTTCACAGAAGAAAACACATTTTTTATTTCGGTTAGAAAAATTTTGATAACGTCTCGGGCTTCAGATTTATTCTTTAATAAAAAGACCCATGACAGACGAGAGAAATCAACTGAACATGATAAAACATGTGTCTCCAGTGATCAGGAACACGACTGGGACCCCAAATTTCTATATGAAACAACTCAAAAATATAGCTATTCCTCCGACTCTGACGACTGGGGAAGGCAGACCGATGATACTTTCCCAACTGACGTGCTTCATATTGAAAGGACGAGTGAGGGGAGATCTGAGGCAGAACACGACACATTTTCTAGAGCGGGAGATGACCAAAGCGCAGGTGCCACGTAAAGGGTGAGACGGGTCCAGCAGAAAGAGAGGAAATTCTGGCGTAGGAAGTTCGAACTAAACGATAGAAACCGCCCTGCTCACGGCCACACCCAATCACTTTGCCAGTAAGGATGTCCTGAAATACAAGAGATGGGTCAAAAACGGCTCGACGATGTAGATCCTTCGTAATCTGACTAATAGATAACAAGTTCATAGAGAAGTCAGGTGCATGCAACACATTCTGTAGATGTATAGCAGGCGTCAAGCTATTATCGCCCTGTTCAGTGATTGGGGAATGAGTCCCATCTGCAATAACCACAGTTCGTCCTGAAGGAACACGTCTGTATGCTGTAAGTTGACACCTTTCTCCACACAAGTGATGTGTGGCACCGGAGTCCATAATCCATTCTATAACATCAGATCCACTATAGCTAGTAAGTGCATAAGTACTACCTGAGGTACTGGAGGAGGCTGAAACAGCCACATCATAATGACTCCCAGAGCCGATGAAGACATAACGGGACTGGCAGGAGGTATAATGCCCCTCAATCGTGCTACAAGGTCATCAAATCATTGATCCAAAGAGGAAGCAGTCGGGGGCTCAATCTGCTCAGCCACTCGAGTAGAGGCAGGAAATCCATGCTTGGAGTAGCATGTATCCTCTATATGTCCAGGACGATGGAAAAAAGTACAGGGCTGGTGAACACGACATCCTCTGCCACGAGGTCCGCGTCCACGAAATTGAGAAGAGCCTCCTCGACCTCGGGATGCTGCCATCACTGAAGAAGTTTGACTGCAGTAGTAGATGGGACAGTGATTCGACTGAGCCTGCAGAAGGCTTCCTCCATGGGAGGAATAGTAGCATCTGCCAAAATCTAGGAACGAGCCACCTCATACTCGGGATCAAGGGTTGCCGGGAATACACCAACCATGGTGGCATTCCTATAAGCCTTCTACTGCTTAGGAATAGATGTGAGAGGCATGAAGCAATGGAGCTTCTCGAACATCCCACGCAAGGATGTATATAGCAAATAAGAGACCGTCCTTCTGCTTGATAGTAAAAATATCATGCTGGAGTTGTAGAATCTTTGTCTCATTCTTTGCTTGTGAATAAGTAGCAGCAAGAATATCACACACCACCTTGGTTGTGGGCTGATGGAGTATATCATTGGCGATCTCTATTGCCAATGTACCTGAAAGCCAAACCTCAGCATATGCATCATCTGCCTCCCATGATGCATTAACCCCAGTCTTCTCAACCGGTTCTTCCTCGGTAAGAATGTGTTTCTTAGCCGTAGACTTCATCATGCTCATGAACTGCATAGCCCACAATTCATAGTTTGACGCATCCATCTTTACTATAGTCACAGGACCTCTGAAGGCGCCTGTGGAGGGGATATCTACCTTGCTTTCAGACATGACGGCTGGAGAAAACTAGAGCTGCTGACTAGACAAGTTTTTGTCTACACTGACATAGAGAGATTTGATTGCATATGTAGACTTATGCAACCAAACTCATCTAAAGAGAAGACTCCGTGGTGGTGTCCCCTTTTGAAAAGGGAGGTGTGGCGACACCACTTGGAGAGAGGAGGTACAGGGGTCAGGTGACAGGGCTACAGAGCCGAGGGGAGAGGCTATAGGGTCGGTCGGCAAGGCCCTAGGCTGCAGGATCGGTCGGGGTGCCCTAGGCGTGGGCCAAGCGGCGTGGACCGAGCGACTGGGCAGCGGGACCCGCAAGGGCCGGGCGGTGAGAGCCCTAGGCGGCATGCGTGAGAGAGAGGCTTGAGGTGGGGTTTAGGGTTAGGGTTTCGGTAAAGGAGCTCCGGTCTAAGACCGCCGCTCTGATACCATGTTGGGAAAATAGAAAGAATTGTTTATTCCTTGAGCCCTAGGCTCTCTTATAGGGAGAGGCATATGGGCAAATTACATAAAGAGGACAGAAGAACAGGAAAAATATATAAATGATACATAATATGAAAAAAATCTCTACAAGAAGGATAGACAAGACAGATATGTTAAAAGTATGTCCTACAACACAGATCTAGTCGCCACATCCATCAATCCATACACATTGGTGACAACTATTAGAGACCGATCAAAGACTCCCCATAGGACCACCAAAAGCACCCATTGTCCACAAGGTTTGTCAATTAGCTCACATGTATCCCATTTCCATCCAATGAGCAAACCTTAAAGCTTCCCTCGGAGTCGATAGCACAAAAGTGAGTAAGCATTGCATCGTGCACAAAATTCCATCTCTGATTTTCATCTAATGAAGAAGCACAACATTCTCCTGCCAAACCATGAACATGATGAGCACCCCCATCCTTTTCCCGGGCTTTCTAAGTGCATGGGTATTCCAATTAACAACCTTCATCAGGACACCAGTTACATACCCTTCACATGTCGTATGGGTGATATCCAGTACACCTGATAAACCATTAATAAGATATCTAGTAGTCGAGATATCGATACACCCTGCCTCAAAAATCTTCGAACCTTGTTGTTGCCCATCATTCACAGGTCGTTGCGACTTCCGAATGTGTTGGATCTCCATGATCGTCAATCCTACCAAGGCCTGTCAATTGTTCGCTAACCTTAGGGGCGAGCAAGCCACACATTTTTCCTCTTGGAGAAGACCTTCCCCAAGGCCACTTGCATGCACACATTTTACACCCATTGTCCAAGTGTCCATTGCTGCGACAGTCGGCTGAAACCAAATATTCGGATCGAATATGCGAAGCAGTGGACGACCGAATAGAACAGACCTATTCAGTCACGGTTTGGCCAAACCGAATAGTCAACCCGAATATCCAGGCATTCGACAACCTACTTAGTCAACGATTAGCTTATTGCTGGAAATTTTTATATATTTTTACTTTTTTTAATTCTCAAGGTTACCTGTTAGAAAATCGGAAGAGGAAGCGAAACATGGAAAAAGATAAACAAAATATGAACAACGGGATTTTACATGGAACCCTACTCCGTGAGTAGCGGGATGAAACCACGGGAGAAGCCCTCAACGGGGCGTGTTTGTCTATTGACTTTCTCAATGGATACAGGAGGTCTGGGGCTCCTTATATAGCCTCTCCAGAGCCTCCAAGTCCCACTATTAGACGATGTGGGAGTAAACACTGGATGGGGGTAAATGGATCACCTCCAGGATTCATTTACCCTGCTACAACACAATAGACGCATACAACTTATACTCCAACACTCCCCCTCAAGTTGGAGCATGCAATGCTCAGCTTGGACAAACATAAAGAAACTGAACTCAACGCTACAGGACACTACGGACAATATCAACCCAACGCGCACATTGCTGCAGTCGAGGACGTTGCTTCTCATGCCGTGCAGGTGAGGAGGACGAACGGGCTGGAGTGTGAGTCAACTGAAGACTCAAAACCTGACCATCGAGTCTGAACTGCGCCTGAAATCTCCTCGTCGGAGAACTGGGTCTCTCCCATCTGGCTCAGAGAATGATGCACTGCTCTGGTGTACCTATGATACCACATGAAAACCCTTGCCCTCAAGGGAATGGTTCTCTGCTCTGGAGTTCCTATGGCTCACATGAAAACTTTGGCCGAACAACAACAAGAATTATGGGGACCACGAAACAAAAGATGGCAACATATGCTCATCTGAAAAATGACCGCAATCATATGCGTGTCTGAAACTGGAGAATCGGAATCAATCGTCGAGTCTGAACAATTGTAGAGTCTGGAATCTGAATGGTCTCTGCATGTGAATCTGGAATATCTGAATGTGGCTGGTAGAAGACCTGTGACTCTACATATATACTCCCCCTTTCTCCCATTCTTGTCGAAACATGAACATCGACAAAGTTGGGAGAAGACAAGATAAATAGGGGGTAAACAACAAGAACATGAAACTTGCGGCTTTCCATTTTTTTAAGCCGTCATTTTTTTTGCAATTTTTTTAAGCCGTTCAAACTCTTCCTTTTTTTTCGGCTTTCACAAATCTTTTCAACTTTTTTTTTGAAAAAAAACTCTCTCTTCCTTATCCTTTTTTTTCTTTTTTTTCTCGAAATTCTTGGCCACGATTTTTTCCTTTTTTTTTCGACCCCTCCCCATTTTTTAAACATGGGCCATATTCCCCACTCATTTTTTTTAATTATACACGGTTGTTGGGCTAATAAACCCCTCGTCCGCTACTAGGGTTCCCCACGGGGAAACCCTTTCTCATATCGCGCCGCCAAAAGAAGGGGGGGAGGGGGGGCTGGAGTCGCCTGCCATGGAGCACCTGAAGATCGCACTGGATCGCCGGAGAGGAGGCGGCGCGGCTTGGAGCCGCCTGGAGGCGAGCGCGCGGAGAAGGAGCGCCGCCTGGCTGCTTCTGGATGGTTGACGACAACGCTGGAACTGGGTTGCGCCGCCGATGGGTGTGCGGCGATGGATAGGGCTTCGCGTGGGAGCTGCGCCGCCTTGAGACACGCTGAGAGGAAGATCTGGAGTCAAGCACCGCCAGCGTGCTGCAGGAGAAAAGGAGAGCCTGCGCGATTGGAGAGCAAAGGGAGGGCGCGCCTTGTGCGCATGATGCGCAGAACTGAAGTTCGGGCGAAGCCTCGCGCCGCCTGCGCGAAGGAGAAGCAGGCCCACTAATGATGCCCTTGGAGAGCCTGCGCAAAAGAAGCGCGCAACGCCGCTGATGGGTCTTGTCGCTGGTGCGGCTGGAGGGAAGCGTGCCGCCTGGATCTTACGGGCTCTTCTTGGAGCCTTAGGACTCGACATGCTGATGGATGCGGCCCGATCTCGCCGCAGTCAGGGATGCAGGAGATGCATCTGGAAGAGCACCATCACACGTGAAGGAGATGTGCGCTGGAATGTACTTAGACGATTCCATCATAGAGGGCTTGAAGATCACAAGGCTGCGACTCGGGTTCCAAAGTCCACGTACTAAGACGATGAACATCATGCAATATTCCGAAACCCTAGAGCTTCTCAATCTTGAAACGATCATGAATGATACAGAACAATCTTCAAACAAAAAAATCTTCAAGAACAAAGAATTCCTTCATCGAATCTCGAATAAAACCATAAGGAAAATCCTCAAGAATCAACCCGCTCTGATACCATGTTAGAAAATCGGAAGTGGATGCGAAACATGGAAAAAGATAAACAAAATATGAACAGCGGGATTTTACGTGGAACCCTACTCCGTGAGGAGCGGGATGAAACCACGGGAGAAGCCCTCAATGGGAAGTGTTTGTCTATTGACTTTCTCAATGGATACAGGAGGTCTGGGGCTACTTATATAGCCTCTCCAGAGCCTCCAAGTCCCACTATTAGACGATGTGGGACTAAGCACTGGATGGGGGTAAATGGATCTCCTCCAGGATCCATTTAGCCTGCTAGAACACAATAGGCGCATACAACTTATACTCCAACAGTTACCACTTATCTCGATGTCAAAGCTCCATATATGTATCTTGTTCGTTAGTACTTTTATCTTGTATTCTAGTTAGACAATGACCATATATGTATAAATACATAAGAATATATGTATTATAAGTATTTTTTGTATTTCCAACATCGTCAGGGCCGCTCCGCCGCCTCCCTTAATCAGCAGTAGGAGCAATGTGGAGAGGAAGAGATGCCTCTCCTCACGAACCTCTTATTGGTATATCGATTTTCAGACCCATAAAGAGAAGCCCGACGGGGAGATATGTCCCACCGTAAATATTCTCCACGATAACGTCCAACAATTGCCCCTTCGGGAGGCCATCCGAGATAATGGAAGGAACATCACCCACACTTTGAGTTCCTCGTACTGATGTAGAGCCATTACAGGTACATAGGGTGTTAAGCAACCCATCTAGTATCCTCGACCTTCACCAAGTCGCCCTTCTACTAGTTCTCGATTGAACTCCAACAACTTAAGAAACTCTCTCCGTGAGCTCTCTAGCGTACACCAATTACAACCCCTCGAGATGTCGCCATCAAAGGATCGATTGAGTACCTTTCATGAAGATTCCATAGGGTTTCACACTCTCTCATTAGGGTTCCCCGTATCGTGGGAACCCCACACACATCGTCACGCGCCCCCCAAAGGGACCTCTTTTCTCCGGCGCCGCCGCTAGACCAGAAGGGTGGCAGGTATAAATGAAGACGCCGCCTCCGCCTACGCTGGAGGGATGCGCCATGCAGGAGGCGAGATTGGGAGTTCTGGGTACCGCGCGGTGCTTGGGTCGCGCCTAGAGGCCACCTAGGTTGTGCGATGATGGAGGATGAGCGGCACCATTGGAGGGAAGAGCCCCGCCTGGGCCTTCGTGACGATCTGAAGGGCGCGAGGTCTAGGGCCCAGATGGCGATGGGACCTCGCCGCCTGCGTCATTCTGGAGGAGAGGATCGTGGCCCGTACCTAGGGTTTTCGCGATGCAGCCTTTGCTTGGGAAGAAGCGGCCTTGTCGCCTTTGCCTGGGGAAGATTCCCATAGGTGTTGTTGGGGCTCTTGCACCTGGAGAACTTGAATATACCAGCGTAGCCGCATGATGCCGAATATTTTAGGGTTTCAAAAAAAAATCTATAATAGAACTTGAACAAGATGTGCACAGATCTTGAACATAACTTCATAAAATTTTCATCTTCAAGAACGAACCAATAATCAGGTCTCGAATCAAAATAAAGAACACGATGAAAGACTTCAAAATCGAACCTGCTCTGATACCATGTTAGAAAAATAGGAAGCGGAAGCAAAATAGATAAACAGAGCATAATCTAGAAAGGTAAACATGAAGAACACAAAAGATTTTTACGTGGAACCCTACTCCGTGAGGAGCGGGATGAAACCACATGAGAACGCCTCACAGGGATGATTTGTCTATTGACTTTTCTCAATGGATACAAGAGGTCTGGGGCTCCTTACATAGCCTCCAAGTCCCACCATTGGACAATGTGGGACTAAACAACTGGATGGGGTAAATGGATCCTGGAGGTATCCATTTACCCATCTACATCTCAATAAACGCATATAACAAATACTCCAACAGAAATTGTTGTAATTTGAATGGACATTCAGGGCTGGAACATTACTTCTGATGGACAATCTGTTATCAAAATCTCAGCGCACCGTTGCAATTTAAATTGTGCACAGTCAGGGCAGGAAGATTACTACCGATGGACAATTTGTCACAACTGGAAACTTGGACAAGCGTGCATATGACAAATGATGGCACTCAATAAATACCACCATATGATTTTTGCTGACACATGTACAAATAGGAGGCTCCTACTTACATGGCATTTATGGACAAAAAATACTGCACCCTAGTTTTGTAATATTCTGTAAAACGTTAGATTTTGCATTGTTAGAGGACCACTATATACTTGACAATGTATGTATGTGTGTACGAGTGTGCGTGCATCCAACTGAGTTGGATGTCTGATTACATGCCTTTCTTCTTGGCATTCAACATTGTCCTAGCCAAGAGCTCGGAGCATCACATATGATACAAAGAACATCAAAAGTTTTTATCCGTATTTATCAAGGTTATGTAGGCACATCAAATGTTTATATCCTTTCTTAGCATTGTTATGTAATACTTCAAATAACTTCAAGAGAAGATCACATCTTATCAAACATCAATAGGACAGAAATTACCTGCATAGCACCTGCACCAAGAACAAGTTGGCAAGTTCTTGTATTAAACAGTTTTAAAAACTCCACAATACGGTGAACAACCTCAGATGATAATGCTGGTAGAGACCTACTAATGTCAACATACTCTGACAGCATTTTCAGCAGTATCAAGCCACTGTAAATAAGAAAATTAAATATAAAAAGTTTGCATTACACAAGTCGTTCAACCATCAGAGGGGTATATAACTTTCATTATTTTCAACGCTTTTCATCTCAAGTGATTTGGTATCAAAACAACATCATTTCAGAAAAAAAAGAAATAACTGAGTCGCTTGTAGGAAAGAATGAAAAATATCTGTTACATGCACCAATCATTTGTGCATCTCTTAGATATAAACTTAATGAAAAAAATCTATAGGAAAACATTTCAAATGCATGCATTCAGGTCAATAGGGCAGTACCATATGGAATTTTTGCTTAAATGAAATTCATACAGATACAGGCTAATGAAAAACCAACCAAGGAAAAAATAGAATTAAATAGGTTGATTAGATTCAAATATTAATATATAAGGAAGATGCCCCAGCAAGATATGTTCCTTCAATTATACATATAAAAAAAAGGTCAAAATGCAAAATAATTCCCATCGTCATACAAATCATATCAAAAATTAGACTTGAATGATAGGTAACTAACCAGTTCACCATGTGATAGCCAATACCCTTGTAAATAATTTTTTGAGCAGAAGACTTTCCATGCTCAGTCACACTAACATCACTATTCCTCGTTGAATTTGCAGATTCGCTATTTTGCACCTCATGGTTTTCGGGGGCAGATGCCAATTGACTAGCTTCTTTACTATTGTCCACATAAGATTCCAAAGAAGAGTTCATATAAGAGTCAGGACCAGATAAAGTCGAAGAGGCAAATGATTCAACAATGGCTTGGAATTCTTCAGGGACATCAACCAGAACCCAAGTTTCTTGATCGAGGACAGCCTTAATCTTGGCCATCTGCAAAAAGTTCAAGTATTTTTAGCCATCAGAAAGAGATAAATCAAACAAAAGTATCTATGTGCTTGAAATTTTCCTTACTCGAGAATCATGTTGAAAATCAACAAATGCTTTTGACTGTGACTGCAGAGTCCCCCTAATGCTATATCCTAACCGTCCACCAATCTAGCATGGTATGTTCAGAGTAAAAAAATACATGTTGACCACATGATATTTATTGTTGGTATTGTTGTTGTTGACAACAAGATATTTACTTAAAAGGAAAATTACCTTCTCTGTCGAAGTTATAAAATCTTGAGTGATGGTGTAAATACTAAGAAATTCATTCAATTTTAGTTTGGGATGAAGGAGCGCTCGAACACCGAGAAGCTTCGCCCATCTTCCATGAGCAGCATCACAGGCCGCAAAGACAGCTTCTGTATTTTCCCGTAACACATCAGCACTGCCAGTTACTGTTGCTGGTCAGACTCAGATAGATCATAAAAAGCTTCTAGAGAACAGTCTCATGAAATTCTAGTCCATAAAAGCAAATTTCAGACAAAAAAAGAACAATTACTTGATTAAAAAAGGCAATCATTAACAATTTAACACCAAATGAGCACATGCAGATGGTATACTAACAAATGATTTCTTGGTGATTGTTAAAAAACGAAGAATACGGAAGCATAGTAAGAGATAAAGAATAGGAACAATGAAGAATACCGGGATTTTACATGGAACCCTACTCCTTAAGGAGCGGAATGAAAACATGGGAGAACGCCTCAAAGGGTTGATGTGTTCGTTCACTTTTTCTCATATGTTGCAGGAGGTGTGTGGCTTCCTATATAGCCCCCACTGACTCTCCAAGCCCCACAGATAATAGATTCTGAACTAAACAATAGGATGTTGTAATTGAACCATGGAGGGATTCAATTCCCAATCTACACATGAGTGACACATATACTCCAACACTCCCCCTCAAGCTGGAGCATGCAATGCTCGGCTTGGACAAACAGAAAAAAATCTCAAACTCACATGCAAGACACTACAGACAATATCAACTCAACGCATACTCTACTGTTGGTTGACAGTCGATGACGTTGCTTCTGATGAGTGCAGGTGAGGAGGAACAAACGGGCTGGAGTATGAGTCAAACTGGGTCTCCTCATCGGAGAACGTGTGCTATGTATTGCGCCTGTCAGAGTCACTAAAACTGATTGAGTCTCTTCATCGGAGCACTTTGGCCCGCCACATGTAGAAAACTGAATCATATGGACAATTGCTCCATCTCTGAAGGGACAAATTGAAAAAGCCGTGGAAAACATCCTCGTCAGAGTCCACGGTCGCTGGAGAATGGAGTTTGAAAAGTCCCCTCCTCGGAGAACATGGTCTTTCACATACTGGCTCAGAGAATGGGATCTTTACTCTAGAATCCCTATGACACCACATGAAAATCCTAGCCCACAATGGCATAGAAAATGTGATCTCTACTCCGAAGTCCCTATGGAACGCATAAAAACTCTGAGACCAAAAACAAAGATGGCGAACACATAAAACTGATTACCGCAAATACGTATGCATCATACTGGAGACTCGGAACCAATCTGAAAATCGAGTCGGAAACTAAAAATCTGTAGAGTCTAAAATCTGACCTGTAGAATCTAAATCCGACCTGTAACTCTACACAATATTCCCCCTTTCTCTCATACTTGTCTGAAAAGAATGACATCGACAAAGTTGGGAGAAGACAAGAAAATGGAGAAAACAAAATATTCTCAAATGAACTTTTTCCACAGTTATTTCTCTTTTTTTTAATAGTCGTCTCTCCTTTTTTGTAAATAAGTCATTCCATGTTTCGACTTTCTTCTCATTTTTTTCGTACCGGTTTTTTTCTCTTCTGTACGCACCTTTTTTCAAAACAAATTCACGGTCCAAATAGTGGGACCAAAATAACTCACTCCCTTCTAACAGTGGCCCACAATCGGACCCAAAAGAATGACGCACCCCTCCCTTTTTTAATATAGCAACCATTGGGCCCAATTTTAGGCCCAAACAAATAAGACTTTATTTAGGGTTCCTACTTGGGAACACTTTCTTCATCGCACGATAGAACCCATCGAAGGGCATGCATCGTCGCCGCCTAGCTTGCTTAGAGAAGCAGTTGTGCGCTTCTCTTGGAGTCAAGGGAGAGGAGGCTTCGTCGGGGAGGACCGATGCCGATGGGGAGATGCGAAGAGGGCGATGTCTTGTGTCGCCGCCAAGAGGTCTTCGCATGTTGGAGGTGGAGCTACTGTTACGGTTTGATTTGCGTTGCAAAGGAGATGCGCCACCTCTTTTCAGATCTGGAAGAGGTGCTAGTGGTTGCACAAACTTTGGATATAGAGGTGTGTCGGATGGAGGTGCCAAAGAAAGGGTTCTTCGCCTAGGAGGAGCATCGTGTGGCGAGTTGCATCGACTGGAGTGGATCGTGGCTCTGCCCAGAGCCACCTCGTGTGCCGTATGCGCATGAATGACGTCGATCGATCACCACCTGCGCCAGATGCGTCATTGACTCGAGCCTAGAGGATGACTACCCGAAGAAGCTTCTTAGAAGACCGATGGGTTTCTGTAGCAGTGGGCTACAATCCACTGGATCTCGCCTGATAAGTAGACGAAGGTCTTTATAGAACAACCCGAGTTGACACTGTCACCACGATCTGGACAATCTGTAGGCCATCATATAAGAGGGAGCATACGAACAAAATACAGCCTCAAGATGCTGAAATTAGAGTTCCACAAATTGAACCATGAACTTGATCGAACAATAAATCTACACGAATCGATCTTCCAGAAATCTATGAAGATAGAAAATTTGGGTTTCAAAAAAACCCTAAAAACTAAAACTCGAACTTGATTGATCTTGAACAATGAATAAATAATCTTCAGAAATAAATCTTCAAAATCAACCAAGAATGACCTGCTCTGATATCATGTTAAATGAAGAATGCAGAAGCGTAATAAGAGATAAAGAATAAGAACAATGAAGAACACATGATTTTGCGTGGAACCCTACTCCTTAAGGAGCGAGATGAAACTACGAGAGAAAGTGTCAAAGTGATGATATGTTCATTCACTTATTCTCATCTGTTACTGGAGGTGTGGGGCTTCTTATATAGCCCCCACTGACTCTCCAAGTCCCACAGATAGAAGATGTGGGACTAAACCACTGGATGTGGTAATTGGACCCTGCAGGGATCCAATTACCTATCTAAATATGAGTGACACATCTACTCCAACAGTGATAATAGCTACCAATGAAATAAAGGGCAATTAAAGAAAAAGATAAGCAAGCATATCAGGATGGCTTTTTGCTGTTATCCAATAGCATGCAACAAATGTAGAACATTGCGTGCAACAATAGCATCCAACTGCATAGTCAGCACTTAAGCAAATGATATCTAAAACCCTCCTGATGGGGAAACACCCAGATGAAAGAGCATAGTGATCTAAATACAACGAAGAGTAAGAAGCTTTGTCAGGTATTACACTGCTTGAATGAGAAATTCCTAAAGAATATTAATTAAAAAAGTAAAAGTTGATTACTAGAGAGTAATCACCATCCACTTCCCTAAAACCGCCATAAGACAGTGTTCACCCAAGCACAAAAAGAAGCACAAAGCACAAAAAACATACATTGGGTTAAACATGATGTCATGATCATTGCAAGTAATCTAGTTTTCCAGATGCAAAATATGATAACTTTAATGCCACCTAATTGAATCGGGTGTGGTTCACCTCGAGCTCACACCCCACCTTTTCTTCAAAAAAATCAATGCAACAAAATTAAATACTACACTGGCAGCAGAATCACCCTCTCCGTATCAAGGGAGAGAAGGCCAAATGATTGGCACGTAGTCTCTCAGAAATATTGTTGGCACAAACTAGGCAAGACCATTTATATTCTCAACCTGCTAAAGGTGTGTTGACGCATACATATTAGTTCTCGTACCTATTCGTTATTTTATTTTCCAGTTGTATGCTTTATGTAATTTACCCATAGGCTACTCTCCTATATAAGAGAGCCTAGGGCTTATCGAATAAACAACTTGCTCATTTTTCCCAACATGGTATCAGAGCGACGGTCCTAGACCGGAGTTCTCGAAACCCTAACCCTACCCATCACACCCGCCGGCCCCTTTCTCTCTCTCTTCTTTGCAGATCGGCGCCGCCCTCCTCCTCGGGTGCTCCTCCTCCGATCAGCGCATCTCCTGCGCATCTCAGGCGATGTTCGATCAGCGATGTGCGCATCTCCAGCGCGCGCTACCGCGTGATCTGCGCACCTCCTGCGCGTGCGCATCCCTTGCGCATGATCGCGCCTGACCTGCGCCTCTCCAGCGCCTTATCGCGCCTCTCCAGCGCCTGATCGCGCACCTTCCAACGTGCGGATGCGCATCATCTGCGCAAGGCTGGGCGTGCGCGCGTAATCTTCTACGTGCGTGAGCAGTGCGCGCATCCAGTGCGCGTGTCCAGCGCACCCAGTGCGCGTGTCCAGCGCACCCAGTGCCCAGCACACGTGATCTATTGCGCATCACGTGCGCATCCAGTGCCCCAAGTCCTGTAGCTCCTGTACGGGTGCACGGTTTCCAGCCCTAAGACCCAGAACATCATCATGGGTTTAGTTGCGTGAGGTCTACACGTGCAACTAAACCCATTTATGTCGTTGTAGACAAATCACATTGTTTGTCAATCGTTCCAGTCTTCATTTTCAATATGTCGGAGAGCAAGGCAGATATCCCATCTATTGGCGCATTCCGTGGTCCAGCGCCTATTGTCAAGATGGACGGTACCAACTATGAACTGTGGGCAATGCAGTTCATGAGCATGATGAAGTCTACGGGTAAGAAGCACATTCTTACCGAACCAGAGCCTGCTGAGAAGACTGGAACCTATGCCTCCTGGGAGGCTGATGACGCATACGCCAAAGTTTGGCTATCTGGCACGTTGGCAATTGAGATTGCCAATGACATCCTCCATCAACCCACAGCGAAGGATATGTGGGACATTCTGGCAGCTACATATTCCCAGGCAAAGAACGAGACAAAGATTCTGCAACTCCAGCATGATATTTTCACCATCAAGCAGAATGGTCGCCCCCTACATTCTCTCTATACATCACTGAGAGGGATGTTCGAGAAGCTATATAGCTTCATGCCCTTGACAGCCACGCCAGAACAGCAGAAGACATATAGGAACGCTACTATGGTGGGCGTGTTCCTAGCTGCACTTGATCCTGAGTACGAGGCAGCACGATCACAGATTTTGGCCGACTCTACAATTCCTCCAATGGAGGAAGCCTTCCATAGACTGAGTCGGATTACAGTTCCCTCAACTGCTGCAAGTCAGAATTCTTCAGCCATGGCAGCAACCAGAGGTCGTGGTTCTTATCACCAGGGCCGTGGACGTGGACCCCGTGGGAGGGGTGGCCGCATTAGGCCAACATGCACCTACTGTCACCGAGTCATACACAATGAAGATACATGCTATTCAAAGCACGGATTTCCTGCATCCGCACGAGCTGCTGAGCAGATAGAGCCCCCATCTGCTGCTACCTTGGATCAGCGATTTGATGATCTAGTTGCCCGTCTGAGGGGAATTATCCCACCATCTGGTCCAGCATCGACTACAGAGAGTCATTCTGATGCTGCTGCTTCTGCCTCTGCATCTACCAGTGCTTCAGGTAGTATACTTGCACTCCACAGTAGTAGATTTGATACACTGCCATGGATCATGGACTCGGGCGCTACACATCACCTATGTGGCGACCAGAGTCTACTTACAGGATACACTCAGATCCCTCCAGGACGGACAGTAGTGATTGCCAATGGCACACATTCCCCCATCACTGGTCAGGGGGAGATTAGACTGACATCTTCTATGCAGCTCAAGAATGTACTACATGCACCTGATTTTTCTATGAATTTGTTGTCAATTAGTCAGATTACGAAGGATCTCCATTGTCGGGCGATTTTTGATCCATCTTCTTTGATTTTTCAGGACATCCATACGGGCAACGTGATTGGTCGTGGCTATGAGCAAGGAGGCCTTTACCGCCTGATTCAGACCCCATTTGCCGGAACCACATCCTCTCCTGCTGGACAAGTATCTCCCTTACTGTGGCATCTGCGTTTTGGTCATTTACCGCTTCAGAAGTTGCGTCAAGTTTTACCTTATAGTCTTCCTCACACACGTATTCAGTGTGAGGCATGTCAGTTGGGAAAGCATCACAGGTCGTCCTTTCTCAGTCGTCCTGGTCGGAGTAGTACCTCCAAGTTTGAGTTATTTCATGTTGATGTCTGGGGTCCAAGTCGTGTACCTGATCATCAGGGACACAGATTTTATATTGTATTTGTGGATGATTTCTCTAGAGTGTCATGGGTGTTTCTGATGAAAAATAAATCTGAAGCCGGAAATATAATTATCCATTTTCTGAATGAAATACAAAATGTTTTTTCCACCTCGGTAAAATTTGTGAGAAGTGATAATGCGTTAGAATTGTGCACAAATGTTCTTGCCAGTTATTACTCCTCAAAAGGAATTGTTCATCAAACGTCGTGTCCTCATACATCTCAACAAAATGGAATTGCTGAAAGGAAACATCGTCACCTCCTTGATGTTACGAGATCACTCCTTATACAGAGTCATGTTCCCTACTCCTACTGGGGTGATGCAGTCCTCACTGCATGTTACCTAATTAATCGTATGCCCTCTTCTGTTTTAAATGAACAAATCCCGTTTACTATCATTCATCCCAACAAGGATTTGTTCTCTCTTACGCCTCGTGTGTTTGGGTCGGTTGCATTTGTCCATCAGTTGTCCCCGGGTACTGACAAGCTCTCTCCTAGGGCTGTCAAGTGTGTTTTTGTCGGGTACTCCAGAACTCAAAAGGGGTACAAGTGTGTTGATCCTCTGCGTCGGCGGTATATGATCAGTGCAGATGTTACATTTTTTGAAAATGTTATGTATTTTTCAGCCTCAGGAGACAAGCAGCTACCACCACTATCCACTGATGCCATATATATGACACCACCACCTCAGATGCCGTCACCAGCACCACCACAGCAATAAACCCCACCGCCGCCACCACCACCGCCGCCACCACCAACTATATCACCACTACCGTTTCACTACACCCGCAGGCCTCCTCCCGCTCATGGTCATGACTCGTCTACTAGCTCGCCTATGATATTGTAATGAAAATATTAATTTTGATGGATCTGATGTCATTTCTGAGCAGGATATGTTGCAGGGGCCTGATGAGACTACAGTTGACTTAGATGTACCCATTGCTCTGCGAAAGTCGAAGAGAAGATGTGCTACATATCCCCTATCAGCATCCGTATCTTTTGAGAGGCTATCTGGAGATTTCAGTTCCTTTGTTGTGGCACTTTCAGCAGTCGATATTCCAAGGAATCATCATGACGCTATGCAGGATAGTAGATGGCGGCTAGCAATGGAGGAAGAAATGACGGCACTCCAGTCCAGAGGAACTTGGAGTTTGGTTCCTACACCTCCAGATGTGAACCCAGTGAGCTGCAAGTGGGTGTTTACAGTGAAGCACAATGCAGATGGTTCTATTGACAGGTACAAGGCACGTCTGGTTGCACGTGGCTTTACACAGACATACGGGGTGGATTACCTTGACACATTCTCGCCTGTGGCACGACATTCCACCCTACGGATCTTACTGTCAGTTGCAGTTGCTAGAGACTGGCCGCTTCATCAGTTGGATGTGAAGAATGCATTCCTATATGGAGATTTGCAGGAAGAAGTTTATATGCAACAGCCACCTGGTTTTGCTGTTGAGGGGGAGTGTTCCAAGGTATGCATGTTACATAAGGCCATCTATGGCCTTAAGCAGAGCCCCAGAGCATGGTTTCAGAAGCTCTCAGATCTTTTTGAGAAACAAGGATATAAACGTTCCAATGCTGATCATTCCTTGTTTGTACCGAAGACTGCTAGAGGTATCATTGTAATTATGGTTTATGTTGATGATATCTTGATTACAGGAGATGATGAGCAGGGTATAAAGCAGGCGAAGGAAACACTGGGAACTGAATCTGTCACCAAGGACTTGGGAGTCCTTAGATATTTTCTGGGGCTGGAGTTTGCTAGAAATCCATATGGATTAGTAATGTCGCAGAGGAAATATGTTACAGATCTATTGAGTGAGACATGTATGCTAGGGTGTCGGCCTGCTACGACACCAAGGGATCCTAGCATGAAGCTCTATGATGATGACACGGAAGAGGTGGACAGGAGGAGGTACAGAGAACTGGTAGGCAAACTACTATATGTCACGATCACTCGACCTGATATATCATTTGCAGTGAGTCGCGTGAGCCAGTTCATGGAACAACCACGTCAGGCCCATATGGATGCTATACACATGATTCTGAGATATCTAAAATCATCTCCTGGTGCATGCTTGCTATTTAAGAAGGGAAAGGAGATCTCTATCACAACATGTGCTGATGCAGATTATGCAGGATGCCCCAAGGACAGGAAGTCCACCTCAGGATTTGCAGTATATGTTGGAGATGCCTTAGTCTCGTGGAGGAGCAAGAAACAGACAGTGGTAGCGAGATCCAGTGTTGAATCAGAATACAGGGCCATGGCCCAGGCTAGCACAGAAATGATGTGGGTGAAAGCTCTTCTTACAGATCTATATCTTGATATACCGCTCCCTATGAAGCTGGAATGTGATATTCAGGCAGCCTTGTTCATTGCAAACAACCCAGCTTTCCATGAGAGGACCAAACACATTGAGGTTGACTGTCACTACATACGTGACATGATTCAGAAGGGGTTCATTGCTACATCTCACGTCACCTCAGAGAATCAGACGGCTGATATATTGACCAAGGCATTACTTCGAGGCCCATTCCAGAAGTGTGTGTCCAAGCTGAGCATGATTGATATCTATGCTCCATCTTGAGGGGGAGTGTTGACGCATACATATTAGTTCTCGTACCTATTCGTTATTTTATTTTCCAGTTGTATGCTTTATGTAATTTACCCATAGGCTACTCTCCTATATAAGAGAACCTAGGGCTTATGGAATAAACAACTTGCTCATTTTTCCCAACAAGGTGCAACAGTGCTGACAAGTCACATAGATTGCTCATGTTATTGTCATTTGATGACTGAAAGCGAATCGGTGATATTATCATACTGCATTAATTTTAAATTATGAAAGAAATAGATGGCTAACGGTGGACATTCACATATAAGCCTTCTACAACAATATAGCAAAACATTACTTCAACTTGAAATCTCCAGGGTCATGTCAGAGAGAACTGGGGGAATCTGTCTCGATAGCCAAAGCTATTGCTTGTAAGTTGGAGTCTCTAAACTGGAGTGTCATACCTATTAACTTGGATGTCACTAATACAACTCTTTAACTTTTCAGATTCCAACTCAAAGGCTTTTAATATAAGACATCTTTCTTTTCAGCATGTTACATTGTAGAGCTTAGTTACATCAATTAGTGAAGCCAACATTTAAATCTCGCAATGGCAGGCAAATTCAAGTTTGCAGAAGTCGGCAGTCGGTACTTGGTAGGTCGGGTAACTAAGGATTAATGGGCACTCAGGAGAGTAATCGGATTTCGTCGGGCATTAGTCAGTTTTGAATTTTTTTTAATAATTTAAATATATAAATCATTTTTTAATACATATACTCTCATATATATATTCATATATTTAGCAATTTTCATATTTATAAGAGCTTAAAAAAGAAGCTATTATAGCAAAAGAAAAAAAATGAAGCAAGTAAATGTTTGGTACATAGCACAGGCGAATGTTCAAAAATAAATAAAACATGCCCAAAAAAATAATAAAAGTAGCAAATGAGACAAGTCAATCCTCAATGGCATCATCCAAGTCAAACTCCTATTATTCATCATCTTCATGATCGTCTTCTTCTTCTATATCTTCAAGAAGTAACTCATCCTCCTCCTCATTCATCGGTGTAGTATTTGAGCTCGAAGATGAAGCTCCCCTTCCACGTTCACCTTGTGGGCTCCTTCTCGGTTCCAAATTCACTTCGGCACCAGTAGCATGTACTACAGTACCCCAGGTCAATCCAGAACATTGAAAAACCTCCTCGTCCTGAGCATTGACATCTCCGGTCTATTCACCTAGTGTACACGATCATGAGATGAAAGATGATCTCTTTCTTTCTCAACTCGATGATCCTGCAGGTTGGAAATGAAACGCACGTACACGAGATTATTCAGCCACTTCGTCTCCAACATATTTCTCTTCTTGGTATGGAGTTGAAGACCAACATACATATTTATATCTATTATTATTTTATTTTTTACTATTATTAAACAAATTAGATGGGTGGAGTGGAGTCATTACTGAGTCAAATGTACTCCTGTTACATTCAAATCCAGAGGATGAAGACGCCAAACTCATGATCTTGATGGCCATGGCTTTCAAATGAGACGTGTCATCTCCATGATTATGCCACCAATTAGCTACTAAAATGGAGAATTGGTTAAGTTAATAAAATAAACAATGATTCGAATGACATGAATTGAAAACAATGAGAGATATACCTTGATCGTAATTGCCATCATTAGTCATCCTTTGACTCACAGATAATGGCTTATCAAAATCTCCGCGACCAAGTATGTATGTCGGAAGCTCGTCCCTGGTGATTGCATCTTGTATATTCAAATCTGAATAAAATAATTCCATGCAGTCCTTAAAACCTCTACTCACCACAATATCTGGATCACCACGATATTGTGTAGAAGAAGATAGGGTTCAAATAATAAACTGCTAGATGCAATGGAGTATCGAGCCTTCCTTTGGTCTTGGAGGTAACACAACAACAACAAAGCCTTTTCCCACATTAAGTAGGGTCGGCAACATGGATTCTTTGCCTTCATTCAGATCTATCTTGGGTCATCCTTGGTCTTAGATCCAAAAAACTAAGATCCTTTAGTCTCATTCCAACACTTCTTGAGCCTTCCTCGCCCTCTTTTAGCTAGGTCAACATTCCAAAACTCACATCTCCTCACTGGTGCATCAAATGACCTCCTTTGCAAATGATCAAATCATCTTAAGCGATTTTCTCGCATCTTATCCTCGATCGGAGCTACACCAACTTTCCTTCTGATGGCATCATTCTGAATACGATCTCTACGTGTGTGTCCACATATCCACCTTAGCATTTTCATTTCACCTATTGCCATTTTTTGTACGTGTCTATGGTTCACATGCCAAAATTCAGATCCATAGAGCATAGCAGGTCTCTCAGCTGCTTTGTAAAACTTTCCTTTGAATTTCAAAGGAATTTTTTATCACAGAGAACAGTAGAGGCTCCTCTCCACTTTAGTCAACATGTATTTATTCTATTTGTAACATCTCCAAGCCATCCAAAAGATGCAATTATCTCTTGATTGGCCTCTTCAAGCCCTCCGTAGACAAAGCCCATGGATGGTTGTCGATGTGCATCAAACACACGCAATAAACGAACCAAAGGTGAGAAAACTCGGATAGCATGTGTGGTGTGGTTCCAGAATGCAAGATGAATGGAGTACACGGCACAAGGAGTCCACCAAATCTGCGGATATTTTGTAAGCATCAATCTTCTTGTTGTTACATTGGCGGATGCATTATCCACCACAATCAGATCCACATCTTCCACTTGCACTTTGTAGATATATTTCTACGTTCCAATGTACCATTTTGGTTATTTTATTTCCTTATGTCTATCTTATGTAATTTACCCATAGGTCTCTCCTCTATATAAGAAAGCCTAGGATTCCTGGAATAAACGTCTCTATTATTTTCTTCCAACATGGTATCAGAGCGGCGATCCTAGACCGGAGCTCGGGAATCCAAAACCCTAGACCTCACTTTCCAGCCTCGCACGCCACCTCCCCGCGCCGCTCTTGGGCCCCACCACGCCGCCCCTGCGTGCCCCCGCGCCGCCCCTGCACGTTCCCGTGCCGCGCACAGCCCCAGCGTCGGCACCACGCCGCCCTTGCAATCCCCCGCATGCCCATGTCGCACGTAGCCCTAGTGCGCATTGCCCAACGTGCAGCGCCCTTGTGCCACCCGCGCGCCACTCACGTGCGCAGCCTGCGCGTGCAGTCTCACGCACGTTAACTGCATGTGCGCATTTCCCTGCACACTGGCGTCGGTCCTCTCGTCTGGTTGATGGGTTTGAGTGTATAAGTCTACATATGCAATCAAACCCACATATGTTTGTGTAGACATTCACCTTTTGATCTTCACAAGCCCTAGTCTTCTACCTCTGACATCATGTCTTAAAACAAAGTAGATGTAGCCGCCACAAGCGCTTTCAGAGGTCCAGTGCATGTTGTCAAGATGGACGGAACAAGCTATGAGCTATGGGCGATGTAGTTCATGAGCCTTATGAAGTCGAATGATAAGAAACATATTGTTAACGAGGAGGAGCCGGTGATGCAGACTGGAGTAAACGCCTCATGGGAGGTAGACGACGTTTATGCCAAAGTATGGCTCTCTGGTGTATTAACGATTGAAATGGCCAATGACGTGATCAGCCTACTGCTAAGGCGATGTGGGACATCCTCGCGGCAATATACTCTCAGGCAAGGAATGAGACGAAGATCCTCCAACTCCAGCATGATATATTCACTAATGGATGGCCCCCGCATTCGTTGTATACATCCGTGAGAGGGATGTTTGAGAAGCTACACAGTTTCATGCCTCTAACTGCCACCCCTGAGCAGCAGAAGACATATAGGAATGCTACTATGGTTGATGTATTTCTAGTTGCACTTGATCTTGAATATGATGTTGCCTGCTCCCAGATCCTCGCAGATGCTACAATTCCTCCCATGGAGGAAGCCTTCCGTAGGCTTAGCGGGATTATTGTTCCGTCTACTACTAGTGGTCAGACTTCCTCAGCAATGGCAGCCTCTCGAGGTAGAGGAGGCTCGTCTACTTTCCGTGGGCGTGGACCCTGTGGCAGAGGGGGTCGAATCTGTCAACCCTGCACGTTTTGTCACCGTCCTGACCATTCAAAGGATACATGTTATTCCAAGCATGGGTTTCCTCCATCGGCCCAGGTAGGGAACAGTTTGAATCTCTTGCAGTTCCTACTTCAGATCAGCGGTTTGATGACCTCGTGGCCAGATTGAGGGAGATCATGCCTCCTTCTACTTCACCATCTCTTGGAGGCCATTCAGATGTTGAAGCTTCTGCTTCTGCTAGTACCTCTGCTACAGCTAGCACCTCAGGTACTTATACTTTTACATCTTGTCATGGAACAAAAGATTACAGAGTGGATTATGGACTCCAGTGCGACACATCATTTATGCAGAGACAGACAACAACTTGCATCATATAGACAGGTTCCTCCAGGGAGAACAGTTGTGATAGCTGATGGGACTCATTCCCCAATCACAAGACAGAGGGAGATCACTTTGACGCCCTCTATGTGTTTACAGAATGTGATGCATGCTCTTGATTTCTTTATGAACTTGCTTTCTATTAATTAGATTACAAAGGATTTGCACTGTTGAGCAATTTTTTACCATCATCTCTTGTTTTTCAGGACAATCTTATGGGCAGAGTGATTGGGTGTGGCCGTGAGCAGGGTGGCCTTTATCGCCTGGTTCGGACTCCCTATGCAGTCGTATCTTCGCATTAGTCTGGATCAGTCTTTCTCTTCACTTGGCACCTTTGGTTTGGTCATCTACCTCTTCAGAAGATGTATCACATGTTGTTACAGATTTCATCTGGTTCTTCCTTCCAGTGCGAGGCATGTCAATTGAGAAAGCATCATCGATCTGCTTTTCCTAGTCGTCAGAGTCAGAGTAGTAGCTCCCTTTTTGAGTTATTTCATGTAGACATTTGGGGTTCGAGTCGTGTTCCTGATCATCAGGGATAAAGGTTTTCTCTTATGGCTGGAGATGATTTTTCTCGATTGTTATGAGTGTTTCTTTGGAAAAATAAATCTGAAGCAGAAAATGTGATCAAAACTTGTATTAATGAAGTGCATAATATTTTTTCTACCTCTGTGAAATTTGTGCTAACTAACAATGCTTTGGAATTATGTACTCGTATTCTATCCCATTTTTTTCATCTCGTGAGATTGTTCATCAAACATCTTGTGCTTACACTTCTCAGCAAAATGGTGTTGCTGAGAGAAAGCATCATCATCTTCTTGATGTTACTCGGACTCTTCTCATTCAGAGTCGTGCCCCACATTCGTTTTGGGGTGATGCGGTTCTTACAGCATGTTATTTGGTGAATCATATGCCATTGTCTGTCTTAGGTGAGAAAATTCCTTTTTTCTATATCTTTCCCTGAGAAGCAGTTATTCTCAACCACTCCTCGTGTGTTCGGCTCTGTTGCAATTGTTCACCAGTTGATTCCAGGTCTTGACAAGCTCGCTCCTAGATCTGTCAAATGTGTGTTTGTTGGGTACTCCAGGACCCAGAAGGGATACCGTTGTTATGATCCTTTGCGCAGGAAATACCATATCAATGCTGATGTCACATTTTTTGAGTCTGTGATGTATTTCTCTCCTACAGGTGACAGGTTGGCATCATCAGACTCAGATGATATGGTTTACATGCCACCCCCTCCCACGGGCTATTCACCCCCTCCTCTTGTGCCAGTCGTACCACGACCACCTTCTCCTCCTCCACCTCTTCCTACTACTCGGTCGAATGTGCCAACTGTTCCACAATTACCAAAATTCTATACCAGTCGGCTTCTGCTCATGGTCATCGCCCATCATCCAGTATGCCCCAAGTTTGTTTTGATAACATGATTTCTAATGATGGGTCTGGAGATATATCTGTACAAGATTTTTTTGCAGGAGAATGGCCAACATATGGAGGAGGATACCAACGACCTGGATATTCCTATTGCAGCTCGCAAGCAAAAGCGGTCTTGTGTTTCTTACCCCATGCTTCTCAGGTTTCCTTTCATCGTCTAACAGGGGACTTTTAGAGATTTGCAGTAGCTCTATCTGCCGCAGAAATTCCATGGAATTATCAGGAGGTACTGAAGGATAGTTGCTGGCGCTTAGCTATGGAGGAAGAGATGGTTGTATTGCATTCTCGTGGTACATGGAGTTTGGTGTCTGCTCCTCATGGAGCGTCTATAGACAGTTGCAAATGGGTGTTTACTGTTAAACATCATGCATATGGCAGCCTTGATCGTTACAAGGCAAGGTTAGTAGTCGTGGCTTTACTCAGACCTACGGCTTGGATTACTTGCACACTTTTTCTCCAGTGGCTCGTCACTCTACACTACATATCCTACTTTCAGTAGCAGTGGTACGTGATTGGCCTTTATTTCAGTTGGATGTTAAAAATGCATTTCTGTATGGAGATCTACAGGAAGAAGATTACATGCAGCGGCCTCCGGGGTTTGCTGCCGAGGGCAAGGTTCGGAAATGCGGTTTGCGGTATTCGTTCGGTCATGTGATCTAAAGCGAGTAAGCGGATATGTGGAGGAGTATACGGAAGTATATGTGGTTTATGCGATTTATAATATTTTAATTTAAAATATTATAAAACAAACAATAAAATGTGATTATAAAAAAAGTTGATGATCTAACAAAATTCAAAATCAAAAATTTCAAAAAATAATATAATCAATAAGATATATAAGCATGATAATATAAAGTGATTATTTTTTAGTGTGTATTTTGAATTTAATACATATATATACATATACAAATTCGGATTCAACATGGAACACATGAATTCTATAAAAAAACCATTAACATATATAAATATATATCCTATAGAAAACAAAAGCAAAAGAATAATCACAGGTATACAAATCATATACGCAAAATTATACACATATTTATCTTCAAGGGGTAAAATATGTTGATACAAAATATAGGGGAAGATTGTATTTGCATATAAAATTTATTAGAAACACAAAAATGTAAAGTGTTAGACTGTTAGTCAATTATTTCATGGTTTATTTGAAGAATTAGAATAAAGTTCATTAGATAGAATATTCAAAAAGCAGTAAACAATTCATTAATAAGTGTTATGAACAATGGAAAAATAGATATGAGAAAAAATATCCAAGATTATATTCCCAAATGCAACATATACGAGAATAATGAAAAGATGCATCAATGTAAATGATGATATAAGAGCTGCTCGAAAAAAATCGAGTTAATGTGTCATCAACATGTCATGGATTAACATGAATCCTATCAGATATGCGGCTGCATATGGGGCCGCATATGCCGCATATGTGGACCGCATATGCATTTTGGTCGCATATTGCCGCATAAGGCATATGCGGTTCGGTCAAGTGACCGAATATACATATGCAGCTGTACGGACCACATTTCCGAACACTGGCTGATGGGGAGTGTCAGCAGGTCTGTAGACTCCACAAGGCGATACATGGACTTAAGTAAAGTCCAAGGGCGTGGTTTCAGAAGTCTCGGATTTGATTGAGAAGCAGAGGTTCAAGAGGTCTAATGCATATCATTCGCTTTTTGTGCAGAGGACACCTAGAGGTACTCTTGTCATAATGGCTGATGTTGATGATATTCTTGTTACAGGAGATGATATGCAGGGGATAAAGATGGCAAAAGAGTTTCTAGGTCGTCAGTTTGTTACTAAAGATCTGGGCACTCTAAGATATTTCTTTGGGTTGGAATTTGCTATGAATGCGCAGGGTCTTGTGATGACCCAAAGAAAACATGTTACAGACATGCTTGTTGAGACGGGCATGATTGGGTGTCGACTCTCTACTACTCGTATGGATCCAAGCACGAAATTATACGATGATGATACAGATGAAGTGGATAAGAGGAGAAAGAGAGAGATGGTGGGAAAGCTCCTGTATGTTACTATTACCAGACCGGCCTCTTTTGCAATGAGTTGAGTGAGTTAGTTCATGGAGCAACCTCGGTAAGTACATATGGATGCTATTTACATGATATAGAGATATTTAAAATCTTCTCTAGGTGCAGGATTATTTTTCAAGAAAGGAGCAACTCTCTCTGTATCTGTGTATGCTGACGTTGACTATGCAGGGTGTCCCAAGGATAGAAAGTCCACTTCGGGCTTTGCAGTATTTGTTGGCAGTTCTCTTGTTTCTTGGAAAAGCAAGAAACAAACAGTTGTGCCCAGATCAAGTGTCGAATCTGAGTGTAGGGCTATGGCGCAAGCAAGTAAAGAAATGATGTGAGTTCG
Source organism: Ottelia alismoides (assembly GCA_037367405.1). NCBI lineage: Eukaryota > Viridiplantae > Streptophyta > Magnoliopsida > Alismatales > Hydrocharitaceae > Ottelia > Ottelia alismoides. The sequence continues at coordinate 167,854 of JAZKJV010000948.1, read as the reverse complement.
AGCAGTGCTAGCAAAGTTACATGTAGATGTTCTTCTACCCATGCAGGTACAATGTGATAATCAAGATGCCTTATTCATTGCAAACAATCATGCACTCCATGAGAGAACGAAACATATTGAGGTAGACTGCCTTTATACGAGAGATGTGATCCAGAAAGGCCTGATTTTTACTTCTCATGTTAGTTCAGGAGAGCAAATAGCAGATATCTTTACCAAGGCATTACTCAGAGGGCCATTTCAGAAGTGTTTGTCCAAGCTAAGCATGATTGACATCTATGCTCCATCTTGACGGGGAGTATAGAGATATTTCTATGTTCCTATGTACCTTTTCGGTTATTTTATTTCCTTATGTCCATCTAATGTAATTTACCCGTAGGTCTCTCCTCTATATAAGAGAGCCTAGGGTTCATGGAATAAACATATCTATTATTTTCTACCAACACACTTCATTCAGAGACTCCACCATCGTGAAGATGTATTCCGTAGTGTAAGCCACAACTGAGGCATCTATGCACTTCAAAAATCAAGTACCAAAGGTGCAACTGACATAGAAGTTGATGATGCTCCTTCCTCATATGTCTGTCCATGTATCAGTCATCAAAGGACATCCCATCGACTTCCACGTATCACGATAGCATTGCAAGTCATCGTGCATTTTCTTCAATGCCTTCTTAAGAAACGGACCGATAAGCTCATATCTTGTGGGAGTCTTCAATCTAGGCATGTACTTCCCAATCGCCTCCATCATCTGCATGAAGGGCTTCGTCGTCAATGCACTGAAAGGAATTGTCGATGTATATGCCAACCTGGATATATACGAGGCAACCATATCACGATGATCCTTAGAGAATGCATTTTTTATGGTCTTATGACGTGATGACCCTTCCATTGTGGCATTCTGCTCCAAGGAGTCAGATACTCGTGATCTCTTCGACGAACCCACATCTCCAATGATGTCGATCTCCTCTCTCATCTCTTGAACATCAACGGCTTTATGGCTCTTCTTCTTGGCAACAGTCTCCACGTCCACCTTGGGATATACAGCTACGTTACCTCTTCAGTGTGTTAGATGTTTCTTAAACAAGTACACACCTCCCTTGACAAACTTCTTGCACAGTTTGCAACACTGTTGTAAAAGTCAGCTGACTAATCGAGTCGAGGGAGGGGGGTAGCCGACTTGACTAGGCCAAGTCGGCCACTAATCGGTCAACCCGACTAATCGGGCCAACTATTCGACTGACTTTTACATAGAGTTTTTCTATTTTTTTATTTTTTTTTCTAAAGCAAACTTATTCTATTATACTTAATGTTATATTTAAAGTTAATTATTCCAATTGTTTCATTATGATAGTATAGAAAGTGTACACATATTCTTTCAAGAAAAATGTACAAATCTATGGAAATATATAAGAATATATATATATAAATGATTTATATATTTAAAATAATTAAAAAAATCAAAATCGACTAATGGCCAGCTAAATCTGGTTAGTCGTTCGATAACGAGTAATCTATAGTCAGTGACCCCGTCGACCAAGTTCCGACTACTGATTTCTGCAACCTTGGTTTGTAAGTAACCGTATTCGGATCCGCACGGTTCGAAAGGTAACCATAATGACATGCATGATCACTTGATCCCAGAGGCACATAAAAAATGGGTCGCTAGCAGAAACGACAATTGTCCGTGGTGTAACCATCTACATAAGCACAAACTCATAAATTAAATAACATGAAAAACGACATAAGTTACTAATCAAAGCACACACTAGTGTAACATTTAAAATCAATTACTATAAAATCAATTACTCAAGTAATTCTATATACTTCTAACATATTCAGAAATTCCTGCATCAAACAATTCATAACTTATCACTCAATCATCAAATAAATAAAATGACTTCCTATTTTGGGATGTGACTTTCAGAAGAACTAGGCGATTTCACCGCGAGACTTACGGGCAAAGGAATCGGGATGTGGAAATGAGCATCTTATTTTGGGGTTTGCCCCTTCTGGCAATCTGAAACATCAAGATATGTGTGGAGGGGGGTTAGGTGGTATGGGTTTATGTGGTTCGGACCCCTCACTAGATCAGAACTGTTCGGATTTGAATCTGATTGCGGTTGGGATCCAAATAGGGCAATGGTGTTTGGCGGATCCCCTGTGAATCCGGGCGGAAGTTCCAAGATTGTTGCAGACTTGCCTGATCACCATTGAACCATACACATCAATCGCCCTTGCTGAAGGTTCCATTTCTAGGGGTTGGGGGTAATACGAGCCTCAACAAACAGATGAAGGGACATGTAATTGTATGAGAGAGGACCTTCCAATGAAATCGCATAGGAATGCTTTTCGACCTCGAGCGATGGACTATTAGAGGGGTTGAATGATGTTGTGACTTCAATGGTGCAAGGTACAGTTGTTACAGTGTGAAGCTTGAAGACAGAGAAGCGCATTCTCGCGACGGAGCGAGCTCAAAGGGATAGAAGACTAGCCTTGGGAGAAGGCATTCGAAGAGGGCGGGGAGTCCCGGCCCTCTCCTTTTCACATAAGAGGAGGAAGTCGGAAGCTCAAATGTGGTTGGAGCGTGAATTGGAGGACCAAGAGGAGGAGCCTCTCTGTTCTGCCAAGCGAGGGGTGTCTCGCCTATAGAAGCTGTTCTGCAAGAGCCGGTCGAAAAAGATGGAATTTCAGCTGAAGTGGCAGAGTCTGTGGTTGACATTCATGTGCAGGTTGCAGAATGTCTCTGGGTTATCATTCCCGCCAAAAACCATCCGAGTGGATCAATATGAAGCTCATCAGTTGGAATGTACGAGGGTTGAGGGAGGTGGAGAAGAGAAAGACGGTTGGAGGGTTATTGAGTCTGTCGCATGCTGACATGTTTATGTTACAAGAGTCAATGATTGCTAACTGGGACTCTTTCCTTTGGTGGTCTTTGGGTTGTCATATACTTTCAGAGTTTAGAACGTGCCTGGTGGTGGGGAGTGTTGGTAGAGTGGTGTTGTCGTGGGACGGAGATCGGCTGGTGGATGTTGGCGAAAGTTTAGGCACTAGATCGGTGTCGGTTTTGTTGGAGCTCATGTCAGGAGCTAAGAGAGTGCTGCTCAGTTCAGTATACGACTCTTCTGGAGGTATGCGAGACCAGGATTTCTGGGAGGAGATAAGGGTTGCTTAGAGGGAATTTCCCAACATTGCTTATCTTGTAGGAGGAGATTTTAATGTGACCTTGCTCGCTTCTGATCATCCTGGGAATCGTGGAGGCCAGGACCAAGCGTCGGATGATTTTAGGGAGTCTGTTGGAGAGCTGGAGTTGGAGGTGCTTGATGCTACAAACGAGAAATTCACATGGCGTAATAACTATCAGAGATCACATCTAGATTGCTTCATGCGGAGTTGATGGAGATGTTCCCTCTGTCTTCGATGTGTGTGCTTCCTAGATCGAGATCGAACCATACCCTGATCTACTGGGAGTCGAGGGAAGGGATGATCCCAAGATCCATCTTTAGATTTGAGAAAGTGTGGCTGTTGGATGATGGGTTTAGGGAGATGGTGAATAGCTTCTGGAGATCCATGCAGGCGGAGGGGCCAACTACTCGTAGGATGGTGCTGAAGATTGCAGGATTGAGAGAAATGTTGTGAAAGCATAAGAAGGAGGTGAGCAGAGCCCGCATTGAGCAAAGAGAAGCTGTTGTGAAGGAGATTGCAAGACCAGACGGGGTGGAGGATGAGCGTGAACTTGTCATCGGAGGAACTACAAGCTCGTGGTGATCAGCTGAAGATCGTGGTTGAGGACGACAAACGGAGGGAGGTGGAATGGCGTCATAGATCTAGATAGAAGTGGGGCAATGAAGGTGATGTGAATATAAGATTCTTTCATGTTCTGGTGAGTGTAAAGAGAAGAAGGAAATTCATGACTTGCAAGTGGAGGGGGAAAGGTTTCAGGGTGATGGGGCGATAGACGCGGCAATCGTAGAGCAATTCCGGGATTTTAGTAAGAGGACACCATCTTCCGGTATCAGATGGAATGGTAGAGGGACAATTCGTTGAGGCATGAGCAACAGATATCATGTGCGTCAAAGTTTATAGGGGGGAGGGGTACTTCGAGCTGTATTTGATCTCAATACATATGGGTGCCTTGGCCCGGATGGTCTTTCGATCCTTTTTTACAGAGAGTTTTGGGATACTATGGAAGAAGATGTTATGGGGATGTTGTTGGAGTTTAGAGATGTGAATAGGGGCCTAGAGAAGCTCAATAGGTCCATGTTATTCTTGATCCCAAAAAAGGAGCGGGCGGAGTAGGTAGGGTACTTTAGGCATATAGCTCTGTCCAATGCCATTTACCACATGGTGGCGAAGGTGTTGTCGGCTCAGTCGACGTTTGTTCCAGGTCGACAGTTGCCTAAGGGTGTGGTTTTGGCTTCGAAGATGGTATAGGATTGGAAAAGAAGAGGGGATGAAGGGTTCATTTCGAAGGTAGATTTTTTCAAGTCTTATGACTGCATGAGTTGGAGTTTATCTTGGCGTCGTTGGTCAGGAGAGGCTTCCCGGATGTCTGGATAGATTGAATGAAGAGGTGTGTTATGACTGGTTCGCTTTCGGTGCTTGTTAATGGGAAGCACTGTTGTAAAAGTCGGCCGACTAGGCCGACCCAACTAGTCGAGTCGGTGGGGTAGCCGACTCGACTAGGCCTAATCGGTCAACCCGACTAATCGGGTCGACTAGTCGGCCTAGTCGGCCGACTACAAGGCCGACTTTTACATAGAGATTTTTTAATTTTTAGTTTTTCGATTTTTTAAAAGCAAACTTATTCTAATATGCTTAATGTTATATTTAAAGACAATTACTTCTTTTATTTAATTATGATAGTATAGAAAATGTACAAATCAACGTAATTATATAACAATATGTGTATAAAAATTGATTTATATATTTAAAATATTTAAAAAATTCAAAATCGACTAATGGCTGACTAAGACCGATTAGTCGCCCGACTGCCGATTAATCCTTAGTCAGTGACCTTGCCGACCGAGTACCGACTACCGCTTTCTGCAACCTTGATGGGATGTAGGAAGGTGGTTTCTTTCCGCCACAGAGAGGGGTGTGGCAGGGATGCCCTTTGCCCCCCCCCCCTTTTATTCGTTCTTGCAACGGATGGTTTGGCAGTCATGCTGGGGCTAACTGAAGCTGAGTGCTTCTTTAGGGGTTACAACAGGGAGGATATATCCGTGTCAATTCTGCAATATGCGGCTGATACCAATTTTCATTGAAGGAGGCGTGTAGGAGTTTAGGGCAGTCAGGGCAGTTTTGGATATTTTCGGTAAGGTGTTTGGGCTAAAGGTTAATGGTGCAAAGTCCATCTTTATCCCTTTTAATCTTTTCCCCGGAGGATGAGCCGGCATGTATTGAGATCATGGCTACAACGCTGAAGAGCCTGCTAATTAATTATCTTGGTCTGCCACTGATGTGTGGAAGAATTAGACGGGTGGATTGGTTACTGGGTGTTGAGAAGTTGGAAAAGAAGCTGGCTGGCTATGAAGCACCATATCTTTCGAGGGACGGAAGGTTGGCCATGGTAAAGGCAGTCCTTGCCGCAATCCATGTTTTCTTTATGTCCACGAGAGTGCTACTAGTGGGCATCTGTAAGACGTTGGAGTCCTTGTTGTGGCGCTTCATCTGGTTTTCGACTCGGGATGGTAAGGGCCCCGCGTTGGTGGAGTGGTCTGCGGTGGCTACGCCAACTGCTGATGGAGGGTTGGGGGTATACTACGATTGGATGCCATGAATAAGGCATTGCTCGTGAAGTGGGTGATGAAGATATGTGGAGATGAGGATTATCTGGTTCATAAGTTGATAAGATCTATCTATGGTTTGTCGCCTAGCTTGTGCGCCCGTCTAGAGGTGGTATCCTCACCGTCCACTTTTTGTGTGACATCTGATTCGTCTTACCGACCTTGACGACCTCGCTGAGGCCTCTTGTAGCTGACGGGCATGGTTTCCGCCTTTAGACGGACGACTAATTCGAGAAGGGTACCTTTTGCAACCTGTATCCCAGACTGTGTGCTCTAGTGGTGGACAAAGTGTCTTCAGTTACGAACCTGTGGTCGGAAGGTTCTTGGTCTCATGTTTTTGTGATGGATCTTTCAGATCAGAAGGTGAAGGAATTTCTGTATCTTTCAGGGAAATTGGCAAGACTTGAGGACCCTTCTGAGGGAAGAGATTCGTGGTGCTGGCGAGATGGGTATTTCACAGTCAAACAAAAAGGCCTACAAGGTGGTTTCCTCCCCACCGTTTTCGACAAATTCAAAAACTTCTCGGGACTGTGCTAGGATCTGGAGTTGGGGGATATCGATAAGAGTGAAGGTTTTCATGTGACTATTGAGAAGAGAGCGTAATATGACAAGTACATGTAGGGCGAGATTCTTTCCCGAGATGGAGGGGTGCAGAGATGTGATGGAGGGGCGGAAGATATAGATCATTTGTTCTTTCGTTGCCCTAGTTCGATAGAGATGTGGAGATTTGCAAATATCCCAGGCATCCAGTGGGGTTGACAAGGATTCCTTTTGGGCCTCGCTTGGTAGAAATAGGACTGGTTCGGATGAGGGGCGAATGAAAGCATGGGAGGTATTGTGGGCGATGTAGCTAGGGCGGAATACTTTTTGTCTTCGTGGGAAAGTGTTTTTACCTTGAAAATGTATTGGGCCACGCCCGAGCACTTTTAATAAATCTAGCGATTGTAGATACTTTTTTTCTTTTAATATATTTTTTGGATGGAGCTCTAAAGGAGACCCATCACATCCTTTCTCAAAAAAAGAATCTTGAAAGAGCCATTACGATTGTGGTTACATTTACAATCACTAGGCTTTTGAAAATGATGAGGGAGTTTACAAATGGCAAGGAATTAGTTTGTCATGGTGTGACTCGATTTACAACAACATTTCTTTCTTTGCAGTCCTCCATAAGAATAAGTACAGTTCCAGGACCATGTTTACTTCAGAGAAATGGGATACTAGCAAATGGGCCAAGGAACCCAAGGGCAAGAAGGCAAGGGATATCATTTTGATGCCCTAATTTTGGAATTATGTACTTGACACACTTAAGTATATGTGACCTCTTGTTAAATTTCTCCGGTGTTGGTAATGAGCGAAAACCCGTAATGGGATAAACATATGAAGCTATGGATCGAGCAAAGGAAGCAATTGAAAAAAAACTTCAAAGGAAAGGAAGAAAAGTACAATGATACATTTCAAATCATTGATAAAAAATCAGAATGCCAACTTCGTCATTCATTACATGCTGTAGGTCATTTTCTGAATCATGAATTCTACTATGGCAACCCACCCATTGCATTTGATACGAAGATCATTGATGGATTATAAAAATGCATACAAAGATCAGTTCCCATTGTAAATGTGGAAGATAAAATTAGGATTGAGTTAAGCTCATATCAAGGTTCAGAAATGCGGTATGCGGTATTCGTTCGGTCATGCGGTCTAAAGCGAGTAAGCGGATATACGGAGGAGTATACAGAGGTATATGTGGTTTATGCAGTTTATATCATTTTAATTTAAAATATTATAAAATACAAAAATAAAATCTAATTATATAAAAAAATTATAATCTAAGAAAATCAAAAATCAAAAAAATCTAAGAAGATAATATAATCAATAAGATATATAATCATGATATTATAAATTGATTATTTTTTAGTGTGTATTTTGAATTTAGTGCATACATATACATGTACAAATTTTGATTCGAAAGGAACACATGAATTCTATAAGAAAAGCTTTGATGTATATATAGATCCTATAGACAACAAAAGCTAAAGAATAATCATAAGCATACAAATCATACACCTAAAAGTACACATACACGTATATCTCCAAGGGACAAAACTTGTTGACACAAAATATAAAGGAAATTGTATTTTATGTTTTAATAGAAGCACAAAAATGTAAAGTGCAAGACTGTTAGTCAATTATTTTATGTTTTATTTGAACAACTAGAATGAATTTCATTAGATAGAAAATTCAAAAACCAGTAAACAGTTCATTAATAAGTGTTGAGAACAACGGGGAAAATGGATATAATAAAAAAATACCCGTAGATTATTTTCCAAATGCAGCATATATGAGAATAATGAAAAAATGCATCAATGTAAATAATGATATAAGAGTTGCTTGAAAAAAATTGAGTTAATGTGTCATTAACATATCACTATTTAACATGAATCCTATCAGATATGCGGTCGCATATGCGTTTTGACAGCATATTGCCGCATATGACAAGCATTTTGGTCAAGTGACCGAATACACATATGCATGGACCGCATTTCCGAACACCAGCTCATATCAAAATGTTGAGGGGAGGTTTTTGGAAATCTTATATAGAGAGAACTCTAGAGAGTACAAGGGTACAGAACTCGAAGGGTCACGGAGGATTACGGAACTCGAAGGGTCATGGAAGGTTACGGAACCCGAAGGGTTACAAACATAAATGTAAATCTAATAATTCTAACACTCCCCCTCAAGCTGGAGCTGAGAAAGCTACAGCTTGTAACAAAAAGAAAAAGTATACACATCTTCATACGATGCATCATAAGAACTTAATCCGCTACTGGTAGAAGGCATCACTCGAGGATGGGTTTGCGGCTTTCAGGTCACAGGAACGTATCTCTGTCATGCCTGTAGAATCGTTGCGATGTCAGGTCACCGGAACGTATCCCTGTCGTGCCTGCAGGTCACCGGAACATATCTCTGTCGTGCCTGGAGAAGAATCGTTGTAGAAGAAGTCCAACGCGGAGTAAAAGTCGGATCGTAAAAGAAGAAGTATACACCCTGACGAAGAAGTTGATGCTCGGTGAAGACAGATGATCTGAGTAGTTGTCTGGACTTTCGGTCTGTCAGTCGTGGTAGGGCAGCAAACGTCCTGAAGAATCATCTCTGGCCCCCAGTTATCTCATACTTGATAGAATAAAGAGAATGGAACATCAAGTTGGGAGAAACAAAAAGTTGGGAGAAACAAGTCGTGGTGAAACATGGACTGTTGGAGAGGGTGGGGCTCCAGGCGGTGCCGGCGATGCAGGAGGTGCGACTGGAGCTGCTAGAGCCTTGGACGGTGCTTTAGGTGCCACTCGAGGTGGCAGCTGGTGTTGTTGGGGACTCGGACTGCCTTGTGCGAGACCATCGAATCCACGAGCAACGTAGGAGGTCCATCCCTCTCTCCTTGTCGGCGGAGAGAGGGTTGGTGGTAGCGGTGGATTTAGGGTATTAGGCTTCGATCTAGGATCGTCGCTCTGATACCATGTTGAGAAGAGGAACAAATGAGATGTCTATTCCATAGAGCTAGGGTCTCTTATATAGAGAGAAAACCCTAGAGAGTACAAGGGTTACGGAACCCGAAGGGTCACGGGGGGTTACGGAACTCAAAGGGTTACAAAGAGTTACGGTACCCGAAGGTTTACAAATATAAATGTAAATCTAATAACTCTAACAATAAATAATCTAATGTGTATATAATACACACACACACACAATATTTCTTTAACGCCTAGCGCCTCGAGCGTTTTGGACCCCTATCGTCTTAGAGTGCCTCACGCCTTTGACAACACTGGTATAATGACTTTCAACATCACAAGGGTATGAAGATTATTGCTTTTAACTTGTAGTTGTATGTGTAAAAAATATTTACGCATATACTTTATCTTCAATTCATTTCATGGTGGACAACATAATAATTTAAGTAATGACTATTTTAAATATGTAATTTTGATAAATTTACTGGTATAATGACTTTCAACACCACAAGGTTACGAAGATTATTGCTTCACGTTCCCCTACACCCCTAAGCATAAGAAAGTTGTATACTTGTATTAAATATGCATGTAGGATCTATTACAATCGTCATAATTTTTAAATATATTGATATTGATATCATTCAACATTTAAGCAGGATTTTGACAGAACGCTCCAGCAATATTCCTTTTCAGTTTTGCTGAAGTGGCATTGGCATCAGTTCTTATAACAATGAATCATGGAGATAACCTGCAAACTAGGATGGTAGGAGTTTTGTGATCAGAGAGGAAAACTTCATTTTGTGTGATATGTTCAGCTCAGTTCTCTTTGTTGCACAGCAACATTGGATAACGGGTATAACTTTCTTTTCCTAATCCCTTATTTATCAGTGTTATCATAACATCCCTTTGTGTATGTTCCCTCGTGGTGATTGGGGGCCCATGATGTCTTTGGGTCACATGGATTGTTTCATGTGACTGTTTCATCGATAAGTTGTCAGACTGGGGTTATTATATCTTAAAGTGGTTAACATAGAGCATCTTGGAAGTGTTATTGTCCGTTATGGAAAATGGTCAAGAAAACTGGACCTGGCACTGTGGAGACTTGAAGGCGCTCCACGCTTAAAGGAAGTTCCTAACAATTGCACATATTGCCCAATCCCATCCCATCTATGCTTATCTATGATTGCAAATTTACTTGGAGTTTTAAAACATCAGTAAAAGCAAAATACCAAAATTTGATGATTGGGGAGGACCAAACTTTTAGATTTTATTTGGTTGCTCTAGTTGGAAAGAAATAGCATTGTAGTTAGGGGAATATGTATATGTCGCAATCTGAAGGAGGCGAAGCAAAAGCTAGAAAAACTTCCAGCTGTTGGGATCGACAAAGAATGAAGCAAGGGGCATTTGTTTACCATATCATGTGTCAGCTTTTTAATCCTTTATTTTCAGCCATTATTGTAACTCAGCCATGGCCGGTCCCAAGCCCGGGTAAATGATGAGGGTTGCGTTAGATAGCCAACAGCCAGCGTAAAACAGTCGGAGACAACATCCTAAATAGTATATTTTTAAAAATACTATTTAGGAAGTTGCCTCATGACAGTCGGATCTTTTCAACATGGATTTAAGCAAACATTTAGATTTCGATGGGGTGTTCCCTACTTGCGATGTGTTGCATCGCCCGAATGCAATGAAAAATTGGCAAGGGCCGCTACATCGTAGCATGAATATAGTTCAAAATTTGCAAGGGTTCTTGTATGAGGAACGCATGCGAGTAAATAAGCATGTTCCGCTACATCACCACCCGAACGCATGCGAGTAAAGAAGTTAGTCCAAAAAAGGTTGCAAAGGAAGTTACGGATTGGTAGTTGGAATATTGGCACTTTAACTGGAAAATTGATTGAGATAGTGGATACGATGGAAAGAAGGAAGAATCATATACTGTGTCTTCAAGAGACTAAATGGATTGGATAGAAAGCAAGGGAGATTGAGAAGACAGGCTTTAAACTTTGATATTCAGGATATTCAGGTAAAGATAAGAGCAGAAACTGTGTTAGAGTGGTTGTTCGTAAGGATTTGAAGGATTGCGTAGTTGAAGTACAAAGATTCGGGGATCGGATTATTTTGCTAAAATTGGTGCTTGAAGAAGAAATTCTGAATATCATCTTAGTTTATGCACCTCAAATTGGTTTAGATGAAAGGCTAAACAAGCTTCTTAGGAGGATCTGGATAAGATTTAACAAGGAATCCTACAAATAAGATTTAAATAAGCTTCTTAGGAGGATTAGGAGATCTTAATGGACATGTAAGAAAGGATGCTTCAGGGTATGTTAGTGTTCATAGAGGCCATGGTTTCGGGGATAGAAACGAAGAGGGAAAGTCATTTTGGATTTTGTAACGGCATATGATTTGTCCGTAGTAAATACTCTCTTCAAGAAGAGGGAGGAGCATTTAACTACTTACAAGAGTGGCCCAACTAGAACACAGATAGATTACTTCGCGTTGAGAGAAGAGATCGGTTATATTGTAAAGACTGCAAAGCAATCCCAGGAAAGAGTTTGATAACCCAACATCGCTTGTTATTCATGAATGTACAAATAAAAGGGTTGGTAAAGAAAAAGAGGGTTCCCAAGATCACTAGAACTAGATGGCAGAATCTTCAACTGAAGCAATCAAGCTTCAGGGAGAATGTTTTAGAAGACTCATCTTGGCATTGTAACGGAAGTGCAAACGAGATGTGGGAGGCGGTAACATCTTATATCTGAAAGGTAGCCAAAGAGTTGCTAGGTGAGTCAAAGGGAGGAGCTCCACGTCAAAAGGAGCTTGGTGGTGGAGTGAAGGGGTGCAAGAGAAGTTAAAATTTAAAAAGGCACGCTTTAAAGCTATGTAAAAGGATAGAATAGAGGAAACTGTCACAAACTACAAAACTGCGAAGAAGGAAGCAAAGAAGGCTGTAAGTGAAGCTAAGTCAAAAGCTTATGAAGTTCTGTACAAAAATCTCGATTCGAAGAAGGGACAGAAGGATATATTCAGGTTGGTCAAAGCAAGAGAAAGAAAGACCAAAGACCTTTCTCAAGTGAGATACATCAAAGATGAAGAAGGTCACGTATTTGTTACTCAGAAGGATATAGAGACTAGATGGGAGCAGCATTTCCATAAACTTTTCATAGGGGAAGGAAATAGAGAGATCACTTTAGTGATCTAGCTAGTAGTGAAAGTTACTTGAATCGTGCAATCTATAGACGGATACAAAGAAAGGAAGTAGAGGAGGCTTTGAAGGTTATGAGACCTGGGAAAGGCGTAGGACCGGATGACATCCCTATAGAAATATGGAGAGTTTTAGGTGATCATGCTTTGACTTTGCTTACGAATGTAATCAATGTTATTTGACGAAGCAAGAAAATGCCTGAAGATTGGAGGAGTATCGTGGTGCCTCTTTATAAGAACAAAGGAGACATTCAAAATTGTTCGAATTACAGAGGTATCAAGCTGATGTGTCACACAATAAAAATTTAGGAACGTGTGATCGGAAGAAGGTTGAGGCAAGTTTCCAAAGTAAAAGAAAACCAATTCGGATCCATGCCAAGTCGCTCAACTATTTAAGCCATCCATTTGCTGAGGAAAACAATGGAGATTTATAGAGCTAAAAGGAAGAACCTCCATATGATTTTTATTAATTTGGAGAAGGCTTATGATTCTTTCCACGAGAGATATTGTGGAGGGTTTTAGAGAGGAGACAAGTACATGTCCTATACAATAACCTCATAAAGGATATGTATGCTAGGGTTTTATTTTGTGTAAGGATCCAGTCTAGGAAGACTAGCTATTCTGACATCAACATTGGTTTACATCAAGGTTCAGCTTTGAGTCCATTTCTTTTTACTTTGATTATGGACGAGTTGACAAGTCACATTCAAGATGAGATACCTTGGTGTATGTTATTTGCCATGATATTGTGTTGATTGATGAGATTAGAGATAGAGTAAATGAGAAGCTTGAGGTCTGGAGGCATGCATTGAAGACTAAAGGATTTCGTATAAGTAGTGCTAAGACTGAATATATTGAGTGCACCTTTGATGCAACCAATGATGAAGGAATCGAGATGAGGATTGGTGATGATAACATTCGGAAGAGAAATTCTTTTAGATACCTGCCTACTATTCTGCAACACGATGGGGAAATTGATGGAGAAATTACTAATATAATAAATACAGGTTGGCTAAAGTGGAGAGGAGTCTTTATTGTTCTCTGTGATAAGAAAATTCCTTTAAAAATCAAAGGAATGTTTTACAAAGTAGCCGTGAGACCTGCTATGCTCTATAGATCTAAATGTTGGCCTGTGAACCATAGACATGTGCAGAGAATGGTTGTAGCAGAAATGAAAATACTAATGCGGATGTGTGGACACACACGCAAAGATCGGATTCGGAATGATGCAATCAGAAAGAAAGTTGTTGTAGCTCCGATTGAGGATAAGAAGTGAGAAAACCGCTTAAGATGGTTTGGTCATTTGCAAAGAAGGTCAGCCGATGCACCAGTTAGGAGATGCGAGTTTTGGGATGTTGAGCCGGCTAAGAGAGGGCGAGGACGACCCAAGAAGTGTTGGAAGGAGACTATACGAAGGGATCTTGGTTTTTTGGATATAAGTCGAAGATTGACCCAAGATAGGTCTGAATGGAGGCAAAGAATCTATGTAGCCGACCCTACTTAACTGTGGGAGAAGGCATTGTTGTTGTATTTTCAGCCATTATTGCATTTCGAGTGACTACATTTCCTGAGTTGCCACTATCTTACCTTTAAAAAAAGACTCCAAAATGGTAGTACAATATGGATTACAGAAACCAGCAATGACCATCAGCATGTCAGTCACAGACGAAAAATGCATACATAGCGAGCATTTTTTAATAATTGTCCAAAAACTGAAATTGTCTTTGATTAAGCATCTTTTATTAATTCAAAGAAACCAATAGATTGCATGAACTCAAATTGTCTTTGATTGAGCATTGCATAATTTAGCTAGACCAAGACCTTGCTTCAAAGACTCCAATTGTCTTTGATAAAGCACTGCATAATTCAACATTCAACTAAACCAAGAGTTTGCATGACTTACCGGAAATTCTTTGTTGTACTTGGGTTAGCAGACTCATTTGCCTTCCCGTGTAAGAAAATTTTGGGAGGATTCCTTTGAAGAGAAGCTGCTCGTGATGGAAGCATTCGAATATCATAGTCCTGCGAAGCTTCAGTAGATACAGATGATGCTGTTCCAGCAGAATCAGCAGCATCACAGCCATTCAGACTTGACATAATCCATTCAATTACCCTTTTGACTTCTGCGGCTCTCACAAGATGTGACTGTATTCACTAAAAGTGAAATATTATATCACGGAAGTGAAGAATACTCAACATTAAGACAAGCAGCACTAAAATAAATTAAAAAAGGAAATAAAATGTAAAGCTCGAGTACAGTGTTAAGTGCAATGGTAAGAACGGGTTCTCAATAACAACAAATGTGTTGTGCAGACGAAAAATGCATTTAGGACAAAATGCAGCGCGATTCAACAAGGGGTGGCTTACAGAAAAACAGCTGCAAAGAATAAACTGTTGTAATCACACAAGTAGCATGCCTGCATGCAACCTCATTTGGGAGAATGCAAATATGTGTTTATTCTTTTTTATTAAATCTATTCCGAGAAATGTAACAATCGAAAACTATTGAAGAAGTTTTACGATGATAAGCATCTATTCAACTATGTCAAATTGCCAAATTCCTTTACAATATGATGGAGCAAAAATAGCAAAAAACATTTGGTTGTCACTCGATGAAGCAATCCATTAAGTGCACATGAGCAGGCAGGTGGCATTTTTTCAGCTGCTGAGATGTACAGGTCTGTGGATAGGACGATTTGGAAGCTCAAGGTTCTAACTCGAAGTGAAGATAATGGAATGCTGTTTAGATGTCAAAGATTGACGATTAGAGTACACAGGAGTAAGTGGGACCTGGTAGCAGATTTGAGCTGCCCACCTTGAGGTACAGGACAGGAAATGTTCACCCATATTCCTCAGTTGCTCTCTGCCAAGGAAGAACGGAATGAAGCAGGGCCGACATGGCTTAATGCTTATCCTGGCAGGCTCTCTGGACATCCCGTTAGGAAGAGCAAGACGATGGGTAACTCTATTGTTTGTAAGCACATAGTGGAGAGGGCAATGCCGTTTGCAGTGATTTTGAAAATCTGGTTGCAGCATAATGATACACTTTTCAAAGGAGTGAAACCCCACTCTGATAATGTTTCGGCCTCCCATAGATATGCACAGACCATGTGGGTACTATGGGTGATGTTGGAGCTGTGCAGGTGCTGACCAATGTGCATGGAGCAACGGATCCAACTGTTCTTCCTGAGCTCTGAGAAGAGTTCCATTTGATGAGGGATTGCTTCCCTTCATTACCGTAGATCATCGGGGGTGGCGTTAATGTCACCAGTCGTGCGCAGGACCAACCCGGCTTGTGTGGTCGACAGGATCCAGGTTCTTCATTGTTCGTTTCTGTCATTGCAGTACACAGGGAGAACTTCGTAGGCGAGATCTTGTATTGGTCGTTTCTTGGTCCCAAGGGAGGTGTTGGATGCCTTCCTACTTGCTTTGGATAGAGCTACGCCACGCTCACACTCGAATCACACACCTCCTCTCTGGGGTTCTGGGGAGGAAACCAGGCATCTCTACTTCGTTAGGTTGAGCGATCATGGTTGCTCAAAGACAGTTTTCAAAGTATGGTGCAGACTTTTGGAGAGATTGCCAAATTCCTAGATCGACCATGAAATGGGCAATGCTAAAACTTGTTGCTCTTCGAAAAATACTTATAGCTACAAAAAGGATGCTCGAGATAGGCCGACCCAGCGTAGGTGTGATGCTCATATGGTGGTTGACCAGTTGGGTAAATTGGAAGATGATAGAGATCTGACAGAGATGGAACTAGCTGAGCGACAGGCCCACCTTTATGCTCCAGATAATCAAGGAAGAAGACAAGAAGACGAAAGTTGAGTGGAGAGATAAGGTAAAGGCAATGGTGGCTCAATGAAGAGGATGCAAACACGGAAAAATTCACGCCAAGGCTAGTGGCAGATGTAGGACAAACCTGATTAGCATTATATGGGTGGGGGATGCTCAATTTTATGGGACGGCAAGGTTGGTCGTGCAATGTGAACTAATTCCTGCCATAGCAAAAGTGCAAAAAGTAAGGGTGAGGGTGACTTGCCAGGGGGTGATCAGGATCTATCAAGCACAGGGAGATCATCTTGAGGCATACTTTGAATCCCAGGAGATCAAACCAGCTGGTTTCGAGCTTAATGCAGATGGTTCTCAAGGCTCGGATGGTTTTCCTGTTCTTTTTTACTGAGAGTAGTAGGATAAGGTAGAAAATGACGTAGTACGGGCATGGCTTAAGATTTCGCGAAATTTCGCTGAAATTTCGGTTCCCGCAAGGACCCGAAATTTTGAGCGAAATGGCAACATGAGGGTAGTGTCCGGTCATTTCTTCACAAATGGTGGTCGGTATGGGCGAAATGTCGTCGAATTTTCATCGAAATTTCGATGAAATATCGTATCGACATTGTTAGAAAAATAACATAGCTCTAATATTATATTAAAAAATGGGAATGCGGAAGCGATTTGATAAACAGAGCACTAAATCAAGAAATATAAAACATGAAGAACAAGGTTTTGACGTGGAACCCTACTCCCTACGGAGCGGGATGAAACCACAGGAGAAGCCCTCAAAGGGGCAGATATTCTATTGAATTTCTCAATGAGTAAAAGGGGTGAGGGGCTCTTTATATAGCCCCTTAGACAGACTGGAGTCTCACTGCTCATCCATGTGGGACTAAACTTGAGTGGGGTAATTGGATCTTGGTGAGATCCAATTACCCACCTATTACATTCTCCAACACCCCCCTCAAGCTGGAGCTGAGAAAGCTGCAGCTTGCAACAAAAAGAAAGTATACAACATATCCTCACACGATACATCATAAAATGAACGCATGTCCGTTGTTGGTAGAAGACCTTGCAAGAGGACGGGTCTGCGGCTTTCAGGTCATCGGAACGTATCTCTGTCATGCCTATAGAACCATTGCGATATCAGGTCACCAGAACATATCTCTGTTGTGCATGGAGAAGAATCGTTGCAGAAGAAGTCCAGCGTGGGGTACTGATCGGGTCGTAACAGAAGAAGTATACGTCCTGACGAAGAAGTCGATGCTCAGAAGACGGATGATCTGTAGAAATCTGGAGTGTCGGTCTGTCAGTCGTGGACGTGCAGATGTCCTGAAGAATTTAGCTCTGACTCCCCCTTTCTCCCATACTTGATAGAATAGGAGCATTGATCAAGTTGGGAGAAACCAAAACATGCATTTTTTTGCATTATTTCATTTTTTTTAGCTTCATTTTTTTTGCACAAATCATTTTATTGTACGGCTTCTTTTTATACATAGCCTTTTTTTTTTCAAGCCGTTCATCTTTTTTTTTGCTTTTCATCGCTTTTTTTTTCTTTTTTTCCCTTTTTAAACAAAAAAAATGATCCATTTGGCCCAAAGAAGACTCAACCCAATTAGGCTCTACATAACAGACCTCTCTTCCCCTCTCTCTTTCTTTTCTTTCTCTTCTTCCTTTTTATAAAAAGAAAAATCGGCCCATGCACTTGGGCCCAAAAGAGTAGCAATTCTTTTCATATTTCAGCCCAATTGGGCTGCTCTCTTTTTCCAATAAAATTTTCTTCCTTTTTTTTAAATGACGCAGCAGCTTTTAGGGTTCCCGATTAGGAACCATCCTTCGTAACCCGTCGCCCTCAAGGGGGGTTTTTCTTCTGTCGCTGTCGCTTGCTGCCATGGAGAGAGAGGATCGCCTTGGAGGTGCCTCCGCCTGGAGAGGATCGAGAATGAGTCTCATGCCAATGAGGGGCTGGCGCGGCGATGGGAGGCCGGTGCGGCAGGGGTACCAACGTGGCCTGGAGCAGCGATGGAGAAGCATGTGCCGCCTTGAGGATGCGTGCATGAGGTGCACGGGAGAAGATGTGTCGCCGCTTGGAGATGAAAGGAGGGGCTTGGAGGAGTCGAAGGTGCCATCGCATGGGTTCCCAAGCGCCGCCTGTACGCCTGGAGCGGAAGAGGGATTGCACGAAGGGGGGGCGCCTGCAGTAGCGAGGGAGGAAGGGGGGGTCACGGCGCTGCCTCTGAGGTGTACTAGGGTTCAGCATGCCGCCATGTTAGGGCACGGTCGGCTGGATCTTGGAGTGTTCATGTCTGTTGGAGTATGTGAAGCTTGGAGATTCCGCCAGGAAGGTGCGCATAATCGTCGCCTGGAAGGAGAACATCACCTTGGCACGATCTTGCCAAGACTTGAGGAGGCCACCAACCTGGAGAATCCTGGAGACAACAAGGAAGATGGGGCTCCGTCTTGGATTTTCTTTCCAACTTGAACGATGAGGAAAATTAGGGTTTCGTATGAAATTTCACATGACAGATGCTTTATTATTGAAAACTGGGTGAGTCTCACTGCGGGGATCACCGCCTAATATATTTCATTAATAACGTGTCGCATTACATTACCGAGAGAGCCAGAAGTTATACAAAGCATTACAATGTGCCACTATGTTCTCACTGTAGAAATGCTGATTTTTGAAGATAAGCTCGCTACGCCCCGTCCATATAGCCTAGAGAGCAGTTAGCGGTTTCGAACAGACGTCACTAGAATTTCCAGCAAACCTTCGGATGGATTCCCAGAAAGCATGCATCCCTTCACGCTGCAGCCATCGGACATCAAGATCTTCCCAAACCCTCATAGACAAAACACAAGTAAAGAAGAGATGATCGGAGTCTTCTTCCGCGTCACCGCACCTATCACATCGGGTGTCCTGAAGGAGCAAGATGCGCCCCCTCCTGACTTTGTCCATAATCCTCTCCTGTCTACGGCACCAGAGAAAGACTTTGACCCTTACCGGAATGCTTGCCGCCCATATTAAGCGCATATCCCGACAAAGCTCAGCATCCCCTCCCTCAGTATTCCTCGTCAGATAAAATATATGCATTCTTTATCGTGAAAGATGTGTCTCCCTGTTAGAAAATAAACATGCGTCTCATCTGTTACAGGAGACCTGGGGCTCCTTATATAGCTTCCACAGGGCCTCCAAGTCCCACCACTAGGCGGTATGGGACTAAACTCAGTGGTGGGGTAAATGGGACTTGGAGGAATCCATTTACCCACCTATTACACAAGTGACGCATGCTCCAAATACTCTAACACTCCCCCTCAAGCTGGAGCACGCAATGCTCAGCTTGGACAAACAGAAAGAAACTCAACTCACAATACATGACACTACAGACAATATCAACCCAACGCGCACAACTGCTGCAGTCGAGGACGTTGCTTCTCATGGCGTGCATGTGAGGAGGACGAACGGGGCTGGAGTGTCTATCTGGCCCAGAGAATGGTACTCTACTGTGGAGTCCCTATGATACCACATGAAAACCCTTGCCCTTAATGGCATAAGGAATAGTCCTCTGCTCTGGAGTCCCTATGGCTCACATGAAAGCTCTGGCCGACCAACAAGAATGATTGGCATGCGTCATCATCGAGTCTGAAATTTGTAGAGTCTGAACATCTGACCGGTCTGGAAAATCTGATATATGAATCTTTAAACAAGACCTGTGACTCTACATATACTCCCCCTTTCTCCCATACTGGTCGGAATGACATTGTTGACCACGTTGGGAGAAGATAAGATAATACATAACTATGGGGAAAACGTGAATATTCTCAAAAGATTCCTTGCGGCTTTTCTTCATCAACTGTTTTTAATAATAAGCCGTCCATTTTTTTTTGAAACATTTTTTTCCTGCCGTTTTCATCATTTTTTTTTCAAAGATCACATTTTTTATGCGTACGGCTTTTTTTTGTACGCGCCTTTTTTTTTAAGAAAATACAATAGCCCATTTGGGTTTATAATAATGTAGAGCTCTCTTCCTCTTTCTCTCTGTTTTTTTTCCTCAAATTTTCCTCTTCTCTTTTTTTCGGCTCCTTTCTGCCCCTCCTTTTTTTTTCAAAAAAAAATTCTATTCAGCCCAACTGGACCGAAGTACCCCTCATCATTTTTTTTTAAATAAAGAACGGCCCATCGGGCCCTTATTTCTTCCAACGCATTAGGGTTCCCGATTATTGGAACCCTTTTTCATCGCCAAGCATCCCCGATCGGGGTTTCTGGTATTGCGCGTCGCCTTCCTGGGCCTCGAGTGTCACTGCGGCAGGGGCTATCGCCGCAACTGGAAGGAGATACACGGTAGGGAGAGTCGAGAGGCGCCTGGACTTGCGCGCACTGGGGATCTTCTGAACTCGCGGCGTAAGGAGATGATGCCGCCAAGGGTGCGCCACGATGATCTTCTGAACTTGGATCTTCTGAACTCGCCGCCGGTGCCGCTTGTGGACTTGGTGACCGGAGAGGCGCATGGAGCGCCGCCTGCGCTTGTGCGCGCGAAGGAGTGTGCGCCTGATGCGCGAGAGCACGACCATCTGGAGGCGCCGCCGATGCGCGCCTGAAACTGGAAAGAGGCGCCGTTGATCCTGGGTGTTGCGCCTAGGTGGTCTGTGCCTGGAGGATCCCGCCTCCGCCTCCTGGAGCTCGCGGCTTCATCGCCGCCTGGAGGATCCCGAGGGACGAGAGTCGCATGGGTTGGGACCCGATCATTGTGGGAATAGCGGCGATGGCCTGGTATAGAGCTTCGCCTGGGAGCCTGGTATAGGGGTTGTTATGTGGCCTTGAGGTGTGCACGGCTAAGGAGCACCGTGCATCTGGATCTGGAGCCACACCATATAGATGTTGCATAACAAGCTTAACTCCGCAGGTCTTGAACAATGGCAGAAAAAAAATCTTTAAGAATGAATCTCTGGCAATAACTAAGAACCCGATGAATCTTCAAAATAATCTTCAACAACAAAAATAGGATTTCCACAGAAACCGCATATCTGAATCTTGAATCTCGAACAAAAATAAAATATCATAAACTCCTCGAGAATCGAACCCGCTCTGATACCATGTTAGAAAATAAACATGCGGAAGCGAACATGGAAAAAGATAAAGAAATATAAAGAAGACGGGATTTTACGTGGAACCCTACTCCGTGAGGAGCGGGATGAAACCATGGGAGAAGCCCTCAACGGGGCATGTTTGTCTATTGACTTTCTCATCTGTTACAGGAGACCTGGGGCTCCTTATATAGCTTCCACAGGGCCTCCAAGTCCCACCACTAGGCGGTATGGGACTAAACTCAGTGGTGGGGTAAATGGGACTTGGAGGGATCCATTTACCCACCTATTACATAAGTGACGCATGCTCCAAATACTCTAACACTCCCCATCGATAGTGGTCACGATCCCTAGAGAAGGGTTCCCGCCGTGCAAGGGAGTCCAAAAGAGCCAGGTATTCATCAGCACGTTGTTCCGAGAGCTCAGAAAGAAAAGTCGACGCCCAAGCGTCCTCCACCGCCACCTCAGATAGCATCGCCTCCTTCATTGCCGCCAATGCGAATAGATGAGGGAATTTATCTTCTAAGCATCCGTCACCAGTCCAATTGTCACGCCAAAATTTGAAAGTGCTGGCGGGAGTGAGAGTTTGCAGGGTGTGATTCCTCCTTCCTCGACCGCGGAGGGGGGGGATGGGCAAATTTAATGCTTGCTATGTAAGAAGGACAAATGGGAAAGAACGAAGGAGGCAACGAAGAGCGGTGTTACTTCAATCGGCAGAGCAAGAGGATGCACCTCAGGGACAACTACCACAAGAGCCGATACCGGTGCAGCTCGGCTCAAATCGCTTCCAAGCGCTGGATCGTTCCGTGGCCCACAACCTCGGCTTCATCCCGCCAAAGAAGGTGTGCGGTGCCTCGTGTCTTTGAAGGTACTTTCGTGGAACGTCGGGGGTTAGGACGGGTAGAGAAGTGGCGAAGAGTGAACAATCTTGTCGCGGAATCGGCGTCAGATATTTTCATCCTCCACGAGACAAAGCTCTCTTCAGGGTTGGGGGAAGTACACAGGGAACTGGATGGCGGCGGGAAGTTCGCGATGGTGACTCTGGATTCTCAAGGTGCGGCGGGAGGCATGTTGTCCGCATGGAATAAAGATGCATTCGACATCCTCGACGAAAGGCGGCCGCTCTTTTGTCTGTCAATTTTGCTGAGGCGGAAGGCGGATGACCTTCAATTTTGGGTCACGAACGTCTACGGCCCCAATGGTGTGGAGAGGGGGGCTCTGGCGGTGGATCTGGAACCATGGGCGAGGACTTTGCAAGTACGGTTTGGCTGGTTGGAGGTGATCTGAAGGTGACTCTGCTCCCTGAGGACCGACCGCGGAGGGGTGGAGGCGGAGAGCGGGCTCGGAGGACCTGCGAGGGGTCCTGCACTCGCTGGGCATGAGTGTAATTGACGCGGCAAGTTGTATGTACACGTGGCGGAATGTTAGATCGCGCTCTAGGTTAGATCAGTTCCTTTCGTCCGCGGGGGGAGACTGACAGATTTCCTCTCTCGAGAGCGTGGGCGATTCTGCGGTCGCATTCGGACCACACGCCAATTCTGTGGTCATTTGGAAAAGAGGGGAGATCAAGATATTTTTTCTGCTTCGAGAAAAGCTGTCTCTTAGAGGAGGGTTTCAGGCAGGCGGTGGAAGCCCACTGGAGAGGGTGCATACCAGAGGGTTCTGCGATGATGAGGATGGCAGCTAAGCTCCGATCCTTGAAGGATTTCCTTTCAAACTTCAGTAGGGAGATGAAGACAAGGCGGCGGGCTAAAAGGGCAGAGGTCCAGGCGGAGGTAGTCAGGCTGGACGGCGTGGACGACAACCAAGGACTGGATCATGAGGATTTCAAAAAAAGGCAAGAGCTGCTGGAAGAGTTTTTGAGGGAAGACAAAAAAGACGAAGTTGAATGGCGGCAAAGATCCAGACAGAAGTGGCTCAGAGAAGGGGACGCTAACACGACTTTTTTTCACCGTGTGGCCTCTGGGCGACGGAGAAGAAACTTCATTTATGATTTGAACGTTAATGGGGTGCGGGTGTCCGGAGAGGTCGCGCTTGGGGGCACGTTAAGGGGCCATTTTGTATAAACTTCGAGGAGAAGGAGAGGTGCTAGTTGGGGTCGTGTCGTCCTTGTCGTCGGAGCAGGCGGATGGTTTGCTAACCCCTTTTCGGAGGAGGAGTTAAGAAGAGCGGTATGGGACTTGACTTCGGATGGGGCCTCCTGCCCGGACGGTCTCCCGTTCAGCATTTATCGTGAGTTTTGGGAGCTGGTAAAAGGTGAACGTTTAGAGATGATGAACGAGTTCATAGAGGGGAACAGCGGCTTCGAGAAGATCAACAGGGCATTGCTTTTCCTTCAACCGAAGAGGGAAACGCCGGGGAGGATCGACGACTATAGGCCCATCGCGCTTTCCAACGTTGTATATCTCATAGTGGCGAAGGTTCTCGCAAACAGGCTGAGAGTGGTGATGGGATCGGTGATACTACAGGGGCGGTCGGCTTTCATCCCGGGGAGACAGATGGTGGATGGTCTGGTCATGGCGTCGGAGATTTACGTGGATTGGAAGCGGACGAAGACGAGAGAGGTGATGTGGAAGATTGACTTTGCTAAGGCCTACGACTGCGTGGATTGAAAATTCCAGTGGATGTCCTTGAGAAGGAGAGAGTTCCCAGAGACCTGGATTGGCTGGATGAAGCGATGCGTAACCACCTTTTCCTACTATGTTTTGGTGAATGGCAGGCCCGAAGGGGGCTTTTTCCAGCCTCAAAGAGGAGTCAACAGGGTTGCCCGTTAGCACCAATGTTGTTTGTTTTGGTGGCGGATGCGCTGGGTGTTCTATTTAAGAAGGTGATCGATTGGGGCTGGAGCGAAGGCTACAGGAGGGGGGACATCTCGGTACCCCTTCTACAGTATGCTGACAACATAATATTGCTCTAGGGAGGAACTGAGGCCCAAAATGCAAACGCGGTACACCTGGTTGAGATTTTTGTATCACTATCTGGCCTTGAAATCAACAGGCGTAAGTCCTCGGTGATCACTTTTGGACTGTCCGAGGTGGAACGACGTAATCTTACCGAGTTGACTGAGTGCCCCTTAGGGGACCTCCCTATAACCTATCTGGGTCTGTCGTTGGTTGCAAGGAAACTTAGGAAGGCGGACTGGGACGGGCTGATACAGAAGATAGAACAAAGATTAGTCGGGTGGAAGGCTGTCACCCTCTCCAAGGGGGGGAAGTTGGTCCTGTTAAAACACGTGCTCTCAGTTATACCAATCTTCTTCTATTCCACTCGGCTAATGCCAGTGGGAGATAGAAAGCGTATAGAGGTTTTGATGAGGAGGTTTTTCGAGTCTGATGGGAAGCAGCAGGGGGCCGGTTTGCACCTGGTAAGGTGGGACGACATTACTAGGAGACGCAAAGAAGGAGGCCTGGCAGTACGAGATGTTGATTCCATGAACAAGGCACTAATTGCAAAATGGGTTACCCGTATTTGGGGACCATCAAATTCGCTGGCAGAAAGATTGGTGAGGGCAATAAACGGGGTGGAAGGTGAGCCGGTGGCTAGGAGATGTCTGTTCGAATCTCCGCTCTGGGCAGGGATCCGTCAGGTGATACCGCTTCTGTCGCACATGTTTAGGCCGGTGATGGGGGATGGCCGTCGATTCAGATTTTGGAGGGACGATTGGACGGGAGATGGCCCGTTGGAGGGGAGGTATCCGCGCCTTTTCGCTATGGCTGCGGATTAGGAGTGTAAATTATGTCAGTAGGCGGTGGATGGTATGTGGGCACCGCAGTTCCGATCGGTGTTGTCAGACTAGCACGCCGAGGAGTTCCCAAGATTGCAAGATGAATTACCTGAACCAAGAGAGTTGGGGTCAGATGTTGATCACTTTGTCTGGGCAGATCCGCGATTCACAGTCAGAAAAGCATACGAAGAACTAAAGATAGGGACGGAGGAGCGGGATGGCGACTTCTGAGTGGACGTTAAAATTATTTGGGCCTCAAAGGTACCGAACAGAGTTAAAATCTTTCTATGGTGCTTAAAAAAGGGGCGGTTTTGGGATAAGGCTCGGAGGGGAAGGTTGATGGACAGCGAGGACACCAGGTGCGATAGATGTCCTGCGCGAGAGGACTCGGAACATATCTTTTTTAGATGCCCAGAATCGGAAGGAGTTTAGAGGACATTGGGCGTTCACTGGATCCGGAGTGAGGGAGCCACGGAGTTCTGGAGATCTGTGCGTATGATCGGGGGCAATTCGATGGATGACTGCTCAAGGGGATTTGCGGCACTTTGGACAATATGGTTGGCAAGGAATGACTTGATTTTCAAAAATCAGCGGTTTTATCCAGAAAATGTTGCTTCTCATTGTATTGCGCTTCACTGCTTCTGGAGTTCGCGATAATGTACTGTAATTTGTCTTTCAATATATAAATGAAACTCTAAAGCGGTGGCCCCCTTATGGGGGGGTTCACCCGTTTGTTATTCAAAAAAAAAATTGAAAGTGCTTCCATCCCCAATAACAGGTTGGAGGCCGGAAGCCAGCTGAGGCATAATCCCCCTAATACCAGCCTACAGTGGTGACTCGAACTTCATCCTCCGCGGGGCCAGATCACCTCACACCCCATAGACATCCCGCAGCAGATTCACCACCTGCGTGGTAGACGATCCCCAAATGTGGATTGCCCATTTTGACAAGAAGGCCATGTTCATGCCCTCCAAGTCAGATGCTTTGATCTCGCTGCCGAAGAGAGGGGTTGCACAATGGAGGTGCCGCATGGAGATGATCTTCGGATCTTCCGAACTTGAAAAAATTGTTTGTTGGATTAGTGTTTCAAAGAAAAACAAACCCTAGATTTTGAACCATACAGGATATCTCTCAAGAACAAAAAATATCAAAAAAACGAATCTCGAATAATAATAAAAATATTCAAGAACCATTCCTCGAGAATCTAATCCGTTCTGATATCATGTTAGAAAAATAACATAGCTCTGATACCATGTTAGAAAATAGAAATTCGAAAGCGATTTGATAAACAGAGCACTAAATCAAGAAATATGAAACAAGAACAACAAGGTTTTTACGTGGAACCTTACTCCCTAAGGAGCGGGATGAAACCACGAGAGAAGCCCTCAAAGGGGCAGATATTCTATTGAATTTCTCAATGAGTACAGGGGGTAATGGGCTCTTTATATAGACCCTCAGACAGACTGGAGTCCCACTGCTCATCCATGTGGGACTAACCTTGAGTGGGGTAATTGGATCTTGGTTAGATCCAATTACCCGCCTATTTCATTCTCCAACAGACATGGTATCTATACGATATCTGAAACCGATATTTAAACCCTTGAGTACATGTACTTAATGAGTTCTAAAGGGGCAACTACGGTCTTTGAAAGGCTAAATAAGGCCACACTCATTTTATTACCAAAGCGAGACTCAATTACCTGGGTTGAGAATTTCATACCAATTGGTCTATCCAATACTCGATCACTGCCAAGGTTCTCGCAAATCATCCTCGTCGTGTAGTGAAGCATACCATCTCCCTGTTACAGACCAAAGCCTTAAATTTCGACGAATTTCGGCTGAAATTCGGTCGAAATTCAATTTCGTGGCGGTACAGATATTGAAACCATATATAATATTGCTTTCCAGGATTTCGACTGAAGTTTCGACCGAATTTCGATCATTTCGATTTATTTTGATCCACTTCGAGCAAATATGTTCATAGATTTCTCGCATTTCGGTGGAAATGGCCAAATTTTCGATTCCTTTCGGTCCACTTCAACTGAAATTGTTCTAGGCCACTATTTCAACCACCATACAATATAAGCCAATATATGTCATGCCTAGGCAACTAATTGATATTCATAGGATACTATTTGGTCACTAAATGAAATTTATAGGTCACTATTTCAACTACTATTGCAATATAGCTACTATTCCAACCATCATTGTAATAAAATAAGGCCATTAGGGCTCCTCTTTAAACCCTATAAACAATAATATAATGTATATGTTCTCATTCCATCTCACAAGTCACAAGTTTACAACCCAACTATAGTCTTGGAGAGCGAAGTTCCCAAATTCCAAGCAAGATGAGTTTTTTACCATTTCTTTTTTCATAACAAAACTTTTTTTAACATACTTGGAGATGCCAAATATGTTTTTTTCATCTTTGAATGCTAACTTCAGACTATACAGAGTTCAGAATCTTTATATAACCATCTTGTTATCTTTTCCTGGACCATCTTGGAGAGCCAAATATGGTTTTTACCATTTGACCGCTAACTTCAGATAACCATCCTCTTATCTTTGCATTAAAAATGGTCAGTTTATTATACATCTCATGACTAACATGCTAACAAACCAACATTATTATAATTATCTCTTGACCATTGGTGCAAACGCCACATGTTGAATAAAAAGGCCAAACATGTATTGAAAGTGTTATTGTGGCTATTTACAAGGAAAGAATTATTCAACCTACTACTATCCTGGAGGCTATCTAATCAGCATAGAAATTCATATTAGCTTGGAGTGCCTTATCGTTTAACCTGAGGTCATAATCTAGACACAAATTATTACTAATTATTTAGCAGTCCAATGCACTTAGCCAGAATGAATCCATTCAACTAAGGTCTAGCTCTATCCTTTCCATCAAGGAAGTAATCAGAAAGAGTACATGGATCCACCAAAGAATTCGTTGTTCGGTCGAATCTCATTCCCATCCCAAATAAGAATGTAATACTAGTAACTTAGTGGTTCGTATTAGTAAATGCAAACATATTATGTGATTGATGTATCATGTGATCTTGTAAACTTGCATTATGATGGGAATGAGATTCTCTATAATATGTATTATTGTTCTTTTGAAATATGGACGGTCATCAATATGGAAACCGAAACAGTTATTTAAGGCATTGATTATTATAACATCTTATTATAAATAAAAATTGTGTATTTCTATCTCTTTTATTGATTAAACAATGTTAGAAATCTTAAATTTGAAAAAAAAATAGTTTTCAAGTCATTTCCCCAATTTCTGACCATTGCACCGAAATTTCATTGAAAGTCCACCGAAATTCCTTTTCCGGGCTTACCGAAATGAAACCAAAATCCAACATTTGAGGCCTTGTTACAAACTGTGCTTATTTCTAAAAGTAAAATGGTTGACACTTTGGTGATGGGCAGGAGATTGCGAGTGATTGGAACAGGAGACGCACCAAGGACTCGTTATGGGTAGTGGACATCTCAAAAACATATGATTATGTGGACCAACGCTTTATTTGAGCGTTGTTGTTGTAAAAAGGATCTACAAAGATCTGGGTTGCCTAGATGAAGAGGTACATAACTACAGCTTATTATGCAGTATTGATCAATAGCCACCCTGAGAGAGGCTTTTTCCAGCATCTAAGGGAGAACATCAGGGATGCCCCATGGCTCCTCTCCTATTAGTGATCGTGACGAATGCACTAACGGTCAGGATAAGGTTAGCAGTTGATGGAGGTTTTTTGTTGTTGATATCTCCATTCCAATAATGCAATAAGCGGACCATGTGAATATCTTCATTGAAGGAGACATTGTGCAAGCTAGGAAGTCATCTATAATTCTTGATATTTTTTAGGATATCTCGGGCCTGAGGATAAATCGTGGAAAGTCGTTAATAGGTTCGTTCGGACTTTCAGAAGAAGACGAATCAGCAGTGACGCATGTGTTGCATACCCCCACCGTCGCCCTTTCCCCTTATTAACAGGATCTCCTACATAAGAGTGGCAAGCTGCGATGCGCAGATTGGATTCCCATAATGGAGAAATTAGAGAAAAATCTTGCTAAGTGGAAGGCATTGGCTTTCCAAGAGGGAATTCAATGATTTTTATCAAGCATGTTTTATCATACATTCATTTGTTCTTCTATTCTCCAAGACTGATTCATGTAGGGTTTTGAACAAGGGTGGAGACACTCATAAGGAGATTCCTTTAGATGTAGAAGGATGATGGAAACCAGAGGCCCCATTTACTTAATTGGGAAATAATGACAAGATTGAAGGAGGATGGCCTCGACATCCTTAAACTTTACTAGATGAACAAGGCAACGATTTCGAAGTGGATCTTGCAATTGTGGGGGAACTGTGAGGATGTGATTTACCGCTTACTGCAATACATC
Organism: Ottelia alismoides; assembly: GCA_037367405.1. Lineage (NCBI taxonomy): Eukaryota > Viridiplantae > Streptophyta > Magnoliopsida > Alismatales > Hydrocharitaceae > Ottelia > Ottelia alismoides. The sequence goes on along the minus strand of JAZKJV010000948.1, from coordinate 138,359 downwards.
TATGGTTTTAGATCGAACATTTCCCTGTCAAAAGGGCTCATGCGGGGAACCCTCCTCCCTGTAACAAGGCATCTGCATATTGATCCAGAGATATCACCCTTAGTGTGGTTTGTAATTGAAGATGGTGAGAGTCTTGAGCTCTATTCAGATGATTGGGCTAAGGTGGGACCTTTAGCGACCAGTTTCCCCGGTCTTTACGCCATGGCGAGGGAGCAACGGGCTAATATGGCATGTGTTTGGAGTACCGGGCGTGGACACCCACCTTCATGGGGTTGTTGGAACAGGGCTGCATGAATAAATGGAGATGATTGGATTTCTTGAAAGCGCTCCGACTTGATGAAAATGGAAAAATTATGGTTGAAGAAATTTGGGGAAGAGAGGAAAAAAGAACGCACCAGTTGTGTGGGGATTTTAAGGGGAACACTAAGATACGTGAGGAGAGGAAAAGGGAGAGAGATATACAAAATATTTAAATTTAAAAAAACTTGAATTGACTAATACGACCCATAACCCCTATATATAAGAGGGGTAAGATTACAAATAAAAAAAGAATTCAACCTGCGTGGGATAGTCTTCCATGTCTGTGAGTGAGACTCTGCCTACGAGCTAGGGACACAGGTTCAACCATGTCTTGTAGTTCGACCATAGCGTCGAGAGAGCGACAGAAGTTGTGGGGAAAGCTAGGACAGTCAGTTAGTTGTCAGTGAGGACACAGTGGGAACTGATTTATGAGATTCACGGGATGCGCCAATATAAGGGGCCCGTAGAAGATTGATTAGCAGACAGACAGAGTTGTACGACTGTAGGCTGGAATGCATGAAAGCTGATCCCGACGGCTCTAAGAGGAAGGTAGTTGTAGGCAGATTTAGTAGGGGCCCTTACCCCTTCCCGCCTTTCCTGCTCCATTCTTCCTGGGCTTGACTATATATAATGCTTCTCATATAAGCAGAGAAGGATGATAAACTAAAATCGAAACAAAATCTAACTTTATTCTTAACAATCTCTATCAGATAACTAATTAGATATCACAAGCAAACTCTTTATTTAAATAAAATTCACATTTTGACATACTCAAATTGGATAAAAATTAACAACTAACCTACCCTAATTTAAATTAACAACTCTAATTAAATAGACGGAAAACTCCAAATTCAGACAAAATTGACAAACAATGATCCTTAATTTTGCCATAATTCTTCACTCCACGCTGCATCACCACCCATTCTTAGGGGTGGGATCACTGGAGGTGGGTAGATGAGGCTATCTTGATCAAGAAGGCCTACAAGGCATTTAGCACCATACTAGGATTAGTGCAACAAGACTTGATGACGGAATTAAGGATAATTTAGGGGAGCAAGGTCCCACCTCGGTTAAAGGTTTGTTTGTAGATGGTGCAACATGGCAGACGCATGACAAATAAAACGAATTGTTCATGCTAGGGATGAGATATGCCTAAGATGTATGGTGGAGATAGAAGATATGGACCATCTTTTCTTCGAATGCCCCTCCTCGAGGCTAATCTCGGAGGTGCATCAATTATGTCCTACACTTGTATAGAAAGTCCACCGCTAGTTCATATAGAGCTATTGAAACGGCAAACCGTAAACTAGACTCTCAAAATTGAGAAGGGCATGAAACTTCATAAGTGATGCTAGCCATTATCTTCTCGCTGACACTCGCTTCGCTGATGTATGCAATTTCGGTGCAAAATGGCTAGATTAATAGGAGCCCTACTTTTTGCCAATGTCTCTAGTTGCAAAGAGATTTCACAAACTATTCATAATGACAACTTTCTAGATCTCTTAAGGTAATGTGAACCTTCAACGACTTTTGTGGAAAGACGTGAAGAAAAAAGTTATATTCCTCATAGCCCTAGTGTTCTCTTGTATAGGAGAAAAGCTCTAAGGGAAAATTACATAAATAGATCGGATAAACAGAAAAACATACATAAAGTCGTAGAGATATAAGTATCTCAACACTCTCCCTCAAACTGGAGCATATATATCGATCATGCTCAACTTGGAACAGAAACGGTGAAAAGGACCCCTCGCAAGAGCTTTGGTAAATATGTCTGCAATCCGATCTTCTGATGCAACATGAGAAGTGGAAATAAGCTCCTCTTGGATCAAATCACAGGTGTAATGACAATCTACTTCAAGGTTTATATCTTATTATAGATACCAGCTTATGTCAGCACCACAGACATAGCTAAAGATGAGTTCTGCATACCATCCCCAGACCGACGGACAGAGCAAGCATACTATTTAGACACCTGACAATTTGTTGCATGCATGTGCTCTAAAGTGAAAAAGATCCTGCAAGAATCACCTGTCGTTGGTAAAATTTCCATACAACAATCATCATTCTAGGAATGGTATGGCAGCTTACAAAGCTCTATAAAAGCGAAAATGTCTCGCACCTCTCAGTTGACATAAGGTAGGTAAACATGCTCTTTACTCCATAGATTTCCTGGAGGAGACTACAAGGGTTGTTAACCTTGTAAGGTGAAGGCTTTTGATGGCTTAGGGCCACCAGAAAAGCTATTCACATCGGCGGAGAACAGATGTAGAGTTTCAGGTAATCCGATCATTTTCTCTTTATCTATTCAAAATATGACTTATGAATATTCAATTTAATCTCTCATACTGATGAAATATCTGTAGACACAGATAGGAGATTGTGTGCTACTACGTGTATCTCACATGAAGGGAGTACAAACATTTGATGGTCATGGCAAGTTAGTGCCATGATATATTGGACCATTTGAAATTATTACTCATATAAGTAAGTCGGTATATTGAGTAGCCTTCATCTGTAGCTGTCAGTCAAATACGATGTCTTTCATATATCCAATCTAAGGAAGTACATACATTATCCTCGCCACGCCATCATCTACGAGAACCATGACGAGGAACCAGACTTGATATACAAGGAGAGACCAGTATAGATACTTGATAATACTGTAAGGAAGACTCACATCAAAGAAATTTCCCTAGTCAGAATGCTATGGCACCGATATGGTGACAAAGAAGCGGCATGGGATAACCGAAGCAGACATGCGGGTAAGATACCGCAGTTTTGTCAGATAATGGTCAAAACAAGCACATTTAATTATGTATATTGAAAGAACATGGCTTGTTTTCCCTTTGAGGTTTTTATAGGTGCAAAATCCTTTGAGGTTTTTATGGCCAGAAGAGATCCAAACAAGACACAAAGTAATCTTGACTCGAGTCTCGAGGACGAGACTCCCTTTGAGGTTTTTATATTTGTAACATCCGGATCCGAATGAACTGAAGCTCCTGTCAAGAAAAGGATGTTGCAAGCAAGTTTGGATCTCCAAAGTGGAGATATTCAAAGGTACATATCTCTCTTTACTTTACTTTCATTAAAGTCAATGTTGGAGTCTCTAATTCAATTTTTTTGTGTTGCTGTCCATCAGGTTATTTAGTTATCGTTGTATGTTAGATAAAGCCACAAAATCCCTCCAAACTTAGAGGATCAAAGGTACAATCTTTCCTCATCCTTTTTGCTGCCTTCCATGCATTATTCAATTCCTTAAATTGCCTATGAAATTAGATGAGAATGTGAAGCTTTACATGGAATTCATCAAAACTTTACAACCATTATATATACTCTTGATTTCTTAAATTTTGAGGATAAAAATTTGGGTTTAGCATGCAAATTAACCTAAGTACAGGCTATTAATTAGCCACAATTTTTAGTACATAAAAATAGACATTTGGGGGAAATCACATGCATTTTCTTATGGAATCCTGAAAAGGATGAAGCAATTCATAAATAAAGAATTTAATATAAGTAACTGAGCCTCCAAAATTCATAAAAAAACTCAACCTCAAAACAGGATGACTTACTTTATAATTGAAAGCAATGCATCCTACTAATCAACTGCATGCTATTTACATCAAGGACATGTTCAATTACTATTTTCAATGATAAAGAGAGTCCTAAAGTCGATTATAAGATACTTTGATGCACTTGTGGCTAAAGATGCGTTATTTTTGGATGAAATCCTAATAAGGATGATGTCAATGCTTATAAACTAAACAGAATTCATATCAAAATATTGTCATATCCCCTCACAGATGTGTTGTAGACAACAGCTCGAGACTGTGACCTGTTCTAAACATAACAAGCATTAGATCACACCGACCAAGAATTCCAACTGCTAACATGGACCTTCATAGAGTGATTGTTATGAACATGCTCGAAGAGATGATCAATGTGCCATTAACCTCCATATGTTTGGTCCAAGGTGGAAAACAATATGTACCTATGAATAATGCAGTATAAATATCACAATTTGGTGGCATGGGTAGATGCTCCTATAAGAACATATGCCCCTAAGGATCTATTCATATAGCTTCTACAGTTGCTTGAGTCGCAATGTGATGAGGTTTCATCCAGGTTACAAACTAAAATTTGTTATGGGTTTCTTGTCTACAGGACAACCTATATAATATACATATGCACAAATGGTGAAACCCAGAGATTCCTGGCTGAGGAAATCATAATGTATATGTGTAGCATTATAACAACATCCTAGAGTGACCCATGAACTAATCTACTTTGATACCTACACGAGCAATGTCTACGTGATTCACAGTGATAGGTAATAGTTTCCCGATAACCCCTTTATATTATATAGCATTGACATTTTCTGAAAATCCATATTTTAAAATATTAATTCTCTCAAAGTCAACAAATGATTCTCAAGATCTTTACGAATAAGAAATCATCAATCGATTTCCGATCTGGCTATCATCAACTGAGGATTCAAGAGTTGAATATTTCAAAGACATCATTCATGACTCAATATGGATATTATGAGTTTGTTGTGATGTTGTTTGGGCTCACGAATACACACGCAACATTCATGGACATGATTAACATGGCTTTCCGTCCATACTTGGATAAGTTCGCAATTGTGTTCTTCAATGATGTTCTGATATATTCTTGAAATAAATGGAATCATGTAAATGATCTAAAGATAGTCCTTGACATACTTCAAGAGCATAAGTTACATGCCAAGCTGAGCAAGTGTGAGTTAGGGTTATCTCATGTCTCAATCCTTGAGCATGGCATTTTTGGAGCATGTATCTCAATTGACCCTGCGAAGATTGAGGCAGACATATCTTGGGAATAATCCAAGACAATCACTCAGATTCGAAGGTTCCCTGGACTATCGGGGTATTACAGACGCTTCATCAGTACTTTTTCACGAGTCATTTTTTTTTCTTGACACAATTGACACAGAAGAGAGTTCCTTTCATTTGGAATGATTCATGTGAATATGCCTTCGGGATATTGAAGGAAAGATTGACGACTGTATATCTTTGCATTTCCTTTAGGGACTCAGGATTATGCAGTATATATAGATGCTTCAAGTGAAGGTTTAAGAGCAGTTCTGATATAGCAAGGTTATGTAATTGCTTATGCATCACATCAGTTGAGGACGCATGCGCAGCGGAAGCGTGGTGGCAGATGCGTTTAGCAGGAAAGCTCATGCACATACGGTAAACTAGCTATATACGTGAGATATGCTCATAACTTTGACTAATTGGCATCCTTAAGAGAGTGCATCTATATATACTGTCGTGCCTCCGCGATTCAGCAGTCTTTGGGATTGCATAGTAGGACATATGACATATCCTTGAATTTGAGACAGATGCATGTGTGCCATCAAGGACAAACGTGATGATTTTGTGGTTACTAAGTCTATCTTGTGGAAGGCTGGTTGGGTCATTGTGCCCAACAATGAGCAGTTGTGCAGAGATATCCTTGATGAGGCACACAGTTCACAATTATCTATTCATCTTGGCAGTACGAAGATGTATCATAATCTGCACCAACATTCTGGCAGGATAATATTAAGCGAGATGTAGCATGTCATGTTAGCAAGTGCATGACCTGTCGAGCCTCAAAAAAAAAGTGCATGACCTGTCAGATGGGCAAGGCTGAGTACAAGAGAACACCCGGATTATTACTGTCCTCCCATTCCCTAGTAGAAATGGGAGATTAATTCTATAAATCTTGTTACTAGACTACTGAGGATACAAGATGGACACGATGTTATTGGGTCGTTATTGATGGATTGAATAAGTCATCCCACTTCATAAATATCAGCATAACCTACACTCCATCTAGGTTAGCTAGATTACATGTGCATAACATTATCAGATTTCATAATATACCACTTAGCTATACCTAATGTAGATGCCGATGCAGAGGTAGCTACCTCTGAAGATCCTGAAGGAGAGCTAGTTGACCCAAGGGTAGGCATAATCTCTCTGAGCCTCGCCACAAGCTCGTCAAACTCTGATCAGATGCCGGTGAGGAACTACCAGCCTGTTGGATCTGCTCTGCCATATGTGCTGAAGCTGGGAACCCGTGCTTGGAATAGCATGTTTCCTCAGAGTGACATGTCATGTGACAATAAGTACAAGGCTGACGAGGGGGTTGACTACCCCCTCCCCTGCCACGGCCACTACTACCACGAAACTGTGCAGGGCCCCCTCTACCACGAGATGTTGCCATGGCTGAGGATGTTTGAGACAACTGAGTGCCACCAGGAGATATGGAGAGCCTACTCAACCTGCGATATGCCTCCACCATTGGAGGTGTTGTGGCGCCAGTAAGAATCTGTGCTCTAGTTGCATCATACTCAAGATCGAGAGCCGCAAGGAAAACTCCTATCATCACTGAATCCCTATAAGCCTTGAGCTGCTATGGTGTGGCAAACTGGCAATCAAGAGAATGTAACCATGTAGAGAAGTGTAAAGGGTAGGAGAGGACGACCATTCTGCTTCGACGTGAAGATATCGTAATGAAGCTGCAGAATCTTCAACTCGTTCTTCGCCCGAGAGTGTGTAGCGGCGAGAATGTCCCACATAGCCTTCGTCGTGGGCCGACTCAAAATGTCATTGGCTATCTCCATGGATATTGTTCCGAAAAGCTATGTGCGTGCATAAGCATCGTCTGCCTCCCATGAGGCGTTAACCCCAATCTTGTCAACAGGCTCCTATGTGAGGATATGCTTCTTGCCATTACATTACATTAGACTCATGAACTGCATGGCCCACGGTTCATAATTCGTTCCATCCATCTTCACAATGGGCGTTGAACCTTTTAAGGCACCTAGGGATGGAATATCGACTTTGTTGCCTGACATCAGAAGAGGATCATAGCACCTATATCCTTTCAGAGTCCGTGAATAATGAAAAGGCATTTGACTGTTGATGACAACAATCTCTAAGACTGGAGTTGCAAATTGTAAGAATAATGTCTACACGGACATATGGGAAGATGATTGTGGATATAGACTCATACCACAACCACTTCCATTCTTTAGTGACTCCTTTGGGTGACTAGGGTATTTTAGAAAGTCACGCTACACTCTATAAACCCAAGAGCAAGGAGCCCAAGGAGGTTATGATAGCGCACAGGCGGCTGTGGCGAGCCTCAGGCTCAGGGAGCAGGCGCATAGGTGGTTGCGGCAAGGTGACGGGCCACAGCAGCAGCACGCAGGCAGGCGGCGCACATGCGGTGGTGCGGGTGCAGGCGCATAGGTGCACAGGCAACGCACCTACGGCTGCGTAGGCGACGCGGGAAGCACGAGCGGCGCAGGAGGCGCCAGCGACGCAGCAAGAGGCGCGCAGGGGTGGCGCACGGCGGTGGGGCGGAGGTCGGTGCGGCGCGCTAGGGTATTTGGTGGGGAGGTGTTTTTTAAGGCACGGGCTCCGGTCTAGGACTGTCGCTTTGATACCATGTGGAAAGACGTGAAGATAAAAGTTATATTCCTCATAGCCCTAGAGAACTCTTATATAGGAGAAAAGCTTTAAGGAAAAATTATATAAAATATACTGGATAAACAGAAAACATAAATAAAGCCCTAGAGATATAAGTATCTCAACAACTTTAGATGGAAGCCACAGACCATTGGCAGGGGTAGACTGGAATAATTGAGAATCTCGAAAACATCACAAGAAATTCACAAATAACTGCAATGATGCTTCCATCGCTCTTTGGGCAACATTTAGTTCGGCTGGATATAGTTGTTTTTTTGTCACCCTATGTTCTACGTCTATTGAACATGCCAAGATGTTGTAGGATGCATGTTTTTTTTGGTAGATGAACGATTTTTTTAATGTTTTCTTTTTGAAAACAAAGAGTGTGAGATCCCAAGATCGAACTCACCACAGGAAATGCATTAATAAAAAAGCAGGCAGGTCATACATGAGTCCACGCAGAAACAAGGAAACGAAAGTCAGCAAGTACAAGGTCTACGTAAAATCATTCAACAAGAACAACAACAAGCCCTTTCCCACATTAAGTAGGGTCATCTACATGGATTCTTTGCCTCCATTCAGATCTATTTTGGGTCATTCTCGGGTTTAGATCCAAAAAACTAAGATCCCTTCGAACAGTCTCATTCCAACACTTCTAGGACCTTCCTCGCTCTCTCTTAGTCGGCTCAACATCCCAAAACTCGCATTTCCTCACCAATGGATCAGCTAACCTCCTTTGGAAATGGCCAAACCGCTTTAAGCGATTTTCTCGCATCTTATCCTCGATCAAAGCTACACCAACTTTCCTTCTGATTGCATCAATCCAAATCCGATCTTTACGTGTGTGTGTGTGTGTCCACACATCTACCTTAGCATTTTCATTTCTGCCACTGCAATTCTCTGCACATGTCTATGGTTCACAGGCCAGCATTCAGATCCATAGAGCATAGCACATCTCACGGCTGCTTTGTAAAACCGTCCTTTGATTTTCAAAGGAATTTTCGTATCACAGAGAACAGTAGAGGCTCCTCTCCCCTTCAGCCAACATGCATTTATTCTATTAGTAACATCTCCCTCAATAGTCATCATTGCTTCCATCAAAAGTGCAATCCATATATTCAGTCTTAGTCCTATTTATACGAAATCTTTTACTCTACAATACATGTCTGCAGACCTCAAGCTACTCATTTACTCCATCTCTAGTCCCATCAATCAACACAATATCATAACAAATAACAAAACCCAAGGAATCATATCTTGAATGTGGCTTGTCAACTCGTCCATAATCATAGTAAAAAGGATTGGACTCAAAGTTGAACCTTAATGCAGACCAATGTTGATGTCAAAATAGTTAGCCTTCTCAGATTGTATCCTTACACATGATAAACGCCTATCATAAATATCTTTTATGAGGTTAATGTATAGGACATGTACTTGTCTCTTCACAATATCTCAAGTGGGATAGAATCGTCCTCGCACACTAAGTAGTCCACAACAAGGTTCAAAATATCGAGATACCGATATCGTATCGGTCCATCCGGAAAAGGATATACATGCAAATATCGACGATATCAGTGGAGATCTCAAAAATGGTGGAAAAGGCAATTTTTCACGAATTAAGAGCATCCTAGTTATCAAAACAAATAACAAACAAATACACATTTATATGTAAGAATGAGGTGCATTTAGTACACTGATACACATAATATCACACATATCGCTGGTTGTCAGTACTGACAGTTGACCGCTGAGATATGTTATGGACCGATGATTCTAACTTGATCAACATTATACTTTTTTTGAAGGAAAATAGGCGGCGTCCCAAAATTTGGGACCCACCACCCAGTGTATTAAACTATATAAATATAAAAATTACATTCTATCCACCTTCCACATTACATATAACGCTCTGTTATTCTCTATTACATTTTCCGTATAACACGTCTGCCCCTCGAAAATGAGAGTATTCCTTGCGCATCAAATCGCCCACAGAAGCGCGAAAGGACGCGTACAGTAATCGTGCACGTAGCCACAAGTCGACATGAGGCTGCTCCAAAAAGCAGCACAACCCTTTCCCCAAGCAACGAGACGATGGTCGTGTCCCACACCTGAGCAGGAGACGTGCAAGAGAAGAAGAGGTGATCTGCATCCTCTGTCGCCATGACACATCTGGCACATAGACCGGCCTCCAAACCCAACAAGAGTCCACGACAAACCTGCGTGTTCAACATTATACTTGTTTCATCTCTTATGCCTAAAGAGGAAGAGGTCCAACAATTGAAGAACCGTCGTATGTAGCACCCCCCCCCAGTCGCATCTAGCTGACGAGGGCCAGCGAGCGTACGAGGGGTCTAGGGGGAGCATGTGCGCTCCCCCTGTGGGTAAGGCTGGCTATCGAGCCGAACGAGCCGAGTCATGCCCTGGCACGGGCATGGGCCCCATAAGCCCAGATGGGCTCGGGCACGGTGAGCTCAAGGTTGCAAAAATCAGGAGTCGGTCGACTGGGTCACTGACTAAGGATTAATCGGTAGTCAGGCGACTAAACGTATTTAGTCGGACTTTAATCGGTTTTGAGATTTTAAATTATTTTAAGTATATAACTCATTTTTATACATATATTTACATAGATTTTGTACATTTTATAATATCATGATGAGATAAAAAGAAGTAAATGAATTTAAATAAACACTAAGCATATCATAATAAATTTGCTTTTAAAAAAATAAAACATAAAAAAAATTAAGCAAAAATTGGCTGACTAGTGTGCCTATTTGGAATTAGTCAGTACTCGGTCGGTCACCCAACTGACTAGACTAGTCGGACCTACTAGTTGGACCAGTCGGGCGACTTTTACAACACTGGGTGAGCTCGAGCCTCTTATCGAGCTAGCTTGAGTTCAATAAGGCTTGAGTCGAGTTTGAGGCAAGTATGCATGTAGATCGGGCACTCCCTTTGATTATGTAGACTCCTCGCTCCCTTCGAGTTCAGCTTTACCCGATGTGGGACTAAAGTAAAGCCCTTATCGAGTTATCAAGCTACCCCCTAGCCAAAAGCCCTATCTCATCCCGAAAGCTAGCTCTCTCACTCGCAAAAGCATTTTCCGCACACCTAAACCCAAAGAGAAGAAGTGTGCGCCCAAGAAACCTGATTATATTCAAGTAGTTGTCGCTGCGAGCAAAGAGGGGGAAGCCAGCGAGTGAAAGAGAGGAGTGGTGCGAAGCAGGCGAGCTGGAGGGAGAGAAAGATATCTGAGTTTTCATTTTCGGTAGGGAAAGCGTCGTCAGGTATATACCCTCGTTCTGTTTCTGAGATCCCCCCCCCAGTTCGCTTCGCTCGACAACTCTTGCAAAAAGCTTCTGGTAAGCCAAAGTGGTCGATGTCGAATGGGAAGTTCTTGCTTCCTGCCATCTGAGTTGGTGCTCACTTGTAGGACTCAGAAGTGTCTTTTTTTCTTTCCAAAGTGGTTTGGATGTGTCCTCATTCCGGAGAACAGGGTGGCCCCTCTGAAAAGTTTACTCGAATGCTTTCTTTGGTGGGGGATCTGGGGGGCTTGGTCCCGAGTCCTCAGCGTCGAGCCCTTATCGAGCCCCTTCTCGAGTTATCGAGCACAGCCCCTTATCGAGTCCCATATCGAGTTATCGAGCTGAGTCGGGCTCGGCTCATTAAGCTATCGAGCCCAAATTCCTTACTCACGCTCGGCTCAATAGCTTAATGAGCCAGGATCACGAGCCCTTATCGAGTCGAGCCCAAGCATGGTTCATCGAGCAGTTACTCAATAGCCAGTCCTACCTATAAATGATTTGTTTTAATACTATGAGTAGAAAAATAAGTAGTGAAATCAAGCTTACAAGGGTAATAACATAGATATATAGATATCGACGATATCAGGCAATATCCGAGAAATTTTGTACCGAAACCAATCATTTTTTAACGATGTGGCTCGATATGGAAATATATCGTCGATATCTCGTGAGATATCATTCAATATCCTGGAAAAGGATATATATACAAATACCGGTACCCACGCCTCGTCAATAACAATATATCGCGACATCTTAAACCATGGTCCACAATAGGATAAAAGCAGAGGATGTGTCCCCCTGCGAGTTTCCACAAGATGAACGGATAGAGCTCCAAGATGATGTGGTGTTGCCAGTTTTGATCCATCCAACTAATGCATGCCACCTCCCAAACGGATATCGAAATCCTGCATGTGCGAAACAAATGATCTAAGTGTGAACCCCTCAGGATCCGGGTACCCGTTTACGACGCATTTCGCAATATTTCATTCACATTGATCGCAAAAGTTGGAGAAAAGCAGGGAAAATTTTTCGCGCGGCTAATTATCCACATGACATTCATATTCACAACATAACCACAAAGTAGAAGAGATACAATTGGCACCAAAATTCTTTTTCATTAATATTCGTATTCATTTACAACTTGCATAAGCATCTTCCATATTACAACATATATCCCAAGTGATACAAAAGAGATAGCATTTACATCATCAACTGAACAAAAACTGAGACAAAGTACTTCATACCGTCTAGTATAAACTCTGTCTCCAGGAAGCATGTATATACTGAACAACAGACTCCTTTCCTGCCATGCGTGCAAGGAAGAAAAGGAGTCACAATTGTGAATACAAACCCGTAGTTTAAAATAATTAACAAGTAATTTAATGTGCAAAAGAGAGCAAGTAGAAAGGTGGAATAAGCACTATTTACATCTACTTGCGTGAGTAAAAAGGTATTCAGGCTTGTAAGCATTTCTCATAAACTCTCATTATCCAAACACTTTTCATATTTAATATATTTATTTTGTAATTAAATGTTGATAAATTATAATTATAGGAGTATGCATATAAGTATATATCTCTATTATTATATTGACCAGATATCAAATCTGTGGATTTGTCGATGTGAAAGATGGAATATGAAATATTTATAGATTACTTGATTCCCAAGTTCAATAGGTAGGCATCCAATTCTTAATTTCAATTGTTTCAGATATAACTCCAGATGATATAGATAAAGATCATGATTCTTGGTCTTGGAGATCATGTCGTGGAACTTGATGGCTACTTTCTTGTTATTGAGATCATGTCATGGTTTTCGATAATGGACTGATATGATGATGATGAATTTGATCCTTAATTCTATTTACTCCTTCTAAGTTAGTGGATAGTCTGTGGTCTTGGTCTGTGTGTAACCCCACACTATGACTCTAAGGTATTTAAAAGTACCTTAGGGTTGGGGTGCCTCCGTAGGCATGCGGTGTTGTATAATGCATCCTAACTAAGTTCCCAACACGTCCACTAACTTATAGGGTTTTTGAACCAGATTAAAGTCACTTCTAATCAACTAAATTTTAATTGTGATTTCCTCTAAACCTTCACTGTAACTCTCTCAGATGTACTCTCAATGATGTAGATATAGATGTAGATACGAATGATCTGGATGTAGAATCGCAGTCTGTTGGCGAAAGAAAACTCAAGCGGTGAAGAAGCCTGCAAATGGCTCTTCCGTCTCGCCCTCTAGTTGGAAGGACGGTCCAATAGAGGGATAGGTCTACTCCCCAACTACGCCACTGAGACGGGTGAGAGGGACTTCCCGGGAAGTCGCTCTAGAAAAACAGCCCGACCGGTAACGGGCAACCGAGCTCGTACGTAAAACTGAAAACCAAGGATCCCCCGCCTGGGTATCCTAAAAGACAGGGTCAGCGGAACTGGTCTAAAGTCAGGATCCCAACGAGGCGTAAAAACACTGCGAGCTCGCGTAAAAACCGTGTAAAAGACTGGGATCCTAGACCCGCGCACTTGGCGGCCGCTGCCCTAACTGGGCTTCCTATCTCCCGCCCAGTTGAGAGTCACCGCGCTCTCGCACGATCAGGTATAAAGGTCACCGTGACCGGCACTTTTAATTATAAGTCATAATTATAAGATGTTAAGTCATGCAATAACACTTAACTTCCTTGATCTAATAAGCCACTGAGGTTCTTGATTCCAAACGATTTGGTATATTGATTGATGACTTATTATATATATATAATCTAATTAAAAGGTCGGTGATTCTAGGTATAGTCATAATGGGTTCTACTGAGTTGCTAATAAAGTATGTAAGTTCCACTTATTGGAGTTTATATATATATAAACTTTCTGATATAGAAATGTGCCATTTTAGTATCTGCTACAAGAAGATCTGCTGAAAACGTTATATTTATTTATTTATTTAAAACTCAAAATTTTGGAATATCTGATCTAATAAGGGGTTGGCACACATTAAGAAGTTATAAAACTATCCAGATTACGACTTGTGGTAGGTTTGTTATTATTATCCTGTCATACTTTAATTTATGGTTATAGTTCTTGATAAGAAGTATCAGGAAACAAGGGCAAGTCCTTTGCGTTTTAAAACACTTATAACATGCGGAAAGCACTCTAACCCCCCCTCCCCCTTTTTTTTTCGCAAGCCGCATGTATTTCTTTGAATCATAAAATCCAAGCTGGACACACTAGGATGCCAACATTTTAGTTCCTGTAAACTCACCAGGATTGATTTTTTTAAGCCAATCATAAGTACTTGAAAACTATTTAGTTAAAGCACTAGAACTTTTTGGTGGAATTTACAGAAAAGTATACAAGCATCCTTAGGATATTTTTAATGTGTTCTACCTTTAACAATTATCTAAGCAACTTAAATAAATTTCTACTTCTACAAATATATATTTTCAAAGGAATTCTAATTGTATGTTAGCTTAAGGATAAATTATGACATTATCTATTAATGAAAATTGTAAGAAACAACTTTATGATTGCAGCTTAATTTTTCCGGTTTAAATTTTATGGAACTGTCCAGACCTTACTTGAAATCTATAATTTAAGTGAACTTAATATTTCCCATGGATCTTGTCATAACAGGAAAACCATTAGTAGTGTTTTCCTTATTTGATTTGCATAAAAAAATAATCGATTAATATTAATCATAGTTACACAACAGATAGGTCATAAAATTTTACCATAACCATTTTATTAACCTCTGTTTGATAAAATTCCCGAACCCACTTGGAATCATGAACAGGTGGTTATCATTTTGCAACTTTAACTCTGATGATTTATTTATATAACAGGAGGTTGATTATCAAAGATAGATTAAAAAAAAACACATGCAAAGTTTATCATTATTATGCATACTACCAACGAATTTGATTTGTTCTTCTATGAATATAGGTGTGAAATCTGTGAACAGAAATTCTGGAAGGCATGGTTTTTATATTATACTAAAAATGTCATTTTTAAGAAAAATCAGAAATTTGTAACAATCTTATGCATGGCAGCAAAGAAGGTTTAGGGATTATATGATCAGCTCAATGGGCATGCTTGGCAGCAATAAGGTAGGCTGAGGATAGTACCTTTATATTCTCCAAATTTGGAGGATTGAGGCTGCACCTGCTGCTGTAGGTAGCAGCTCCAACTGCAAGGGGATAGTATCAGCAATTGATTAAGCTTTCTGCAGCAATTGCAGAGAAAGATGAGACTGTAACTCCCCCTATTTGAGAATTGGAGAGGATTTGGGTTTCTCTCGTTGGGAACGAAGGGGAGAAAGAAAAGAATTGGAATTTTAAGAAAGAAAAGAAGAAGGAAGGGGAATTGCTTACGGCTGGAATGTAGATATATATAGGAGAGGAAATGAGGGGCATATGGTTTAGAGTAATGCCAAGTGGAGCTTAAAAGAAATCCAAGTGGAGAAAATGGTGATTAGGTGGCTGCAAAAAAAAATTATATTATTATTTTTTAAACAAACAGTAGCCGACTGCTACTGTCTGATTTTATTATTTATATATATATATATATATATATTTATTCTTTATTTGGTATACTTAAATTCAACCGTACGCGCACCCCGGGTGTCGGGTTTTGACGCGTAATATCTCGTTTTGACCGTCTCGGAACGACGATCGATATGAGTATAATATTGATATATTTTCGGTCGAGTTTTGAATACCCGAAATTCTCGGATACGGATTTTGTTTAAGGTTAAATTTTACGATTTAAAAATATCAAACGACCTCCGATTGACGAACGGTCGATTCCGTTGGTTTTGTATCGTCGAATCGGATCTAATGACGGTCTCGGTTTGTTTTACGGTTTCCGAATTTGTGTCGCGGCTTTTCACGGCGCGAATTACGAAGCGATCGATTTTCGGTCGATTTCGCCCGAACGACTTTTGATTCATGATCAATTGGTTGTTTTAGGTTGTTTAGTATTGACCGACAACGTTTTTGGGTTCATTAGACCCAAAATCGGACGAGTTCGGGTTTGTTAGAATATGGATGTTACAAATATAAAAACCTCAAAGGGAGTCTCGTCCTCGAGACTCGAGTCAAGGTTAATAGGTATCTTGTTTGGATTTAATATGGTCATAAAAACCTCAAAGGGTTTTGAACCCATAAAAACCTCAAAGAGAAAACAAGCCATACATTTATCATGTATCTAATTACAAAAGCTTGTTTTGATGCTTACATCAGAAAAGCTGCGGGTATCGTGCCCGCATGTCGGCTTCAGTCTCCCACGTTGCTTCTTTGACTCCGTGATGGTGCCACAAAACCTTGACCAATGAAATCTCTTTGCTGCGAAGCTTCTTCACGGCACGGTCAAGTATCTGGACTGGCTTTTCCTCATAAGTCAGATCCGGCTCTACATCAAGATTCTCGTAACTGATGATGTGCCGAGGGTCGTGCACATACTTCCTCAGATTGGATATATGGAAAACATCATGAATAGCTGAAAGATGTGGAGGAAGGGCTACTCGGTATGCCACTTTCCCCACTCTAGCCAGAATCTCAAAAGGTCCAACATATCGCGGCGCCAACTTGCCACGAACACCGAATCTCTGCACTCCCTTCATGGGAGATACACGGAGAAATACCCAATCTCCAACCTATAATTTATAGGAACATAATTAGTATGAGATTAAGTTGAACACATATATATCATAATTGAGTGGATGGGGAGAAAATAATTAGATTACCTGAAACTCTAAGTCTCTCCTCCGACGGTCTGCATAACTCTTCTGGCGGCTCTGTGCCGTCAGAAGCCTCCGTCGCACAAGATCAACAGCTCTCGCAGTCTCCTCCAAGAGTTCTACGGAATATAAAGCATGATCACCTACC
Source organism: Ottelia alismoides (assembly GCA_037367405.1). Taxonomy (NCBI): domain Eukaryota; kingdom Viridiplantae; phylum Streptophyta; class Magnoliopsida; order Alismatales; family Hydrocharitaceae; genus Ottelia; species Ottelia alismoides. The sequence goes on along the minus strand of JAZKJV010000948.1, from coordinate 121,380 downwards.
TCACGCCAACTGAGGGGCGTGAGGCATCTCCGCCTGTATAGGGCTTCGAATGGTGCCATGCCGATACTGGAGTGATAGCTGTTGTTGTACGTGAATTCCACCAAAGGCAAATGGTCCTTCCAGGACCCTTTCCACTCCAAAGTGCATGCGCGAAGCAGATCCTCTAATGTCTGAATGGTGCGCTCACTCTGCCCGTCTGTCTGCGGATGATAAGCAGAACTCATCTTCAGCTCTATCTGTAGTGCTGACATGAACTGATGCCAATAGTGAGATGTAAATCTCGAATCCCTGTCAGACACCACCTCTCGTGGTATACCATGCAGTCTGATGATGTTCTGTACATACAGCTTGGCCAATCTGGATGGAGTGTAAGTCGTGTTGACAGGTATAAAATGGGCTGACTTGGTTAACCTATCAACAACGACCCAAATGGAATCATGGCCTCCTGGCGTCTTCGGCAATCCTGTGACAAAATCCATAGAAATGCTCTCCCACTTCCACTCGGGAATGGGGAGAGACTGCAGTAATCCTGGCGGTCTCCTGTGCTCAGCCTTGACCATTTGACAGGTCATGCATCTGCTAACATGTAGTGCCACATCGCGCTTCATTCCATCCCACCGGAAATGTCGACGCAGATCACGGTACATCTTCGTACTGCCTGGATGGATAGATAACCGTGAACTGTGTGCTTCATCCAGAATGTTTCTGCGAAGCTGCTCATCATTGGGTACAACGACCCGTCCTGCCTTCCATAAAATAGACCCCATCACAACAAAGTCATCAAATTCGTCCTTGACGGCGCGCATGTATCTATCATGAATCCAAGGATCGGTCTTCTGGCCCTCAACAATACGATCCCAAAGACTGCTGTATCGTGAAGGCACGGCGGTAGAAATGGATGCGCTCTCCTGAGGATGCCAATCGGTCAAAGCTGCAAGCGTATCCCACGTGTATAGCCAGTTCGCCGTACCATCAGCATGCGCTCTACTGCTAAGTGCATCAGCCACCACGTTTCCCTTACCGGGATTGTAAAAGATCGTGCAATCATAATCCTTTAGCAGCTCGAGCCATCTGCGATGTCTCATGTTCAACTCCTTCTGATCAAAGATGTACTTTAGGCTCTTGTGATCTGTGAAAATCTCGAAGTTCACCCCATATAGATAGTAGCGCCAGATCTTCAAGGCGAAGACAACTGCCGCCAACTCCAAGTCATGTGTGGGGTAGTTCCGCTCGTGCGGTCTCAACTGCCGTGATGCGTAAGCAATCATCTGTCCTCTCTGCATCAACACTGCTCCCAGACCTTCCCCAGATGCATCTGTGTAGACTGCATAGTCCTGAGTACCTGAAGGAAGAGCAAGAATAGGCGTTGTAGTCAACCTCTTCTTCAGTGTCTGGAAGGCCTGCTCACATGAATCGTTCCAAATGAATGGAACTCCCTTCTGCGTCAATTGTGTCAATGGACGGACGATGCGTGAAAATCTGCTGACGAAGCGTCTGTAATAACCTGCTAGCCCAAGGAAGCTCCGAATCTGAGTAACTGTCTTTGGCTGCTCCCAAGACATAACTGCATCTATCTTCGCAGGATCAACTGCAATGCCTGCTCCAGAAATGATATGCCCGAGAAAAGAGACCTGGGATAACCAGAACTCACACTTGCTCAACTTGGCATATAGCTTGTGCTCCCTCAATGTATCCAAAACAATTCGTAGATCATTCGCATGATCCCATTCATTCCGTGAATAGATGAGCACATCATCGATGAACACCACTACAAACTTGTCCAAGTATGGACGGAAGATATGGTTCATCATATCCATGAAAGCCGCAGGTGCATTGGTGAGCCCAAACGGCATCACCACAAACTCATAGTGTCCATAGCGAGTCCTGAAGGCTGTCTTCGGAATATCCGACTCGCGAATCCTCAGCTGATGGTAGCCTGAGCGAAGATCGATCTTCGAGAAAACCGAAGATCCCTGGAGCTGGTCAAACAAATCATCGATACGTGGCAAGGGATAACGGTTCTTCACCGTTCTCTTGTTCAGCTGTCGGTAATCGATGCACAGTCTCATGGATCCATCCTTCTTCTTGACAAATAGAACCGGAGCACCCCAAGGTGAAGTGCTCGGCCTCACGAATCCCAAATCAAGTAACTCCTGTAGCTGCACCTTCAGCTCCCTCAATTCGGCTGGTGCCATGCGATATGGTGCCATAGAGATCGGTTGTGTATCTGGCAACAATGTGATCTCGAACTCAATCTCTCTCTCCGGAGGTAGTCCTGGTAGCTCATCAGAAAAGACATCTGGATATTCTGATACTACTCGGATGTCCTGTATCATCGGCTCCTGACCAGATACTTCCCGAACAAAATGCAAGGTATGAATCACAACCCTGATCAACAAGTCGCTGGGCCCGCAACACTGAAATATACTCCATAGTGGAGTCATGCAAAGTACCCTCAAAAGTGAACTCGGGTAGATCAGGAATCCTGAAGACAACCGTCTTCCTAAAGCAATCAACAAGTGCATGATGAGCGGCTAGTCAATCCATGCCTAAAATCAAGTCGAACTCATCAAGCTACAGATGTGGACAATCTGCGATCATCTCGTGACCGCCAAACAGTACGGGCAATTGCCTAACTATCAGGGAAATGATAAACAACTGGCCACCAGGCCCTCGGATATGATATGGGGAAGAAAAAGTCTTTGCGACTCTACCTAAAGAAGCAAGTAGCCTCGAAGAAAGAAAAGAATGTGTCACAGCAGAATCAAATGGAACATGGAAAGGTCGATAAAAGTAGTCAGTATGTGTGCTAGTTGGTTAGTCATCTCCTGGTCTAGTCGGGATGACATGGCTCTGCATGAGAACCATAATTGGTCATAAAAGTACCATTTGAAGATACTTATAGTATATGCTTTTTCTCTTCTTGGGATATAATATGAAAATTAATGAAATTGGTGACATATGTGTTAGTTGAATATGAATGTCATATTTCCCTTCTCGAACTCACGACAAGTCGGAAGACTGCCGCTATCCGGAAATTTAATGCGATCGGAATTGAAATACTGCAAATGGGCGTATCGGGGTACCACTGCTCTGATACCAAACTGTGAACCCCTCAGGATCCGGGTACCCGTTTACGACGCATTTCGCAATATTTCATTCACATTGATCGCAAAAGTTGGAGAAAAGCAGGGAAAATTTTTCGCAATGAATATATTTGCAAGTGACATTCGACATTCACAACATAACCACAAAGTAGAAGAGATACAATTGGCACCAAAATTCTTTTTCATTAATATTCGTATTCATTTACAACTTGCATAAGCATCTTCCATATTACAACATATATCCCAAGTGATACAAAAGAGATAGCATTTACATCATCAACTGAACAAAAACTGAGACAAAGTACTTCATACCGTCTAGTATAAACTCTGTCTCCAGGAAGCATGTATATACTGAACAACAGACTCCTTTCCTGCCATGCGTGCAAGGAAGAAAAGGAGTCACAATTGTGAATACAAACCCGTAGTTTAAAATAATTAACAAGTAATTTAATGTGCAAAAGAGAGCAAGTAGAAAGGTGGAATAAGCACTATTTACATCTACTTGCGTGAGTAAAAAGGTATTCAGGCTTGTAAGCATTTCTCATAAACTCTCATTATCCAAACACTTTTCATATTTAATATATTTATTTTGTAATTAAATGTTGATAAATTATAATTATAGGAGTATGCATATAAGTATATATCTCTATTATTATATTGACCAGATATCAAATCTGTGGATTTGTCGATGTGAAAGATGGAATATGAAATATTTATAGATTACTTGATTCCCAAGTTCAATAGGTAGGCATCCAATTCTTAATTTCAATTGTTTCAGATATAACTCCAGATGATATAGATAAAGATCATGATTCTTGGTCTTGGAGATCATGTCGTGGAACTTGATGGCTACTTTCTTGTTATTGAGATCATGTCATGGTTTTCGATAATGGACTGATATGATGATGATGAATTTGATCCTTAATTCTATTTACTCCTTCTAAGTTAGTGGATAGTCTGTGGTCTTGGTCTGTGTGTAACCTCACACTATGACTCTAAGGTATTTAAAAGTACCTTAGGGTTGGGGTGCCTCCGTAGGCATGCGGTGTTGTATAATGCATCCTAACTAAGTTCCCAACACGTCCACTAACTTATAGGGTTTTTGAACCAGATTAAAGTCACTTCTAATCAACTAAATTTTAATTGTGATTTCCTCTAAACCTTCACTGTAACTCTCTCAGATGTACTCTCAATGATGTAGATATAGATGTAGATACGAATGATCTGGATGTAGAATCGCAGTCTGTTGGCGAAAGAAAACTCAAGCGGTGAAGAAGCCTGCAAATGGCTCTTCCGTCTCGCCCTCTAGTTGGAAGGACGGTCCAATAGAGGGATAGGTCTACTCCCCAACTACGCCACTGAGACGGGTGAGAGGGACTTCCCGGGAAGTCGCTCTAGAAAAACAGCCCGACCGGTAACGGGCAACCGAGCTCGTACGTAAAACTGAAAACCAAGGATCCCCCGCCTGGGTATCCTAAAAGACAGGGTCAGCGGAACTGGTCTAAAGTCAGGATCCCAACGAGGCGTAAAAACACTGCGAGCTCGCGTAAAAACCGTGTAAAAGACTGGGATCCTAGACCCGCGCACTTGGCGGCCGCTGCCCTAACTGGGCTTCCTATCTCCCGCCCAGTTGAGAGTCACCGCGCTCTCGCACGATCAGGTATAAAGGTCACCGTGACCGGCACTCTTAATTATAAGTCATAATTATAAGATGTTAAGTCATGCAATAACACTTAACTTCCTTGATCTAATAAGCCACTGAGGTTCTTGATTCCAAACGATTTGGTATATTGATTGATGACTTATTATATATATATAATCTAATTAAAAGGTCGGTGATTCTAGGTATAGTCATAATGGGTTCTACTGAGTTGCTAATAAAGTATGTAAGTTCCACTTATTGGAGTTTATATATATATAAACTTTCTGATATAGAAATGTGCCATTTTAGTATCTGCTACAAGAAGATCTGCTGAAAACGTTATATTTATTTATTTATTTAAAACTCAAAATTTTGGAATATCTGATCTAATAAGGGGTTGGCACACATTAAGAAGTTATAAAACTATCCAGATTACGACTTGTGGTAGGTTTGTTATTATTATCCTGTCATACTTTAATTTATGGTTATAGTTCTTGATAAGAAGTATCAGGAAACAAGGGCAAGTCCTTTGCGTTTTAAAACACTTATAACATGCGGAAAGCACTCTAACCCCCCCTCCCCCTTTTTTTTCGCAAGCCGCATGTATTTCTTTGAATCATAAAATCCAAGCTGGACACACTAGGATGCCAACATTTTAGTTCCTGTAAACTCACCAGGATTGATTTTTTTAAGCCAATCATAAGTACTTGAAAACTATTTAGTTAAAGCACTAGAACTTTTTGGTGGAATTTACAGAAAAGTATACAAGCATCCTTAGGATATTTTTAATGTGTTCTACCTTTAACAATTATCTAAGCAACTTAAATAAATTTCTACTTCTACAAATATATATTTTCAAAGGAATTCTAATTGTATGTTAGCTTAAGGATAAATTATGACATTATCTATTAATGAAAATTGTAAGAAACAACTTTATGATTGCAGCTTAATTTTTCCGGTTTAAATTTTATGGAACTGTCCAGACCTTACTTGAAATCTATAATTTAAGTGAACTTAATATTTCCCATGGATCTTGTCATAACAGGAAAACCATTAGTAGTGTTTTCCTTATTTGATTTGCATAAAAAAATAATCGATTAATATTAATCATAGTTACACAACAGATAGGTCATAAAATTTTACCATAACCATTTTATTAACCTCTGTTTGATAAAATTCCCGAACCCACTTGGAATCATGAACAGGTGGTTATCATTTTGCAACTTTAACTCTGATGATTTATTTATATAACAGGAGGTTGATTATCAAAGATAGATTAAAAAAAAACACATGCAAAGTTTATCATTATTATGCATACTACCAACGAATTTGATTTGTTCTTCTATGAATATAGGTGTGAAATCTGTGAACAGAAATTCTGGAAGGCATGGTTTTTATATTATACTAAAAATGTCATTTTTAAGAAAAATCAGAAATTTGTAACAATCTTATGCATGGCAGCAAAGAAGGTTTAGGGATTATATGATCAGCTCAATGGGCATGCTTGGCAGCAATAAGGTAGGCTGAGGATAGTACCTTTATATTCTCCAAATTTGGAGGATTGAGGCTGCACCTGCTGCTGTAGGTAGCAGCTCCAACTGCAAGGGGATAGTATCAGCAATTGATTAAGCTTTCTGCAGCAATTGCAGAGAAAGATGAGACTGTAACTCCCCCTATTTGAGAATTGGAGAGGATTTGGGTTTCTCTCGTTGGGAACGAAGGGGAGAAAGAAAAGAATTGGAATTTTAAGAAAGAAAAGAAGAAGGAAGGGGAATTGCTTACGGCTGGAATGTAGATATATATAGGAGAGGAAATGAGGGGCATATGGTTTAGAGTAATGCCAAGTGGAGCTTAAAAGAAATCCAAGTGGAGAAAATTGTGATTAGGTGGCTGCAAAAAAAAAATTATATTATTATTTTTTAAACAAACAGTAGCCGACTGCTACTGTCTGATTTTATTATTTATATATATATATTTATTCTTTATTTGGTATACTTAAATTCAACCGTACGCGCACCCCGGGTGTCGGGTTTTGACGCGTAATATCTCGTTTTGACCGTCTCGGAACGACGATCGATATGAGTATAATATTGATATATTTTCGGTCGAGTTTTGAATACCCGAAATTCTCGGATACGGATTTTGTTTAAGGTTAAATTTTACGATTTAAAAATATCAAACGACCTCCGATTGACGAACGGTCGATTCCGTTGGTTTTGTATCGTCGAATCGGATCTAATGACGGTCTCGGTTTGTTTTACGGTTTCCGAATTTGTGTCGCGGCTTTTCACGGCGCGAATTACGAAGCGATCGATTTTCGGTCGATTTCGCCCGAACGACTTTTGATTCATGATCAATTGGTTGTTTTAGGTTGTTTAGTATTGACCGACAACGTTTTTGGGTTCATTAGACCCAAAATCGGACGAGTTCGGGTTTGTTAGAATATGGATGTTACACTAAGTCTTCATATTGTTCTCTGTGTCTGTCACATCTCAAGTCATCGGTGTGTAGCAATCTATCTCTTCGAACCTTAGTAAGCAAGCGCCCATGTCTAAAAAGCCATAGAAAGACAGTGATCCTTTGAGGGATTTCGCAGCACCAATAATTCTGCAAGCACGCATGAAATCATCTTGGGTTGTGATATCACAGCGTGAAAAGAAATGGTATGCCTTCTTAACCAAGAATTTGCCATTGCTCCAAATGAAATGACCGCCCCCCCAGGTCAACCCTCCAACATCAACTAAGTCCCTAAAAAGCATAACAAATTTATTCATGCTCTGATCAGAAAAGGTACCATTAGAGCAAGGACTCCAACCGTCTAAACGTCATGTAACCAAGAATTCTGATTATCTAAAATCGCAAAGAGACGGAGATACCGATCTCTGAGAGACCCCAAGCCCATCCAATTATCCAACTAAAATCGAAAGGAGGCACTGATATCCACTACCGACCTCATGACATGCTCCAACTGTGAGATAATGTTAGTAATCCCTTGCCAGAGTGAAGATGAGTAGCGAATAGGAGTTGTCGACAACGAGCCACCGATGTTGCAAATCTTCTGTCACAGAGTACACATCAGATCCTCCCCTTCCCCCACAGTCGCATTACCCACTTGGTCAGGAGCACCTTATTCATATTCTCAATCTTCAAAATCTCCAAGCCACCCTCCTTCAGACGTGTCACCAACTCCCATTTCACGAGATGTATTCACCTTTTTTCATGCATCTCATCAACCCAGAAGAAGCATCCCATCAACCCTTCAATCTTTCCCCTCACTCCAGCATAAAGTAACCTGGCAGAGAAGAAAAATATCTGAATAGCGGAGAGGTCGTGCATGAGGAGAATTGGTTTCCCCCTCTAGAAAGCGTCCACATCTTCCAGCCAGCTTACTTTCCAACATGTCCAGCACCAACTTACAGTCAGTCATACGAAGATGGACAGCGACCAATGGGAGGCCAAGATAGATGACAGGCAAAGAACCACATGGACATCACAGATCTCTGGACATATCCTCACTCTCCCCCTGACTCCGCCCGAATGAGAAAAAAGGCAGACTTTTCTCTATTAAGATGGAGGCCCGAGATATAACTAAAGATATTCATAACGTAATGCATGGCATATATGCTCCAGATTGCCATCAAGGAAGATCAGCATGTCATCAACATATTGGAGACACGGTATCGAAATATCATCTTTGTGGTAGCCCATGGAAAACCCACCATCAACTGCATGTTTCAACATACAGATCAAGGCATCCGCAGCAATCACAAACAATAGAGGTGCTAAGGGACATCCCTACCAAAGGCTGTGCTGGCATTAAAAGAAACCCCCCTCAGACCGACAATTCACCAGCACTGCATATGATATCATCGAGATGCATATCTTCGTTCAAGCAATCCACAAGCACGAGAACCCTCTCTTTTCCAAGGATGCCCATAGGAAACACCAATCCATAAAATCGTATGCTTTAGAGAAATCCACCTTCCATCTCAACCCCTTCACCTGATCTCTCTGCCAATCTAACAACATCTCGGAGGCGAGCACCCATCCATCCGCCCTACTTCTCCCACGTATAAACGCAAATTGTTTAGGTGAGATAATCGTATCAAGGACACTTTTCAATCAATTTGCAAGAAGATTGGTAATGACGAGGAAGATCCCATTGGAAAGAGTGATGCAACGAAAATCCTCAACACTAATAGCCATCTCCTCCTTCGACAACAGAAATAGCAAAACTTTATTCCACCGATTAAAACCATGATTCCCATCCCTAAAATCCCACGGTATCGCCAAAATGTCCTTGAGAGTGTCTCAAAAATCTCTATGGAAGGATATGGAGAACCCATCCACACTAGGAGTACGATCGCCTTCAACTGAAATAAGGTCGTTCTAACCTTCGCCTCCGTGAATGGGTCCACCAGAGTATTCGCTAGTAATGGGGACAAAATCTTGACCCCTTGCCGTGACACCCCCAGCCTGAGCAGTTCCTTCTTTTGTTGAAACGATAGAAGTGATTTCAAAGCACTCGTCCAACCTCGAGATCACAATACACCTACACATCATCAACCATGATAGAGTGAATGCAGTTCCGCACTCGTCGCCCACAAATACATAGTGAAAGAACCAGGTGTTGTTGTCGCCCTCCTTTAGCCACTTCTACCTCGATCGATGCCTCCATTCAACCTCCATCTTTTGATCCTTTAACAGAACCTCTAGGAGAAGTGTGGTTTTTAATTGAATTTCTTTAGCCGGCAACTCCTGCTTCTCAGGCAAATCAAGCTAGACAAGGTCGTCCTGTCTCACATTCCTTCAACTCTACTGTTGCTATTGGATAGTCATGTTGTACTCCATTAGGCATCTACAAATCGACAACTGCTTAGGCTTCATCTTGGCTGCAGCAGAACCCGCAGGCTGGCAATCTCTCCAGAAGCGGTAAACAAGATCCCAAAAGCTCCTCTCCAGCAGCCACACATGCTCAAACTTGAAGAAAGACCTCGGGTGAACATCCTCTCAAGAAAACCACTGCAATGGAGTGTGGTTAGAATGTGTCTGAGGCAGAGGCCAAGCACGCACCAAAGGGAAAGTCTGGATCCATCTCCACATATGTCAAAAAGCGATCAAGGCGTGATCTCAAGCGAGAGTATCTCCAGGTGTATCAACATCCACTAGCACCCACAATCTCAAAGCCATTTTCACAAATAAAATGGGAAAGCTACGCTAATCCCACATCCACCCAACCAGGCAAGTACGGGCAGTCTTTCGGGCGCAATGTCACATTAAAGTCACCCCACAAGCCACATAAGAGTGGGGTATCTAGCTCTGACAAGGAGAAGCTCATCTAGTAAACTTAAGACACCTCTCCGATTACTCAGCCCATAGACATTTGTCAAAATAAATATCAATCCATTTGCCTTTCGATGTAGCACAACCGAGAGTGAATAAGATCCCATGGTCATTATCGTCATCAATGTTGAATTTGCCCCCACTCCAACTGACTGCAAGACCTCCCGAGGCACCATTCGCACTTACAGCTCAAAATTCAGACAACCAGGAGCCACCCATTGACCCCCACATCTCATTCATTCTATGTGAGATTTTAGCCTCATAACATTATAATACCAGATATTGCCACTATTGATAGCTCACGAACCATCGGACGCTTTTTCGACCTCCCAAGTCCTCGCACATTCCAGGTAACTAAATTCATTTGGAACAAGTTCGGCTCCTTGAAATGGGACAACACCTAGACATTCAACAAACGGTAGTTCTAAGTCAGCATCGACTTCAACTGCCACCACTTCCTTTACCATTGGTTGTGCAGCATCTCCATCGCTCTCAGAGCCACCTCAACCAGCCTCGGTTGTCCTTCACAATCAAATTCCCCATTTACAACACCAGAAGCATCTCTGTCAGTCCCTTGCCGCAACAAAAGGTTCTATTCTGAACCTCCCAAGAGCAGCGAAACCCCGGACGTACAGATTGAAGGCTCCAGTGCAGCGTAGACCGCCAACTTCCTCTTTCGTCGCATCTCTCTCACATGCATTCGTGCGTAAAGTTTGCCTAATTGTGCTCTGTTTGTCTCCTGCAGGGAGGATCGTCCTCTCACCTCCCCATCATCCCTTCCCGTAGGCACACTGAAAGTCACCCCTACCAAGAGAGTTGAGAGCCACCCTCGATCCAGAAGCGAAGCCGCATCTTCATCCATGCCCGGAGTGGTCCCGCCAATAAGTCTCTCTAGAATAGGAAGAGAGTTACTCGGCGCCACCTGAATCAAAAAGAGAGGTACTTGACCTGCACTCTGAAGGGTGAGCTTCAGTCGAGTCAAGTCAAAGATATTGCAACCGAGAGTACCACTTCGGCCCACACAAGCAACCCGGAGAAAAAAGAGAAGGGAAACGGCTTCGAATGCGGTGTAGTCGGAATGGAGGCTCTCGAGAAGCAGGCACCCGAGCAAGAGGATCCAATTTAAGGCTCTAGCAATGCACCTGAAACACGATCCCAAGCTTCCAGCATCATCCTCGATTCGAACCATCTCCCATTCGCAAAGATTCGACAGTGGGAGATGAACCGGCACGTCCTTTCCACTTCCTCCAGCCTCCGACGCGAGTTGGCCTCTCCACCACCATCGTCGCACACCACAACGTTGGACTCCACCACCTCGAATCGAAACATGACCCTACGCACCATTAGCAAGAGCTCAGGCGATAGTCACCTCGATCCCACCACCGCTTCAATCTGCATATGCGCATCCTCCCCTTTCAAAAGCTTGTCACTAATAATCGAGATTACCGTGCCATAATCTGCGAGCAGTATGTACAACGAGCTGAGGTCGCGAGAACGAAGTGGAAGCACCTTAAGAACCAATACTTTGTAAAACTCACACGATGCACCATCCCGCAGCGTCGACCAACGCCAAACTACTTCTCCCTTTGGCTTCCCACCATTATGCATGTCGAGGCAACATTCGAACCTCCAGCTCCGAGAGGCCACGGGCACATACCGTACACTTGACCATGAGAACAAGGTCTCCCTCAAAGGAAGGACCAAGCTTCAGGCAGACGTCTGCCATCGCCATTTGAAGGCACTGATCAGGTTGCGAACAAACCCCAATGAGGATTCCATCAAGCAAGCGCAAAAAGGACACCTTCTCCATGTTCGAGTCACAAACATAATCACTCGTCGCCTTCATCGAACCAAGACCATTCTGCTTCGCAATCGAACCCAAGACGTCGCCCACCTCCTCCCTACGCAAGACCGTACAACGTGAACACCACTTCTGACGATGACCAAAACCACCGCACAAGAAGCATTTCATCGCATTTCAACACGTCACTACGAGGTGCCCGACCTCCCAATACTTGAAACACACCCCCTTCACATTCCGTTGAGAATTCTCCCTCCTATTTACCCTGCCCACCAAAGTAGATCGCCATCTCTTTGTTGGAACACCTCGTCTGCAAGAGACCACCCTCTCCTTTAATCCCTCCAGAGCAGGAGGGTGTCACCTCTGACGCATGGGCGACGCCACAAGCCAACCACCACCCTCTGAGAGATCCCTCCTCCGTAACGCCCTCATCCCAATGTTGGTGTAACCCAAACCTATTTTTTGAATGTTTAATGATATTTTGTGGGGTAATATGTTTTCTTTACCAAAAAAAGAAAGCGCTACTTACTAATTGTATTATGCGCATTAATGGGGGCATATTTAAACTTGTTTTATAGTCAGGCACACGAGAACTGAGGGGGTAAATAGAGGTAACTCTATGTAGTACGGTTCTATTAGGTCAACTGCTACCTTTTTGAAGAGTATTTGTTCAGTTTTTTAGGAAATTTCTCCGTCCTTACGCCTCATTATGGAAAATGATACTAGTTTTAGCATTTGCCTTGATAATTGGAGCAATTGAAGGACCTTCATGACTAATCCCCTCGTCTTTTTATTTATGATGGCTGATTAGAGAATGAAGATGAGAATGCTTAGATGAATGGATCATTGACCCATTGTTTACGTTGAATGGCTATTAGTATGGAGCTTAGGGCAAAGAATGTAGACCCTGGTGCGATTGGGATTTATTCTTTAAAGAAGGCACACAAGATGCCCTGGCCTCAAGGTTTTTGACTCATGGGTAACTGGCTCAGGATTGCCAAAGGATTTGGAATTGGAAGTAATGTCTTCATCACTTCAAAAGATTCATTTTAAGAGGATTTTCTGCAGCAATCTCCAACTAGCTCTTTCATCTCATAATTTGCCATTTTCCCAAGTATTTAAGCGTATTTTTTCAATAACATGTAATGAAAACAGATAAACAAATTCAAAAATAGGTAAAGAACAAATTTACAATTATAAATCAATTAGAGAACTGCAGTTAAAAGGCTTTGAATAAAAAAGATATAATTTTACCTGTACAACCCTAAAGATGGCACTCAAAAGCTGAACAAAAGATTCCGAAGACAAACTCCGCAGCTTGCTTGCAAGTGACAATCCTCCACCTGTAGTAAGAATACAGTTAAACAGGCAATAGAGGCCTTGGGTGTGAAGCTTACCAGAAACTAGATGCTAACAACTTATAATGTGGTAATTAACTGCAAAGGCTACAAGAAAGAGATCAAACCATCTCCCTCCCCAGTCCTTTCCAGGATTGTTGAATCGGATTCTAAATTCCGGGAAAGTAATACAGGAAGCAGCTCTGCCACTGTCGATTTGATCGATGTTTTCATATCAGAAATAAGGGCATCTCGATAAATTCGTAGAACATACGGCAGTTTAGCCTGCAGGGAACCACAACATAATCAACGAGGCAAAACACACTAACAAACAAAGGGTACAGTGCATATTATCAAAATCAAATCTTTACAAGTAAAGATACGACATAGATTGGCAAACACAGGTTGAAATGAGCCAATGCTTAAAAAAACTGTCGGGTGGGATAACTTCGATAAAGGAACCTTGCAATTTCTAACAAGAAAATTTGTGGTTTACTCATTTCAATGGTCTAGTGGTAGAACAGTGTGCCTATCACCCAAAAGACTAGGGTTCAACCCCACCCCCCCCCTGAAAAGGGTTGTGCTAGGTAGGCAACGGCCAGCGTAAAAAATTGCCGGATCTTTCAACATGAATTTGATAAGAATCCATGTAACTAACCCTACTAAGAGTGGGAGAAGGCATTGACATTATCATTGATGGATGATCAATAATCTAACTATAATGTTTATCTCACAAAAATTAGCGGTGCAAGGAAGACATGACAGTGTTTTCCTCCCTTGAAAAATCACAAGCTCAATTTCAAGTAGTGAGTTTTGGAAATAAGAGAATAAAGAACAAAATCATCCTTATATTATATAGCCATTTTATAACCACCAAACTAAGTGCTGAAAGCTTCTCCACGTGATCTTCAGAACTTCTTAAGAGAATAAACCCGAATTTTTGTCCAAAGTAGGTTTTTTTCTTTCAAATCCAAAAGTCATATAATGACAGCTCAAAGTCAGTAGCAATCTGAAATAAAGAGGCAGTATTCACTTTTTTCTAATTCAGACAATGTCCAAAGTCACCCTAATGGAAGCTGTCTGGGTGAGCCTAAAAGCAGCACGAAGCAGGAAAAAGTGGCAAGTTTACACATGAGAATTCAAGCCAGAGATCGCTAGCATCCAGAAAGCCATCTTTCTCTATAACTATCGTAGATATCAAGTTCTTGTCATTGGTGAAGTAAAATGTCAACAGCAGCTTTTAAACCAGTTTGGTCACTAGTTTTAGTGCAAATCACCCGACAATGATCATCTGTTCTAGAGTTCCTCCACTATAGCTCCAGTAGTTGCATATGGATATGATTGTTACTTTATTCGCTATTTCTTATTTTTAAAAACTGCAGAAATAAAATATTATGGCATAGGATTCTCCTACTCTACCTGTGGAAGGAAGACACGTAAAATATTGCCCAATGCAATAAGAATTTCTTGATCATGTGCACTCTCTTTTTCCCTGGAGTGACAATCCATACATTTCCACCTTGAAGGAATAGAAATAAAGTAGATCTAATATGACAACTCGATGAAACCCACGAAAACACAGGAAATTCTTCACCCAATACTACGAAATTTAGCCACACGCATGCACGAATATGTATACACACACATATGGATGTGTGTGTGTATATGTACACATAAATGTATTTGAATATATATATACATATACTGATATGCATGTATTTTTTATCAAAAATATACGGATATGTATATGTATATACATGTATGTACGTGCTTACATATATAACTTTAGATTGTGGGTGTGGTATCTTCAACAAATGGGTTACAAGTGATTTGTACCATTATTAGGCAAGGTTAAAATAAGCAGAAAAGGCAATCTTATTCTCACCGTTCTGAGTAAGCCAATGATAAGAGGAAGCAGGCGATCACGAAAAATGGAGCCTTCTTCTTCATCCAATTTAACCTAAATAATTATTTCATAAATTTCGTAAGTTACAACTTGAAATTAATCAAATAACAGACACCATTCAAAGAGCTAGCCGATGCAGAGAAACTGCATAGCAAAAAATAAAATGATTGTATGCAAAACTATTTTAAAGTCTGCAATGACAAAATTTCCTAATGACGACAGAGCAAGGAACTAAGCATGCAGATTATATTCCTTTGAAAGAATAATGTTATTGAGGTATAATTGCCTTCTGGAGAAGTTGTACCAATTCTTATGGGCACTTGCATCAAGGGAGATATAATTGGGATATTTGAATGTTAAAATCTCACAGATGTCAGTAGCACACAATAGAGTTTTGACTGCAACATCTCACCTCAAACTCACAGGTGAATTGCCCTCTGAGGGAATCACAGTATAAATAAAGTATAAATAACCACTAATTAAGTTATTTATTCCTCTTTTGACTAGAATAGTTGCACTCTTTGGCAATGCTAGCTTTTAGATAGTATTACGTTAACCAAGTTCCGCCGTTCCAAGGACAAACAATGAAAATTTCATCATATTTTTTGTTACATGAGATCTTCCTTCACCTATCTCCTTGTAAGATAGAGTTACTATATGTTAACAAAAATTATTCTGCTTTCAAATTGAAGACACCCCTTATTTTTGGGTGATGGTTTTTCTAAAGAAGCCAAAGATGGCTAACGGATAGTCATCTAGATATAATTAACAACCAATAATAACAAGGATTAGTTAACACATAATATATCCCCGACGACTACAACAAATTATCCACAATAGTGACAACTTTTTTGCATGAAGGAATCCATTCTTAACATATCTCCCATTTGAACATTGTCTCAAATATTTGCAGCCACAATGCTCACAAGATCACAATAGAAGTGATAGATCGTGTTTTCTTCCGTATGCGACCCCTGCCCCATCGTTAACCCTGACCATAAACTCCTATATAAATCATAAAGTGGGTGTATCCACCCAGTTTATGTCAGTGCATCACAAACCAGCCTCACAAAAGGATGCAATAAAAGCACGTGATCGACATCATCTTGATCGTAGCCATATTGCACAAGATATTTCTATCTTCCCATCCCACTTGCTTTGCTTCCACAAGCCCTGATCACCAACCATTTGTGCGTGCACTGAAGCTTCATGTGATTTAAGGCCTACTTTGGAATGTGGCGTATTTATACGGGTAAGTTAAAAAAAAGGTCCCAACTATGCATTGACTTCTAATAAGAAGACTCATCTTTCAAATGTAACAAAGAAGGGACTGAACTTTCAACTTTAAGGTTTAATTATGACATAAAAGGGTCGTGGAATCTAATGGAGACCTGTATTCGAAACAAAAAAGAAGATCAAGCCCCTCTTTGTTACATTTGAAATATGAGGCCCCTAATTGTGAATCGATACATAGTTGAGGCCCCTTTTGTAATTTACCCTATTGTTAAGGGGAAAACATGTTTGGTATGAAGGATAACCCAACTTTAAAAAAGACTTGGAGTTAGGAATGTCCAGAGCTTTTGAAACCCACGTTTTAGAAGAAAAAATCCCTTGTACCCTAAACGTTAATGTGAACATATTGCTACCAACAATCTAGGTAATTATTGTTGGAGTATTAGGTAGTGCGCCTATTGTGTTGAAGCAGGGTAAATGGATCCTGGAGGAGATCCATTTACCCCATCCAGTGTTTAGTCCCACATCGTCCAATGGTGGGACTTGGAGGCTCTGGAGAGGCTATATAAGGAGCCCCAGACCTCCTGTATCCATTGAGAAAGTGCAATGAGAAACACGCTCCTTTGAGGGCTTCTCCCGTGGTTTCATCCCGCTCCTCACGGAGTAGGGTTCCACGTAAAATCTCGTTCTTCTTTTCTTGTTATTTATCTTTTCCATGTTACGCTTCCGCTTCCGATTTTCTAACATGGTATCAGAGCAACGGTCCTAGACCGAAGGCTAATACCTTGAATCCGCTGCCACCACCAGCCCTCTCTCCGTCGGCAAGGAGAGAGGGCTGGACCTCCTGCATCGCCCGTGTATTCCATAGTCTCACGCAAGGCAGTCCAAGTCCCCAGCATCACCGGCAACACCTAAAGCGCTGCCCGAGGCTCCAGCAGCTCCAGCCACATCTCCCAGTCGTCGGCACCACTTGGAGCCCCTCCTCTCCAACAACCCTTACTTCACCACGACTTATTTCTCCCAATATTATCCGTCTTCACTGAGCATCGACTTCTTCGTCAGGGCGTATAATTCTTCTTTTACGACCCGAATACTACTCCGCGTTGGACTTCTTCTACAGTGATTATTCTCCAGGCACGACAGAGATATGTTCCGGTGATCTGCAGGCACGAAAGAGATACGTTCCGGTGACCTGATATTGCAGTGACTCTACAGGCATGACAGAGATACGTTCCGGTGACCTGAAAGCCACAGACCCGTCCTCGAGCGAGGTCTTCTACCAGCAGCGGACATATATTCTTATGGTGCATCGTGTGAAGATGTGGTGCATACTTTTTCTTTTAGTTATAGCTGCAGCTTGTAACTAAAAGAAAAAGTATGCACCACATCTTCACACGATGCACCATAAGAATATATGTCCGCTGCTGGTAGAAGACCTCGCTCGAGGACGGGTCTGTGGCTTTCAGGTCACCGGAACGTATCTCTGTCATGCCTGTAGAGTCACTGCAATATCAGGTCACCGGAACGTATCTCTGTCGTGCCTGCAGGTCACCGGAACATATCTCTGTCGTGCCTGGAGAATAATCACTGTAGAAGAAGTCCAGCGCGGAGTAGTATTCGGGTCGTAAAAGAAGAATTATACGCCCTGACGAAGAAGTCGATGCTCGGTGAAGACGGATAATATTGGGAGAAATAAGTCGTGGTGAAGTAAGGGTTGTTGGAGAGGAGGGGCTCCAAGTGGTGCCGACGACTGGGAGATGTGGCTGGAGCTGCTGGAGCCTCCAGGCGTGGCGCAACCCCCAGGTCGGTGGCGCAACTCCTCTACCATCGCGCGAGCTTGCGTCTTCCAGGCGGTGTGCCCTTGCCGCAAGTGCAGA
Organism: Ottelia alismoides; assembly: GCA_037367405.1. Lineage (NCBI taxonomy): Eukaryota > Viridiplantae > Streptophyta > Magnoliopsida > Alismatales > Hydrocharitaceae > Ottelia > Ottelia alismoides. The sequence goes on along the minus strand of JAZKJV010000948.1, from coordinate 103,134 downwards.
AGATGGGGGCGGCGGCATCGCAAGAATAATGGGTTCCATCGGGTAACCCTAAAAGAGGGTGTTTCCAAAATGGAACCTCAACGTCAGACAAAACGTGGGCCGAGATGTTCGGTCAATTTTTTAAAAAAAAATGAGTTGTGCATTTCGTTGGGCCCGAAATTTGGGCCGGAAGTTGCTAAAAAGAAAAGGGAAGATGAGTTTGTAAAAAAAAAGGAGAGAGGGACAGAAAAAAAACAAATAAAAAAAAGGGAGGGGGTGTATGGTTGTTTTCAAAAAAAAAAGGGGGAAAGAGAGAAGGTATGTTTAGGCCCAAATTGGCCAAGGTTCACGTAAAAGAGAGAGAGGGGGGGGGGGGAAGAAGTAGGAGGAGGTTGCAAGTTTTTTCAAAAAAAAATCAGAAAAAAAAGGCACGTACATCTAAAAAAAGCCGTATGCAAATTTAAAAAAATGCAAAGCCGAAGAAAAAAAAGAGTTGAATGGCTTATAAACAAATGTGATAGCTTAAAAAAAAGGAAAGAAAAGCCACGAGAAATTTTTTTTTGGATGTTTTCACCCCCTATTTATCTTGTCTTCTCCCAACTTTGTCGATGTTCATGTTACGACAAGTATGGGAGAAAGGGGGAGTATATATGTAGAGTCACAGGTCTTATATTCCAGATCCAGATTTCAGATGCCAGTCTCTAGACCAGCCAGATGATCAGACTCTACAGTTCAGTTGTTCAGACTCGACGTCAGAAGGTTCCGAGTCTCCAGTTTCAGACACGCACGAGTGTGCTGTCATTTTCAGATGAGCATATGTTGCCATCATTGTCAGAGGTCCCCATCATTCTTCTAGTTGTCAGGCCAGAGTTTTCATGTGAACCATAGGGACTCCAGAGCAGAGGACCATTCCCTATGCCATTGAGGGTAAGGGTTTTCATGTGGTATCATAGGTACACCAGAGCAGTGCACCATTCTCTGAGCCAGATGGGAGAGACTCAGTTCTCCGACGAGGAGACTTCAGGCGCAGTTTCAGACTCGATGGTCAGATTCCGAGTCTTCAGTTGACTCACACTCCAGCCCGTTCGTCCTCCTCACCTGCACGGCATGAGAAGCAACGTCCTCGACTACAGCATGTGCGCGTTGGGTTGATATTGTTCGTAGTGTCCTGTAGCGTTGAGTTGAGTTTCTTTCTGTTTGTTTGTCCAAGCTGAGCATTGCATGCTCCAGCTTGAGGGGGAGTGTTGGAGTATTAGGTAGTGCGCCTATTGTGTTGAAGCAGGGTAAATGGATCCTGGAGGAGATCCATTTACCCCATCCAGTGTTTAGTCCCACATCGTCCAGTGGTGGGACTTGGAGGCTCTGGAGAGGCTATATAAGGAGCCCCAGACCTCCTGTATCCATTGAGAAAGTGCAATGAGAAACACGCTCCTTTGAGGGCTTCTCCCGTGGTTTCATCCCGCTCCTCACGGAGTAGGGTTCCACGTAAAATCCCGTTCTTCTTTTCTTGTTATTTATCTTTTCCATGTTACGCTTCCGCTTCCGATTTTCTAACAATTATAATATACAATTTATCATGGTGGGATGGGCATATATGTCATTTCCTACCAAACACCAAGACATGAGAACACATCTTTAATTAGGACATAATGCACTAGTTCACGTTTATACCAACCATTATCAAGATGACTTTCTAACAAAAAGTTATCCTAAAGAACCCATCCTACCTACCAAACTAGCCTTGCTAGCATTGACGTAACACTTAAAGAGGGCGAAATTGTAATGCCTTGACATATCTAATTTCTAATCTTTTCACACATCTAATTTGGTCCTGTTTCTCTCAGCACTCATCATTATTTGATGGCTGCTAGTTAAATCGAATTTCACACAAGTCAAACCAAGCTGCCATGCAGATATAAATCTATCGAGAGCCATCCCAAACACATCCAAAGAAGCCTAGACAATCATTAATAGTTTTCTTACACTGTATTTGGTCTTCCCTAACCATTTCTAAGAATCTTCATCCAACTTCTCATACCTAAAATTAAGGGCACTGATGGGCCTTTAATCATTATGCATGCCCGAAAGGTCTTCAATGTGTTTACGGCTCAAAGTGAACTGGAAGAAGACAGCTCTCGTCGCTTTTAGGTTGTCTCAAGAGGAGGTGGTTGGATGTGGACAATTTTAGATACTCGATCATAAGGATATAGAGACCAGCCTGTCTTGGTATCTAGACCAGCCTGTCTTAGATACTCGATCATTAGATACTTCAATTTTGGTCTGTGATCACTTTTTGGGGCCCTTTTTGTATTACTTAATGAAGCTACTATCTTGGAATGTTCGTGGACTGGGCGATCCGTTGTGTCGCCGGGCTTTGGGCTCTCGATTGGTCGATTGGGACTGCGATGTCGTTTTCCTCCAGGAATCAAAGCTGTCTGGGATCGATGACGCTCTGTGGAAATCTTTTGGGGTGGGGCCTGTCGACGCTTTTTGCTCTTTGGACGCGGTTGGTGCTTCTGGTGGAGCTATTGTGGCTTGGCGTTCTTCAAGATTTTCTTTCTCCTATTCTCGACTGGGACGTCACTCTATCACTGTGGTCCTTGTGCATGCGGATTCTAATGTATCTATGGCTTTCACTTGCGTTTATGCGCCTTTATGCCACATTGCCTGTCGTGTCTTATAGGAGGATTTGCATGATGATGCCGCGGCTTTGGGGGATACTCCTTGGATTCTGGGGGGTGACTTTAATGTTACTTTGCTTTCTGTTGATCGCCCTCGTGGTCGGGGGGGAAGGGATCCGGGTTCTACCGATTTTTTGGACTTCATCCAAAACTTGGCGCTTGAAGATCTGGTGGCTAGAGATATTGTCTACACTTGGCGTAATAACTCCTCTCGATCTCGGCTTGATAGGTTTTTGGCTAACTCTCGTTGGATGGAAGCTTTCCCCCTGTGCTCGGTTTCCTCTCGTCCGCGGTCCTTTTCTGATCATAGTCCCATTATTTGGGTTGCTGGCTACTCCTCCCGTCCGCGCGGTATCTTTCGTTATGAGAGGAGTTGGTTGCTGGAGCCTCATTTTAATGATCTGGTGCGCAATCATTGGTCCCAGATTTCCTTTCATGGTAGTGCGGCTCGTCGCTTTGATCTTAAGCTCTCGTCCCTTCGAGGTGTACTCGCTTCCTTTAAAGTTAACACTCGCCAGGCAAGACTTTCTACTCGTAATGAGGCTGAAGCGATTATCCTTCGCTTGGATTGTGTGGAGAACGAAAGGGAACTCTCCCCGGAGGAATTAATTGAACGTTCAGCTGCTATGCATCTCGTCTCGGAGGATGACAGGAAAAGAGCCATCGAATGGAGACAGCGTTCGCGACTTCGTTGGATCAAGGATGGGGACGCAAATACCGCGTTTTTCCATCGGGTCGCTAGTGCGCGTAAGCGTGCTAATTCTATTTCCTCCATGGTGATTGGGGGCGCTTTATTTCAGGGCGATCGGGAGTTGGGATCGGCGTTGGTTAACCATTTCAAAAAAAATTTGATCGCCAGCCTTCGTGCTTTTGGCGGTGGACGGCCCGCGGGGTCCCCTCGCTTGCCCCCTCGGATGCGACTTTATTATCTCGGCCTTTATCGCTGGAGGAGCTTAAGGGGGCGGTTTGGGACCTTAACGTGGACGCCTCCCCTGGCCGCGACGGGTTCCCCATTTCCTTCTATAGGGACTTCTGGGATGTTATCGCCGATGATGTTATGGATGTGGCTCTCGAGTTTTGCGAGGGGAACCGGGGCTTCGACAGGCTTAACCGGGCCAATATGATCCTCATTCTGAAGACCCATGGGGCTAGCCGTATTGAGGACTTCCGTTTGATTGCGATCTCCAATGGCATTTACTTAATCATTGCTAAGGCTTTGGCTAGGCGGCTTGCCCCCCTTCTTGGCTCTCTCATATCTCCCTCCCAAGCCACTTTTGTCCAGGGGAGGCAAATCTCGGATTGCTTCGCGCTGGCCTCCGCGATTATTGATGGTTGGCACAGAAATAATACGAAGGGGATTCTATGGAAAATTGACTTTGCAAAGGCTTATGACTCCTTGGACTGGCGTTTCTTATGGTCGGTTTTGAAATCCCGGGGCTTTCCCCCGCTTTGGATCTCGTGGGTTCGACGATGTGTTTCTATTGTCTCCTTCTCATTATCTCTTAACGGCCGGCCGACTGGGGGCCTATTCCAGCCTCGTAGGGGAGTTCGTCAGGGCTGCCCCCTAGCCCCGCTATTATTTGTTTTGGCGGTTGACGTGCTGCCGCGGATGATTCATGGCGTGGTCAATGTTGGGCTTACTCGCGGATGCTCTCTGGGCAATTTCCATATTCTACTCCTGCAATTTGCGGATGACACCTTATGCTTTCTCGAGGGGGATCGGTCTCAGGCCTTGGGGATGGCCACTACGCTTCAACTTTTTTGTGAGATGTCGGGGCTCCGCATCAATGGGGCCAAATCGAAGCTTGTGCCTTTTGCTTTGTCGCCGATGGAGGCTAGGGAGTGCTCCTCTATCTTGGGCGCCTCCCTCGGGGATCTGCCGCTGGAATATCTGGGCTTACCGCTCTCGGTGGGCCATACGCGCTTACGTGACTATCAGCGGGTGGTGGAGAAGGTGGAGTCCCGGTTAGCAGGGTGGCGCGCGTCGCTACTCTCCAGAGGGGGGCGTTTGGTTCTTCTTAAATCTGTCCTCCCTGCTATACCCATCTACTTCTTGTCGGCGCGCGATTTGCCTAAGGGGATCCGGGTGCGTTTGGAGAAATGTATGAGGGGTTTCCTTTGGGGTAAGAATGGCGATGGTAGAAGAGGGATTCATTTGGTGGGTTGGGAGGATATTTCGCGTCCGAAACGCGACGGGGGCCTGGGCGTTCGGCGGTTGGGGTGGTGCGTGATGCTATGCTTCTCAAATGGGCGGTGAGACTTTTTGGTCGGGATGAGAGCTTCTTGGTGCAGTGCCTACGCGCGGCGGCCGGGATTGCTTTCGATTCCGTTTTTGGCGGGCGCTCTCACGGAATTTCTCCCTCCTTTTGGCGCGACGTCCTCTCTGTGTTCAACAGCAACCGATCCTTATTTAGGCCAGCTCTCGGCGATGGGAGTTCGTTCCGATTCTGGTCGGTGGATTGGTCTGGAAAAGGTGTCTTCATGAACCTTTTTCCGAGACTCTTTGCGCTGGCCGGTGATAAATTTGCTTCGGTGGCTTCGTGCTGGACCGATGGGTGCTGGTGCCCTCTATTGGTGGACAATCTTTCCGATCAGCGGCTGCTTGAATTCTCGTCTTTGATGGCTCTCCTTGTGGACGCCCCTACGCCCTCCGGGGGCCGTGATCACTTCGCCTGGAAGGAGGGGACCTTCAGTTCGCGGAAGGCGTATTTCTCTATTCTCCCCAACGTCGTGTCTCCGGATGCGTCCTTTCTCAGACACTGCAAGCTCATTTGGGGTCTTAAGCTCCCGGAAAGGGTTGGTATCTTTCTGTGGATTCTTAGACGTGGGAGATTACTTACTCGCGATCGTTGTGCCTTGATTTTCCCTAATATCTCACACTTGTGCGGTCTTTGCGGTTCGGATGTGGAGACGGCCAGCCATCTTTTCCTTCACTGCGACTTCGTGCGGCCCATTTGGGATGACGTGGAGTGGTTGAATCGTACCACTATTGACGCTTTCTGGGAGAGCTTATCTATCACTGATAATCGACCGAGGGAGGCAAGACTTATTCCCATTGCACGCCTCTGGTGTATTTGGCTGGGAAGAAACAAAACTCTTTTTGCTGGGCAGAGATTTTATAAGGAGAATGTTTGTATCGCAGCGAATCGCTTTTGTAATGATTGGTCATCCGTGTAGCGTCTTTCGGTGGGCGGATGGTATCTTTATTTATATCATCTATCTTTCCTTTTTATTTTCTTTCCCACTGTAAGTGTTTCCTATCCCTTTTCTTAATAATATGGGGCGAACACCTATGAGTGTCTCCCCCTTTTTTGAGTGTCAAAAAAGGATATAGAGACCAGACGGAAGCAGTACTTCCATAAGCTTTTCATTGAGGAAAGAAAAAAAGAGATCACTTTAGGAGGTATAGCTAGTAGTGAAAGTTTGAATCGTGCAAGCTATAGAAGAATACAAAGGAACTAGAGGAGGCTTTGAAGGTTATGAAACCTATGAAAGCTGTAGGACTCTATGACATTCCTATAGAAGTATTCGACGTATGCACTTGGAAGGCCGTGTTGCAGACGTGGGTAGAGGTCGAGGCAGAATATATGCCAGACGTCAAAAAAAATCTATAGAATTGTGAAGAGTTCAAGGTGACTTTGATTTGACTTGGCTCACAATTTATTAAATGTTATTTAGCAAAGCAAGAAAATGTCTGAGGAATGAAGGAGAAGCATTGTGGTGCCTCTTAATAAGAATAAAGGAGACATTCAAAAATGTTCAAAATAGAGAGGAATCGAACCGATGAGTCATACTACAAAAATGTGAGATCAAAATAAGGTCGAGGCAAGTTTCCAAAGTAATAGAAAATCAATTCAAATTCCAGGTTGATCAACTACTTGTTTCCTCTTAAAAAGAAGAACCTCCATATGACTTTTAATAATTTGGAGAAGTTTCATGATTCAGTTCCATGGGAGATCTTATGGAGAGTTTTGGAGAAGAAACAAGTAGATATCATGTACAATAATCTTATAAAGGATATGTATGATGGGGCGTCATCTTGAGTTGCTGGTCAGGGAGGCCTAGGTTGACAGCCAATGGATGTCGTGTTTTTCTTCTCCTCCTATGGAGCAATTTTTTTGATGAGTACATGCACCTATCAGAGATGATTGTGGATTGCTCTGCTCCGTCTGAGAGTCGTGACCATCGGGAATGGAATGATGGGTGCTTAACTTTGAACAATGCCTATAAGGCATTATCATCAAGTGTGACATTTGATCCGGGCATCTTGGAGCGTGACTACAAGCTGATCTAGACGTTAAAGGTCCCTCTCAAGCTGAAGATTTCTGTATGGCTATACAGGTGGGGGTGCATTCTAATCAAGGTCAAAAGATCGGTGCATGTATGGGGGGACAACATCGTATGCTCCTTGTATGGGACGGCAACGAGGATTTAGACCACCTCTTTTTCTCATGCACATGCATTCGTGATCTTTGGGTCGTTGTAAATATTCTTTGGATTGATATCTCCTCCCACATCGAGTTTCAAAACTCGATGGTGATCAACCAATTCAGGCCCCTGGAGGAGCTCTTGCGGAGTAAGTTCCCTGACAGGGCATCCCTATCAGCCTGTTGATTCTCAATTCCAAATATTTTTATATATTATTTTTAATAATATAATATTCAAGAAGTTCTCTGGAATAATATTATATATATTTTTATGTATTGGTCGGCAAACCCGATCGATGCCTTGACAGGGAAATACTAAAGTCAGATGCCCTGACAGGGCATTAAGGTGATAGGAATGCCCTGTCAGGGAAACTACTCGCTCTTGCGCCCTATTGTCGCCATTTTTGGCAATTTGGATGACGAGCAATGGGTTATTTTTTGGTCGGATACGCTCTACGTTGACAATGTAACTCTTTTCACTAGATCTCTACTCGAGACCCGGCGGTTGTAAGCCTTTTATCCTATATTATTGATACATATGGGGCAAACACCTCCTGAGTATTTCCCCCCCTCTTTTGCATCAAAAAATAGAATAAATGCATGTTGGTTAAATTAGATAGGAGACTCTACTTTCTATGCGATAAGAAAAATCCTTTGAAAATCAAAGGAAATTATTACACATCAACAGTGAGACATGTTATGCTCTATAGATTTGAATGTCAAACTGTGAACCATAGACATGTGCATAAAATGACCATAGCACGAAAGGCTTTGTTGTTGTAATATACGAGTTTGTCACTTACTAGGGTTTACCTATGGTTGAGGGCTGGCTTCACAAGCGAAATGGATCATGTTGGTGGAGAAGCCAGAAAGGAAGCCGATTGCTTGGGAACCTACGTATATGTCAATGGTTGTTCCTCTTGAGCTTCTTAGAGTTGACATGTTAGCGATTGATGTCTTCTTTATATCTACTTGTTTGTTGTTGCCACAAGGCTGCGGTTAAGAACGAAGTCTCTCATGAGGAAGTTCTTCCAGAACAATTTAGGACATGAGAGACAAGGCATTCCCTTGGTTGACACAACGTCGGAGATAAAATCAATAGAGGATGGTACGGGATACCCAGTATCTGCTCATAACTCCATCCTCTATCGACTTGCCATGGTTTATCTGCAGTCCAGATACCATCTCAAACATCTTAAGCACAAAAATGACTCCCACCGCTGAACTAGTATCGCCCTCTCCAAAAAAATGGTGTCATCGGCATACTGCAAGACCAGCAAAGAAATAACACAAACTCTAAATCCATAGAAAAAACCACCATCCATCACCTTAGTAACCATCCTAGAAAGAGCATCAACCACCAGTACAAAGAGCAATGGAGTCAGCAGACATCCTTGCCGAACACCCCTCTGTGGCTAAAAAAATCCCAGCATGTCTTTCATTCACCAGAACAACATAGGATGATATCACATATCTTTTCATCCATTCGATCTACTACTCAATAATGAATTCTATGTGATGAATGGAAGCTTAAATAAATATCCAATTCAGATAATCTTGTACCTTGGAGATATCAACTTTCCAGGAAAATTCGTGGTCTTCTTTCATTACCAATAAGCAATAAAAAGATCATCCATCACATGTCTACAAGGAATGAACATCGTCTGAGTGGGTCAATAATACAACCAAGAACCATGTGCAGTCTACTAGCCACCATCTTTGCCACATGGGTTGCAGAAGTCGGTAGTCGGTACTCGGTCAGTCCAGTCACTGACTAAGGATTAATTGGTAATCGAATGATTAATCGGATTTACTCGACTTCTAGTCGGTTTTGAATTTTTTTAATTGTTTTAAATATATAAATCATTTTTATACTTATATTATGTATTTATATTTATTTTTCATTTTTTATACTATCATACAGAAATAAAAGAAGTGATTGAACTTAAATATTACATTAGGTATATTAGAATAAGTATGCTTTTAAAAATCAAAAAATAAAAAAGTACATAATCTCCATGCAAAAATCGACCAACTAGTCGGCCACCCTACCGACTCCACTAGTCAGACTGATTAGTCGGCCTTGTCGGCCGACTTTTATAAATATGTTTGCCACAATGGAAAAGATGACCTTCGAGAAAGCAATGGTGTGCATGTAGAGGTCGAAACCGCCTTACGAGCCTCAGTAATAGAGAATGATCATGTCAGTTACCCCATCTGCACCTCAAACAATCGTGCCACATCCCTGCACTCACATAATGCACCAACACCAATCACATGTCGACCTTAATGATGTGCACCATGCAATGTCTCCTCTGTTCATTCACCATCGAGTGAAAGTAGCAAGAGTTTGCATCCCCTTCCTTTAGTCATTTTAGTCTTGACATCATCGCAAGTTAATCTCCCTCTTCTATCTTCTCCTCGCAAAACGTGGTAATGTTTGCATCTCTCAACTTTCTTCCTCTAGCGACTCCCAGGAGTCCTCCCTCTGATCCAAGAGCACAACATACGTATGGAGATCCCCTTTCGTTGGCCCTTGAGAACCAACATCTCCCTTTTAAGCTCAAAAAGCATAGCACATGGAGCCTTAAGCATCTCAGCCATCCCTCTTGATGCCAAACCATCTACCACATGTCCTACCAGCGTAGTGTGACCCTTTCTTGAAAGCCCTATTCATACACTACAAGGGCTCTAACCAGAATAAGATGTTAGAATGGTGATTCTCACTCGAGTCCTAGCAAATGGACATATGGTCATAGTGCAATCGAGGTCACGACACAACACTCGTAAGCGAGAACACCTCTATCAACTCCATCGATCCAGTCAAGATTGCTAAGAGAAGTTTTGGCAAGCGAATGAAAGTTCATAGCATCCAACACCTTCATCAACGTCTAACCCACAAAAATAGAAAACAAAGGAGCAAGGGTCCATCCCCCCTATTAAGCGGATTATTGACAACAAACAATGTGAAGTTAAAGTCACCTCTCCCACAACCCAAGCTAAATCCAGAAAGCGGACTCTAACAAACTGCAACTCATCCCATAGCTCAATTACAACAGGTACTCCTAATGGCTCAAAGACCGCAAACAATAAGAAAGGAACTCATTAGGGCGCCTATGCAATAAAATAGAAAGGACCACGTAGCTCACCATGTCTCTACCATGTCCAGCAAACTACTTCTCCATTCGACTACAATATCTCCTTCCCCTCATGATCCCACCGAGGGCATCACCTGAAATTCAGACAGTCGAGACCATGCAATATATCTCCACAAAATCTATCCAAAACTTGTGACTTTGTCTCATACGGACATACTACATCTGCCTTTCAGGTCTCAAGCAACAAACTCATCGACCTCCTCTCATTCAATTGCCCCAAGCCACAAGCATTATAGGAGACAAGCTTCACCAAGCAACAGAAGAGGGTTGTGCCCTCTAAATTCAACCAAACATAGTTTGCTACCTCCACCAACTCTTCCACGACCGACATATCTTTTCGCTTTTAGCACAATCCACGAAATCATCTCCAACCTCAAGAATGCATCAACATCTCGACCACCCTCAATGGGGTGAGAATCATCAATAGTCGCACATACGGGTACGAACACCACTTAACATGGTGCCTCCCGCCCCCACTAGATCGGGCAAGGGATCCGATAGTAGATCCCATATGGAGTTTCAGAGAGACAACCGCCCAACATCATTGTTTCATAAACACATTCATGCGATCAGCCTTGCAAATAGACAGTGCAAGCCTCGCATGACAACAGAAAGGGCCAATCATCAAGAGCTTTAGGACCTTGGATCGAGTCATGGGAGTCCAACGATGGGCCCACGGGAACCTCTGGACGACCCAAAACATCCACTAAAAGATGTAGCGTCACATCACCACCTCGACGCAAGAGCCTGTCAACAGAGGGGTAGCGGTAAGGAAACCGCCATAGAGAGCGGGACAGGAGAGTGACCTAAGAGCCCGAAAGAAAAAGCCCACGAACACGACCATACCTGGTCAATCAACAATTTGGACACCGCACCGGAAAGAATGCCAAGATCCACAGGTCATGTACGCCGTAGGGTAACGGAAAACAAACTACAAGTTCGTGGCAACAATAGCATCCACCTATGTAAACCAAGTGATGCTGCCAAGGGCAAAGGGTCCAAGGCATCAGGGAGATTTGCCTAGATGTAACATCCAGATCCGAATGAACTGAAGCTCCTGTCAAGAAAAGGATGTTGCAAGCAAGTTTGGATCTCCAAAGTGGAGATATTCAAAGGTACACATCTCTCTCCTCTTTGTTCTCATTAAAGTCAATGTTGAAGTTTCTAATTCAGTTTTTTTTATGTTGCTATCCATCAGGTATTTTATCTATTGTTGTATGTTAGATATAGCCACAAAATCCTTCCAAACTTAAAGGATCAAAGGTACAATCTTTTCCCCTCTCTTGCTGCTTTCCATGCATGGTCTTTAGACATTTTGATAGTAATAGGTTGCTTGAGTGTTGTATATTCTAGATATGCTATAACTGGGTTACCATATATTATAACATGTTGGGAACAAGGGTCTTGTAGTAATCTAAAGCAATGGAAATTTGACTCTATAATACTTGTGTATTGCATGTGGCAGAAGATAGATTGCACTTTCATCTAAATTCTAATTGTATATTCCTGGTTAATATGATGTGAATACATAAATAACATCTCAATACTAATAATAGAAGTACAAATGATTCCCAAGAACATTTAAACCATTGTGAGATATACATGAGGGTCGGTAAAGACAGTGATATCATGTTCTGCACAAGGGTCATTGGAACTAGAGTTTAATGTAAGGATATACAACACTAATGAAGCCTATAAAGAAGGTCATCATATTTATCTCTTGAGATGGTATACATAGAATCATGATATCATCATCTCAAAAGACTGTTTGATGAGCTACAAGTTTATTATGCTTTAACCAGCAACAATCTTCTCTATGGCCACTACATTTAGAAAAGTAAAATAATATGTGGCTCATCTCGATGTAAAACAATCACGGTTGTGGGCATGAGTGGACCTAATCTGTCCCTCCTAGAAGAAGCAACCATGGCAGAGGTGGTCTCACCTTTCTTAGGTGTATGAAATAATATAGATAATATACTCAACTTAATATATACCTCCTAACTAGAAGAAATCTTTGATGTGGTAATCCTTTGTGACAACACGACCTCATATTGAGATTCCAGATCCGGAAGAAAAAGATCAACAATCAATGGATATCTGAACAGTCCATGTGTTGCACATATACAGACATGTGTGTAAGAATTTAGCCTTTTAAAACTAGAATTCCTAGCATAGCAGTATTCAACTAAAGGTTGGGTATTCTGCTTCATTTTAAACATTAGACAAATCTGCATAATGCAAGCAAAATTCTTCTCTTCAGAGTATAGTCAACTTAAGAATCTGCCACATTTTTTTCATGGTTTTTGATGCACAATATCTATACCGCTAGAGCATATTCCATTTTATGACATAATCAGGAGATTACTTTCAATATTAAGTATTCTGAAATCTGTTAAATATATTTTTATCAACTTATTTGGATTCTTAATCTCGATAACAATCACAGAAGGTCTATTTCAACCTATTGAAAATGACGAAAGATAAAGAATTTAACTATGATCCAGCTTAATGATATCAAAATCGCGTAATTAACCCGACATATTTTTTTTAGCAAGGGTAGGAAGATACAAAGTAGCTAAAGGGGTATAACTCTTGGCTGGGAGTTTGATACATCCAATTGGGAGGGTTTCGCAATATCTCTTAATAATAGTGATAAAGAATCGAAAGATGGCTACGGTGGATAAGTAAATAGTAATCTCAATATGTTAGCATTATTAGAATGACTTGAGATCTAGTGGAAGAGAAGATTCAGGGTGAAATTTTGCAGTGCCAGGAAGGATTGCATCGACCATCTTTTCATCTTTTGTTCATTATATTAGGGTATTTTCATACAAGAGACTTATAAAAATTAGATCAAGAGTCTTGCCACTAAATTACGAGTTAAATAACAAAAGTAAAATTTCTACATTAAATTAAATTTTAAATTCAGTTCCAATAAACAACTTATGATCTCGTGGTTTGAAAAAGGAGTTCATTGAGATATTTTCATAAATCTAGATTAATAAGCAAGCCGCCAATTGATGAGATCATCTATGATCAATGACTGAAGATCTTTGTGATCAATCATTCAAAATCACTAAAGTATAAATCACTATTCAATATAATTATCAACAAGATACCTAGATCTGTAAAGTTGACTACATCAGAGTTCAAGAGAGGATGAGAAATTAAGTTAGTGATGATGATTCAATGATGACTAGTAATTAAAAGTGCCAGTCATGGTAACCTTTACGCCTGACTGTGCGAGGGGGCGGTGACCCTCAGCTGGGCGGAAGATTAGGAAGCCCAGTTAGGGCGGCGGCCGCTTCGTGCGCGGGTCTAGGATCCCAGTCTTTTTCTCGGTTTTTCGCGAGCGCTCGCAGTTTTTACGCCTCTCTGGGATCCACAGGTTTTCTTTTAAAGACCAGTTCCGCTGACCCTTGTTCTTTAGGGTACCTAGGCTGGAGGACCCTTGGTTTTAGTTTTTTGAGCTCGTTAGCCCGTACCGGTCGGGCCGGTTTTTCTTTTAGAGCGACTTTTCTAGAGAGTCTCTCTCACCCGTCTCAGTGGCGTAGTTTTGGAGTAGACCTATCCCTCTATTGGACCGCCCTTCCAATTAGAGGGCGAGACGGAAGAGCCTCTTTTATAGGCTACTTCACCGCTTGAGTTTTATTTATTTTTCGCCAACAGACTTGGCGATGCTACATCTGAATCATCCATGTATACATCTGAATCCTCTATGGCTACCTCTAAATCAGTTACAGTTGAATCTGAAAAAGATACATTGAAATTGGATTGAGTCACAATTGAGTTGGCTAAAGTTGAATTACAGTTGAGTTGGTTTCCGTTGAACTAGTTACTTTTCTGCCAATAATTCCTGGCAAAGAGAAAAGACCATATCATGAAAATCATCCTTATCAGACTATCTACTAGGCTTGAGAAAAACAACAAGAAAAGAATCAAAACCCCATATCCATCATATACTCTTACTATGATCAATCCACAAGATTCTTAAACATCTTTATAAGCATTATAGAGATAATGATTATATCAGAGTCTCATCATTCATATTCTCAAGACCAGTCAAACTTGTATTATAATTAATAGAAAGGCAATGACTCAAATATGGACCATATGATATTTATATATAAATGATTATGTGGGTAATTAATGTAGGATGAGTAGACTGGGGTTTTACATACCAAACAACTTGAAAGCCTGTTTCATTGCAAGTAGCTTTAATTTTTAATTGTCAATGCCAAATTACTTGCTTTCTTTTGGAACCACAAAATTTCCTGTTATTTTTAATTAATTAAGATTTACTCAACATTTGTTGATGTTCTTTTCTCCCTATTCCATGGATTGCAGGCAAAATACCTGCACCGTTGTATTAGGAGAGTTGAATGTCAGTTTCTGCAGTAAAACATATCAGGTATGTATGTTATAATTTTGTTCAAGGATATTATTAATGTTTTTAATTCTCTTCTGATAAAACTGGGACGCATGTACATAATGCAATTTCTGTTGCTACATGTTAACTGCTATGGAATTTATGCAATATAAGTGTGACATGTTATAGTTCTGTGGCCTGTTAGTTAATTTGTGAATGTCATCGTTAAAAAAAAATGTTTTTTCCTAATTTCCAGTTCCCTAACGCGATTTCTAGAGAACATAATACTACAAATGATATGTAAACGGGTTTCCCAGATCCGAGAAGGAGCGGGCCTCACACTAGAAACCCGCAACAACAGGATCCGGGTCAGCCAACTGAGATGGACAACTGCCACCTAAGGCTGGTCCCACTGGCAGTGGCCCAACAACACCAACCTTGATAGGACGAGCGAAGACACAATCTTCGTCACAAGACGCCGAAAGGAGGTCCATTCGCCCATATAAACGACCTTAAAACAGGCACAGTGCTCCAGCCCTTTATCATTCCTACAGCATTAATTTTCATGTGTGATAAAAGTTCGTTGGAGATGAGCTCGACCATCGTATCCATCCCCCATGCACAACCTAGAAGGAATACAAACTATGTAAGGTGATGGGCATGCTCGAAACCCGAAACAAATGACACACTCAACTTCCCCAACACTGTCATTGAAGAGTGGATATCGTCACGAGAATATGTCAAAATTGAGGCGTACAAAGCCATGAACACCAATACATGCACTGGTGAGAGCCCCCGCACATAAAACACCGTGAAATCCAAAGAACCAATGCCATATGCACGCGGAAAGAGTCTCAGAGGCACCGACCCACCGCCTCAAGCAGCCCCCCACATGAAGTAGAGACAGTTACAAGAAGCATGTAAGGACTGCTTCGTATCAACGAAGGAATCCCGCTGACGCGAAGAAGAATGTTTATCTAGACAAAAGAGGGGAAACGCGCTTTGGTGCCCGCCCGACGTGTAATATTCATTGGAGAAAGACAGAAGTTACCTCGTAAAAGCTAAGAGGTAAGGAAATTCTTTGCTTGGAAGATTATATTTTCAGCATAAAAACGCTCCGAAGAAAAAATAACACCGTTTCAGGAAAGCCATAGTGCCCAAATAGTAGCAAAATGCAAAGAAGGTTGTTCCCCAACAGCACACCAACAGAAGAATCCAACTGACCCGATGAGGACTCCTCAACCCTCGAAAGTCCACGCAAAGCCGCACAAGGGTGCTAAACCTTGCGCAATCTACAGTCCAACCGCCAATGACCCCAAAAACCACAAAGCAATGAACCTCCCTTAATGTAGTGTAGGTTGCGGTTTTGCATCCTCGTGCAATGTTGATGGACATCATGCCCATCACTGCAAGTCATATCCGCCAACCTCTCCGCGAGATCTCCCCTTCAAGTCCCGCTCACCAAGCTCTAGACGAAAAACATGAAACCATCGAAAGAGCCACCACCCCAACAATGGAATAATAGACTCCATGCGATTCGGGAGAGGGATGGTGCTCCCCCACACCGGAGCATTGGGGCAACCCCACACGAAACTACACACTAAAGAATGCACTCATGCCGCCACGGACCCCCTGTGTAACCCCTTCTATCTCCCAGTCATAAAAAAATTGCCTGTCGTTGATCGATTACCCTAAGGGTGCGTTTGGTTGGCGGGTTAAGGTGGGTTAAACTGGTAGAGGGTAACCCATTTTTGAATTTTGGTGTTTGGATAGAGGGTTAAACTGGGGGTGGGTTAGAAGTGGGTTTGGAGTGATATGATTGTATTGAAGTTTGAAAAAGTGAGTAGTTATTGTGATGTGATTGTATTGAAGTTTGGAAAAGTGAGTAGAAGTGGAGTAGTTTATAATTTTTATATGATATGATGGTATAATATATTATTTTTTGATAGGATTGATGATGTAAAATTGATTTATTTAATTTTTTAAAAAAGGAATAAAGTGGGGCCCACGGGGAGAGAGGGGGATGTGGGATAAGGGGGGTAAAATCCCCAAAGGGGAGTTTAACCCGTCACCCAAACGGTACCTAAGGATTTCTGTCCAATTTTATGAATGTTAGTATGTAGCTTGGATGTGCATCATTATGGGTGTCCAACCTTTTTTACTTCAAAAAAGGGTCTTAAATTTATTTCCCTATATTACCTTTATCCAAACCACAACTTTTTTTATAATACCAATATGTATCTTAATACTTTTATGTAGCCACACGTCCAGAAGATCACTTTATTTTTGTTACAAATATCCTACACATATGCCTATGTTTAGTGGTAGTGTTGTATACTATTGCAGATCGTTAGTACAGTGTAGTATTTCACTTCTACTTTCTGAGATATCTTCTTGACTCAAAAAACACATGAAGCTCCTCTCTGTTTCTGCTATCATGGCAATGGTTCTAGAAGTTGCGATGAGAATGATGTATATCGAGAGATCTGTTTAGTAGATGAGTGGATGTATTTCAAATATTAAAGCGCTGGCCACTGATATTTTTCTAATATCATGCACCGGTTCTATGATTTACGATGAGATTGAAGTATATCGAAAGATCTATTTCATCGGGTGTGTATATTTGAGATATCAAAGCACTGGCCAATTGATCTTTTGAATCCGGAATTCCAAAATTATTGCCTGCGTATTTATTACTTTGATCCATTACTAGAAACAGGGGAAGTGATATATTCTCAGTGATTTTTTTAAAAGCCAAGTGGCGGCCATCTGAGCAAGAATTTGTCTCATTTCTAATTATTACTACAGGGAGTTAATATCAAAATTACAGCCAAAAACATTCACCGCGTGTGTCATTAGGTCCTGAGCTATCCAAAATGGTTGATTTCCCGATAATTGTGCACCTTCCAACAACCATCAAGTTCTAAGATTAATATCAATAAAATATGTTAACTTAAATGTATTACATTTCCGATAGAATGTTTTTCCTGTCGAAACTGCTGAAAGAACATTCTTATTGAAGATTTTTTCACAAATCAAGATATAAACCACACATTGCAAGCAGTAATATGTCCAAACTAATATCACCGCAAATCTTGATAATGTTATAAAAGCAGGAGACGAAGGAAACACAAGTTAATGACCACAAAATATAAGAAAAGGAAAGTTCTATATATGAATATAGTTGTCCTTACTTCCTCGTCTACTCCGTTGGTGGCATTTGGTGCCTTTGCTCTAAATTTCGACATAATTAGAGAGTCCACATCCTTTGCACCAAGTGTTGCTACATGCATGAATTCTGCTGAAAGAATGCTACAAAGAATATTTCACAAGTTAACTTTAAAATCCAAAGTCATTAATATAACAAATAATATAAAGTAGTAAATATAAAAGAAGAATAGTATATATTTACAATTATAACCGAGGATAGTTCAGATGAACATTCTCCCTTGTGATAATGTCGACAACCACACTATCAACTAGTACCAGAATTGCATCATGCAAAATATCAATATTGTAATCATTATTACGTGCTTCCTATCGGATAAAGATTCCTCCAATTCTGATCATTTTGAAAAAAATCGGCACCTGTTGACAGAATTGACAGAATTTGCCAGTTGATCCCTAAGATGACGGAAGCAATGCAAACCATTAAGCTCCTCACTGTCCTGCCATAAGCACAGCAAGGATGTTACTAAGAAAGAATCCATGTAGTTAAACAGCGTATTAAAATATGTGCACATTCAGCAGTAAAATATTGATTGTGCAGGAATAAAAACTTCTTTTCAAAAAACAAAAAAAAAGATAGTGAGATTTACAATGCCTGCTGTGTAATATAACCACACTTACCATGTGATCATGTACAACAACAAAGCCTTTTCCCACAATTAAGTATGGTCGGCTACATGGAATCCCTTCGGATGGTCTCATTCCAACACTTCTTGGTCCTTCGTCGTCCTCTCTTTACCGGCTCAACATCCCAAATCTCGCATCTTCTAATTGGTACATCAACTGACCTCCTTTGCAAATGGCAAAACCACCTTAATTGGTTTTCTCTCATCTTATCCTCTAGCGAAGCTATACCAACTTCCTTCTGATCGCATCATTCCGAATCCAATCTTTTTGTGTATGACCACACATCCACCTTAGCATTTTCATTACTACTACTGTCATTCTCTGCTAATGTCTATGGTTCACAGGCCAACATCCCGATCCATAGAGCATAGCAGGACTCACGGCTGCTTTGTAATACTTTCCTTTGACTTTCAAATGGATTTTCTTATCACAAAAAATGGTAGAAACTCCTCTCCACTTTAGCCAACCGGCATTTATTCTATGAGTAACATCTTCATCAATTTCCTCGTCTTGTGGCAAAATAAATCTAAAGTATCTAAAAGAATCTTTCTTCTGAATGGTATTTTCTCCATATTACACCTCGAGTCATCCACCGTTGTTTCAATCAAACATACATTCCATATATTCGATTTTAGCCCAACTTATACGAAATTCTTTAGTCTCCAAGGCATGTTTTCAAACCCCAGCTTCTCATTGAGTACATCTCTTATCTCATCAATCAACACAATATCATCGGCGAACAACATACACCAAGGTATATCATCGTGAATGTGACGAGTCAACTCGTCCATAATCAAAGTAAAAGGAATGGATCAAAGCTGAACATTGATGCAGACTGATGCCGATATTAAAATAGCCGGTCATTCCTTACAAAAGATGAAGCAACATCATACATATACTTTATAAGGTTAATGTATAGGACGTGTACTTGTCTCTTCTCCAAAACTCTCTATAATATCTCCATTGGGACAGAATCTTAAGCCTTCTTCAGATCAATAAAAATCATATGGAGATACTTTTTTAGCTATATAAATCTCCATTGTTCTCCTCAACATGTGGATAGCTTCAATAGTAGAGCGACATTGCATGAACCCAAATTGGTTTTCAATAACTTTTGAAACTTGCCTCAACCTTCTTTCGATCACACGTTCTCAAATTTTCATAGTATTACTCAGGTTTGATACCTCTATAATTCGAACAATTTTGAATATCTCCTTTATTCTTATAAAGAGGCACCACAATGCTTGTCCTCCAGTTGTTATGCATTTTCTTGCTTCGCCAAATAACGTAGAATAAAATAAATTTGTGAGCCAAGTCAAACCCCATCCACCTAGAATTCTCCAAACTTCTATAGGAATGTTATCAGGTCATACCCCTTTCCCATGTTTCATAACATTTAAAGCCTCATCTACTTCCTTCCTTTGTATCCATATATAGCTTGCACGATTCAAGTCAGCAAGATCTCTCAAAGTAATCTCTTTATTATCCAATCTAAATATATCATTATGGCCCCCCTTCGAGTCAAGTTTTTTGTACAAAACTTCATAAGCTTTCGACTTAGCTTCACTTACAGCCTTCGTTTCTTCTTTTTTTGTTATTTTGTAGTTTGCGACAGTTTCCTCGGTTTGGCTTAGCTTTACTTACTTACCGTGTAAACATGTAAAGAAATAAAATTAAATTTCAGCACTGCCTAAATTACACTTAACATCCCGGCCCTAGAAATTTGCTAATCTTCCACTATAACTTCAGTTGATTTCCATTTTTATAACCATTATTCTCATACTTACCCTCAAAGTATACAGAATTTACAAATGAGACCATCCACTACCCCCTTCCCCATTTTCCTCTTGACCCTCTTCCAAGCAGTGTATGAAATATCACAATATATCGATGATATAACACAATATATTGGTGATATGTCGCCCACATATCAGTATCGATGAGGAAGAAGTTTCGATATCTGCCTATATCTCGATTTCCAAGATATCAGCAGATATCTCGGGAGATGTCACTATATTGACCTATATCAATCGAAACTAAATGTTTGCAGTGTATCATTTCCCAGATATCAGGCGATATCGACCAATACATCGATATTGAGCTTGTTTTGCTTTATATCACCATTTTTATTTTTAGTGGTAGATTTGCTCGAGATTTTACTCATGTAGCTCCTCCAAAAATTAAAGATACAAGATTATATATGTATTTTGTTTGCAGCAATACCTCGTTTCAAATGAGGGGCTTTGCCGCCGTTTAAAAAATGGAGTGAAAGAAAGGTGATCAAAAAACGTTGCATACATATATTGTACATGTTACTATATTGATGTTTATAAATTAATAACAAATTTGCATACATCATCTTTATGGAAGGGGATTACTACAGTTATTCCGAAGATTGCTTCTGGGCTCAGACCTATGATAGGTGCTGACGGGACATTTCATTTCTGGAAGGATGATTTGACATAGGACAGGATATTGGGTGATCGGTTCCCAGGATTTCTGAGGCTGGCGGGTGACAGAGAGGTGTCCGAGCAGTAGGTGTGGGATCGTGGAGCTTGATCTCCGACGTTTTTGTCGTCTTTATCTGAGCAGAGGGTTCAAAAGTTCCTATTGTTGTAGACTGAGTTGTTACAGGAAGAGAGTTCGTCAGTGGGTTGTGATCATTTCGTATGGGATAACAGGAGGCTCACTGTGCAAAAGGCATATCGTTTTTTTCAGGCGGAGGGGGAGGAGGTGCAGGACGATCTTCGTGTGGATGTGAATCTGATAGGGCGGTGTACGATTCCCAACAGAATCAAGGTTTTCTTGTGGTTATTCAGACTTGGAAGGCTGCTTACCAAGGATCGTCGAGGGTGGATTTTGGGGTAGAGGATATTGCGTGCGATAGATTCGGGGGATTAAGGGAAGATGTTGAACACTTGTTCTTCCCTTGCCCGCTTTCTAAGGAGGTCTGGAGGCAGGTTAACACCGCATGGTTGCCACGGGCGATTGCGATGCATTCTGGACAGGTTTCCACTCAGTTCGTGGGTTTGGGCATGAGGACAGCTCGTACCCGATTGCGTTGGGTGTGGTCCATTTGGTGAGCGAGGAACAAGCTTATTTTTTAGGGGGAGGGGTTAAATCATATAAGAGTGGAACATCCGGATCCAATTAAAGCTGAACCCGACTCGATTAGGGTACTTGTAATTCAATAAAGTTATTAATCAACGTTAAATGACATCAATTGATCTATTGGTCGTGAGTTAAATGTCATTCAGTCGCAATCGACCAAAAGTCAATCGCATCGTAATGTGTGCCATGGAAAAGCCGCTTCACGAAATCAAAAACCGCAAAACAAATCGAGATCGCCATAAAATCCAATTCGATGAAATAAGACCAACGAAATCGATCGTTCGTCGATCAGAGGTCATTTGGTACTTTTAAATCACAAAATTTGACCGCAAACCAAAACCGTATCTCAAATTTCGGAGATTCATCCACGATCCAAAGTAAAATGAATATTATACTTATATTGATCATCGTTTAGAGACGATCGAAACAAGCTATTTCGCATCAAAATCCGACATTCGAGGCACTAATATGGGTATTTTTAAACATCTCAAATAAATGAATTAAAATATAAATATTATATAAATTTAAAACTCTGTAACAGACTGATACTGTAGCAATAAAACAAAAAAAGGATTTATGACATCAGCAGGCTGATGTCAGCCTGCTGATGTCATGGTTGATGTTCCAACATGGGAAGCCCTTCTCCATCTACTTTACTAATTATTTCCCATTCCAAGCCGTAAGGGCTCCCCCTCTCAAAAACAAGCTGTAGAAATCCAACTTTCCCTTCCTGAATGCAGCTGGAGCTGCTTCTGTTCCAGCAAATTGGAGCTGCTAGACTGCAATTTAACCTCCACATTTGTAATATTTCAAAGGTACAATCCTCAGATATTCTTCTTGCTGCCATACATGGGTTCTCATATTTGATTTCCCCTTTTTGCTGGAAATTAGAATTTCATGTCAGGAATTAAGTTTTTTTAATTAAAATTTTAGGTTTGAGTTTGAAATTCTCTGCTTGTGGGTGAAGTTGTCATTGCTAAAGAGTACATTATTAAGGTGCACTCTATTTTGAAGAAGTCCTATTGTATCTTGTAAGGTGTTTATCTCGTAGGAGATAAAATCGATGCAGGGATTCTCCAGTTGGTTGCCCGCAGTAAGATTTATGTTACTTTAAAATGACATTTTGACATAGCTTTCTTGATGGATGGGTAGCTTGTATGCCTTGTATTACTATGTTTAATGTCTCTGCTACATAGGGGTATTAAGTGTTTATGTTTGTCCTCAAACGTTTTAGCCAATAGCAGGTCTTGATATACATATATGACCAATTAATTACGATGATGTGTTCATTAAATTAAGTTGAATCGGTGCTGCAAACATTTAGTTATCTATAAATGCTTAATATGTATCCATGTTGTTCTCAACAAATTCCTATGCAAGCTTCTGTAACTACTAACCAAAATTTTAATTAAATACTGTGTAACAAGGAACGTCAACTAGAGTGTTTGTACATTTGAAGATAGAAAGTATTTATCTCTTGTTGCATAGCCCTCTTTTACCGAGGATGAAAAAGAGGATTTACAAAACATATGTGAAATATGGATGCCATATAATCGAAATAAACTACATGGTATTAAGTAATAAAGGTACAAAACTTACATATCTTGATATTAGATGCTGGTAGCAAGTTACCTTTTTTCAAGAAAATAGAATTTTTATAAAATAAAACCATCAGTTTGTTAGCATATTACCATTAACAGAAATACTATCAATAATTAAGTGGTTAGGTGTCATCTTATTAGCCGCCATAGGTAAAGAATCTGAAGAGGGGTGATCTTTTATGTGGTGTATAACCTATCTTAGCAAGGAGAATAATCAATATATGTCACCTTGATAGTACATAGTGAAAGGCAAACTTTCTAGTAAGACTCAAACTCTTAGATGTAAGATCAAATAGATGAAAAATGTATACCAAATATTCTTAAAAAAATTAATATACATCTATTATACTAGTAGAAGATCAAACAAGTTGTGAACCTCCTTTTTATGGCAACTTGGGGAAAATTATTCAAAATCCAAAACTGCGACATATACCGGTGACTAATTAAGATCATTAGAACATAATTTTTTTTGGCCTTCCAATTCAATCTATTGCGATCAATGACTGAAAACCTACGTGATCAATCCTTTAGATATGAATCACTAACTATGGATCTTTATTAAATTAAATTTTGGACAAAATGCCTAGAGCTGTAAAGTTAATCACAGCAGAGATCAAGAGGAGATAAGGAATCAAATAAGAAATGGTGAATCAGTAATGTTTGGTAACTAAGAGAGCCGGTCATGGTGACCCTTACACCTAACCGTGCGAGGGGGTGGTGACCCTCAACTGGGCGGGAGATAGGAAGCCCAGTTAACGCAACTGCCGCCAAGTGTGCGGGTCTAGGATCCCAGTCTTTTTACGCTTTTTTACGCGAGCTCGCAGTGTTTTTACGCCTCGTTGGGATCCCGATTGTTGACCAGTTCCGTTGACCTTCTATTTTAGGATACCCAGGCGAGGGATTCTCGATTTTAATTTTTTGTACGAACTCGTCTCCCGTACCAGTCGGATCCATATAGAGTGACTTTTCCGGAGAGTCTCTCTCACCCATCTTAGTAGCGTAGTTTTGGAGTAGGCATATCCCTCTATTGGACCGCACTTCCAATTAGAGGGCGAGACGAAATAGTCTCTTAGGAGACTTCCTCACCGCTTTAGTTTTTTTACTTTTCCGCCAATAGGATTGGCGATGCTACATCTGAATCCGCTATGGTTACATTTGAATCTAGGGTTACATCTGAAACGGCTGCAATTGAGGATTAGAAGAATTACAATTAAGCTTGAATGGGTTATGTTAGAATACTCAGATGATTATTCCATAGAGCCCTTGGGTCTCTTATATAGGGAGAGAGCCCTTGGGTAAATTACATGAGCGGTACATAAAGAAACTAAAATAATAAATAACACCACAGACTAATAACTATCTCTACACTCCCCCTCAAGATGGAGCATAGATATCTATCATGCTCAGCTTGGACGAACATCTCTGGAAAGGTCCTCTGAGCAATGGCTTCGTGAATATGTCTGCTGTTTGGTCCTCTGAACTGACGTGGGACGTGGAGATGAAGCCCTTCTGAATCATGTCCCTAGTGAAATGACAATCCACCTCTATATGTTTTGTTCTCTCATGGAAGGCTGGATTGTTGGCAATGAATAACGCTGCCTGATTGTCACATTGCAGGTTCATAGGCAAGGGAACTTCAACATTCAGATCTTCTAGAACTGCTTTAACCCACATCATTTCTGTGCTTGCCTGTGCCATGGCCCTGTACTCGGATTCGGCACTGGATCTTGCCACTACAGTCTGCTTCTTGCTTTTCCAGGAGACTAAAGAGCTTCCTACAAAGACAGCAAATCCAGAAGTAGACTTACGATCTCGTGGACATCCTGCATAATCCGCATCTGCGCAGGCTGAAATAGACAAATCTGTGGCTTTCTTGAACAGCAACCCTGTGCCTGGAGAAGACTTCAGATATCTCAATATCATGTACAATGCATCCATATGTACCTGCCTCGGCTGCTCCATAAATTGACTCACCCGGTTTACTGCAAGTGCAATATCCGGTCGAGTTATAGTGATGTATAAGAGCTTGCCCACCATTTCTCTGTACCTTCTCTTGTCCACCTCCTCAGTGTCCTCATCGTACAGCTTCATACTTGGGTCCATAGGTGTACTTGAAGGTCTGCATCCAGTCATTCCTGTCTCTACCAGCAAATCTGTGACATATTTCCTCTGATTCATCACCATTCCTTGTGCATTTCTTGCAAATTCTATCCCCAGAAAATACCGTATTGTGCCTAGGTCCTTTGTAGTGAACTGGCTGCCCAACATAGACTTGGTCATCGCAACCCCTTGTGCATCATCTCCAGTAACCAGTATGTCATCAACATATACCATAACAACGATGGTACCTCTAGGGGTCTTTCGGACAAACAGTGAGTGATCCGCATTTGATCTTCTGAAACCCTGTCGTTCAATAAGCTGGGAGAGCTTCTGGAACCACGCACGAGGACTCTGCTTAAGGCCATAGATAGCCTTATGAAGTCTACACACCTTCTGTGACTCCCCCTCAGCAGCAAACCCGGGTGGCTGCTGCATGTAGACTTCCTCCTGTAGATCACCATACAAGAAAGCATTCTTAACATCAAGCTGGAATATGGGCCAGTCACGTACCACTGCAACCGATAGAAGAATGCGAAGGGTAGAATGTCGCGCCACCAGTGAAAAAGTGTCCAAGTAGTCTACCCCATATGTCTGTGTAAACCCCCGTGCGACAAGCCTGGCCTTGTATCTGTCAAGACGACCATCTGCATGATATTTGATCGTAAAGACCCACTTGCAGCTCACAACAGACGCACCTGGAGGAATAGGGACCAGAGACCAAGTCCCTCTGGATTGCAATGCACGCATCTCCTCTTCCATCGCTAAACGCCAGCATTCAGTCTTCATGGCATCCTGATATGTCCGTGGAATCTCAACGGATGATACAGCTGCGGCAAACTTCTGGAAATCCCCAGTGAGTCGATGAAAGGACACATGAGAGGCCAGGGGATATGAGGCACACTGTCTTCGCTGTTTCCTATGAGCAATGGGCCGGTCCAAGTCCTCCAAAACAGTGCTAACCGGTTGGTCATCCTCCTGTGGTAAAGGCTCCTGCACATGTGCATTATGTAACCCATCATTAATATCAGAACATACCTGAGGCGTGCTGGATGGTTGAGATGTAGCCTGAGCAGGGCCTGTGCGTCTCGTATAGAACTTAGTGAGAGGAACAACTGGCGGTGGTGGTGGTGGTGGTGGCGGAGATGGTGGTGGTGGTGTTGATATTGATGATGGTGGAGTAGAGGACGGACCAAGGCTTGGAGGTGGTGGAACATAGATCTGGGAGTCTGATGATGTGGAGGAGACCAACCTATCACCTGCAGGGGAGAAGTACATGACAGGTTCGAAAAAAGTAACATCTGCACTCACATAGTACTTGTCATTGACAGGATCATAGCAACGGTACCCCTTCTGTGTCCTGGAGTAACCTACGAAAACGCACTTGATAGCCCTAGGGGATAGCTTATCAAGCCCCGGAGATAATCGGTGAACAAAAGCGACAGTGCCAAATACCCGAGGTGTCAGTGTAAATAAATCTCTGTCAGGAAAGAGAACAGAGATTGGAGACTTTTCCCCCAGAACAGTTGTAGGCATTCGATTGACCAGATAACATGCTGTAAGTATAGCATCACCTCAAAAGGATAATGGGGCACAACTCTGAATAAGTAAAGTGCGTGCAATGTCAAGAAAGTGTCGATGTTTTCGTTCGGCAACCCCATTTTGTTGAGAGGTGTAGGCACATGTGGTTTGGTGGACAATGCCTTTGGATGAAAGGAAACTAGCAAGAGAGCGAGTGCAGAACTCCAAGGCATTGTCTGTACGCACATACTTAACAGTAGATGAAAAAACATTCTGAACTTCATTTATTAGATTTTGGAGAACATTTCCTGCTTCAGATTTATTTTTAAGAAGAAAGGTCCACGACACTCTGGAAAAATCATCAACTACAACTAGATAGAACCTGTGCCCCTGGTGATCCGGGACACGACTTGGACCCCAAATATCTATATGAAATAACTCAAACGGGGAGCTACTGCTCCGACTCTGACGACTGGGGAAGCTAGACCGATGGTGCTTCCCTAACTGACACGCTTCACACCGAAAAGAGGAACTCGGAGATATCTGAGGCAGGAGGTGACGCATCTTTTGCAGCGGTAGATGACCGAACCGAAGATGCCAGGTGTACGGAGAAACAGAGGCCTGGTTATGCAAGGAGACGCCAGCATAGGAGTTACGAACGAGACGATAAAGGCCGTTGTGCTCAGAACCACAGCCAATCACCCTGCCCGTCAGTATGTCCTGAAAAATAACAGACGATGGGTCAAAAATAGCACGACAGTGCAAATCACGTGTAATCTGACTGATAGATAAGAGGTTCATAGAGAATTCTGGAGCATGTAGCACATTCTGTAAGTGCATAGAAGGTAGTAAAGCTGTCTCCCCCTGACCAATGATAGGAGACTGAGTGCCATCGGCAATGAGTACAGAGCGACCTGGCTGAACAGCTCTGTAGGACCGCAAAATATCTTTCTCACGGCATAGATGATGGGTAGCTCCAGAGTCGACAATCCATCCTGTGAGATCATGACTATGAAGTGAGGCTGAAGAACTACCTGAGGCACTGGCTGAGGCTGATGTACTGGCTGATGCCGAAGCCGCAACATCTGAAACGTCTGCACCCTCTGATGAAGAAGATTGTGGCATAATATCCCGAAGTCGTGCCACCAATTCTTCGAACCTATGATCTGGAGTAGATGCGGGTGGACCCTGAACATGATCAGCTACTCGGGCAGAAGGAGGGAAACCATGCTTAGAATAGCATGTCTCCTCCGAATGACCAGTGCGGCGGCAGTACGAGCACGTAGAGCGTATGCGACCTCCGCGGCCACGTCCACCACTTCCCCTGCCACGAAACGGGGATGAACCACCACGTCCCCTGGAAACTGCCATTGCTGATGGAGTCGCGGTCGCTGTACTGGATGGAACGGGTACACGGCTGAGCCTTCTGTATACCTCTTCCATCGGTGGGATGGTGGCATCTGGTAGTATCTGTGCACGTGCTGCCTCGTACTCCGGATCAAGGGCAGCGAGTAGTACGCCAACCATAGTGGCGTTGCGGAACGTCTTCTGCTGTTCCGGTGTGGCTGTAAGAGGAATAGTGCTGTAGAGCTTCTCGAACATGCCACGAAGCGACGTGTACAGGGAATGAAGAGGCTTCCCATTCTGCTTCGTGGTAAAGATATCATGCTGCAACTGGAGCATCTTTGTCTCATTGCGGACCTGAGAGTACGTCATAGCCAAAATATCCCACATCGCCTTAGCGGTGGGCTGGTGAAGAACATCATTCGCTATCTCTGTCGTGAGCGTACCTGAGAGCCAGACCTTGGCGTACGCATCATCTGCCTCCCATGAGGCATAGATCCCTGTCTTCTCCGGCGGTTCATCCTCGGTAAGAATATGCTTCTTACCACACGACTTCATGAGACTGAGGAACTGCATCGCCCACAGCTCGTAGTTCGTCCCGTCCATCTTGACGATTGGTGCCGAACCTTTGAAGGCACCTATGGCGGGCATATCTAGTTTCTGATCAGACATGATGCCAGAGAAGAGCGACTACTGATAACCAAGAATATACTGTCTACCGGAACCTTGTAGGATCCAAGTGCATAGGTAGACGATTATGCACTTGAATCACACATAACTCCGAGTCCTCGGAAGAACGCGGAACACCGGCAACAAGTAGAGGCGGTGGGAGCCTCTACCTTGCCAAAATAGCGACCGAGAGGAGTCGGTCAGGGGCTGGACAGCAAGTGCAGGGGGCCCGGCGTCGGTTGGGGAGGGCCCGGCGGGGTTGAAGATGCCCTACAGGGACTGGCTGGCGGCGATGGAGAACCGACTGGGGATGTCGGCGGCGGCGGTGGGAGGGGTCCCGATGAGAGTAGGGACCCCGGCGAAACCCTAGAAGAGAGAGGGGGGGGGCGGCGGTGGTGGAAACCCTAGGTTAGGGTCATGGCTCTGATACCATGTTAGAATACTCAGATGATTATTCCATAGAGCCCTTGGGTCTCTTATATAGGGAGAGAGCCCTTGGGTAAATTACATGAGCGGTACATAAAGAAACTAAAATAATAAATAACACCACAGACTAATAACTATCTCTACAGGTTATAATGGAATGTGACTAGAGTTGAGATCAATTAAATTTGTGTTGGCTAGAGTTGACTATAATAAAGATGGATGCAGAATCATTAATTACCATCAATTATCAAACATCGACAATCGATCGAATTTTAGAGTTACTACTCCGAGTGTTAGGATAAGATAGTGGACATGTTTGAAACTTAGTTAGGATGCATTACACTACACCGCATGCCTATGGAGGCATGCCAACCCTAAGGCACTCTTTACGCCTTAGGCTTTGTTTGGTTGCTGGGTTGGGTTGAGTTAAGGTAACCCTATGACTAGTAAACTGTGAAGAGGATTGGGAGGGTTGGAAGGAGGGGTACACCGGTGTACCCCAACCCAACCCTGCAACCAAACGAAGCCTTAGAGTCATAGTGTGAGGTCAAACACAGATCAAGACCACAGACTATCCACTAGACTTGGAAAGTTAGATAGAATCAAGAATCAGATCAGGAACTCATAAATACCATCATCAAGAATCCATAAACATGGTCTCAAAAAGGGCGCATAGTTAACAACACACACTCATGTCATTATTTAAAATATGAAATATATATATATATACATGGTTATAAGGAGAATGGGTGAACTTGGGACATTCCTTCAGGGTAGCTCGAAAACCTTTTTCATAGCAAGTAGTTGTAAATTTGTAGTTGTTTATTCCTTACTAATTGTTTCTTTTGCAATCACCTTAAAATACCTGCTTGTTTTAATAAGTTTCGGGATGTACCAGCGCCTGCTGACGTCTCTTGTTCCTTTCATGTGTGGCAGGCAAGGAGCCTGCAATACAGTAGTGGTTAATGATTCCTGGCACCTGAGTATATACCAGACGGTAAAATTGTTCAGTTTTTGGTTCAGGATTTGTATCGTACTTGTCTTTCTCTTATTTTTGAGACATGGATACATTGTAAATAAATTTTGTTACATGTAATGCTATATAGAAATGAATAAAATGCATTGCTGACACTTATTGTTATTGGTTATGTGGTTATTTATATTATTGATTATGAATGTCGAATTCAAATATCAAATGCGAAAAATTTCTCCGCATTTTCATGTGTCTTGTGCGATCTTTGACGAATGTGTTAATGGGCACCCGGATCCGAGGAGGTTTACAGGTTGGTATCAGAGTCGTGGTACCGTGCTACACGCATTCGCGGTATTACGATTTCGATCGCATTAAGTTCTCGGATAGCGACAGTCCTCGGACTTGTCGCGAGACCGAGAAGGATATATGACATTCATATTCAATAACCACAAATGTCACCGATTGCATTATTTTCATATTATATTCCAAGAAGAGAAAAAGTACATATGACAGTATATGCGAACAGCAATTTTTATGACTAATAGTGGTTCTCATGCATAGCCATAACGTCCAGAGATGCCCAGGATATGACTGACCGTTTGGAGCGCATCATGACCTCTCTCACCGACCTCTAGCAGCAGCAGACTGCTATGAGAGGTCAGCAGGATCAGATATTGGCCCAGCAGACTGAGATCATTGACAGACAGATAAATATGGAGATGAGATTCGATGAGTTGTCAGATTTCACATACCATCCATCTCAGGATTGGACACGACAGGACCAGTCACAGTCAGTTGAAGTACAGCAGCCTCATTTTGATGATCCACACGAGGAGATGCCTGCACATGGAGCCGAGGATGGAGATTTCAAAATGGAGCAGGACACTGCATTCTTTGCAGACGAGGACACACATGAGTACTTCGATATTCACAGGCACCAGTCAGTTTTCACTTCCTACCAGCGGGCCAATGTGCCCATGTTTGAGGGTACCGGGACGTTAGACCAGGCCGAGCAGTGGCTGAAGAGGGTCATGAAGGTGTTGAGGATGATTCGCGCACCACAAGACCCGTGGCTATCTTTCATGGAGTATTCGCTGACAGATCTCACAGAGAGATGGTAGGAGGCGGTATTTTTTGAGTTGGGGCGCGAGCCTACATGGGATGATTTTGAGACGAAATTCAGATCCAACTTTTTTTCTGCGAAGTAGGAGTCTCAACACCATTTGTTTGTAGAGATTCGACAGGGACGGATGATAGCTAGAGAGTATTTCGTGCATTTAAGAAGTGAGAGAGACCCGAAAAGCTCGGACGGTGTCTGCAGCATTGGAGGTCCAAAGATTTGACAGAATAGAGGATGACAAACAACTGAATACTGATGAACTTGGGCAGAGAGCGATTGCACATAGGATAATTATGGAAGAGGACAAGAAGCAGGTGACGGAATGGAAGCAGAGGTCTCGACTAAAATGGTTGAAGGAGGGGGATGCAAACACAGCTTTCTTCCACAGGATAGCCAGTGGCAGGCAGCGGGCCAATACTTTTCGATATATGATCGTTGATGGAAACAAAGTCAAGAGGAACAGGGAAGTGGGTTCTGCAATTGCAGACCACTTTCACGCCTTTTCTAGAAAGGCTACCGCCAGACCGAGGAGATGGAATGGCCCAGGGCTTTTCGCATTTCTGATTTGCATGCAGATAACTTAACTTTGCCGGTAACCATGGAGGAGGTCAAGACAATTGTTTGGAATTTGAATGATGATGGAGCACCAGGTCCAGATGGCTTCCCTTTATTATGCTATAAGGAGTTCTGGAATGTAGTGGGAGTTGAGGTTCGGAGGTTGTGGAGGAGTTTTGTCTTGGGAATGTGGGTTTTGAAAGGCTGAACAGAGCAATGATCTTCCGTCTTCCTAAGACGGAGTCGGCGGAAAGGATTGAGGAATACAGGTCGATTGCCCTCTCGAATGGAATCTATCTCATTGTGGCGAAGGTGTTCGTGATCCGCCTCAATAGAGCTCTTGATCATATCGTCTCACCAGTTCAAACGGCATTTATTCCTGGGCGTCAGATTGGGGACAGCTTAGTGACGGCTTCTGAGATTATATCTGATTGGAAACAAAGTGGCAAGAAGGTATTGCTCTGGAAGGTGGATTTCGCCAAGGCATATGACACGCTGGACTGGCAATATCTGTGGGTCGCCCTTCACAGGAGGGGTTTTCCGGTTACTTGGATCTCGTGGATGAAGAGATCTGTCACCACGACATCTTTCTTGATGTTGTAAATGGGAGACCTGAGGGAGGTTTTTTTCAGCCGTAGCGTGGGGTCAGACAGGGTGCCCTCTTGCCCCTTTGCTTTTTGTCCCTGCCGCAGACGTTCTCGCTTGTATGGTTGATGAAGTTCAGAGTGGCGGTATTGTTTCAGGATACAGGTGTGGTGACTTGGTTATTCCCCTGCTTCAATACGTGGACGACACGATCTTATTCATTGAAGGGGGACAACGTTGAGGCGGGTTGCATGGCCATCACTCTTGAACTTTTTGGGGAAATGTTTGGCGTAGAATTGAATCTTAGTAAATCTACAGTTATTCCTTTTGGTTTGTTGGAGGAAGAGGCGCTTGACTGTAGAAGGGATCTGGGTACGTCGTGTGGCTCCCTTCCGATCCGATATCTTGGGCTTCCTCTAACATACAACAGAATTAAGGTGTCGAATTAGCAAGCGGTGGTGGAAAAGGTGGAAAGGAAGCTAACTGGATGGAGGGCTTCGTTGTTTTCGCGTGGTGGTCGTTTGGTGTTGATCACGACGATTCTCTCTGCGATTCCGATGTTCTTTTTTCCTCTCACTTGCTGTCGGGTGAGCATCAGACGACGTTTAGAGTGGTTGATGCGCAAATTCCTTTGGAACAAGTCGGGATAGGATGGGCATGGCTAGCACCTCGTAGATTGGGAAACAATTATTTAACCAAAGAAACATGGTGGGCTTGGGATCAAGAGCTTGGAATCTTTCAATGAGACTCTCTTGCTCAAATGGGTGAGCAGAATATGAGGTGAGGATATGGGTATGTGTTGCAATCTGCTGCGACACATCCATGGTCCTTCTATGACGGGACCTGGATTGATACGTCAAGGGCCTAATCAATCACCTTTCTGGAAGGGGATTATGAAGGTTATACCTCGCTTTTAGGAATTGTTCAGGCCCGTTCTTGGGAATGGTACCATTTTTGGATTTTGGATGGATGATTGGACGAGAGGCGGCCCTCTGTGCAACCGCTTTCCCCGACTTTTTGCTTTAGCTGCTAATACTAATGCTCGGGTTTTGGATTGCTGGGATAATGGCAACTGGATGCCGACTTTCAGATCGTCTCTCTCTGATCAGAGACTGGAGGAGCTCCTTCAACTTTTGGACTCTCTTGGGCAGAT
The DNA here is from genome assembly GCA_037367405.1 of Ottelia alismoides. Lineage (NCBI taxonomy): Eukaryota > Viridiplantae > Streptophyta > Magnoliopsida > Alismatales > Hydrocharitaceae > Ottelia > Ottelia alismoides. The sequence continues at coordinate 69,507 of JAZKJV010000948.1, read as the reverse complement.
GAGCAAACCCTCTTCTGGAGTAGATCACTGGACATGGAAGACGGCACCTTTCTCGGTTTGCAGAGCTTATGGGGCCAATTGTAGGCCTCCACCCTCTCTCTCAGACGGGATTATTTGGGATTGTGATTTCATATGGTCGCTCCGTCTTCCTGAAAGGATTGGTTTCTTCCCTTGGCTCTTTAGACCTAAGCGGGTGTTGACTCATGATCGCTCCGCCAAGTTGTTTCAGGTGGTATCGGATAGATGTCCCATGTGCGACAAGGACATTGAGACGCTAGAGCACCTCTTCTTCCGATGCCATACCTCTTCGGCAGTCTAGGGTGAGGTGGGATTGGATTGGATATGCACCCGCAACTTTGAGTCTTTTTTGGTCTTCTTTTTAGGGTGCTCGTAATCGACAGAGACATGAGATCTTGGCTCCAGCTGCAATGTTATGGGTCATCTGGTTAGCGCGTAATGATATCCTTTTCTCTGGGCACCATTTCTACTGTGAGAATCTGTGCTTACAGTACAAGCGATTTCTTGAATCATGGTTTATGTAATCTTTTTTTAAATTTTTTAATTTAATATTTTGGGGTGGACACCAGCACGTGGTTCCCCCTTTCCTTGTCTCAAAAAAATATAATGAATTTAATTTTGTTAGTAGATGTGATAACACTATTGTTAGGAGCCACTTCACTTGCTCAAAGAGACATTAAGAGAATTTTAGCATATTCTACAATGTCTCTATTGAGTTATTTTAACTAAGCTCTAGGTATATGTTCTTATAAGGAAGCTTTTATGGTGCTCGTAATTGATAGAGACATGAGATCCTGGCTCCAGCTGCAATGTTATGGGCCATCTGGTTAGCGCGTAATGATATCCTTTTCTCTGGGCACCATTTCTACTGTGAGAATGTGTGCTTATAGTACAAGTGATTTCTTGAATCCTGGTTTATGTAATTTTTTTTAATCTTTTAATTAAATAGTTTGGGGTGGACACCAGCACGTGTCTCCCCCTTTCCTTGTCTCAAAAAAATATAATGAATTTAATTTCGTTAATAGATGTGATAACGGTAATGTTAGGAGCCACTTTACTTGCTCAAAGAGACATTTAGAGAATTTTAGCCAATTCTACAATGTCTCAATTGAGTTATTTTATCTAAGCTTAAGTATATGCTCTTATAAGGAAGTTTTATTTCATTTGATCACTCATGCACATTACAAAGCATTATTGTTTTGGGGATTGAGGTCCATTATACATTCTATGGAACCCAATGTTGGATGTTCACCAGATGAAAATCAAAATATGGCTCTTACGAGCAGTTTAACAATATATGTATATTATGGGGTTGACATCATTCTGGATTCACGCCTTTTGTCCCCTAAAAAACATGTTGGATGCCCTACCGACCTACTTAAACAAGGATTCGTCGTAAAAAAACACATTGAAGATCTAGCAACTCCAGATCGTCATTGCTCATATGTGACAAAATGGACGTCCATTGTCCGAGTACTATTCCCCGATGAAGGAACCTTTGAGAGGCTGCCCATGTATGCACAAGTATGAACATGTCCCTCCCATATAGCATTTAGATTCATGGATCAAAATATCCCAATATATCCTCGATATATCGACCGTATATATACATATAACGACAAGTCAAGGATACCAATTTTACCATTGATATCGATATTGACCGATATCAGCGATATGACATCTAGTATCATCGACGTAGATGAAATTTTAAGTATTTACTGCAAACTTCCAATCATTTTGAGTTATATCATTGATATCATGTCGATATGGATGCTTCATCGTCAATATCAACTATGTTAGAGGACTTCGCTACTTCTATAACAAGGAAAGAAGGTTGAAAGGTAATTTTTTATTCTTATGCTTTAAAAGTTGATTTGATGAGATTTTCTAGCCACTCCCAATATTAACACATTTGGAAACAAATCCAATATGAATAAATAACCAAATTTATGTTTTGTAATAGGTCATAATATCGAGATATGTCGGTGATATATCGGTATCACTAAAGGGAGGGTTTTGACATTTGGAAATATAATGAATTCCCAGATATTTAGCCGATGAGATATCGGCTAAATATTATTAATTCCTCTCATACCAATCAAAAATTGAAGATTTCAATATGAATTTTCCCAGATATCGACAGATACCATCAATAAGGTGTTGATATTGCTTGATATCACCAACTATTTAAATTTTGGTATATTTATTTGGGATTTTGCTTCTATAACTATTCATGAAAATACATTAGGATTTATAGATTGTTTCGGGGTTGAGAGTACTTGAACGTGGGGATTTCGCCCCCCCCCCCCCCTTTGCAATGGAGATGAAACAACTCTATAGTTGATCAAGGAATACATGCTTATATATATGTTATTATACTTATTAGCTTATTTATATGATATCCAATGCAGCTTACCATTTTGTTTATACAAAATATGCGATATGATGTAGAGTTAATGTGCTAAATATACCTCCTTGATGTCACTAAGTGTTTGAATTCCATCTTTTTCTTTCGAATATATCTTAGTAGTCAACAGTCAATGGGTAGCATTGACAACAACGATATGCGCTATATAATGTGTATCGGTTTGCTAAATACACTTCATTCTTCCATATAAGTGTGTAGTTGTATGTTGTTTATTGTTTTAAGAAGTAATATGATCTTAATTTATGAAAAATCGCTTTTTTGTGTCACTTCCCGAGATTTCAGCTGATATCGTTGATATATTCTGATATATCTCCAATCTATCTCTTTTCAAGCTAACCGATGCAATATCGATATCGATATTTCGAACCTTGTTTAGAGCACAGAAAATGGTAGATCATTTTCTTGCAGGCATTGATCCTACATATGACGTTGTGCATAGTTGGATGTTAACGATTCCAGAGATACCTACTATAAAAGAGGCCTACATCAAATTGAGTCGATCGTTGATCTCTGTGACAACTCAAAATTCAGGTATCGCACCTGCTTTGGTTGTCTTCTATGGTCATGGATGTGGCCAACGAGGACGAGGATTCATCATCAATGGACATCGATCTATCAAATAAGGAATCTTTTGTGGCAAGCTGAGTTATATTGTGGATAATTATTAGTAGAAACATCAGCCTCCATCTATGCTTACAAGGTTAATATTAAGGAATCCATCCATGATTAATATGTCTTGGATCGAGTGTTATAACTTGGCTAATCATCTTAATTGACAATCGGAGAGTGTCAAGAGACAAGACCCTGCCGCGTCGTTATCTGATTGATTGAGATGTTTCAATGAGTAGAGCGAAGGACTTCCTCGTGAATTATAGGGAAAATGAGAAGACAAAGCCATTGATTGATGGAGTTTCAGAGTTGTTGAGATGGTTTCAATAGTATAAGGCAAGAAGTCGATTCCTATCCCTCTTCTCAGTCTCAACTTCCTTGTCGTAGGCACCAATAGCAAGAAGGTCAGACTCCTAATTACTCATAGGTAAGGACGGAGGTAGAGATTCCTGGACAACCAATTAGTAGGAACATTAGCAACGAGGTATGATAGAAGGCTTGGTTCCTTCCTCGGGATAGCCACTTTGCTCTCTCTTTTCTTCTTCACTCCACTCACTTGGAACTGGAGACTAGAAAAGAGGATGTACCCCCTCATTATTGATTGATCCCCACATGGGGCCCCAATGTCTGAGGATCCTTGCAAGCTCCCCTCTATAGTCCTCTCTAATTGACATCATACGAATCGCTAGCCCTACCCAGACATAGATCAAACTAGTTGGTTCATGAGACATGTGAAGTCAAGTGGAGGCCAGGAGTTCTTTCATTTAGCCCCCCAGAGAAAGATCTAGGCAGACGCATTTTTTCTTAATATGATTACCTCTTTTCTTGTTTTTCAGACTCGAATGGGCTAGCAGCCTCCTCTCTTTGGGATTGGCTGCTAAAACCAATAAACCATGGATGTATGGTAGAGTAAACTAGGTCTCTTTTGTCGATTCGAGGAAAAGGATCATTTCAAAAGGAGAAAGGTTCTTCTCCAAATACTGATGCCTAGTATTCCAGCAAGGAGACCTTGCTTTTTTGGAACAGCAATCCAATAGGACTTCAAGCCAACCCCATTTCATGGGTCATGATCATTGCGGGGCAAGGTTTCCGATATCGCGACATATCGGCGATATATCGGTATCGCCAAAGTATCAATACCAAATGGCGATATGGGCATCTTTTCAGTCCTTCCTTCACAAATGGGCGTCGATATGATACATCATCGAAATATCATATCGATATGAGACCGATATGGATGCCGATACCGATATTTATACCATTATCGTAGGGGAATAAGTACCTATTTCTCTAAAAACAATATCTTGAGTATCTATGATGCCGATTGATGTTTGGACATAGAATCGAGTCCTTGTGAATGGGCAAAACCAGGTGCTCTTATCTTAGGACGATGGTGCGATTGCTCCATTATTGACTAGAAAGACACCAAATTCTCCTTTAGAAGCCTCCATTGCAATATAGGTAGAAGGAGCTGGTATGGAAAAATCCTCTTTATAAGGTTCGAAATGGTGAAACTATGGTAGAGTAGACAGAGGCTGGCGGTGGATAGAAAAAGCCTCGCATCTGAAGGATGAATGGCTTTGGTCCCATCTCTCTCCAAACCTAACATGGTAGTTTCCCATCATAAGGCTTTCTGCATAGAGATTGAGTCATTGCCAAGGATCCCAGTCTTGTTGAAGGTGAAGGTGAAGTCCTTGATACTGCTCAGTTGATTGATCATGCTCTGCATCCTTGGGTCATCCTCCCTCGGCACCCCTAAAGAGCTTCACGGAATCGAAGTCCATCACATTAGCGAAGCTTTGTCTTACCCTGGGAGCTCGCTTCTAGTGTTCAGCTTAGCAGGAAAGTGAGTGTCGTGCACCGATTCCATTTCTTCTCCCTCGAGATGCCCTATCATTTGCACTTCTCCATGTTTAGCTAAGTCGACAAACCTTCGCGCCAAATATATATTTAATCAAGCTTTCTCAATAGTGAAAGCACTTCGCCCCTCTTGTAAAAGGACAAGAAAGAGCACCCTACCGACAAAGGGCATTTCAAAATGCAATAATCGACTGAAAGTGGTCCGTCAGTTTTCACAATATTTGATTAAGGTGTGCTATTTTTTAGGAAGGGTGTTGAGCTATTTTTCCGTGAGACCTCCCCCAATGCAATCTCGTCACCGTAGTAGAGTTTCACTGTCAAGTTCGAGATGAATCGATGTGGTTCCTTTACACATAGGACACAGAATCTTAAACCAAGAACCAAGAAAGGTATGAGAGAAACACTGGTTGAAGCCCCAACTCTTGACTAGAAGGGGCATCGAAGGCCTCTGTCCTCCCTCTCTAACAAGGGTTGTTCAATACATGGGCAAAGCTTTTTTTGGTTTTGAATATTTGAAAAATCATAGTCAGACTTTTAGGAAGTAGGGTTGAATTCAAATACATGGTGAGTGTCTGATCAAGTCTCTGGCCTATTCTATTAGATATCCAAGGACTCTTGACTGACTTTGATTCTCAGTTTGACTTGGATTCATGGGTCGGGGTCCACACTCTCGTTGCTCCTTTTGTAGTCACGTACTTATTACGTTGATGCCATGTAGAGGGCACAAAGTGTTCATGCAGCCAAGGGCAAAATAACTATTTGATTATATAAAAGTCTGAGGTAATAGCATCATAGTCTATCCTAACATTTTTAATAGTATAGTACTGAAAAAAGGGGTTATCGCAGACCCTATTAAAACTCATATATTAACTCATATTAAATCAATCTGTATACAAATATGTCTTCAACTTCAAGACTTCAAACCATCAACAAGGGTCGACTGTGCAATTTAATCTCCAGACGGAAGTATTCATCTACAAATTCTACAGAGAGTGGAACTCTCTATAAAAGGTGTCGATTTTGCAAATTAGAGATTATATACCAGGTTATTTTGAAATAAGAGATATAATCAACGCCTTTCTAAAATTAGAAGAACTCACTTATGCATCTTATGGATATGCTTCATCTTTGTTGAGTGCTATTGTGTAAATCCTAAATGTGGGGATAATCTAGCAGACTCAGTATAGAGAACTTTAGAGGAGTCTGCCAAGAACGAGGGCATCTAGTTGCCCTCAACCCAACAATCTACTACCCGGGATTCACGATCTGCAAATAAGAAAAATAGGCATGGGAATTTAATAGATAAAGGGCCATCACATGTGCAGTTATCTGTCCAAAAACAAAAGAATTGTCGTCACCAAGCGTTGGATGAAAGAGGTCGGTAAAATACAGCATCACTGCTTTGATGCCTTCCCAAAAAGCTGATGTAAAGAAGGATGGTTGTTGCGATATCCTGCATTGAACCCCCATGTTACAGATACTGCGAATGAGTCTGCAACAAAAGTCATCACTTCGCCGCAACATTGTTAGAAAATCGGAAGCGGAAGCGTGAACATGGATAAACAATAAACATCAAAGAAGAACGGGATTTTACGTGGAACCCTAGTCCGTGAGGAGCGGGATGAAACCACGAAAGAAGCCCTCAAAAGGGCGGATACTTCATTCCTTTTTCTCAATGGATACAGGAGGTCTGGGGCTCCTTATATAGCCTCTCCAGAGCCTCCAAATCCCACCACTGGACGATGTGGGACTAAACACTGGATGGGGTAAATGGATCTCCTCCAAGATCCATTTACCCTGCTACAACACAATAGGCGCATAACCACATACTCCAACACTCCCCCTCAAGCTGGAGCATGCAATGCTCAGCTTGGACAAACAAACAGAAAGAAACTCAACTCAACGCTACAGGACACTACGGACAATATCAACCCAACGCGCACATTGCTGCAGTCGAGGACGTTGCTTCTCATGTCGTGCAGGTGAGGAGGACGAACGGGCTGGAGTGTGAGTCAACTGAAGACTCGTCTGACCATCGAGTCTGAAACTGCGCCTGAAGTCTCCTTGTCGGAGAACTGGGTCTCTCCCATCTGGCTCAGAGAATGGTGCACTGCTCTGGTGTACCTATGATACCACATGAAAACCCTTGCCAACATATGGCATAGGGAATGGTCCTCTGCTCTGGAGTCCCTATGGCTCACATGAAAACTCTGGCCTGACAACAAGAAGAATGATGGGGACCTCTGACAGTGATGGCAACATATGCTCATCTGAAAATGACCGCAAACATATGCGTATCTGAAAACTGAGGACTCGGAAGACCATCGTCGAGTCTGAACAACTGTAGAGTCTGGAATCCGAATGGTCTCTGCATGTGAATCTGGAACATATGAATATGGCTGGAAAAAGAACTGTGACTCTACATATACTCCCCCTTTCTCCCATACTTGTCGAAAAATATGGACGTCGACCAAGTTGGGAGAAGACAACAATGATGGGGAAAAAACAAATATGAAATTTGCGGCTTTTCATTTTTTTATAAGCCGTCACATTTTTTCCTTAAGCCGTTCTTTTTTTTTACGGCTTTTGCATCTTTTTTTTTGAAATCATTTTTTTAATTTTGCGTACAGCTCTTCTTTTGTACACGCCTTTTTCTCAAATTTTTTTTGTCGCAACATAAACATCCTCTCCCTTTTTTTATAAAACAAACGGGCCCCGCCGTTTTTTTCGTTGGGCCTCCACTTCTTCTTTCTTTGTTTTTTTTAAACACACCCATCGACCCACATGGGCCAAGAAGCAACAATTGCCTTTTTTTAAGGCCCCTCGGGCCCTAGGGTTCCCATGGGAACCCCTTTCAAATCGCATAGGAGCCACCGCCGTGTCCTTGTGCGCCGCCCCCAGACAATGATGCGCGATCAGATGCGAGTGGCTCTCCTGGAAGCTGGGAGATGCGCGTGAAGAAGATACGTGGAGGGCGCACCTTGAAGATGTGGGAGCACACGAGGTGCCGCCTGGGATGAACCGTGCGAGGGGGGGGGGGTGCGCCCCGCCTTGGAGGAGATGGACGTGCCTGGAGGGAGTTTGTGCGGAGGGAAGGTGGCACGCGACTTGGAGGCGGAGAGATGCGGAGGCGCCGCCTGGAGGTCGAGAAGGCGCCGCCAGGGCCGCCTGGACTGTGCGCGGAGGAGGAACTGCGCCTGGAAGGAAGGAGCGCGCGCGATACGGAGGGTGCGCGCCTGGGATGCTGCTTGCAACTCCGCCTGGTCGCCTGGTGCGGCTAGGGTTCGTTTCTCGAGGAAACTTCGATCAGAACTGCAGCATGTCACGCAATGGGTTTCGCCTTGTGTTTGCGAGAATCAGGGTTGCAACCTGGATGCCTTGAGAATTGAGGCGATGGGAGATCGGGAGGACTTGGAGGCGGTTGCTGCAACTAGGGTTTTGAACCCTAGAATTGAATTGAACTAGAACGGAACTGATTTTCTCAAATCAAATCTCGAATAAAATATAAACATGAATGATCTTAAAAACCCGAGAATCAAACCCGCTCTGATACCATGTTAGAAAATCGGAAGCGGAAGCGTAAACATGGATAAACAATAAACATCAAAGAAGAACGGGATTTTACGTGGAACCCTACTCCGTGAGGAGCGGGATGAAACCACGGGAGAAACCCTCAAAGGGGCGGATACTTCATTCCTTTTTCTCAATAGATACAAGAGGTCTGGGGCTCCTTATATAGCCTCTCCAGAGCCTCCAAGTCCCACCAGTGGACGATGTGGGACTAAACACTGGATGGGGTAAATGGATCTCCTCCAGGATCCATTTACCTTGCTACAACACAATAGGCGCATAACCACATACTCCAACAAACATCATAAATATCAAATGCATGACTTCACGAACAACACTACTCGTTTTGTTCCCCAAAGCATTCAAAAGAGCCATGAGGCTTTCCCCCTAATAATTCCTTCGTAAACCTCCTTTACGTAAGTGCTCTTATTATGTCAAGGTCATCAACAAGGAGACCGGCTACCGCATGGGATGGTAGATCACTCCAAACTCTTATGGCATATGAACAACCAAAGATGAATAGTTTACATCCGCTTCTTCGGAAATATTTAGCCAATCTCCATATTTCAAATCCATCTTCTTTTAAAAAACTTCTTTTTTGTTTTTTTATAAGAACGGGGTGGCATCCCAAGATGGGACCCACCGTTAAAATGTGTGTGTGTTAAAAAATTCATGTTACAAGATTCCAGGTCGAACACAGCGTCCTACATCGCACAACATTCTCCGAATAAAAACATTGGCCGCGAAAGATGGCCTCATTTCTTCCACACCAAATTGCCAACAAAATCGCAAACGGATAGGAGTTATCTTTGTGCCCATTACCATAAACCACTTTAATCAATCTCCAAAAACTTGTGTCACAATCCGTCCTGAGCCATGAAATATCAGCCCTCCTCCATACCCCTATGGAGTGGCAAACACGTATAGAACAGATGAACCACATCTTCTGGCACCAACCCGCACCTGTCGCAGATAAGATCCTCCACCCGCAGCAACCATCCCCTACGCTTCTTCATAAGCACTCTGCCAAGCCAGACTACCACAAGAACACCTAATTCTATTCAGCATTCTATTCCTCCAAATGATTCCAGCATCAAGTTTATCATCATCTTGCACTTAAAGGTTTTTCTCCACAAAAAAGCAATATACCTTTATCACTGAGAACCAACTATCTCTCCTAACGAAATGATCACCACCATTCAACAGAGCCCTCAACTGCGATAATTCACTTTACAATCCCATGAACTCCTCAAGTCTTTGATCCGACAGCTCTGCAATGAAAGTAGGTGTCCGAACCTTGCTCCCACACCTGTCGAACTGACACCTTTCTACTACTCACAATAGCGAAGATGCAAGTAAAACAATCCCCAAACTCCCATTACCCGTCCAATCATCAATCCAGAATCTGAACTTCTCCCCATCTCCAAGTATCGATCGCATCTTCACCATCATCTCAGGGAGAATCTTGGTAATACCATACCACTACGTAGACAAGGCACACACCTGGCTGGTCTTCAAGTATCTCGAGATCTCATATAATCTCCCTAGAACTCGACAGACAAGGTCATCAAAACTGCCCCAAAGCCGCACCACCCACTTCGCCATAAGAGCCTTACTCATTCCCTCCACTCCCAATACCCCCAACACCCCCCCCTTCTTCTTCAAACTCATAATCATGTCCCAGTCTGCCAAATGGATCCCCCTCTTCTCCTATTTCCCATCCGACCAGAAAAATATTCTAATCAAAGCTTCCATCTTCTTGCGAACTCCAAGGGGAAGCAATCTCGGAGAACAGAAAAAGATTGGTACAAGTGACAGCACATGTTTAAGAAGCACCAACTTCCCACCCTTCAAAAACGTTGTTGCTTTCCACGTTGCCATCCTCCCCTCCAGTTTGTCCAGAATTGGCTCCCAATCTGCAGCCTTCAACCGCCCAGCCACCAAAGGCGGTCTCAGATAGGTGATAGGCAAACTCCCAACAGGGCACCTCAACATCACCGCCGCCTGGGTTGCATGTAGAAATAACTCAAAATGTACCACCATTAACATCTCTCTATATATCTGCAATCCCGACACACCGCCAAAGATGTCCATGATAAGTGAAGCCCGTCGACTCTTCTCTGTGCTATCTCCCAAAAAGATCATCATGTCATCAGCATACTACAATACGAATTGAGATATCATCCTTCCTGTATTCGGAGCACCAATGTGCATCCGATGCTAATCGCATCATAACAGCCAACGAATCCGCGACAATGACAAAAAGTAAAGGGTGGCCAGCGGACATCCCTGTCTGACTCCTCGTTGCAGTTGAAAGAAACCCCCCTCCGACCTACCATTAGTAAGCACAGCATAAGAGGCAGTCGTAACAAACCGCTTAATCTATGAGATCCACAGGCTCGGGAATTTCTCCAATGAGGCTCAGAGGAAATGCAAATCCACACAATCATACGCTTTGGAAAAATCGACTTTCCAAGGCAAACGCAAGGTCTTTTTTCCCCTCCTGTCCATCACTATTTCCAACGCCAAAACCAGCTTGTCTGCTATAAATCTCTCAAGCACAAAAGCAGTCTACTCTATTGAAATGATACAAGGTAGAATCCCTCGAAGGCGATTAGCAAGAATTTTGACCACGATCAGATAACTTGCATTAGAAATGGCGATAGGTTTGTAGTCCTCCACCCTATTCGAAACCTCCTTCGGTAACAAAAACAAGGCATTATTCATACAATCAAACCCATGGTTGCCATCACGAAACTCATGCAGAACCTCCAACACATCCATCTTTACCACTTCCCGGAATTCCCTATAGAACACAACAGAAAAGCCATCCAAGCCCAACGCTCCATCCACATTGAGTTGGAATAAAGCTGCCTCGGTCTCATCCTCAATGAACTCACGAAGCAAGGAAGTTGCCTACACTTCTGAGATCTTCGATACATCTCTTCCATGCCACCTCCAACCTACATAGTCGCCTCCTGCTGAAATCTAGAAAGTGAGCGAAGTGCCGCCCCCACTTCCCGGTCCCCCTGCACAACCACTCCACTAACTGCAATTGAGCGTATGTAAATTTTGTGTCTCCACCCACTTGCCATGGAATGGAAGAAACGTGTATTGGCATCCCCCTCCTTAAGCCATTGTTGTCTGGTTTCTGCCTCCAAACCACCTCAACCTTCTTGTCCTCCAAGTGGATCTCATCAAGGTGCCTCACCCTCTCATGCTTCTCTTCGACTGTCAGAGTCGTCTCATCCTCGATCCTGTCAATACTCAATCCTGCAGACCTCCTCCTGAGCATGCGATCTCTTGTACCTTCATTGTATTCTGTTATTTTTATTAGCTGTCACCAGATGTCTCCCTAAATGGTCCAGTGGTAGTCCAGTGTGCCTAGCACCCAAAAGACCAGGGTTCGACTACCCTTGTAAGGTTTGTGTTAGTTAGTCGACAGCCAGCATAAAAAATAGGCGAATCTTTCAACATGGATTTAAGCAAGAATCCATGTAGCCGACCCTACTTATAGTGGGAGAAGGCTTCACCTTTTTTTCACCAAATGTCTTCGCAGTTCGGCCAGCTTGATTGCCAAGTGAGTTGCCGCAGACCCAGGCGGTTGGCACCCGAAGCAGAACTCCATAACCATCTCCCAAAAACCATCCTCCAAAATCCAAGCTCTCTCAAACCGAAAGAATGATCATGATCGAGTGTCCTACCCTAGGACCATAACATGGGTGTATGGTTCGAGTGCGATCTTAGGAGAGCCCATGCCCTAGCAAAAGGAAATAGCTCCAAAGCCTCTGTGGACACCAAGAATCGATCGAGACGTGAACTGGACCTGGAATTTCTCCAGGTGCATACACAGTCTGCGACGTCCACAATCTGAAGTCCCATCTGAATGATGAATGCGAAAAGATTCTCCAACCCCATATCACATCCTCCATGCAACCTGGGGAGATCTTCCGAACGTAGGGTTACACAAATCACCAGCAACAATCCACGTCATTATGAGAACCCCGCATGAGTCTGAGATGCTCGTACCACTGGAAGGCCCGTAAATATTGGCAATGAGTACCTTTACCCCGTCCGCCTTCCATCATAGTAACAAAGATACTGAGTGTCTACCCGCCATCTCCTCTTCCAAATCGACTTTATTCCATTCCACCCATCAGCACACTCATGGAAGCCCTTTCAGAGGTAATAATCCTGCAGCCTGGCAACTTGCTACCTCCAATCTCTTTCCACAGTGTCAATGCACCGAGAAATTTTAGTTTCCTGCAATAAAACCACACCAGCTCTATGTACCACCACAACATCTTGCATTGCTTCCCTTTTCTCTAGTTGTCCCAAGCCTATCACATTCCACATCATAATATTCATTTGGACACCAAATCACACCCATATGGGGTACCATCCCCACACACGCCATGACCTCCTCCAAACCAGCCACAGGCATCTCGCAGAGCTCACTGCAATAACCTCCCGCAAATGCAACACCCCCCCCCAACCACTTCACCACTCCCTATGTTACTCTGAACCTCCAACAATGACCAACAGCTCATCTCTACTTCAGCTGGCCCAGTTAGGCTCGACAAAACCCCAGCTTCAGATGCAGCATCCTCAACTACTATACTCAGACACAATCCGATCTGCAGCCTCCAGACAAGCATAAATTTCAAATCTTTTACGTCGTCGACACTCCTTCAGGCTACAATGAACATATTCCTTCCCATAACGCCCCACCATTTCAGTGCATGATAGTTGAACCTTCCTCCTACAAAGCTCCTTCGGAAAACCTAACAGGACAATAGCTTTCAAAAAAAAAACCTAACAGGAGCCCAATGTCGACGATCAGGTTAACATCTTCAACCACTACTTATTCACGGTTCGGGGAAGGACATGTCGCAAAAAAGAGACCATCGCCCTCAAAGCTTTCTACGAACTACAGGTGACGTACCCCGACACCCAAACCATCGCCATTCTTAGGAGATCTTCCCGCCGAGTACTATCACCCGACTCCACAATTGGGCCCACTACACGACCCGAGAACAAAGATGGATCAGAACGGCTAGCCCATTGCGTCCGCTTCCATGTATGCTAAAGTAAACGAGTCCCCACAACACAGTTCTACCTCCATGAAGGCATTAGTAATCAAGTCATTCCGACCCGATTCTGCAGACCCGATCAACATAGTTGTATAAGATGGTTTGTCATTGCATAATAACCCCAATCATCTCTAAGAGGAGAGGTCGCACCCCTTCCCCAAGTTTCGCTAGCCAATCCAGCATTTTCCGGCAATTCGAATTTGTGCGACCGATCGCCTTTCAGTTTCAGCAACCCATCCAGCAGGCCACTACACAGGAAAACCTGCCGAGGATCAGCTCCAAATGACGACGAGGGATCAACCTCCAAACAAAAGGCAGAACCCACGATCACAGTGTCAACAGAGAATGCTAGCAGACGGCTCAAACGCCACCACAATGACTTCAAGCTGCTGGCTACAATGAAACCCATACCATGTACCTTTGTCATCGGTACCATCGCCAATTGAATCGTCTCCACTTCTACGAACCAAGGGCAGTCCCTTGATCAAATTGGACATACCATGGGCGCAGACCAACAAACCTGCCATCTTGATAACATCCCCTGAAAACGATCGACCAACGGCACTGGCGATATCTTCCATCGCATCTACAAGACATCCAAGGCCCTAAATGTCGATTTCGGTCACCATTTCGGTGACTAACCGAAACGGAATTTCGACCAAAATTTCGGTCATTTCGATCATTTTTTGAACTAGGGCCCCATATTTCGGTCATTTCGGCCATTTCAGTCGAATTTCGATTTCAACAGGATATCGATATTCGACTGATATTCGACCGAATTCCGTTGAAATTTGAGGCCACGAAGACATCTACCTTCACGTCTACACATGCCAACAAGTATCAGGTTCTTGGTTCCCCCTCTGTCGTAGGAGTAGGCACCTTATTCTTCAAATTCTGAGATCGCTTGCACCGAAATTGATGATGCTCGTTCTGCTCACATGCGAAACATCTAACAGGATATGTGCAATCTTTTGCCAAATAACCATAACCGCCACACCAAAGCACACCCCTTGACACAGCATCCCCCTCACGGCATAGAACCTCCACGTTAGAACGATCGGCTTCGCACGTTGGTGACGACGATGCCCCACCACCGACCAACCCCCTGCATCTCTACCCTCAACTTTTCCCTCGTCTCCCATCCTCCGGATTCGGGATATCGTGAACATAAACCTAAGTATGATCCAAAGAATCTTTTAAAAGACTTCATGATTGGTTTCTCACATCACAGCAACTACGTGAATACATTAACCTTCTAAGAGACCCTTAGTACACTAACAATCTTTTTTGTAAGTTAAAGTAGGAACATCTACATGAACTCGTCATCTAGATTATGGGTCCATCCCATGCTTAGATCCAAATATGTAAAAAAAATGTGGTCACTATAAAAAATGACAACCATAGAACAACCTGATCATTTATTTCTAGAAATAAGAGGTTTTAATGCAGCACAACTTCCTAGTGTTGATTTAAATCCGTTCCTTTTCTTCTTTTTTTAGGAGAAAATCTGTTCTTTTTTGGAAAGGCCTACTTATATATGTTCTAAAAGAAAAATATAATAAAAATCACAAGATGGCAGCAATAAGGAACGAGTTTAAAAGTTAGAATGCTGCAAGATCAAATTCTATCCAAATTAAACTTTACCTGCAAATGTTGCAGATCATCAATGACATCCAATGCACCGGCACAATCAGCAGAAGTCACAAGCTGATGCACATCAGGAATGTCAGTCAGCAATGCTCGCACAGCAACTAAGTAATTGGAATGTATTTTTACCTATTCCCAGCATTCAATGATAAAAGGGCCAACACAGCATAAAAAATCAACATACTCATGCCATGGATCTTCCATTAACCTTTACAATACCATAAGTATTTGCCTATATATTCAGGTTTGGTAGCATTATGCCAAGAATATGCCACTGTTGAAAGGAGCACCGATATATTGGCTTTTTAAATCATTCCCTTTCTTCGTCTCTATAGGGATTGAACTGCTCTATATATACGAGGACTTCGCCTTCGATAAAAAAATAGTTCTTTCCAGCAGCCACCATGTTGTGACATGCCGCCAAGTCCAACCATATTGACAGGTGAGTCGCTACCCCCAGATATTGTTAGCCTGTCTATGGATACACTGTTAATATGATCAATATATCAGAGCATATCGCCAATATGGGCGAAATGCGGGAATTTTTCACTGAAATAGCATTATATCATGTGATAAAAGGGATATTCTGTAGCATTTAAGAGTTTTGGCAATTCGAGGGGTTGCTACAAGTACCAAGGTTAGCGACCCCCCCCCCCCTTCACTGTCCTACTAGTTCCGCTTATTTTATCTTCGTTCTTTTACTTCTTGATGGATACTTTCTTACTAATGCTCTCATAGCCGCAGCTTATGAGGTTCTTACTTAAATTCGCAGCTTTAACGGTCATGAATGTTGAATCAGATCTTAACCTTTTCTTGGATTTTTCCCTGCTTCGTTTCTTTGGGCGATTTGTTACCTAAAATAGTCAGTATTTCAATTTTCAACATTCAAAATTTAGTCACCAAACTTCTAGCAAGTAGTAATGTTTTTCTAAGCTAAAGGATGACCAGATTAATAGGCATCCATAAACTCTATTAATCTTTAAAAAAGCTCAACAATGACCTCAAAAGAAAAATCAATTCTCCCCTTCTTTGCTACTCAAAAAATGAGAGGTCGAACACATTTTACACATATGTCTAACACCAATAAACACCAAATCATTCATCTGGAACCAATTTGCCCAAAACGTGGCAAGTAGATTAAACCAATCATTCCTGCAAATTATAGTCTGTGGCATTTCCAATTCTCTTGCATTTCCTCAAGGTCGCCTAAAAAAAGCGTGACATGGAAATATGGAATCTACCCAGGAATATCCGATCATCCACAAATCTCCTTTGGAAAAAGCGAGGGAAGAACATGTGCTCAATGTCTGTGTCGCCAATCTCACATAAAGGGCATATAACATCAACCAAAGATGCCCACTTTCGTCTATATACTCTTGCCACGGATCTTTCCCTTCTCATCAGGTAATTCAGATTATTGACCTTGATAGGAGCCATGGACTTCCAAATGCATCTACAATCACAGAGGGTCAGTTCTAAAACCCCTCATAACACAATTTCTAGAAGTTTGCAATAGAAAACCTTCTGCCGTTCCACTCCCAACATTCCCAAGCACCCAACAGTAGCAAACTTAAAGTTAAAGCTTGTAACTTGTGAGTACTTTTGCCTCATAACTTTAAACCGACTTCTGAAATCAACTAACCTATGCGACACGATTTTAAAACTTCAGTATTAGTTTATTAAAGACTGGAGTAGAGTTTATATCAGAACTCCTTCTCTCTATTTGTGTGTGAATGAATGTATTTATCATGCAGTTTCGCTTAAGAAACGGCAAGTTTCCATCTCAATCAAGCGATCAGATATGTTTCTACTTTTAAGCAAGAGATAATATGGGAGAGATTGGCCAGTTATATGATGATCCCTTTAAATGCAAGTATGAGACATGCAAAAAGTGCCATTAAGGGACTCAATATAGCAGATAAACACTTCTACATAGGTGGCTTGATGTTTTGTAGGGGCATCAGAAATGAATTGAACTCCAAACTCAGAATAATGCACGGTGCTTGGTTCAGCTTCTAAGGGCCAACAAAACCAAAGTTTTGATTTCATTCGAATACTGAAAAAAAATGCAAAGCCATTTTTCAGTTGCCAAAGGAACCGTGTTTCTAAGTTGTTATAAAGCAACAAATTAGAAAATAATGGAAATACTGAAATACATAATCAGTTGTCAGGATTCAGGGGCCACCAATTAAGCTTTTTTTCACTTTTGATAAGTGGGGAGATGTAGTGGAATCAGCTCTGCCAAAAGACTACAAGATTATTTTAATACACCAAAATACTACGAAATGAATTCTGGAAGCTTCAGAGGGAGGTAAGATTCTTTATAGTGCAGTTAGAGAAGCATTTTCGGGAAAGATGTGTCCAAATGCTGAATCAAAATGCATTTTGTAGGTATGGAGGAATATGTTCTGTTTATCAAATGTGCTTCCTCTAGGAGAGTCTGGGATAGGTCAAGGGTTTCTCATAAATTTACATCAACTTCGTTGAAATTATAAAGTGACCTACAAGAAATGCAATAATGTGGATCACAAGATTAAGAAAGGCACTTGCTACACTTTAGGAATTTGATAGGAGTAAAGAAAGGCACTTGCTACACTTTAGAAATTTTGATAGGAGTAAAACGAGGTTATCTCTTAAATACAAAAATGTCTTTTAAGTAAAGGTGGACACCTATGATAGGTGTTCGCGCAGCCATAATTTTATTTAATCACATAATAGAAAAATACCAACAATACAAACATGACGAGCAGGAGGTACAAAGGAAACTTGCACGTGCAATCACATTCTCCATATAGAAAAGCTCATCCTTACACTAGTGCATTCCTAGCTAGTCAAATAGCCGAAATGAACAAAAAATGTCTCGCTCACTCTGGTGCAGTAACTTTCTTCCCCAAAGCTTCGCCAGAACACCTCCTGATTAGATACGTCAGCCCATGATATCTCTGCATTTTTATGTGAAGTTATGAGGTGGGTCCCATCTTTGTAGAGATATATTATTCACTTTTGTACTTTTCTTATATTTTTCTTTTCCTGTTGGACTCTTTATGTATTTTACCCATAGGCTACTCTTCTATATAAGAGAGCCTAGGGCTGATGGAATAAACACACTTTCTCATTTTCCCAACATGATATCAGAGCGACGGTCCTAGACCGGATTTCTCGAACCAAACCCTAACCTTAGCCTCCACCTTCGAGCCCTCCGTGCGCCTTCCTGCATCGCGCCGCCCCCAACCCCGACCTCGCTCGGCGCCGCCTCCGACCTTGCGCCTCCTCCCCGCGAGGTGCGTTGCCTCGTGCGCGTCGTGCACTAGGGCAAGTTGTGGCGCAACAGCTCTCCTCGCCTCCTGCACGCTACGCGCTAGGGTGTGATCCTACGCGCTCCTGCACGTGATCGTGCGTCATTCCTGCGCCCATGTGCGTGATCTTCCTGCGCCAGTGCGCGTGATCGTGCGTGCCCCTGCGCGTGATCTTGCGCGCCCCTGCGTGTGATCTCACGTGCTCCAGTGCGCACAACTGTGTGTGTAAAGCTCTCGACCTCCTTACGCGTGCAACCCTAAGTCAGCGCGTGTGCGGCCCCAGAACTCGTTCCGCGCGCGCATCTCCAAATTAATAGGTTTAGTTGCTTGAGTCTACACATGCAACTAAACCCATTAATGTCCATGTAGACGATCATATCTTCAGTCTACTACCCGTCTTCCATTATCACTATGTCAGAAAGCAAGGCAGACATCCCATCTATAGGCGCCTTCAGAGGTCCAGCGCCTATTGTGAAGATGGATGGTTCAAATTATGAACTGTGGGAATACAGTTCATGAGTATGATAAAGTCAACCGGTAAGAAACACAATCTTACTGAAGAAGAGCCTGCTGAGAAGACTGGGGTCAATGCCTCATGGGAGGCAGATGATGCATATGCCAAGGTTTGGCTATCTGGAACCCTGGCAATTGAGATTGCCAATGATATTCTTCATCAGCCCACTGCAAAAGCAATGTGGGATATTCTGGCTGCTACATATTCTCAAGCTAAGAATGAGACTAAGATACTGCAACTCCAGCATGACATATTTACTATCAAACAGAATGGATGACCTCTGCACTCGTTGTACACATCTTTACGAGGAATGTTTGAGAAGCTTTATAGCTTCATGCCTCTCACAACTACTCCAGAGCAACAGAAGACCTATCGGAATGCCACTATGGTAGGTGTTTTTCTTGCTGCCCTTGATCCAGAGTACGAGGCAGCATGTTCCCATATCTTGGTGGATTCTACTATTCCTACTATGGAGGAAGCTTTTCACATGCTGAGTCGTATCACTGTTTCTTCGTCTGCTACGAATCAAACCGCCTCAGCCATGGCAGCCAATCGAGGTCGTGGAAGTCATCATCAATTCCGTGGTCGTGAACCTCGTGGCAGAGGAGGTCGTGTTCGGCCATCATGTACCTTTTGCCATCGCTCTGGACATACCGAAGACACATGCTATTCTAAGCATGGGTTTCTTGCTTCTGCACGAGTCGCTGAACAGATCGAGCTCCCATCTGCTTCATCTATGGATCAGCACTTTGATGATCTTGTAGCCCGTCTAAGGGGCATTATTCCTCCATCAGGTCCAGCTGCATCAGCACCTACTTCTGAGAGTCACTCCAACGTTGCTGCGTCTGCATCCACCAGTACATCAGGTAGCACCTATGCATTCACTAGCAGTAGTGGATCAGATACTTTAGAATGGATTATGGACTCTGGTGCTACACATCATTTGTGTGGTGATCAAGGTCTGCTTACAGGATATAGACAGATTTCTCAAGGCCGTACAGTGGTTATTGCTAATGGAATACATTCCCCGATTACTGGTCAGGGGGAGATTAGATTGACACCATCCATGCATCTCAAGAACGTGTTACATGCACCTGATTTTTCGATGAATTTGTTGTTCATTAGCCAACTTACAAAGGATTTACAATGTCGTGCAATTTTTTATCCATCTTCTCTTGTTTTTCAGGACATCCTTACGGGAAACGTGATTGGGCGTGGCTATGAGCAAGGTGGCCTCTATCGCCTTAGTCGGACTCCTTATGTTGGAACCTCATCTCTTCATGGTTGGACCCATCTCCCCATTACTGTGGAACCTCATCGGTTTCACCTCACACGTCCAAGTTTGAATTGTTTCATGTCGATATATTGGGTCCTAGTCATGTTCCTGATCAACAGGGACACAGGTTTTATATAGTTATTGTGGATGATTTCTCTCGTGTGTCTGGGTATTTCTGTTAAAGAATAAATCTGAAGCAGGAAATATTATCATTAATTTCATCAATAAAGTTCGTAATGTTTTTTCTGCATCTGTTAAAATTGTGAGAAGTGATAATGCCATGGAATTTTGCACTCATACCCTATCCAGTTATTTTTCATCTCAAGGGATCATCCACCAAACATCATGTGCCTATACTTCCCAACAGAATGGGGTTGCTGAAAGGAAACATCGACATTTACTTGATGTCACCAGGTCCCTTCTTATACAGAGTCATGCCCCTCATTCTTTTTGACGCTCAAAAAAAAAGGGGAAGCACTCAGAGGTGTTCGCCCCAATGCATTAAAAAAGTAGAGAATAAAGTACTTACAAGAGGAAAGAACAAAACAAAAGCCAGTTGGTATCCAAGAAGAGATACCCCCCGACGCAAACAAAACACGCTACCCAGAAGTCCAATCAAGAAGAAAACGCGTTGCCGAGATACATATATTCTCCCTGTAGAACCGCTGCCGAGCAAAGAGTGCCTCGTTTCTTCCCAACCAGATGCTCCACAAACGTGCAATCGGGACCAGCAGTTCCACCCTAGATCGGCCCCCAGAATTCACCAAGCTCTCGCAGAACGCATCAAAAGTCGAGAGATTCAGCCAGCCCAGGTCATCCCAGAGATCACGAACACGGCCGCAATGAAAGAAGAGGTGCTCGATTGTTTCCCTCTCCGTGTCACAGAGACCACAATTGTGTGAGACATTGGGAAACATAATTGCACAACGGTCTCTAGTTAATAATCTACCACGCCGAAGGAGCCAAAGGAAAATGCCAATCCGCTCCGGGAGCTTGAGTCCCCAAAAGAAAGTACAATCACGCAAGAAGGTAGCATCTTCCCCCACAGTGGGAGTAATAAGAGCGTGGTACGCCTTCCTGGAAGAGAATGAACCGTCCTTCCAAGCCAAGTGATCACGGCCCCCAGTGGGCTTGGAAGCGTCCGTGAGGAAAGCCATCAAGGAGATGAAGTCGTCCAATCGCTGGTCCGATAAATTAGCAGCAAACAAGGGGCACCAACAGCCACCGTCCCAGCAGGAGGCCACGGTGGCGTCTTTGTCGACCACCAACGCGAACAAACGAGGGTACAAGTTCTGGAGAACACCCCTCCCGGTCCAATCATCCGTCCAGAAGCGGAACGAATTCCCATCGCCGAGCATTGGTTTAAAGAAGGATCTGTTGCGATTAAAGCACATATCACACCACGCCACAAAGATGAAGTGTGGCCCTCTAGCCGCCCCCGAGAAGCGGAAATCAAATCGACCCCCACCGCCTCCCTCAGGCAATTCAGCATGAAATTCTCCTCCCGACCCCACACCCTAGCAGCCCATTTGAGCAAAAGGGCATCGTTCACCACCTCCAACCGCCTCACACCCAAGCCTCCCTCCCGCTTAGGTCGCGTAACGTCAGCCCATCCCACCAAATGTGCCCCCCTTCTCCCTTCTCCCTTCCTTCCCCAAAGAAAGGCCCGCATACACTTCTCCAGCCTCACCCGGACCCCCTTTGGCATACCACGCACAGATAAGAAATATATTGGGATCGAAGATAGAACAGATTTGAGTAGAACTAACCGCCCCCCCGGATAGAAGAGCCGCACGCCATCCGGTAAAAAGAGACTGGGAAACCATCAGGACCGGGAGCCGCATCCATATTGAGATCCCAGACGGCCCCCTTGAGCTCCTCCAAAGAAAAGGGCCTGATAAGTGCCATCGCATCCGATGGCGAAAGGGTAGATGCCCCGCGCCCAGACCACCGCCACGACCGCGAAGGTTGGCGGTCGAAAGCGCCTCTAAAATAAGCTCCCAGAGCCTCGCCCAGCTCCTTCTCCCCCTGAATTAGAGAGCCATTGACCATAAGAGATGAAATAGAATTGGCTCGTCGTCTACCACTGGCAACCCGGTGGAAAAAAGCAGTGTTCGCATCCCCTTCCTTAAGCCACCGCAAATGCGAACGTTAGCGCCATTCGATTGTCCTCTTCCTGTCCTCCGCCCTAACCATCTCAGTAGCCGTAGCCCGCTCGGCCAACTCATCCGGAAGTAAATCCCTCTCGTTCTCGACGCGATCCAAACACAAAATGACGTCATCAGCCTCCCTTCGAGCGGCAATGCGTGCCTGACGAGAATCCTTTTTAAAGGACGCCAAAAGTTTCCTGAGAGATGATAGTTTATGATCGAAGCGACGGGCAGCACTACCCACGTACGTTGTCTGCGCCCAATGATTCCTCACGAGGTCCCTGAAAGTCGGCTCCAGGAGCCAACACCTTTCGTAGTGAAATAGGCCACGAGGACGATGAGCTTCACCAGAATCCCAAATAATGGGGCTATGGTCAGAGAAAGATCGCGGCCGAGACGAGACCGCGCAAAGCGGGAAGACCTCCATCAAGCGAACATTCGCCAAGAATCTGTCGATCCGAGATCTGGAAGCATTATTCCTCCAAGTGTAAGTAATGTCAGTGGGCACCAGCCCCTCCAGAGCCAAGTCCTGGATGAACTCCATAAAATCAAAGGATCCCGGATCCTGCCCCCCACGACCACGAGGACGGTCATGCGAGAACAAGGTCACATTGAAATCGCCCCCCAAAATCCAGGGAGTGTCCCCAAAAGCCTGAGCGTCCTCACGCAAATCCTCCCAAAGTTCCCTGCGAGTGATATGGCATGTAGGCGCGTAGACACAAGTGAATGCCACTGAAGCATTAGAGTCAGATCTGGACAAAACCACAGAGATAGAATGCCTCCCAACCCGAATAGAGGAGAAGGAGAACCTCGACGACCGCCAAGCCAATATGATCGCGCCCGCCGTGCCAACCGCATCCAACGAGCGAAAGGCATCCAAATTCCCAGCACCGAAGGACCTCCACATATTTTCATCCACCGCCGTGAGTTTTGTTTCTTGAAGAAAAGCAATGTCGCACTCCCATTCTAAAATACGCGACCCCAAAGCGCGCCTTCGATCAGGGTCCCCGAGACCACGAACATTCCAGGATAAAATCTTCATTTAACACCAAGCGGGCCCCGTAGTCCACGAACAAGTACGGATAAAGTCCTGGTTAAACCCCAGGAGAGCGTCCCCCAATTTGAGAGAGGCCTGCCGCCTCCGCCACCGCCTCGCGTAGCGTCTGACAAGAAGAAAGAAATGAATCCCCAAGGCGAGGAGGCCGGCGTCTAGTGTAACTTTTACCAAACCGAGAGGGGGGAGAATTCCCTGCAGTCAAAAAGACAGTAGCGCGTCCTGAGGAGCAAGCCAGAGCGCCGCTAGTAGACTCCCCAGGAGTGCCTCCACCCGCCGGTGAAAGCTGAGAAGATGAAGTTCCCTGGGAAACGGGGAAGATAATCGAAGCAGCATCCCCATGCGTTGAAGTAGCCGAAGAATCGCCCTGGGATGACATGGGGAGAGCCGGCAGCACGAAAGGTGGTGAAAGAATTTCCTCCAGATGGGCCATCGGGGAAAAAGGCACCGAAGTAATGGGCTGGGGACACAGATACTCGGCGGTCCACATTAGAGGCTCCGAAATCATTATCGGGTCGGGTGGAACCCGCGAAGGGGCCCAAGTGCCAATAGAACCGGATCCGATTACAGGAAGTAGTGGTAGCGTTGACACGCGGCCCGAGAAATCCAGATGCAAAGAATCCGCCGACAGAAGGGAAGGAGTTGTGGAATGCGTATCGACCTCGAGAAAATCCCAATCCACCAAATCACGATTGCCATCTCCCGCATGTGCGTCCCGAGGGTTCACAGACGACATCCCCGAAATGGTGCCCTCTCCTGGCGACGCATCGAAAACATCTCTGAATGTAGACACGTGGCGAGAAGAAGGCGAACCGCCGGGCCCTGGTCCAGAGTCCGATCCGCCACCGTGCACGATCGGAGAAGGCGGTGAAGAGACCGGCGCCACCGCCGGCGCAATGAGGGAGAATTCCAACTTGAAGGTCCAGCTTCCCAGAATCAAACTCTCGAAGATAATCTTGCCAACCACAGACTTGAGAAACGACGAAGAGCACTCGATGAGTAGCCGCGTACACGTCCAATCTGTGCCCGGAGCAAGGCCATCGTCAAGAACAGCCAGTACTTGACCCCAGCGGCCGACAACCTTGGAAAGGGCACCGTGCGAGACAGGAATGGCACCCCCCGAACTTCCGCCACGTAAACTTCCGATTCAATGGCCGCACCATCCGCAACTCGCATCCGCCGCCACTTGACGACCGCAGCATCCGCCCGGCGAAGGAGGCTCTCCCGTTGCTCCGGGGAGAGCCCACGAACACAGCATCTAGAGGCGTCCAAGATGAAGAAATCCCCGCTGAAGTCGTCTCCCAAGAATTCGAGGGTAGCCGCACGAATCTCCTCCCAGTCCACTCCAGGCCTTTGCAGAACACCCACAGCAGCCATGTGCTCCGCAGGAACAGCCTGCGTGCCCTCCTGCGGTGAGACCCCCTGCAATCTCGCTCCCTTCAGCGCCACCCCATCCGCCAACACGTTGTGCAAGCGCTCCCTTCGCATCACAACCCCTCCTCCAAGAACCTCATGCAAACGCTCCCCTCACACCACATCGGCACCCGCCAAATTCCTTTGCACATGCACCGCCACACCGTGGTGAGCCCCCGACCCACACCCCACGTCAGAAGTAGAGTGAGGGTGAGGGTGAGAGGCTTCCCCCCCCCACAGGTGGGAGACCGCCAACCAGCTCTTCCGAAGATGCACCACCAACGCGCACGACTTGAGCAAACGAACGAGAATCCCTGAGACCATGCGAACCTTCTACTCGTCGACGCGGCTCCATGCGTCGAGAACCCATGCGAATCCTGTTACCGCCAAAATCTCCAGAAGCCCAGCAAGAAGACATGCGATGGCCCACCTTGCCACAAAGAAAGCATCGGGGTGGTGCTCCGCAAGCGGAGGCGACATGACCTCGCACTCTACAGCGGAAGCAACGCTTCCCGGGCTTAGCATGCGTGACCTTCTCCCACTCACCAACCCCGACCTCCTTCGCATCGCAGACACCGCCTCCCCACTTATCCCCAGCGCCGCCAGCCCTGCTGACGCCTCCTTGACCTCCATGCACCTCCGTTTGCGACGTGCGGACACACTTCGGTCGCCACGAGCGTCGCTCCATCCCTCGACCGGCTACATGCCCCTCATTCTTTCTGGGGTGATGCTGTTCTTACGGCATGTTACCTCATCAATCGTATGTCGTCATCTGTCTTAGGTGAGAAGATTCCTTTCTCTCTTATTTTTCCTGACAAAGAATTGTTCTCTCTTACTCCTCGTGTGTTTGGCTCGGTCGCCTTTGTCCACCAGTTGTCTCCCGGGACTGACAAGCTTTCTCCTAGGGTTGCCAAGTGTGTCTTTGTTGGGTACTCAAGAACACAGAAGGGGTACAAGTGTTATGATCCATTGCGCAGGAGATATCTAGTTAGTGCTGATGTTACCTTTTTCGAATCTGTTATGTACTTCTCATCTACAAGTCATCAGTTGGTACCCTCTGACACTACAGATGCTATATACATGCCACCACCATCATCATCACCACTACCAGCACCGCTACCATCTCCTACACCTCCTGTTAATGTGCTTGTTTCACCATTACCATTCCACTATACACGTAGGCCTGCTTCTTCTCATGGTCACCGCTCATCATCTAGCTCGCCTGAGGTATGTTCTGAAAAAGTTACTATTGATGGATCTGATGATTTTCCTGAGCAGGATGTGTTACAGAGGTCAGAGGAGGAGACGGATGATTTAGATGTACCTATTGCTCTACGAAAGCACAAGCGGAGCTGTACGTCATATCATATAGCATCTTCTGTGTCGTTTGATCGCCTAACTGGAGAATTTCGGAACTTTGTCATTGCATTGTCAGCAGTGGATATTCCACGGAATTACCAAGCTGTGTTGAAGAATAGTCAATGGCGTTTAGCCATGGAGGAAGAAATGGCAGCTCTTCAGTCCAGAGGCACCTGGAGCCGTGTTCCTGCACCTGCTGATGTGTCTACAGTTAGCTGCAAGTGGGTCTTTACAGTTAAGCAGAATGCATATGGCAGCATTGACAGATACAAGGCCCGCCTTGTTGCTCGTGGATTTACACAGACATATGGGGTGGATTATCTTAATACATTCTCGACGGTTGCTCACCATTCCACCCTACGGATTCTCCTTTTTGTTGCAGTTACTCATGATTGGCCGCTATACCAATTAGATGTGAAGAATGCATTCTTATACGGTGACTTACAGGAGGAAGTCTACATGCAACAGCCACATGGTTTTGCTGTTGAGGGGGAGTGTCTTAAGGTGTGCAGACTTCACAAGGCTATCTATGGCCTTAAGCAGAGCCCCAGTGCTTGGTTCCAGAAGCTATCAGACCTGTTTGAGAAACAGGGGTACAGACGTTCTAATGCTGATCATTCCTTGTTTGTACAGAAGACACCCAGAGGTATTATTGCAATTATGGTGTATGTAGACGATATTCTGATTACAGGAGATGATGAACAGGGAATACAGGGGGCAAAAGAAATGCTGGGCCGTGAATTCGTTACCAAGGACCTTGGAGTTCTTAGATATTTTCTGGGACTGGAGTTCGCCAGAAATCCTCATGGGTTGATAATGACCCAGAGGAAATATATCACTGACCTGTTGAGTGAAACAGGAATGCTTGGTTGCCGACTTGCCACTACACCTATGGATCCCAGTATGAAATTATATGATGATGACACTGATGAGGTGGATAGGAGAAGATACAGAGAACTGGTGGGCAAACTTCTTTATGTTACTATTACCAGGCCCGATATCTCCTTTGTTGTGAGTCGAGTAAGCCAATTCATGGAGCAACCACGACAGGTACACATGGATGCTATACATATGATACTCAGGTACCTTAAGTCATCTCCAAGTGCGGGTCTGTTGTTTAAGAAAGGCAAGGATGTTACTATCTCAGCTTGTGCAGATGCAGATTACGCAGGGTGTCCCGAGGATAGGAAGTCCACCACTGGATTTGCTGTGTATGTTGGAGATTCTCTAGTCTCATGGAGAAGCAAGAAGCAAACTGTTGTAGCAAGGTCTAGTGTTGAGTCTGAATATAGGGCTATGGCCCAGGTCAGTACAGAAATGATGTGGGTAAAGGCTGTGCTTACAGATCTATATATAGAAGTCCCGCTTCCTATAGCTCTGGAATGTGACAATCAGGCGGCCTTATTCATTGCAAATAATCCAGCATTTCATGAACGAACCAAGCACATTGAGGTTGATTGTCACTTTATACGTAATATGATTCAGAAGGGGTTCATTGTTACATCCCATGTTAGCTCAGTGGATCAAACTGCGGACATTTTTACTAAGGCATTACTTCGAGGGTCATTCCAGAAGTGTTCGTCCAAGCTGAGCATGATCGATATCTATGCTACACCTTGAGGGGGAGTGTAGAGATAAATTATTCACTTCTGTACTTTTCTTATATTTTTCTTTTCCTGTTGGACTCTTTATGTATTTTACTCATATGCTATTCTCCTATATAAGAGAGCCTAGGGCTAATGGAATAAACACGCTTTCTCATTTTCCCAACAATCTTGGTGCTGCACCATTTTTTTTCTTCAAAAAAATCTCCGCATGGTTCTAAATCTATGCTAGGAACTCGCGTCTGAAGAAAAGATGGGATATATCCATTTCATCCTCCACATAAACCGAGCAAGTCACCTCCATGGAAGGGATAAAATGTGTCCGAGAATGCAGTTCCAGCAGGATCCCCGACAATTCCTCATCTACCCTTGGTCCAAAACAAAAAGAAGAAAGCGCAATTGAGTATATATGGTTATGGACAAGGACTTTTGATCTTCTTTAAGAAGAAGCATAATAAGTGGTGGAATGGGCACTCCAATCATGAGATGGATTCCAAACATCAAGACATGGTCCCCTCGAAAACCTTCAGGTTAGATAGTTATTGATTAGGCGATGCCTTATTCTGGAGCTATGAGTGCTCAGTTCAGCCTGCGATCCGACAGTATGCTTTCCTAAGAAATCAGTCTATAGACTCTCCTAAGAATAGAAAAGAGTCATTACATCTTACCCACGCTTTGCCCTAACATCAATTCCATGGATAGCATGAGATGTGTATGGTGCAAGGTGACATAGGTCCAGTCGGGCATGTTAGAATTAAAGGGGTGCCAATACTTCCTTTCCATAAGTGTCCTGAAACCGTGAGTCATAATGCTCCCCCTTCTCTGCAACTGCATAAAAAATCCAATCTGAGGGGGACAGCACCTTCCAGCTCAATTGACAGTCTCTATGAAGTTTGCATACATCCCCTATCTATTTAAAACATATAATGTTTTTTAGTTCAAAAAGGGGAAACACACTACGGAACCTTACAACAATAATAAAGCCTTTTCCCTCATTAAGTAGGGCCGGCTACATGGATTCTTTGCCACCATTTAGATCTATCTTGGGTCATTCTCGGGCTTAGATCCAAAAAAACTAAGATCCTTTCGTATAATATCATTCCAACACTTCTTGGGCCTTCCTAGCCCTCTCTTAGCCAGCTCAACATCCCAAAACTTGCATCTCCTAACCGATGCATCAATTGACCTCCTTAGCAAATGGTCAAACCACCTTAAACGGTTATCCCGCATCTTATTCGTGATCGGAGCTACACCAACTTTCCTTCTAATTACATCATTACGAATCATGTCTTTACGTGTGTGTGTGTGTCCACACATCCACATTAGCATTTTCATTTCTATTACTGCCAATCTCTGCACTTGTCTATGGTTCACAGGCCAACATTCAGATCCATAAAGCATAGCAAGTCTCGCCGCTGCTTGGTAAAACATTCCTTTGATTTTCAAAGGAATTTTCCAATCACAGAGAACAGTAGAGGCTCATCTCCACTTTAGCCAACATGCATTTATTATATTAGTAACATCTCCATCAATGTCCCCATCATATTGCAAAACAGATCCCAAGTATCTAAAAGAATCTTTCTTCTGAATGTTATCGTCGTCCATCTTCACCTCAATTCCCTCACCATTGCTTCCATCAAAAGTGCACTCCATATATTCAATCTTAGCCCTACTTATATGAAATCCTTTAGTCTCCAACGCATGTCTCCAGACCTCAAGCTTATCATTTACTCCATCTCTAGTCTCATTAATCAACAGAATATCATCA
The DNA here is from genome assembly GCA_037367405.1 of Ottelia alismoides. Taxonomy (NCBI): domain Eukaryota; kingdom Viridiplantae; phylum Streptophyta; class Magnoliopsida; order Alismatales; family Hydrocharitaceae; genus Ottelia; species Ottelia alismoides. The sequence continues at coordinate 39,848 of JAZKJV010000948.1, read as the reverse complement.
GCGAATAACATGCACCAAGCTATCTCATCATGAATGTGACTTGTCAGCTCGCCCATAAAGGAATGGGCTCAAAGCTGAACCTTGATGCAGACCAATGTTGATGTCAAAGCTGAACTTTGATGCGGAGCCTTAATTAAAACTAAAAAGAGATCAGTATAAGAGTCAAGACTCGAGGAGAATCCTTGTGTTGATGAGTTACATTTCATTAAAATGCCATGCAAGGAAAACAACACCATTACAAACGAGCCAGAGCGCACATATGAGGCCATCAGTAAAAATCTATCCTCCTGTGGACGAAAACATGATTTAAAAAGTGACTACAAATCAAGTTTCGGCTATGAACCACTCCCAACAACAACCAAGCTTCCCTAGCTTTCTCCTGCCCAAAGAATGATACTCAATAGCATCCATATTATCCCACATAGTGAACATGAGCTTTTATCGCTGACAAAATGTCTCGGCCATCTGTCTCTAGTGAGAATTCGGCCATGCCTCAAAAGCCACAAGAAGACATGGATGCGACATGAGATTTTAAGTTCCCAGATCATTCCGCAATCCCTAATTAACTCCTAAGGAGATTGTTCATGCATGTTATCCATCATCTTACATGCTTTCCCCGCAAAGAACTCTTTGTCTCTCCAAACCCAGCAGTCTCTTCCAGTCATCATGTCGCCATGAGAGTTTAATGCTTCCATAAGTCCTACGAAATCTTTAAAGCGTTGTGTTGAAAACTCAGAAAAAACGTTGGCAGCCACGCTCCATCCGTCCAAATCTCTAACACGAGCATCCTTGTCCATTGCCATTGTATATAAGCGCGGATACTGTGCAATCGAGCCCCCCCCATCCAAGTTATCTGTCCAAAATGCAAAGAAAAATCTATTGTAAAGCCCCCAGCCTTGATCAACCCTACGAAATCGAGGCAGTGTTGCACCAAAATCTGTTGCACCCCCAATCTTGATAAGTTATCGTCCTCTCAATCACAATGATCTCAAGTAGACCTCGAGGGTCCCTCATCAGGCTCCAAAGCCTCCAGAAGATATTAAAGCCTCTGCTAAGAATAAAATCGAAGAGAAATTTGAACTTCGTAACCCGGGCCAATAGGCTAGGATGGCCCAGCACTCCACCACGACATCCTTATTCTCCACCAAGGCAAAGAGCCTGAGGAATGTTTTTCTTATAATGAAAGCCTCGAGAATCTATTGCACCCCCTCCCAATCTAGTTATCCATAAAAACCCAAAAAAACTTGATGTCTCCCGCAACCAGCCACAAAAAATGAGTTATCTAATGGCAAGCCAATAAACTCTTACAGGAGTGTAGAAAACGATAGTGCACAAGCATATCTGAGATAAAGAATAAAGAACATTGAAGAGAACTGGGATTTAATATGGACCCCTACTCCATGAGGAGCAGAATGAAACCACGGAAGAACGCCTCTCAAGGGCCAGGTATTATGTATTACACTCTCTCAACTGATACAATGGACATACTCATATATATGATAATATTGCCCTGATATATAATGAATTACTAAAACCTCTTAGATATATGGTTAAGATTGCTTAAATGAGATCACTAAGATGGGCTCATCTAAACAAGATATTGCAATAAACATTATAAGAAAATGAAATGTATGATTTACAATTAAATTATATTTATATTATATTGTATAATTGTCGGATGGTTTAAGTGAGCATAGAAATGAATTGAATTAGAAGTGGAATCGGAAGATGTGACTTATGAGTGATTTTAATAATCTATATCAAATATAATAAAATGTTGCAGATAGGTAGTTAGAATATCTTTGATGGGCAAGTCGATCGAAATAGTAGATACAATGAAAGAAGGAACATTCGGGTATTATGTCTCCAAGAGACCAAATGGGTTGGAGAGAAAGAATTGGAGATACATAAGTAAAAATGGCGTTGAAGTGGTTGTTCATGTAGATTTGAAGGATAGTGTGGTTGAGATGCAAAATATTGAGGATAGGACTATTTTGCTAAAATTAGTGCTTGAACAAGAAATTTGGAATATCATCTCAGTTTACGCACCATAAATTGGTTTAGAGGAAAGGATTAAACATGCCTTTTGAGAAGATTTCGATAAGATTATGCAAGGAATCCCACAAAGAGAGATAATTTGCCTAGGAGGATATCTTAATAGACATGTGAGAAAATATAGTTTAGGGTATGCTAGTCTTCATGGAGGCCATGGCTTCAGGGGATAGAAATGAAGAGGGAAAATCATTCTGGACTTTGTAACGGTTTATGATCTTTTCATAGCGAACACTCTCTTTAGGAAGAGGGAGGAGCATTAAATTAGTTATAAGAGTGGTCCAACTAGAACACAGTTCAATTACTTTGCAATGAGGAGAAGATATCGGTTGTGTCGCAAAGACTACAAAGTGATCCTAAGAGAGAGCTTGACATCTCAACATCGCTTACTGTCATTGATATGCAAGTAAAAGGAATTATAAAGAAAAGAATGGTTCCCAAGACGATTAGAACTAGATGGTGGAATTTTCAATTGAAGCAAGCAAGATTCAAAGAGAAGGTTTTGAAGACTTATCTTGGGATTGTAACGGAACGAAATGTGGGAAGCGGCAGCATCTTGTATTCCAAGGGTAGTCAAAGAAATGCTAGGCGAGTCTAAAGGAGTTCCGAGCCAAAATAAAGCTTAGTGGAAGAATGAAGGCCAATGTGAAGGACATGTAGCCCCTGACGGTGCACGGCTGCGATCTGGTAGAAGCATCGCCCAGACGCGATCCCTCCTCCGCACAACATCCATCGAGGGTGGCGTTGCAGTTGCTCGGCCACCCACTACTTCAGTCGCATCTTCTTCAGGCGGCAAGTTCTGAGCTCCCACGGTGAGGATCCAGCCTCCAACCCTCCATCTCCAGGCGGCAGCAGCCGAACGAGAAGAAGGCCCCCATCGGAGGCAGGGGCGTTCGTGCGAGAGTGTTCCCCAGTGAAACCCTAAATAAAGCCTCAAGTGGGCAATCGTTTTAAAAAAAATATCATTGTAATGTGGGTCCAAAGTAAAAGAGAAAAAATGGGGGAGGTTGTTGTTTTGGCACATTGGGCCGTATTTGGAAAAAAAAAGGGGGGTGTTTTGAAAAAGGTGCGTACAAAAAAACCGTACAAAAAAAAAGAGAGATGAGTTAGCTATTAAAAAAGAGGGAAAATAGGCAAACAAAAAATTTGCAAAAAAGGAAAAGAAAAGACGTAAAAAAGAACATCTTATTTAAAAAATGATTTTAAAATGGAAAAGAAAAGATGAAGAAAAAACGAAATGAGATCGGCTTATTGAATTTTTTGTTCTCCCCATTTTCATGTCTTCTCCCAACTTTGTCGATGTCAATGGTTTCCGACAAGTATGGGAGAAAGGGGGAGTATTGTGTAGATTTCTACAACATGTCAGTTCGTCATATTCCATATTCTCCAGTTCAGATGTCAGGCCAGATTTCAGACTCTATAGTTATTCAGTTTTCAGACTCGACATTCAGATTCCGAGTCCTCGATCAGATGTGCACATGTTTGCCATCATTTGTTGTGGCTCTCATCTTTTATTTTGGTCTCAGAGTTTTCATGTCTTCCATTGGGACTCAGAGAAGAGATCCCATTCCCTATGCCATGTGGGCTAGGGTTTTCATGTGATTTCATAGGGATTCCAGAGTAGAGATCACATTCTCTAAGCTGATATGGGAAAGACCCTGTTCTCCGACGAGGACACTTTTTCAGACTCCATTCTCCAGCGGTCGTGGACTCCAACAAGGATGTCTCCACTGCTTTTTCAGTTTGACCCTTTCAGAGATGGAGGACTTGTCCACATGATGTGGCGGGCCAAAGTTTTCCAAGTGGAGACTCATTTCAGTTGCGGTGACTCTGACAAGAGCAGTACAGAGTACATGCTCTCCGATGAGGAGATTCAGTTTGACTCACGCTCCAGTCCGTTTGTTCCTCCTCACATGTACGGCATGAGAAGCAATGTCCTCGACAGTAGACAACAGTTGTGCACGTTGAGTTGATATTGTCTGTAGTGTCTTGTATTGTGAGTTTGAGATTTCTTTCTGTTTGTCCAAACAGAGCCTTGCATGCTCCAGCTTAAGGGGGAGTGTTGGAGTACATGCATTATAGGTAAGATGGGTAAATGGATCCCTCCAAGATCCATTTACCACATCCAGAGTGTAGTCCCACATCTACCAGTAATTGGACTTAGAGGGTCTGTGGAGTCAATATAAGAAGCCCCAGACCTCCCGTATCCAATGAGAAAGTGCAATGCAACATATGACATTTGAAGCATTCTCGCGTGGTTTCATCCGCTCCTTAGGGAGTAGGGTTCCACGTAAAATTCCATATTCTTCATTGTTCTTTATCATTTATTTCTAATACGCTTCCGCATTCAAGTTTTCTAACAATAGAGCTAAAAGGAAGAACCTCCATACGATTTTTATTGATTTGGATAAAGCTTATGATTAAGTCCCATGAGAGATATTTTGGAGAGTTTTAGAGAAAAGACGAGTACATATACTATACATTAGCCTTATAAAAGATATGTATGATGGGGCTACATCTTATATAAGGATCCAGTCTTGGAAACTAATTATTTTGACATCAGCATCGGCCTGCATCAAGGTTCAATTTTGAGACCATTCTTTTTTACTTTGATTACGGACGAGTTGACGGGTCACGTTTAGGATGAGATACCTTGATGTATGTTGTTCGCTGATGAAATTGTATTGACTGATGAGATTCGAGATGGAGCAAATGAGAAGTTTGAGATTTGGACACATGTGTTAGAGATTAAAGGATTTCTTAAAGTAAGGTTGAGATTGTATATGGAGTGTGCATTTGATGCAAGCTTGTAAAAATCGGATGACTAGTCCGACAAGTCGGTTCGACTAGTCGAGTCGGGGGGTAGTCGACTCGACTACGCCTAGTCGGCCATTAGTCGGTCAGCCTGACTAGTCGGCCTAACCAGTCGACTATTCGACAGACGTTTACAGCAACCTTTTTCGCCTTTTTAAAAGCAAACTTATTCTAATATGCTTAATGTTATATTTAAAGTCAAGTACTTCTTTTGTTTCATTATGTAAGTATAGAAAATATACAAATCTATGTTAATACATAAGCAAGCTTATTCTAACATGCAATAATGTTATATTTAAAGTCAATTACTTCTTTTATTTTATTATGGAAGTATAGAAAATGTATAAATCTACGTATAAAAATGATTTATATATTTAAAATAATTAAAAAAATTCAAAATCGACTAATGGCCGACTAAATCTGATTAGTCGTCCGACCACCAGTTAATCCTTAGTCAGCGACCCTGCCGACCGAGCACCGACTACCGCGTTCTGCAACCTTGATTTGATATAAGCAGTTGTGAAAAATCGAGATAAAGATTGAAGACGGTAACATTCATAAGAAGGGTTCTCTTAGATACTTGGGATCCATTTTGCAAAATGATGGGAAATTGATTGAGATGTTACTCATACAATAAATACAAGTTGGTTGAAGTGGAGAGGAGCCTCGATAGTTCTATGTAATAAGAAAGTTTCTTCGAAAATCAAAGGAAAGTATTACAAATCAGTCATAAGACCTGCTATGCTCCATAGAGCTGAATGGCGACATGTAAACCATTGAAGTGTGTAGAAAATAACAGTAGTAGAAATGAAAATGCTAAGGTGGGAGTGTAATCATCCACGAGAAGACTGAATTCAAAATGATGCGAACAGAAGGAAAGTTGGTGTAGCTCCGATAGAAGACAAGATGAGATGAAATCGCTTAAATGGTTTGACTATTTACAAATGAGGTCGGTTGATGCTCCAGTTAGGAGATGCGAGATTTGGGATGTTGAGATAGCTAAGAGAGGACGAGGAAGGCCTAAGAAGTGTTGGAATGAGACTATCTGAAGGGATCTTAGTTATTTAAATCTAAGCTCGAGAATGACCCAAGATAGATTTGAATGGAGGCAGAGAATCCATGTAGCTGACTCTACTTGATATGGAAAAAGGCTTTATTGTTGTCAAGGTTGTAGAAATAGGTAGTCAGTACTCAATCGGCAGGTCATTGACTAAGGATTAATCGATAGTTGGGCGACTAATCAGATTTAGTTGGTCATTAGTCGGTTTTGATTTTTTTTAATTACTTTAAATATATAAATCATTTTTATACATATATTCATATATATATATGCAGAGATATATGTACATTTGCTATATTATCATAATGAAATGAAATAAAAGAAGTAATTGACTTTAAATATAATATTAAACATATTAGAATAAGTTTACTTTTAAAAAAAGCAAAAAAAATAAAAATATCTATGTAAAAGCCGATCGAGTATTCGGTCGACTAGTTGAGTTAACCGACTAATGACCGACTAGGCCTAGTCGAGTCCCTTTTATTGACCAAGGAAAAATGGAGTCGAAAAGAGAAGTTCTAATTTATGTTTCTTCAAAGGGAGATTTAGTTGAACGAGAGGGCATATATTGTTATTGTCGTTGCGTGATAGAGTAGGTAATATAACATTACTAGTTTACTACTACTAGAATGAGATCTAAAGAGAGTCATGAACTCCCAGAGACATATATTATTATTGGTCGCCAGGAGGGAGGTTTCTTTCAGCCTCAAAGGGGTGTCAGGCAGGGCTGCCCTCTTGTACCTTTGTTGTTTGTCATTGCTTTTGATGTCCTCGCTTGCATGGTTGACCAAGTCTAGGCTGCTAAGGTCACGAAGGGGATTTCATCTAGAGCTTTAGTTATCCCGTTGCTTCAATATGTTGATGACACAATCCTTTTCGTTGAGGGGGGAAAGGAGGAAGCTAATGGTATGGCGAACACTTTGGAGATTTTTGGGAGATGTGTGGGATGACTTTAGATCTTGGCAAGTCCACGATGATTCCTTTTGCGCTCTCGGATCAGGAGATGCGGCTTTGTAGCAATGAGCTAAGCACGGAATGTGTGTCCCTCCGTATCCGTTATCTGGGTCTTCCTCTGACATCGCGTAGAATCAAAATGGCGAACTGGTTATCGGTGATTGAGGAGTTGGAAAGGAGACTTACGAGTTGGAAGGCTTCTATCCTCTCTAAGGGAGGTCGGCTTGTGTTGGTGAAGGCGGTGCTATCTACAATTCTGATTTTTTTCATGTCATCTTGTCTCTTACCAACTGGGGTTAGGAAGCGCCTTGAGAGGCTCATGCGCAGATTCTTATGGAGCAAGTCTAGCCTGATGGATGGTGGGATGCTCCCAGCTGACTGGGAATCGAACACTCTTACGAAGGCAGATGGTGGTCTGGGAGCAAAGCGTCTGGACGCGATGAGTGAGGCTTTGATGATGAAGTGGATTGGCAGGCTTTGGGGGAGGGAAGAAGATAGATGTTGTACTCTCATCAGACGCACTTATGGCAGGTCTCATCCGTCGATGTTGGCTACCTCTTCAGGCCTGCAGCCTTCTGCATTCTTGAGGGGGATTTTGAAGGTTCTCCTGCACTTTCATGAGCTCTTCCATCCCATCTTGGGGAATGGAGAGTCATTTGCATTTTGAAGTGATGACTAAATGGGCAATGGTTCGTTGTGCAATTGTTTTCCATGACTTTTTGCTTCGGCGGCGGATCGAGAGGTGCAAGTTGCTAATTGTTGGTGTGATGGAAATTGGATGCTCTTATTTTCAGCAAACTTTTCTGATCAATGCATGGAAGAGTTCCTACTTTGTTAGATTCTCTAAGGCATTTGGGGGGGTCGTCTGATGGACGTGACGATCGGTTTGGAGAGAGTTCTTTTTCCATCAAGAAGGCGTATGGGGCGATTTGTAGACCTCCTCCATCGAGGACGAATGATTTGGTTAGAGACTGCAGGTTTATCTGGTTGCTTGGACTTCCGGAAAGGATCGGTTCTTCATTGCGGCTTCTCAGGCAAAAGAGATTAATGACGAGAGACCGCTGTGCAAGATTTTTCGGGGAGGTTTTGGACAGATGCATTCTATGTGAGGGTGAACTGAATCTGTAGAACATCTTTTCTTCCATTGTCCCTGCTCGGTTCCTTTTTGGGGAGATTCAGACCTTGGTTAGGTTTGCACTAGGAACCTGGACTCCTTTTGGGCTTCTTTGTTGTTGGTTCGGCAGCGCACGAGGAAGGAATTACTCAAGTATATGGCACTCGTCTGGTCTATTTGGCTTGATAGAAACGCTCTTCTTTTTTCGGGTCAGAGATTCTATTATGAAAATGACTGTATCCACTCCAGGGGTGTTCTTGAGTCATGGCTTATGTAGTTGTCGAAGTTTGTAATTTCCTTTTTATTTAATTAAGTTTCATGGGGCGTACACCGTCGAGTGTTTCCCCCATTTTTGGTTTCAAAAAAAACTCCTGGGGCCTTGACATAAAGTATTTGTAGATGGTTGGACTGCATGTGATTTATAATGATTATTCTGGTGGATTGCTATAGGAAGTATGAGAAGGATTACTCTGAAATGGAGGTTCCTATCTTTGACTACAATACTTTATCATTGAATATTGAAGTAGGGTTAATAACCAACTTTGCTCCCTTAGAGAAGAAGATAGGTGAGTATGACCCCATAATCAATTTCATACCAAGGATGAAATACAAAATGAATATATTGGGTTTAAATATTCTCAGTGAATAGACATTGAAAATGGTAGCAAATAAATATTGTGAATAAATTTGAGTTTCTTAGTAGTTGACTTCTTTGATTATCATGCCATATGATTGTTTTCAAGAAAATTCTATTATGAGAGATTCGCATATTGTTGATAGAGACCAAATAATGAGAAGATACGAATGATGGGAACAAACAGGACAAACGGAACCGCCTAGACACTCTTCTTAATTCTTCTACTTCTTAATTACACAGTAAGTGGTATATTGAATATTTGTGTTTTATTTTTTTATACTTTATGAATTATGAGTTGTATTTGTTATGTCAATTTTCAACTTATACATACATGACTAAGCTTTTTTTTATAAAAAGAGGGTGCAGCCCCAAATCGAAATCCACCGCAATAAATCTTCTGCATATCAGACTATTTACTAGTGCAATGTAGATATTGATACTGTACAAATCTTGTATTCAGACATATATTTTAGCAAATAAGTGTATATTTCTATCTAATTTATTGATTAAAATACAATGGAGATCTTAATTTCCAAAAAACGAATTTCATAAGCATTTCCCCATTTTTCACCAACTTGGGCGAAATCTCGATGACATGTCACCGACATGTCGTTTCCCAAAGCCGACAATATGCTAGTGAAATCAACATTTTGGGTCTTGGTCGTCATCACCTAGTCTCTTCCCTTCTACCACTGAAAAACCTTGACCCGTCGAGGTGATCTTTTAGCTTCATAACTGCTTATACTCAAACGTAGCAATTCGTGGATCAAAAATAGTAAATGTATTAAGCAGCTTTTAGGCCGTCTTCATCATGAAAGAATCATCCACCCACGTCCAATGCATCCAACCGGTAGAGGGACCACCCAAGTGAGAGAGGGACTCAATCAGTGTCAGGAACTCCACCATGCGCTTGTCCGAGAGCTTATAACAGAAGTGGTGAAACATATCTATTGTCACAAGCCTCACCAACCGCCATCCATCAATCCAAGATAAATGCAAATAGATGGAGAAGTGGTCACACAATTGACAATCCAATCATCTAGCCAAAAACAAAAAGCACCATCACCACCCACTCCAAGGGCATGCCTCAGAGATGGAGAGATCTCAGGAATAACAGAGAACATACCCCTCTAGAAGTGCAAAGGTGTGCGCACTAGCCCAGGTTGTAAGGAGAGCATAAATACTATTGATTTTCCTGGCGAAAGAACAAAGTAGGTATGAACCACTGCCCCCGAATGCGAGAACCACATTTGGCAAGTACCTTGTTCGGTACCTCTAGAGTCTAGGCTGAGCACTTAGGGTCGTTCTCAAACATCACTGTCGTCTAGCTCACAGATAGGATGCCTTGGGAATCTCCAAACTGGACCAAAAGTGCATCCGCATCAGTGCAAATGGTCGTTAATCCCCATAAGATGAAAACATGAAGACAAAAAGGAGATAACAACTGTAGAAATGATTGTTTTCAAAAGCACCATCCCACAACCATCGACAGATTCGCATGCCTCTGCTCAAACCTCTCTAGCATAGGCAACCATTCGGATGGGCGCAACCAGCCACTGACAAAAGGCAGGCCCATATACCTGAAAGGGAGGACCATTGCCGAGATCGCAAGTGAATGATGCAATCTTTAAGTCTTTCCATCCATACATGGAAGATATCGCATAATCTTATATTGGTTATGGGAGATCTCAGAAAGGTAATAGTCAGGTTATCTCATACTGTGAGTATATGGACGATCATTGATTATTGGTGGTTATTGTTTGGCTTTTTAGATTGGTTTAACGGAAAAGTTCTATCTACGAAGATAGGGGAAACTAGAGTAGAATTTTTGAATGATAGTAAAATATTCACCTCTATCTCATGTCAAGTTACTTCAGAAACAAGTTATTCATAACGCAATGATACCAACCAAGAATCAGTACTTCCATTAATTGACCAGAATACTTCTCGGAAATGATTAGAACTTGAAACGCGTCAATCGAATTATCCATTTATCCACATATAGAACGACTTCATCCAAGTCAGTTATGTGATGCCATGTGCTCAATAGTACACTAATTCAATTCTTTCAGCAAAATCTAAGGCTCATCCCATTGTCCCCCGATGAGATCTAGTATGCACAACTCTGTAGCAAAGCCACACCGGTCCATAGATCCAAAAAAACAGCAGAATCCACCTACCAGCTTTAACGCGGCGAGCGCCTGGCTGACGTAGAGGATGATGGTGAGCTTCTGGTGCAGCACGACGAGGTTCCCCCTGGTGGCGTTGAGCTCCCGCACCTTCCTCGCTGGATCGACGACGTCAGCATCAAGCGCCCGGATTACCTCGCGAAGTCCCGCAATGCGGATGCACGCCTCGACGATCTCCCCGTCAAGGCCTTGCAGCTTGCCCTGGGCCTCGAAGAAGGACTCAGAGCGGAGGGAGATCTCACGGACGAGGTGCGTCTCGACGACGTCGAGGTACTGAGAGAGGCGGTCCTGGAGGGAGGCGTTGTCGGGACCGAGGGGGCAGGCGGCGCGGAAGGTGGCGGCATCCTCGAGGGCGAAATCCTCCTTGAAGAAGAGGGAGGGGACCTCGCGGAGGCAGGCGACGAGGGCGTCGCCGCGGGGGGAGGGGGAAGGGTCGGGGGAGGAGAGGGAGTGGCGGCGGACATGCTCGAATTTGGAGAAGGGGTCGGAGATGAGGGAGAGGTAGGGGAGGAAGTCCTGGAGGGAGGGGGAGGGGAGGGGGGAGGAGGGGAGGATGGGGGTGAGGGGGTCGGGGAAGGGGGGAGGGGCGGCGGAGGAGGAGGAGGAGGGCCACCACCAGGAGGAGGAGGGGTCGGTGCGGGAGGTGTGGGGGTTGTTGAGGATGGAGGCGAGGCTCTGGCTGTCGCTGCCGCGGAAGGAGGGGGAGTCGAGGGAGGACGATGAGGGGGAGCGCATGGTTGTTGATGTGGATAATATGGACGGATAGATCTCTCAGGGGGTTGAGGTCATTGGGGGATCGGAAGTTGGGAAGCACAAAACCTCTGGGAGTGGAGGAGCTGCGCAGATCAGATCTGGTGAAGGGGGTGGTGGAGTCGGGGGTGACGAAGGCGGGGGTCGGTTTTTCGTTTTTCTTTTTTTTAGTTTATTTCTTTGTTTTGGGAAGGAATACGGTGCTGTTAAATTTGTGAGAATACACCTTTAAGTTTGGTGTTTTGCATGGCTGTGCTGTGCCTGTGCCCCGGTTTTTTATTAAAAAAACGATGTGATTCGTTCATCTAGGCAGAAAATATAGCTACCGTATTGCAGGACCAAAATAAATAGCCAGCACATGAGTAGGGCAAAGGTAAAAGCATATCTATTGCATCACATCAGCATTGTAAGATAAAGAAAAAACAGTTAAAAAGAAGCAAACAACCAAAAAAGTGAGAAACTTCGAGAGGTATTGTCGGACGGAGTATCGCCTAACATCTTTTAACCGGCATCAGCATTGAAAGATCAAGAAAAAAAGCAAACAACCAAAAAAGAGAGAAACTTCGCCGGGCATTTTCAGTCGGACTATCGCCTAGCATCTTTTAACCAGCATAATAGAAGAGAGCTTCATTGAGTAACTAGCAGGAGATGACAACTTCATTCTTCGGAATCAACTTTCGCATTTATATCAGCAACTATAATATCAGAAAAGACAAGAAGATGTACCGTAATGGAAGGAAAAATTGAATGTTTTCACATAAATCCCTCAAAAGATCTCATCTCAACATCAAGTATAGTCTAAGGTAGGACAATGTCAAGATACCGAAGAATTAAGGCTTCCCTGATGATTTTATCATGGGAAATTGGTATGCCCTTGAAAGCAATTTGTGCAGTGTGCCTTCTAAATAGAATGCTAGAGAGATGCTTTCAAAAAGGAATCTGCCAAGACATATTGCTAACAATACATGCAGGCGTTGAGGAGAAGAAAATTAAATTTTATATCTTCATGTTTGATACCACAACAACAACAACAAAGTTTTTTCTCACATTAAGTGGGATTGATTACATGGATTCTTTGCCTGCATTCAAAATTATCTTGGGGCATTTGAAGGATATGGGAAAATCCTTAAGCGCATCACGAAAGTGTGGAGATCGCATCATATGTGTTCGGGAGAGACTAGTTGTACTGGTCGCTCAGGGAAGCAAAATTTAAAAAATTTTGAACGATGAAACCACATGATCCAAGAACACTTCTCGGATCGTTTCATCTAAACCACAAACTGGTATTAGGTTTACATCTTGAAGCATGGTTGCGATCAAGTCCCTAAACGAAGAGACCTCCTGTCTCAAGTCCGATCCAACGGAGGACACGCTCGCGAGTATGTTGATGAAATGCATGCTCCTACAATCCATGTTGATGGTCCAAGCGACAAACCTCCTGATCTCATCTCATGAGATCCGATGTCTTCTTCACGAGCGAAGCGCACCGAAGAAGAAGGAGATCCACGAGTAGTCAATCCAGCAATACAACAGCGATGCGATGACTACGACCCTCTCTAGGGTTTAGGGTGGATGGCCGCTCTAAGGAGAGAGAGGGGCATGTGTAGAGAGAGAGATGGAGAGAGTTTAATTCCTCGCAGAATTATGTGTTTTTTAAAAGCCAAGAGTTACCCTTCCTTTTATAGTAGTTGGATATATATATATATATATCAATACATATGCCCTCTTAATCCAACGGTTTAGATTAAGAGTTTATTAATCAATGCCATGATTTGTTGCTACAAATTTGCAACAACTAATTTAATTAAAATAAATTAATCATATCCATTTATCAAGATAGAAATTAATTCATTTTAATTTAAACTATAATAAATAGATAAATATGGAGGCAACCACCACCTCAAAAAGGGTGGTTGTCCCCTGACTTGGTCAAGGTGGATGGCCACCTTTGTTGGTAGTTTTGCCTTCCTTAGTATATATTTCTTATATATAATAAAATACATAAACTATTATTGCAATTATCTTCACAAAAATAATTCCAAATTAAATTTGTGAAATCGTCAATCGTGCCATTGAAAAATATGAATCATATACATATATCTAACATAATATGTAAATCAGATTTACAATTAATTATTTATTGTGAACCCAATTCACAATAACATATAATTTGTAATTCTATTTACAATCAAATCTCTCCAATAAATTGTAAATCATATTTATAATGTACGTGATTATTATAGATAGAGATATCCACATTAATCATATCTTTGATAATTAAATCACATTTAATTATCCAAGATGACTCTTCTCATGTGCTCAAATAACATGAATCGCATTCACATTATTCACATCTTTTGATAATTAAATCAAGGGATTTTCACCCGGCAGACCCTATAATCTTTGCCAATGACCTCTACGACCTTTAAAACATCGATGATGTAACATCCGGGTTCCAACTAAACTCGAACCCAATCCGATTACGGCCCGATTAAACCAATAAAGTTATTGGTCAATGCCAAACAATCTAAATCGGTCAATTGATCGTGAATCAAAAGTCGTTCAGGCGAAATCGACCAAAAATCGGTCACTTCGTAATGCGCTCCACGAAAAAGGCACAACGCAAATTCGGAAACCGCGAAACGAATCGAGACCATCATTAGATCCGATTCGATGAAATAAGACCAACGGAATCGACCGTTCATCAATCGGAGGTCGTTTGGTTTTTTTATTTCGTAAAATTTAAACCCAAATCAAAATCTTATCTCGGAAATTTCGAGTATTCCAACCCGATCGGAAGTACATCAATATTGTATTCATATTGATCGTCATTCGGAGTCGATCACAACGAGATATTATGCATTGAAATTTGAGAGCCGAGGTGCATTTACGGACGACTTTAAAATGCGAAAAAAATAATAATATAAAATGTAAGATACTAGCAGACTCCTACTGTTTTATATATATACATATAATTTAATTACACTTTGATATTTTTTTTCTACAGTAACCAGACTACAATCTGAAACAGGCAATATATAATTTTCATTAAAAAGAAAGTGTATATATATATAAAGGCAAGAGGGGATTTATGACATCAGCAGGCAGATGTCTGCCTGCTGATGTCATGGCTGATATCATTCTCAGCAGGACAAGTGGTCATTTGGCTTCCCAATGTGGGAATCTTGCTCTTTCACTTACCCCATTTTATTCCCAAATTCCTTTTCTCTCTCTCTCTATCGGTTTCATCTTCAACCGAGAGAAGCCAAAACCCTATCCAGAAAATATGAGATCTTTCCTCCTTCCAAGCTCCTGTTGCAGCCTCCTCCATGTAATAGTTGATGCATGCGTGAATCAGACCATCTGTGATCTAAATATACAAAGGTACAATCCCTTTCCTTTCCACTTGATGCGCTGCATGCTCCATACTATCATCTTTTTCTACCCTTCATGATTTTTTTTACAGTTTTGTTTTGAATCTGGAAATTAAGTATATGATCTTTGATTACCTTTGTGCAAAAATCGATTCTTATTTACAGAATGAATTGCAAGAAGTAAATCTCTATCATGGTACACTTTGTTGTGTCGTACTGTAAGTGTAGTAATTAGAAAGTCTCAGCTAGAATTAGGATTAGTTGTATTGTTGATTTCTTTAGCCCTCCCCCAGTCGTTGTTGAAGACTGCTCACCAACTTCTGGAGTCTTTGGATCTTATTTTCTTACAATAAGACTATCCGAAGGAAGATAGAATCTTGTTAAAGCCAACATGATAATCATTTAGAAGAAACTTATCTTGTATATTATTTCAAATTGACCAATTAGGCTTGGATTTTGCCTGCTTCCTTGTTCTGTACAAGAAACAAGTTCAGCAGAAAGACTTTTCTTTTTATAGCAAATTATGAAGCAAAATCAAATATTTCAATATTAATCTTCTGTTATCGGATGAGAATCCAAAATGCTGACAATACAATTATCATTAGAAGGCATGGAGCTTATCGACGGCTCTAGTGTAGGAAATTAGGAAGTGGAGAAGATAGAACATCAAATACTTTACAAAACCTTTAGATAAAGAGTCGCTTTAAGAAAAGAAACCGACAAATAAATTTTTGTGATGAGGAAAAAGAGAAACTTCTCTATATATCCTTCATTACCACTATCAAAACCAATAAATCCATCTCCTTGGGAAGGTATGGGAAGACGGAGAAGAATCACTCGCTCTTGAACGACCTCTCTCCTCATACTCTTCTATTGCTTCTTCATATCAACACCCTTCCTCTCTCCATCATGTTGGTGACTTCTATCCGCAAATCCTGCTGTGAAACCACCACCAGAACCATCAGATCCATTTTAAGTAGAAGAATATTGGGAGAACTTGTCCTCCTTGAAACAAGTCTCACAATTATAGCATATATAAGGATACATAGACATACATAGTACATATGTTTGATAGAAGCATGAATCAATCCAATTATCCTTTTATCGTAATGATTGTTAAATTCTCAACCAATTGATGTACCAATTATCCTTTTATCGTAATGATCGTTAAATTCTCAACCAATTGATGTTTTAAAAATAATCTACTATTATGTATATCACTAAGGATAGGTAGTGATAAAATGCCTAATTTGTAAAGTTAATCATAAAGTGGTATCAATCAGATCGTTGACCAAGAGACCTAGATTTGAACAATGAACCACAAAAAGAATGGAAAAGAAATGGATAAGTCGAGCAAGTAAAGATGTTGAAAATAAGTGGTGGGTGATTACAAATAATAGTGTCGGTCATGGTGATCCTTACACCTGACTGTGCGAGGGCGCGGTGACCCTCAGCTGGGCGGAAGATAGGAAGCCCAGATAGAGCAGTGGTCGCCAAGTGTGCGGGTCTAGGATCCCAATCCTTTAGCGGTTTTTACGCGAGCTCGCAGTGTTTTTACGCCTCGTTGGGATCCGGACTTTAGACCAGTTCCGCTGACCCTCTGTTTTAGGATACCCAGGCAGAGGATCCTCGATTTTAGTTTTTCGTACGAGCTCAGTTGCCTGTTACCGGTCGGGCCGTTTTCTAGAGCGACTTTTCCGGAGAGTCTCTCTCACCCGTCTCAGTGGCGTAGTTTTGGAGTAGACCTATCCCTCTATTAGACCGCACTTCCAAATAGAGGGCAAGACGGAAGAGCCCTTTTGTTGGCTACCTCACCGTTTGAGTTTTTACTTTCGCCAACAGACTTGGAAATTCTACATCCAGATCATCCATATCTATATCTACATCATCTAGAGTTACATCTGAGATAGTTGCACTTGAGGTTTGAAGGGATTACAATTAAACGTTGAGTAAATGGAAGTGACTATAATCTGATTCTTAATCCCATTAAGCTAGTGGACGTGTTGGGTACTTAATTAAGATGCATTATACTACACCGCATGCCTACGGAGGCACTCCAACCCTAAGGCATTCCCCAAGTCTTAGAGTCATAGTGTGAGGTTGCACACTAACCAAGACCACAGACTATTCGCAAGACTTTAGAATCTAGATAAATCAAGAAACCATTCCAATTTCAAACTTTTCCATCATTACTCACAAACATGATCTCTGAAGAAAATGATATATATATATATATATTTACACTCTTACATTTATGAATATTCAACTACAATATAAATATGTCATATATGGGAAATGTTGGGTTAATGGAAAATCATGAGAGATGCTTACGAACAACTTGAATACTTTTTTACGAACGCAAGTAGATGTAAATTGCACTTGTTCCATTTTCTACTTGTTACTTTTGAACATTTTAAATGCAAGTTGATTATTAATTTTTTTATATATAAGCTTATGGGAAGTACCAGTGCCCGCTGATGCCTTTTCTTCCCTGCACGCATGGCAGGCAAGGAGCCTTTAGCACAGTAGCGGGTTGATGACTTCATGAGACAGAGTATACACCAGACGGTATGTTGTTTTTGTTACAGATGGTTCACTTTATGATGTAAATGCTTCCCTTTCTCTTCTATACAAGATTTTTGGATATACTATGGGTACTGGCAGATTTCTTGTACATAATGTAATTATATGAAATTTATGAAATGAAACGGTGATGGTTCGTGTTCTTCCTATCCCTGTGGTTTATACAAAGAATGTGAATGTCATATGCAAATAGAGCGGCACAAAAAATTTCCCTTGTTTTTCTGTAGCTTGTGCGATCTCATGCGAATGAAATGCCGCAAAAGTGTCGTAAGCAGGTACCCGGATCCTAGGGGGTTCACATTTTTATATCAGAGACGTGGTACCCCGATACGCACATTCGCAGTATTACAATTTCAATCGCATTAAGATCTTGGATAACGACAGTCTTCCGACTTGTCGTGAGTCCAAGAAGGGAAATATGACATTCATATTCAACGAACACAAATGTCACAAATTTCATTAGTTTTCATATTATATCCCAAGAAGAGAAAAAGCATATATCATAGTATCTGTGAACAATAAAATTATGACTAATAAATGGTTCTCATGCAGAGGCATGACATCCCGACCAGGGTAGGAGATGACTGACCAGTTGGCACGCATAATGATTGCCCTCACTGACCTCCAGCAGCAGCAAGCTGCTGTGCGAGGTCAGCAGGAGCAGATATTGGCCCAGCAGACTGAGATTGCTGACAGACAGACCGACATAGAGGTGAGGTTTGAGGACCTGTCAGATTTCACGTACCATCCATCACAAGATGGAACACGACAGGACCAGCACCAGTCTGTTGAGGTAGAGCAGCCTCATCCTGATGATCCACTTGAGGAGGTACCCGACCATGGAGCAGATGACGCGGACTTTGACAGGGAGCAGGACCTTGTGGACTTAGTAGATGAGGGTGCACACGAGTACTCAGTTATTCACAAGCACCAGTCCGTTTTCACATCTTATCAGCGTGCCAACATACCCTTGTTCGAGGGCACAGATACACCAGATGTTGCTGAGCAGTGGCTGAAGAGAGTGATGAAGGTGCTCTATGATTCGTGTGCCACGAGACACGTGGCTATCTTTCATGGAGTATTCATTGACAGACTTTACCGAGAGATGGTGGGATGTTGTAGTATCTGAGTTAGGCTGAGAGCTTGCATGGGACGATTTCGAGACGAAGTTCAGAGCCCACTTATTTTCTGCGAAGTGGAAGGAGTCCCAGCGCCGAATTTTTGTAGAACTTCGTCAGGGAAAGATGACAGCCAGAGATTATTTTATCCGATACACAGCGTTTTCACGACATACATGAGCAGCTGGCGCATTCCCAGAGGAGAATCTGGAAAAGTTCATTGGCGGCATGCGAGAGGAGGTACAGGACAAGCTGGCTGGACTACACATTGCTTCCATCTCCGAGGCTATTGATGTTGCGGAGAAGTTCGAGGACATTAGAGGGCGACATTTTGGGAGATCGTCTGCAGCAGCGCCTAGACCGCAACGATATTTTGGACCGATACGTCGACCATTTCAGCAGCAGAGGCTAGACCAACGGTTCCGACCTACAGGTTCGACGTTCTCAAGCAGTGCTCGCTCTTCTCCATCGAGTACTTTAGGAGGAGCACTTGCCAGACATGGCACAGATTCTGCTCGACCATCTGGGTCGCAGCGAGTTGATAGACCACCTGCAGGACCATCCCGGAGCACAGACACGTCTACTCCACCTACCAGGCCAGTCCGATGCTACCGATGTCACGAGTGGGGACACTACCGATCACAGTGCCCACAGACTTCTGGTGAACCTCAGCCACAACCTTCACAGTCACAGCCTCAGGCACCGCATTCAGGGAGTTTCCGTGGCAGGAACTCCAACATTAGGCAACAACATCAGAGACAGACGCAGAGTGTGGCAAGTTCCAGTGCTGCACCAGCTAGGCAGGGGAAGTTACATGCAGTTACTGAGGAGCAGGCACGTTCAGCTGCTAATGTGGTGAAAGGTATGATCTAAGTCTTGGGCCAACCTTTCCATGTTCTATTTGATTCTGGTGCGACACATTCTTTTCTTGCTTCGAGGCTACTTGCTTCTATAGGTAGAGTCGCAGAGACTCTCTCTTCTCCATATCACATCCAAGGGCCAGGTGCCCAGTTGTTCATTATTTCACTGATAGTCAGGCACTTTCTCGTACTGATTGGCGATCACGAGATGATCGTAGATTGTCTACTTCTGCAGCTTGATGAGTTTGACTTGATTTTGGGCATGGATTGGTTATCTGCTCATCATGCACTTGTTGATTGCTTTAGGAAGACGGTTGTCTTCAGAATTCCAGATCTACCCTAGTTCACTTTTGAGGGTACTATACATGACTCCACCATGGAGTACATTTCAGTGTTGCGAGCCCAGCGACTTGTTGATCATGGTTGTGATTCATATCTTGCATTTGTTTGGGAGGTATTTGACTAGGAGCTGATGATACAGGACATCCGAGTAGTATCTAAATACCCAGATGTATTCCCTGATGAGCTACCAGGATTACCTCCTGAGAGAGAGAGATCGAGTTCGAGCTCACATTGCTGCCAGATACACAGCCGATCTCTATGGCACATATCGCATGGCACCAGCTGAATCAAGGGGGTTGAAGATGCAATTATAGGAGTTACTTGACTTAGGATTCGTGAGATCGAGCACTTCACCTTGGGGAGCTTCGGTTCTATTTATCAAGAAGAAAGATGGATCCATGTGACCGTGCATCGATAATCAGCAGCTGAACAAGAGAACGGTGAAGAACTGTTATCCATTACTGCTATTGATGATTTATTCGACCATCTCTAGGGATCTTCAGTGTTCTCGAAGATCGATCTTTGCTCAGGTTACCATCAGCTGAGGATTCGAGAGTCTGATATTTCGAAGACTGCTTTCAGGACGCGCTATGGACACTACGAGTTTGTGATGATGTCGTTTGGGCTCACCAATACACCTGCAGCTTTCATGGATATGATGAACATGATTTTCCGTCCATATTTGGACAAATTTATGGTGGTGTTCATTGATGATGTGCTCTTATACTTATGGAATGAATGGGATCATGCGAATGATCTATGAATTGTTTGAATACATTGCGGGAGCAAAAGTTATATGCCAAGTTGAGCAAGTGTGAGTTCTGGTTATCCCAGGTCTCATTTCTAGGGCATGTTATTTCTGGAGCAGGCATCGCAGTTGATCCTGCGAAGATTGAGGCAGTTATGTCTTGGGAGCAACCCAAAAGTGTTAAGCAGATTCGGAGTTTCCTTGGACTAGGCAGGCTATTACAGACGCTTCGTCAGTGGATTTTCACGCATTGCTCGCCCTCTGACACGGTTGATATAGAAGGGAGTTCCATTCATTTGGGATGATTCATGTGAGCAAGCCTTCCAGACACTGAAGGAGAGATTGACTACAACGTCCATTCTTGCTCTTCCTTCAGGCACTCAGGAGTCAGGACTATGCAGTCTGCACAGATGCATCTGAAGAAGGTCTAGGAGCAGTGTTGATGCAGAGAGGACATGTGATTGCTTACGCATCACGACAGTTGAGGCCGCACGGGAGGAACTACCCCACACATGACTTCGAATTGGTGGCAGTTGTCTTTGCCTTGAAGATCTGGCGCCACTATCTTTATGGGGTGAATTTCGATATTTTTACTGATCATAAGAGCCTGAAGTACATCTTTGATCAGAAGGAGCTGAACATGAGGCAGCGCAGATGGCTCGAGCTATTGAAGGATTATGATTGCACGATCTCTTACCATCCCAGTACAGGGAACGTTGGTGGCTAATGCACTTAGCAGGAGAGCGCATGCAAAGGGTACGATGAACTGGCTATACACGTATGATATGCTTGCAGCTTTGATCGATTGGCATCCTCAGGAGAGCACATCCATTTCTACCAACGTGCCTCTACGATGCAGTCTTTGGGATCGTATCGTCGAAGGCCAGAAGACAGATCCTTGGATTCGAGATTGATACATTGCACCGCCAAGGATGAGGTTAACGACTTTGTTGTGATGGAGTCTATTTTATGGAAGGCAGGACGGGTCGTTGTACCCAATGACGAGCAGCTTCGCAGAGACATTCTGGATGAGGCACACGTTTACGGTTATCTATCCATCCAGGTAGCACGAAGATGTACCGTGATCTACATTGACATTTCTGGTGGGATGGGATAAAGCACGATATAGCGAAACATGTCAGCATATGCATGACCTGTCAGATGGTCAAGGCCGAGCACAGGAGACCCCCAGGATTACTACAGTCTCTCTCCATTCCCGAGTGGAAATGGGAGAACATTTCTATGGATTTTGTCACAGGTCTGTTGAAGACACCGGGTGGCCATGATTCCATTTGGGTCCTTATTGATAGGTTGACCAAGTCAGCCCATTTCATACCTGTCAACACGACTTACACTCCATCCAGATTGGTCAAGCTATATGTGCAGAACATCATCAGACTAACATGGTATACCACACGAAGTGGTGTCTGATAGGGATTCGAGATTCACGTCGCATTATTGGCACCGGTTCATGTCAGCACTACATACAGAGCTGAAGATAAGTTCTGCTTATCATCCGCAGACAGATGGTCAGGGTGAGGCACCATTCAGACACTAAAGGATTTACTTCACGCTTGCACTTTGGAATGGAAAGGGTCCTGGAAGGACCATCTGCCATTGGTTGAATTTATGTACAACAACATTTATCATTCCAGTATTGGTATGGACCATTAGAAGCCCTATACGGGCGGAGATGCCTCACACCTCTCAGTGGCGTGAGGTAGGTGATTATGCTTTATATTCCGTAGATCTCTTGGAGGAGACTGCGAGAGCTATTGATCTTGTGAGACGGAGGCTTCTGACGGCACAGAGGCCGTCAGAAGAGCTATGAAGACCATCGGAGAAGAGATTTGGAATTTCAAGTAATCCAAATCCTTTCCTTTTCATCCACTCAAATATGAATTATCTATATTCAATTTAATCTATACTAATGGCATTTCTATACATTATAGATGGGGGATTGGGTATTTCTTTGAGTATCTCCCTATGAAGGGAATACAGAGATTCGGTGTTCGTGGCAAGTTGGCGCCACGATATGTGGATCCGATCGAGATTCTTGCTAGAGTGGGGAAAGTGGCTTACCGAGTAGGCCTTCCTCCACATCTATCAGCTATTCACGACGTCTTCCATGTATCCAGCTTGAGGAAGTATGTGCACGATCCTCGACTCGTCATCAGTTACGAGAATCTAGACATGGAGCCTGATTTGATATACGAGGAGAGGCCGATGCAGATACTTGATGGTGTTGTGAAGAAGCTTCGCAACAAGGAAATTCCATCGATCAAGGTGACGTGGCACCGACATGGCGTCGAAGAAGCGATGTGGGAGACTGAAGCCGACATGTGGGCACAATACACACAACTTTTCTGAGGTAATAATCAAAACAAGCTTTTATAATTAGATATATGTTAAAATATATGGCTTGTTTTCTCTTTGAGGTTTTTATGTGTTCAAAATTCCTTGAGGTTTTATGCTATATGAAATTCAAACAAGACACCTAATGACCTTAACTCGAGTCTCGAGGACGAGACTCCCTCTGAGGTATTTATAATTGTAACATCCGGGTTCCAACTAAACTCGAACCCAATCTGATTAGGGCCCGATTAAACCAATAAAGTTGGTTGTCAATGCCAAACAACCTAAATCGACTAATTGATCGTGAATCAAAAGTCATTCGGGCGAAATCGACCAAAAATCGGTCTCTTCATAATATGCTCCGCGAAAAAGCCGTGAAATTCGGAAACTGTGAAACGAACCGAGACCGTCATTAGATACGATTCGATGAAACAAGACCAATGGAATCGACCAATCATCAATCGGAGGTCGTTGGTTTTTCTAATTTCGTAGAATTTAAACCCAAATCAAAACCGTATTTCTCAGAGATTTTGGGTATTCCAAACCCGATCGGAAAAATATCAATATTATACTCATATTGATCGTCATTCGGAGACGATCACAACAAGATATTATGCATTGAAATTTGAGACCCAATGAGCGTTTACGGACGACTTTAAAATATAAAAAAATAATATAAAATGTAAGATACTAGCAGACTCCTACTGTTTTAAATATATATACACACACACATATAATTTGATATACTTTGATTTTTTTGGCTACATAACCAGAATACAATCTGTAACAGGCAATATATTGTTTTCATTAAAAAGAAAGTATATATATAAAAAAAGGGAAGAGGGGATTTATGACATCAGCAGGCTGATGTCAGCCTGCTGATGTCATGGCTGATATCATTCGCAGCAGGACAAGTGGTCATTTGGCTTCCTAACATGGGAATCTTGCTCTTTCACTTTTCCCATTTTTATTCCAAAATTCCTTTTTCTCTCTCTATCAGTTTCATCTTCAACCAAGAGAAGCCAAAAACCCTGTCCCAGAAAATATGAGATCTTTCCTCCTTCCAAGCTCATGTTGCGGCCTCCTCCATGTAATAGTTGATGCATGCGTGAATCAGACCATCTGTGATCTAAATATACAAAGGTACAATCCCTTTCCTTTCCACTTGCTGCCCTGCATGCTCCATACTACCATCTTTTTCTACCCTTCATGATTTTTTTACAGTTTTGTTTTGAATCTGAAAATTAAGTATATGGATCTTTGATTACCTTTGTGCAAAAATCGAGTCTTATTTACAAAATGAATTGCAAGAAGTAAATCTCTATCATGGTACACTTTGTTGTGTCGTAATATAAGTGCAGTAATTAGAAAGTCTCAGCTAGAATTAGGATTTGTTGTATTGTTGATTTCTTTAGCCCTCCCCCAATCGTTGTTGAAGACTGCTCACCAACTTCTGGAGTCTTTGGATCTTATTTTCTTGCAATAAGATTATCCGAAGGAAGATGGAAACTTGTTAAAGCTAACATGATAATCATTTAGAAGTAACTTATCTTGTTTATCATTTCAAATTAACCAATTAGGCTTGGATTTTGTCTGCTTCCTTGTTCTGTACAAGAAACAAGTTCAGTAGAAAGACTTTTCTTTTTATATCAAATTATGAAGCAAAATCAAATATTTCAATATTAATCTTCTGCTATCAGATGAGAATCCAGAATGCTGACAGTACAATTATCATTAGAAGGCATGGAGCTTATCGACGGCTCTAGTGTAGGAAATTAGGAAGTGGAGAAGATAGAACATCAAATACTTTTACAAAACCTTTAGATAAGAGTCACTTTCAGAACAGAAACCGACAGATAAATTTCTGTGATGAGGAAAAAGTGAAACTTCTCTGTATATCCTTCATTACCACTATCAAAACCACTAAATTCATCTCCTTGGGAAGGTATGGGAAGACGGAGAAGAATCACTCACTCTTGAACAACCTCTCCTCGTACTCTTCTATTGCTTCTTCATATCAACACCCTTCTTCTCCTCCATCATGTTGGTGACTTCTATCCGCAAATCCAGTTGTGACACCACCACAAGAACCATCAGATCCTTTTTGAGTAGAAGAATATTGGGAGAACCTTGTCGAACCTCCTTGAAATAAGTCTCACAATTATAGCTTATATAAGGATACATAGACATACATAGTACATATGTTTGATAGAAGCATTAATCAATCCAATTATCCTTTATCATAATGATTGTTAAATTCTCAACCAATTTATGTTTTAAAAAATAATCTACTATTATGTATATCACTAAGGATAGGTAGTGATAAAATGTCTAATTTGTAAAGTTAACCATAAAGTGATACCAATCAGATCGAGACCTAGATTTGAACAATGAACCACAAAAAGAATTGGAAAAGAAATGGATAGGTCGAGCAAGTAAAGATGTTGAAAATAAGTGGTGGGTGATTACAGATAATAGTGTCGGTCATGGTGATCCTTACACCTGACTGTGCGAGGGCGCGGTGACCTTCAGCTGGGCGGAAGATAGGAAGCCCAGATAGGGCAGTGGCCGCCAAGTGCGCAGGTCTAGGATCCCAATCCTTTCATGGTTTTTACACGAGCTCGAGTGTTTTTATGCCTCGTTGGGATCCCGACTTTAGATCAGTTCTTCTGGCCCTCTGTTTAAGATACCCAGACGGGGGATCCTCAATTTTAGTTTTTCCGTACGAGCTTGGTTGCTTGTTACCGGTCGGCCCCGTTTTCTAGAGCGGACCTTCAAGAGTCTCTCTCACCCGTCTCAGTGGTGTAGTTTTGGAGTAGACCTATTCCTCTATTGGACCACACTTCCAATTAGAGGGTGAGACGGAAGAGCCCTTTTGTTGCTCACCGTTTGAGTTTCTACTTTCGCCAACAGCCTTGGCGATTCTGCATCCAGATCATCCATATCTATATCTACATCATCTAGAGTTACATCTGAGATAGTTGCACTTGAGATTTAAAGGGATTACAATTAAAGTTGAGTAAATGGAAGTGACTATAATCTGATTCGAAATCCCATTAAGCTAGTGGACGTGTTGGGAACTTAGTTAGAATGCATTATACTACACCGTATGCCTACGGAGGCACCCCAACCCTAAGACATTCCCCAAGTCTCAGAGTCATAGTCTGAGGTTGCACGCTAACCAAGACCACAGACTATCCGCTAGACTTTAGTATCTAAATAAATCAAGAAACCATTCCAATGTCAAACTTTTCCATCATTACTCACAAACATGATCTCTGAAGAAAATGATGATATATATACTTACACTCATACATTCATGAATATTCAACTACAATATAAGTATGTCATATATGGGAAAATGTTGGGGTTAATGGGAAATCATGAGAGATGCTTACGAACGACTTGAATACCTTTTTACTTACACAAGTAGATGTTAATTGCACTTGTTCCACCTTTCTACTTGTTACTTTTGAACATTTTAAATGCCAGTTGATTATTATTTATATATATAAGCTTATGGGAAGTGCCAGTGCCCGTTGAGACCTTTTCTTCCTTGCACGCATGGTAGGCAAGGAGCCTTTAGCGCAGTAGCGGGTTGATGACTTCAGGAGACAGAGTATATACCGAACGGTATGTTGTTTTTGTTGCAGTTTTTGGTTCACTTTATGATGTAAATGGTTCCCTTTCTCTTCTATACAATATTTTGGGATATACTATGTGTACTGATAGATTTCTTGTACATGACGTAATTATATGAAAATTTATGAAATGAAATGGTGATTATTGTTCTTCTTATCCCTATGGTTTATACAAAGAATGTGAATGACATGTAAATACAACGGCGCGAAAAATTTCCCTTGTTTTTTCTGTAGCTTGTTCGATCTCATGCGAATGAAATGCCGCAAAAGTGTCATAAACAGGCACCCAGATCCTAGGGGGTTCACACTCGACCCCGTAAACTTGCTCCGTCTTACCCCACATATACTATAGTTGATTTATCTTTATTTGAGTCAATTGCTTGGGTTAGTCTTGAGTTAATCTAACCAACGGAAATCCAACGGTGGATATTCCACCCCCATGTTCTTTCCAAATGTCATCCTCCCCACCTTCTTATCCACTCACACGAAGGTAATGTGAGCTTATTTCCAGGTGCTTTGGAGATCTATCATTCATCATCTGGAAATGAAGGTTATAGTAACTGACGAAATGGGTAACGAGATCCAGAGAGCTTCATCGAGAAACCACAACATTTGGATGGAGATACACAGTTGATTGAAAACCACCTATCAAGAATCTTCACAGTGGTTCTGAAGCCTCAGGGCAACAGGTGTGCTCGAAGGAGGCTTGGGCGGGGGAGGCAGAGGGGAGGAGGCCTGGGCGGGGAGGCAGAGGGGAGGAGGTCTGGACGGGGCGGAGGTAGAGGGGAGGAGGCCTGGGCAGGGAGGCAGAGGGGAGGAGGCTTGGGTAGGGCAGAGGCAGAGGGGATGAGGCCTGGGCGGGGGAGGCGGAGGGGAGGAGGCCTGGGCAGAGGGGAGGTCGAGCGGAGGGGAGGAGGCCTGGGCGGGGGAGGCGGAGGGGAGGAGGCATGGGCGGGGCGGAGGCATAGGGGAGGAGGCCTGGGCGGGGAGGCGGAGGGGAGGAGGCACGGGCGAGGCAGGGGCAGAAGGGATGATGAGTAGAGGGGGCAATGGGCACAGGGGGCGAGGGCCGGAGGGCGGGAGGGCGAGGGGTGGAGGGCAGGGAGGTACAGGGGCGGAGGGTGGGAGGCAGACGATGGGGAGGGCGAGGGGGTGGGAAACGGAGATGAGGAGGAGGGAGAGGGGTATGGCATTGAATGTAAATTTAATAAATAAAATGGGTATAATGTAAAAGAACATAACAAAATCTGGTTAGTTTTAACGGGTAAATGGATGGGGGTTAACCATAAGATCCGTAGGGTAAGGGTTAGCAAGTTTACGAGGTCGAGGGAGGAATATCGATGTTTCAAAGGCCATAGAGGTCATTGACAAAGATTATGGGGCTGCCGGGTAAAAATCCCTTAATTATCACATATAACTCTTTTTTATGGCCAAATAATATGAATCAAATTCATATTATCCATGATAATTAAATAAAATTTAACTATCAATTTTCCTCAATGCCCAGACACATTATTAACAATGAAATTATCCTTGAACTCTTCTAGAATAATGTGCTTTCTCCACCGATACTTGGTGATAAGGACATGGCTATTGTTCGTTCCACGTATAGTGACTTGGATATTTTAAATCACATCTCAAATCTAGATCTCGGAGACCTCCCATAGATGTTTGATTAAATTAAAGCCGTAGATCTAATCTTCTCATTATATCTGAATCACATTCAGATCAATGTCCAACATTTGGACTAAGATCATATCACTTCTCTATGAGAGGAGTCACTAAAATCCTGACATGTTTCATCATTCCCTTGGAATGGAAGCGTCACAGTTATACAATCATTTATTGATCAAATTATCCGTAGGTATTCCCAATACATGTACATCATGTATACTGGAAGACCTAGAATAAATCCGAAGTTTTATATCTTGTTTAGATTGTCTCCGAATTTTATCATTAAGTTTCTCATTTGATCATTGGGAATCACTATCGATCATATACTTTCGAAAAGCATATATCATACCCAAGTATTGATCATATACTCTACAAAAGCATATATCAAAACCTATAAATTCAGCCAAGCTTCCAAAGCGAGACGACCGTGCACGAAATTTGATTCCCAATATCTCATGAGCGAGAAAATATCTTCCGGTTCGATAAATGTACATGTATGATACCTTTGAGAGATCGTACTACTCATATATCCATATATGCACAACAATACATCGGTGTATAGACCTTGATTAGGCCATCAACCTATCGGTCTGCCAAATGTACATACTCAAACATATAGTAACACGTCTGTCTCTGATCAGAGGATGTGTGCCTATATCATGACAGCATACGACATAGGTCTTTGGTTATCTCGATCTCGTTAAGTCAACTCTTTGACCTAACTTATGTAACATCTCCGAATCTCTATTCCTGTGCAGAGGACCTACATCAAGAAGTCGGTCATATATCAGCAAAAAGAGAAAGGATTGCCATCTCCTACTCATGCCGGAGATCATCTCTTGATAATCATTTGACGGTGCTTGATGAGTCCTCAATCTAACTCTAGATATCCATCCAAGCACCAACCTCTACGATTCAACAATTGAATCAACAACTGATCATCAAGCTGGCTATGGTACATAATCCTAATTGTGTTAAGGGACCTATCATTTAAATTAGTTATTCTTCATTTCAGATGAGGGAATGTTATTTAAAATAGCATTTCTTGCATAATGGATCATCGTGGGCTCGCATCTTCCACTAGACCAAAGAGTCATTAATGGACTAATTTTTAAACCCACACTCATGTGATAATCATAGGCTATTTAGAAAAAATATCTAGGTAAGTTGATTGGTCACTCTGTTCCCGAGAGACAACACCAAGTCCTTTTACGGTACTTGCATATCTCCTAGTAACAGTGTTCACGTCCAATGAGAATGTTGCATCTTATGCAACCAGTACTCAATCTTGTTTAAGTAGTTGTAGTGTCAAAAGACACTATAATTGTAATCATTATAACCAGTATGAGATGGCAGCCCTTCGGTCTCGTGGTACCTGGAGCATTGTTTCTGCCCCGCCTGGTGCGTCAGTTGTGAACTGTAAATGGATATTTACGGGACCAGGGACGAGAGAAGCAAGAAAACCCCAGGAAAGTCTGACCAACCCACTACTCACTTAAAAAAGGAACTCTTACCCAGCCCTGGGTAGTCAGGCTGTGAGTCGCCGGCCGTACTCTTCATGAAAGTAGGCTCCTGACTTGGATAAAGAAAGAAAAAAGAGAAGATAATTCTATTATCCTTGTCAGAATAGCCTTATTCCTGGAGATCTCTATCTCCTAAGGTATCTGTAGTTAAGAACCTTTTAGATTACTATCTATAAAGTCTTAAGTTCTTGAAGATAAGTCTTAGATATTACTATCTCTAAAGTATTGTCATCTTTGAAGATATTGTTATTCCTGCAATCAAGTGTTTTATCTCTATTCTAGGATTAGTGACAGTTTACTACTCCCCTTCCATGGAAGACATCTGACTTTTGTACACATCTAGCATACGTTGAGCTTCCTAAAGCTGATGCAGTATGACATGTAGCTTTGATATTCACATCCTTAACTCATTGAGGTTATCCCTTTAGATAGATCGGTACCATATCTTAAGGGAAAGAAGCCTTTCTTGGAGTTTTCTTATAAATGGAATATGTCCAAGGTGTACCACTAATGTGACAGTTCTAATACCCTTTCTCTTTGATTATGAACATTTTCAGAACCAAGATCTTAAGAGGTATCCTTGAGATCTCATGTTAAGGTATGGAACAACCGTATTATAAAACACTTATTATTATCCTTATATCATTCCAAATGATTATGTAATCATCTACATGTAGCACGATGAATATAATGACACTCCCACTAAGCTTCACATGGTTCATCAAGATTCTAACTGAAATCGTAACATTCATAATTTCATCAAATCTAGTGTTCCAACTGCAAGAAGCTTATTTGAGTCCATAGATGGAGTTTTTTAAGCTGTAAACCTTGCATTCCTCATCCATGAAGTCGTGGGTCTACTTCATATGGATATCCTCGATGAGGAATTCATAGAGGAATGAAATCTCGACTTCCATCTTGAAGATGTCATAGTCAAGTTATGTAGCTATAGTTAGCAATAGTCTGATGAGTTTAAGCATGGTCACGATAAAGCAAGTCTCATCGCAAGCGATGTATTCTTTATGTGTGTATCTGGAGGATACGAGCAGTGCTTCGAAGGTCTCTACCTTCTCATCAGGTTCTCTTTTTCTCTTTAAGATCCACTACACCTAACGGGTCTTTCCCTTATAGGTGGATTCTCGAGGGTCCATATACATCACTTATATATGAAGTATACTTTAGACTTTATTGTTAATATCTATCTTTCCATGTGATGATCCTTGGAAGCTTCATCATATGGAGTCAGATCATTGTCAGACTTAACTGACACATAGAATCCATCAACAAATTCATTTGAAGAGGTATGAGTGTTTCATCTTTAATTGTTCTTTTAGTTTCCTATTTCAGGAACCTCATTATCTTCTCAAGATTTAATGAGTTCCTTAACTTCATTTTCATCCTAATTCTCAAGAAAGCCATCCTCTAAGAATCATATCGTTAGAGATGAAATCTAAGAATCACAATATCATAAAGTAGGTATCCAATACCATCCTTTATATTTCTAATGAAGTAGCACTCTCTAGTGCTAAATTCCAGCTTACTTGCATGGAACTTTATTAAGGATATATATTGTAGTCTCTACTACATATATACCTTGAAACTAAGAGATAATTATGCTAATAATCATCATTAATCAAATCATGTCACACACGATCCAATTGATTCTCCCTACAACTCTGTTGAGTTTAGGTGTATTAGAAGGGGTGAGATAGGAATAATATTCCTGTCTCCATAAGGTATTCGTTGAATTAATCTAATATGTACTTACTACCTTAATTAGATCAAATTCTTTCATCATCCTTCAAACTCTGATTCTAAACCAAATTTATGAAATCGTTAAACATTTCAAAGCTTTCTAAGGTGAAGGAAAGATATCTCATATCACAAATAATCATCGAATGATATCACATATCATTAATGTTTATTACTATACAAACGATCCACATACATCAATATGTATGAGATCTTGAATACCTTGACATCTTACATCATTCTCGAAGAAGATCGTATTATTTTTCTTTGAATACAATATTCACAAATATGTAAGATTTGAAATTTCAAACATTCTAAAGCTTCATCTCTTACTAGTCTATTGATCTCATCAATGGACATATTTTCAAGGCTTGATGCCAGATCATTGTCAAATGATCTTCATCCTCTTATTGATCTTTTAAGGTTTAATTTTCAATATTAGAAATGTTAATGAACCATTCATTAATTTTCTAATTTAGTAGAGTCCTCCAGATGTCAGACTACTATCTGAAATATATCCATCATAACTCTTTATGATATGTCTATTCGAGAATTCATGTTTATTTCCAACATTAGGAAATAAACAATGAGTGTATTCTAGTATATAGGTCATATATACAATGGAGATCATTGCAACAATTGCATCAATATCCATGTGGATGACTATTAAACCTTAAGATCAAATTTTCTTGTATTCTAAAAATTTGCAACCAATTGCAAGTGTTATTAGAAGAATAAGATACAATTTTAGACCTTGATCTTATCCAATAAGCAAGTCAATTTCAATGATTATATGTAGATCTATAATATTCTGATGCATTATCCGGATCCTTTTGTATGGATCCTAGATAGTTTAGATAGTCATACTATCAATACATCGGCTTATTGTAGTATTGGCATTCATCCAACTCTTTGGATGTCATATGTGTAGAAACCACAGAAGTACATTCAACTCTTTGATTTTCCTTCTTACTTAGGTCAGATCATGCTTCCGATGTTTTCCCTTCATCTATAAACAACCATTTCTTAAGATAAAAGGATTTCTTATGTTGAACTCACAAGAATTCAATGTAAGAGTATTTCAACATCTAGGCATGCTTCTTTCAACTCATACAATATGAATATTATGAAGCTTCATGAACGACTTGAGTATAGACAGTAGAATCATGACACTCATGGTATCTTTGATGAATCTGTGATTCATCACTTCAAAAGTAAAAAATAGAGCCTTGTTCCCGAGTAAATAGAGGCATATTTCCCTTTATAATGCATAAATAGCACTCATGCATACATACATAATACATTCATTTTAGCAGTCCATTTGCATTCAAATAAGAAGCCAAAATCCCTTGTAAAATACCCACTCACTAAAATAACCTCTTCCTTATAATATGTACTCCTTAGTTAATAATATAGGGAAGAAGGCCAAAAATCCCCCTTGTAATTTAGCCAATAAAGCCTCAGAACCCCTGAACACTAAAATGCACATAAATCCCTCATACAAACTCCGAAATAGGTCTACTTACTCTTAGAATACTACACATTAAAAGACCTTTAAAATGAGACTAATTTCATCCAATTTGGAGCTCGTATGAGAAAGTTGGGTTTTTGGGCCACTTTGTATACTACATATATGTATATTTGTATCTTTGTACTTATGTATCATATTTGACCTCATCTCCGTCTTTGGTCAACATGAAACTTGTAGATCTCATCGAGATCTACAACTTTCATGTTTTGAGTTTTTCCAAATTCGGCCCCTCTTCTCTCTACACATACATTTTCTTCCAGCCATTCACAGCAGGCCACGTGGCGCCCTCTGGTTGCGCCACGCGGCCCGCACCCCTTGCCTCATCCGCCCGCAGCCACAGCCGTTGGATTACGCTCTAGATCCAACGGCTTAGCTGCTTCCACGTGCACCTTAAATCCACACCGTCAGATCATCTCCAGGGCCTCATCTGATCCGCCCGTCCGCGCCTCTTCCAGAGCTCGCCACGTGGCGGCGTATACACCATCTGATCACGCACGTGATTCTTCCATCACAGCCACTCTTCCTTTGGCGCCCCTCGTCCCTTCGATTAACCACAACTCCTCATCCAAACCGTTCGTTCGCGCTGCTGCCTCACCACGACATGTGGCAAGCTTCAGCACCCTCAGATCGCTTCGCCTTGACTTGATCTCGGTCGCTCGCTTGCGCTTCTCCCAGCTGCTTCCACGTGGCGCGATCACGGCCTCTTATCACCGCACCTTGATCTAATCCCACACGTCCCTTCGCGCTTTGATCTGGGCCGTTGGATCACAAGATCCAACGGCCAGGGCTTCGTCGTCTACCTCCGGACGCCTCTCGCCCACGATCTCGCCCTTGCGAAACAAGCCACCCCCTTTCTATTTTCGCCACCACGCCTACCACCATCTCCGACCACCAATCACTCCACGTCCTTCCCCACTCATCCGTCATCCTCGCCAGCCACTTCATTTCCCACGTCGATCGCCAGCTACACCCGACTACCTCCACGAACTTCGCTCCATCACCAGGCCGCTCCTCTACTCCACCCTTTAAATACTCCACCACCGGCCAACTTCAGCCCTATCCGCCACCCCTGAGAGATACCCCGAGCTCGGAGCAACCGTTTGGTGACAGCAAGCGACCTATTCCTCGAGCGAAGACCGGTCATCTTCTCCGGCGAGATCCTCGGCCCACCGCCGTGTTGCAGCCACTCCTCCGAGCAGCTGATTGAGCTCGGGACACCACCGGTCCCTCGAGCGACGACCTGGAACCCAAGAAGGAGTTCCAACCCCCAGGTGAACCCTCCATTCTTCTCCGATCTTCTCTTCTTTTCTTCGTCGATTTTCTCACTTTTTATTCTCCGCCTCCGGTCACTCCCACGCCTGCATTCTAATCTTCCGAGCTCCGCATCGGAGCTCTCATCTTCGCGGCCACCTCTACGCCCGCCGACGACTCACTTCATCCTCCATCAGCTCCAGCTCCGCCACTTGGCCGGAGCACCATCGCCAACCCATCTCCATCACTCCTTAGGCCTCGCCGACTACCTTCACTTCTCCACAAGCACACGCACGAGATTCGGCTCTATCTTTAACACTCCCTCAGCGAGCCACGTCACCTCTTTACGGGCTTCGCAGGAGTCGTTGGATTCACTTAGATCCAACGACGCCTAGAGCGCCACGCGTCTTTCCTCCGCAGCAGCTCTCAACCGTCGATCTCTCACCAGATCTAGCGGTGGATCTCCAGCCACGTCGCCGTCTCCACCGAGCCCAGTAGCCGTTGGATCAGCATCGATCCAAAGGCCCGAGGTCATGCCACGCGTCCACATCGCCATCCGTTCGATCACGTTGATCGAACGGTCCACGGCTTGCCACGCAGCTCGGCCCGAGCCTCTTCTCCGAGCCTAGGTTCGGGTCGTCCGAGCCTCACTCCAGACCTCCAGAAGCGCCCGAGCCTAGCTCCGAGCCTCCGCAGCCATCCGAGCCTAGGCCGCCCACGTGAGGAGCACGTGCGGCCTGGGAAATTTACACAGAGGCCCCTGAAGCTTTCCAATATTGCAAAAAGGTCCCTGTGAAGCTGAGCCCACGTGAGGAGCACGTGCCTGTTGGAGAAATTGCACTCGAGTCCCCAGCATTATAGGTAATTGCATTTTAGTCCCTGTCAGCATAATTTGCTTTTTGTATTTTTATTTTCCTGTATTGCATTTACACCCTTGTGTTTGCACGCATCCCTAGGTTGCATTTTACATCATTTTTCAAATATAAAAATTGCATTTTGTTGAGAAACTTGTCCTCTGTCTATTGGTCCACGTGTCACATTTTTGTAATTTAGTGGAATTATTAATGAATTAATTGGCATATTTTTGAGATATTTTGCTCAGTGACACCTTTTAATTTGTAGTTAATTCTCTGTGGTTCCAAAAATCCTCAAAAAATCATAGTAGCCTAAGGACAATATTCTTAACATGCCATAAAAATTTCATGCCATTTGCACACATATCGAGACCTAAATAAATTGTTGAGTGATTTTCTTATTTTAATTTTAATAAATTCATTTCACAGTGAAATTAAGATCTGTTAATTTTCCTAGATCCCTTATCAGTAGTGCTATCTAGGATAATTTTATCTCTCGAAGAATTGTGATTTGTTATTTATTAACAACTAAATAGTGAAAATTACCCTGTCTGCATATTTAATTCCCAGTAAATCTATTTAGTGTTTGAAAAATCCAAAAAAAATTTAGGGTAACTCATTTTCATCATAACTAATCATCTGGCCAAATTTTAGAATTTTTGGACTTCATTTGACATCTTAATTGAATTAAACTTTATACTGGCCTGCATTTTTGCAGAAGTCTGCATAGAAATTAAAAAGACCAAAAAAAAATAATTCCTCGAAAATCCAACACTCGGATACTTGCTAAAATTCACCTAAGGAGACAGATGCCTCCCTGAGATCGACCTTGGACTTCACCAAGTAAAAAAAAATTACCGCTTGACATTAAATTTAAGTGGTTTTTGATTAGCCCTCGTATCCGACTGCAACGAACGACATTAAACTTAATTTGGACATTAATTTGCTCGAATTAACTAAGGGTGCGGGACGCTTATCAATCTTCATCCATCGAAACTCTAAAAGACTTTGGTTCGGGCATGTACTCAAATATTTTGAGTACATCTTCTCTTATCGATCCACCATTCTGCATAATACAGTGAACCATGTCATTAATAATTAAATATCGAGAGCACATATGCTTGCCGGAACATCTTCTTAGTTTTTATAAGTTACGATCATCATCGACATGATCCTTCAATGCACATTCGATGATAGATCAAGGCTTTAGAGACATACAAGTCCAAGGATGTTGTTCTATTGTCAAATAAATTGTATTTCCTCGTTATTATTAGGAAACTTGCACATTGCAATCACATACATTATGTGTCCAACTGCAAGTACAATATCTTTATCATGGATCCAATCCATGATATTTTACTGATTATTATTGAGTATAGTATTGAGTGGGTTCAATGAGGATTATCTGAAATAAGATATTTACACACACACATATATATATACATATTTTACTTTGATTTAAGAATTTTATATCAAAGTTATCTTGTTTTGTCAACATTGAAAGTACATTCTCTTAATCACTTTCAATGTAAGAGATTTACTTACCATTATATCTCAAGCAAGATCTGGGATCTCCTTTCTTATATTTGTTACATCACAATAATATGAGAAACTGTAATCGGATAAAAGAAACGGGAACTCATTCCGCCTTGCAAGTCTAACTTGCATTCTCCAATCCGATCTTTAACACCCGAGCCCACCACCTCTAAGGCAGTGTTGACCCATCGTTAATTGAACCAATCGTCAATAGGATTATAACTCGCTATGCACAATCCAATATCGCCCCAATAATATGAATAATCGATACTAGGGTCACTACGTATATGCAAAGATCTCGATCCAAATGTGCTTGTATGTAGGAGCTGTCACTTCGGACATGTGTCTCCTACATACTTCCCCGGTGATGGAACCATTCGCGTTGACGGAAAATCATGGATATCACTTATGTGATCCTCCATATCACGTTCAAATTTTGATTAATAATTATGAATCATATTCACATAATTAATTCTTCCAAAGGAATAACAACTCTATTCATAATAGAGTGTTTTAACTGGATATAATTAATTCAATCATACTAAATCAATTATCAATCCAATTTATCAACCAACAAACAGTTTTGATTATTACTTGAAGGATGATATAATATCAAAATATACATTATTTGAATTTTAATTATTAGAAAAATACACCATGATCGCTTCAAGCATTATCCTTTTCTTATTGGTTGTCATCTTAGGTTTATGGATCATATCTTAAACCTCCAACATATGGCTCTGATACCACTTGATGGATATGGGAAAATCTTTAAGTGCATCACGGAAGCATGGAGATCGTATCATATGCGATCGAGAGCGACTAGTCAGACTAGTTGCTTGGGGGCAGAATTTAAAAAATTCTGAACAATGAAATTACATGATCCAAGAACACTTCTCGGATCGTTGCATTGCTTATCCATTGTTATTTTTAAAAGAGAATTTTACATCCATAACCCTGAATAATTCTATAATTACAATCATAACCCTGCATAATCATGAATTACATGAGAAACCTCGAGTAGTGCTTAACTCTTACATGGCATAACCTCGAGTTTCATTCTGTTTGGGATATCCATTATATTTGACGGAGTCTGTTGAAAGAAGACAAAACTAGCTCTAAAGCTAATTTTTATTTGCAATAACATGCCATCGTTCTCTCCATCGAAAGCCCCCCCCAGCTGCTCCACCCCTGCTCGAAGCCCTCGCCGCCGAGTTCCTCCAGGAAATCACCCCCCCCCCCACGCTGAGTTGATCCGCCCTGCTCGAGACCCCCCGTCCCCGTGCTCGTCCTCGAACCCCCCGACACCGAAGCTGCACCGACCCTGCTCCTCGAAGCCCCCCAGCACGTACCCCTCCCCCCCCGGGGCCACCTCCTCCCCTGCTCGAAAAACCTACCCCGCCACCTCCAAACCCCCCCCTCTGGGCCACCTCCTCCCCTGCTCGAAAAACCCACTCGGCTACTCAGGGTTATGGTGTAAAAATATCTTTTTAAAATTTTAGCTAATCATCGCTAATTGTTTAGTTCAAAATTTAATGATGATTTATTAAAATTTTACAAGAAGGCAATGAATATGCGTTATTATATGGACCGTCGATAATGATGTTACAACGAGTATGCCATTCGCGTTAATTTCGAAATACAAAAATAATAATTTCACAACGAATAATATCATTATATATTTTACAACAAACAATACCGTGACAGATTTTTAAAAGGGATATTTACACCCATAACCCTGAGTAATACAGTAATTACCCCAGGTACCCTCCATAATCACGAATTATATCCAAGACCTTGAGTAATGCTTAACTCTTACACCCATAACCCCGTGTCAAATTTCATCCAATTTTCCGTTAACAATGACGATATCCGTCCAATATTTTATATTTTATACCCTTTAACTTTCAATTATTTACAAACAAGACCATTCCCTTCCTCCTCCTCCCCCCTTCATCCTCCAAGCAGCACATCCGCCTCCCCCAACTCGTCGGCCGCCGACCGCCCAACCCACCCCATCCCCCTCCTCCGGCTACAACCCCAGGTGGAGACCCCCCCCCCGCTGCCGCCTCCCCCGCCTGCCGGTCGCCCTGCCACCAGCTCCTCTGCCTCGTGCACAGCCCCACCGTCTTGCCCCCCACCGGAAGCCCCCTCGTCCTGTCCTGCAGGTTACGATCTCCCCCCCCCCCCCCCCCCCCCCCGCCCATCCGGTTGAGAGGCCCCCCTGACGCCTCCCTCCCTGACTACGCAGCTCCCCGGAAGGGCCCCCGTTAGGCTCTGCGCTCGCAACCCAACACCCCCTCCCCCCGGCAGCTTCCAGTTCGAGACCCCCCCCTCTCCCGACGCCTCCCTCCATCGCATCCGCCTGAAAGGCCCCCGACCATCCGCTCCCTCCCCCTCCCATACCCCGACGCCTCCCTCCCTACATGCGTAGCCTCCCGGGAGGCTCTGCGGTCGCAACCCAACACCCTCCCCCCTCCCCCCGCGCAGCTTCCAGTTCGAGACCCCCCCATCCCCCGGCGCCTCCCTCCATCCCTGCCTGCTACCATCCGCCTGAAAGCCCCTCGACCATCCACTCCTTCCCTGACCATCCGCCCCGCCGGCGCTCGGCAAAAGCACCCGCCGCCTGCAAGACCCTCCCCCTCCCCCCCCCCCCCCCCACCACACATACACACACACACACACATCGACCCTCATGTCGGCTTGTACGCCTGCAAGAAAAATAAAAATATCTGTTTGTATAGATTCAATCTGAAAGTCGCTTGCCGAGGAAGAAAAAGGAGGAGAGATGGTCGGCGTGGGTCGGGGTTGCTGGATGAGGAAGGGGAGCTGGTCGGAGGTGGGGGGACCTGCAGGAGAAAGAGGGGGTGTTTTTCCTTTTTAGTTTGATTTATTTTTAACCGTTGGATTGGTGTTAGGTTAGATTAACTCGATGGTTTGGTTAAGATTAACGGTTGAAACTAACAGAAGGTTATGGGTGTGAAACGGAGTAATATTCGGGGTTTTTCATGTAATTCGTAATTATGGAGGGTATCTGGGGTAATTACGGTATTACTCAAGGTTATGGTGTAAATATCCCTTTTAAAAAATGTCACTATAGACTTATTTTGTTGGACTGAATATGGATAAATATCAA